>JAIGNY010002361.1:372500-1025000 GCA_020152595.1 Chiridota heheva
GAGACACCACGAAGAAGAAAAGTCCCAATTCGGCTTGATGGTCCTTCTATTAATGATCAACCTGCAAGTGCGAAGGAGTATTTCAAGCGAATCTACACAGAGGCTATAGACAACATCGTTAACTGCATACGAGATCGTTTTAAGCAGACGGGGTACCAAACCTATGTCAAACTACAGAACCTCCTCCTAGATGCATGTAATGGCAAAGGAATTGGGGAGGATTTTCACTTCGTTTCTGATTTCTACAAAGACGACATTGATTCAAGTCAACTCAGAGTCCAGCTGGAAACGCTGGGTCACACATGTAAACCGCCTGAATGTACCAGTGTCAGTGTGTATTCGCTTCCTGATATAGTGAAGTATATGAAGTCTTTAGATTTCGGTACGAAATTGCTTCTATCTGAAGTGTGCATTTTGCTTAAACTTGTACTTGTCATGCCAGCTACAAACGCGGTAAGCGAACGTTCTTTCAGCGCTCTGAAACGCATCAAGACGTACATGCAAGCCACCATGAAACAGAAACGACTGAACCATCTACTTGTCCTCCATGTCCACAAAGACACGACAGATAGCTTGGATCTGACGAAAATAGCAAGTGAATTTGCCGACACTGCTCACCGTCGTGCAGTTTTTTGGATCATTTCTTTAAGCTGGCAAATAGTCGAATACAGGAATAGGCCTATAGTCTCGTCACTCTCGTGTCCTTGAATTCAGTGAAACTTTTGTATAGATTACGAAATATTATCCTATAAGACTATCAGTTTATCATTTTGGTTTTTTTTGTTAAAAACCAGCTCACTTCATTCCATAATTTATCTAAAAAATTATCTAAACATTTTGTTGGACTTTCTGTTTTGTTGTTGCCATCGATACTTTGGATAGATTACCAATATCATCAAATCAGACTGAAATTGATGTGACAACAAACAAGCTTCAACAGTTCAAGTTGATTTATTTATGATATATCAAGAAAATAACCTCCCCCTCCCCATATTTTGAAAAATAACATTGCAAAGTTCACGGATTAACACATCTGATAATAGCATGAAAAAAAAGGAAATGGAGCTCAAATTTTCAAATCCCCTGCCCCCCCCCCCCACCCGCTACAAAAAATGGTGGTTTAGATGTGAGTGTCGGCAAGGATATGGTCTCTACTCCCCCTCATAAGTGAAAAAATAATACATACGTATACCTTTTCGGGGTAAAGTCAGAAGTGTGAAGTTGTATTTCTTTATAATTTTGCCCAAACATATTTTGCCTTCAGAACTTGGGTCAGTTGACTCGTTAAATTGTGCTTTTTGAAAGAAAAGAAATCACTGCTATCTGTTGATGTTCCGATATGATTATGATAAACATGTTCTGTATGAAAATAAACTTTGACAGTTTAAAGAAACGTGGTTGGCATAATTTTGTGTAAAGTCGGAACGATCCATTTTATGACAAAACAGATAGACCTATTCACATATTCGTCCAAAATAGAGGATGTTCAAATACAGCTTGCAAGACCTGGGAAGTGTCATTTCTGGCAATCTAGAGGTACCTTTTTTTCAAATTTCCACGCTACGCGCCAACCGATGGTGGCGCTCCGCTTAGATAGTATCAACGTCGCCGCACCACTAAAACAAACGGTGCTACGGGCCTGTATATATATATATATACACACATAAATATATATACACACATATATATATATATATATATATATATATATATATATATATATATATATATATATATATATATATATATATATATATATATATATATATATATATATATATATATATATATATATATATATATATATATATATATATATATATATATATATATATATATATATATATATATATATCTATATATCTATATATATATATATATATATATATATATATATATATATATATATATATATATATATATATATATATATATATATATATATATATATATATATATATATATATATATATATATATATATATATATATATATATATATATATATATATATATATATATATATATATATATATATATATATATATATATATATATATATATATATATATATATATATATATATATATATATATATATATATATATATATATATATATATATATATATCTATATATACATATATACTTAGTAAGCATACAGGTTGTAACGCTAGGAACACCGTACCTGTGGCGCAGACCTAGTTTCCGCTGCGCTTTGCCTACGAAAATTTCGTTTATTTACAAAATCGCAGCTGGATGACGTCATTTTGCATTTGGCGGACTAGATCTATTACATCAGGGATTCGGAATAGACTCACTGATTACATGCACTGTTATTAGTTTATTATATTTGCGTAACATGTAGGGCATACAGGGAGATGTTGTACAGTATGTAATAAAGGAGTTGCATCAGGTAATACAACTAGTATAGTACCACTGTAAAGAAACCTAGCCTACGATCATAAAGAAAATTGCAGCTGGTAGTCCGTACAGTTAACTTAAGTGAGTAGACTGGATGATTATTTTACTTTACTTCGTTTTGAGTCTTCATTTTTTGTAACCCCGAACACAACCAGCTTTACTGACACCCACACATTCTCCAGGTCGGAGAGACGTTATCGTGTACGGGCTCCGTACGGTTTTGCCAAGTTGGACTTGGAAGTTGGAGGGGAAATTTTATCATTACAATTAATAGGATATTTTTTATGAATACTTGTGTCGCCTCAGCCAGTCAGCGAAAAGTAATTGTACTCATATATGTTGGAAACTATTATCTAATACAACATTTGTGAAGAAAAATAAATTATGTCTAGTGTTTGTTGAAAAATGACTGCAATAATACATGTAACTGACTTTGTTTTACCCTTTGACTGAAGTCTGAAATCGTCAAAAAAGCATTGTTACGTCGACGTGCACCACAACATTCCCGGATGTTCGACTTCGAGAATGAGAGTCAAAGGGACTTCTAACAAGTAAGGCCGAGGTTCACTTCAGCTAATTCTCTAAACTGATAAAGAGGATTAGGTGGTGCAATATCAGAAGTAATATGTTTATCGTTTGTTTATTGTGTCCAAGTTTAGGAAAACTATAAAAGGTTTGATTATAGTTCAATTTGTTGTGTTGTCTTTAACAGCTATGGAATCAAGTGCAAATTCTCCAACAACGCTCACAAATGCTCAACGTGCGAAGATTGAGCGTAGCAGACAGAGAGCATTACTACGGAAGCAAGCAAGGTCATCATCAAGGCCATACCCTGAACAAAAACAGAATAAGTTAGTACATCCCTCTCTTTTGCTGTAGGATGTTGTTTTTTCTGAAATATTTTATCAGGATTTTTATTATGAGTAATTAATATATACTTACTAACTCCAACATACGTTACCTTATCTGCTTCCTACCAAGTGGCACATAAATCCCCACATAATTTTTCAATTCATTCCAGCAGGATGTGGCATTCTTAGTCCCACTCTATCCTGCCTGCCTTATGTAATTGATAGTACTGAAAAGATCTCTGAAAGAATTTGAAAGTTGCATATTTACGGTAAGGCTGTCTATTTAATATGGAGGGATGCAGACAATTCATTCATTCATTTCTTTTTGGAATTCATTGATGGATATATATTTTTGTAGCCTTTTGTTTCATTGTACTAATCAATTTATTTTGTATTATTATTAGAGATTAATGTTGAGGCGGAATGTTTTTATGGGTATTTAATGCAAGGAACAAAGGACTTGACTTTTAAATTCGTATCTAGTAGTGATGTTTTGACTTCCTGTAATTTCTTGCATGTTTCAGCTAATCCTCATGTGACACATGGTAACAGTTTGAAGTTGACCAAAGAGTTCTCACGGATAGATATTCGGCATTTTAACTTCTCACAATTAGTAAAATGGTTTGCCTGAGTGGGTAGTTAGCTCCAATTCTGTCCACAGTTTCAAAGTCAACATTGATAAATTCTATACTAAATCTGGGCGTCTTTGATTTTTTTTTTTTTTTTGTGGTGGTGGTGGTGTTAGTTTTGGCTTTTTTTATGGGGTGATTCACCCTTCTTAGCCTGTCATCTTGTTATGTTATATGTTATATTATGAGTAGAATGACGTGACTTCTGGAGTGCCATACCCGAGTGCAAAGTCCTTTGAACCGTGCGTTAAATACGCATACAAACACAATGCCAAATCATTGATCTTTTTATAAAATTTCTGTGTTAGATCGATTAAAATGCATTTAAAAAAAATTAAGAATGAAAAACGAAAAAAGTGGACATAATTTTTTTTGCTTCATGAAGAATTTCACCTGTTGTAAAAATGAAGTAGACCAAATACTCAAGGCCATGCATTACGGGTATTTAATGCATGGGTCATGACAATGCAAATACTCAATAGAAATTGTATCAATCTCATTATCAATTTCTCTGCTGTCCACAGATATAAATTTGTCTAACTATATCAACAAGACCTGGCAAAACTCCTGAAATTACAAAACTAGTAATAAACTTCACACTATCAAACCCAAAGTCAGGACCAACACCCCTCTGCATGGTCACAATCGCAGGGAAGACATCGTTACTCGCAATCACCTCGGCCACTCCTTTCTTACTTACTTTCATCTCTTATCCGGCTCCCCTGCCCCTCTCTGCCCCACTTGCATCATTAATCTCTCCATCAAGCATATTTTTTTAACCTGTCCCCTCCACCAGAACTCCAGATATCTTCTCTCCTCACTCTCTGACCTATTTGAAAACAATTTTTCCTCAAAAATCATCAGCTTCCTCTGCAAGAACAACCTCTTCCACCACATACAATCTCCTCCCCTTCTACACCTAACCTAAAACACCCCTTTCTTTTCACCTAATTTTTTCTCCCACATTCAGCTTTTCCCCTTTATCTCCCTTACAAACCTCCATCTCCTCACTATCCTTACTCTTACACCATTATTTATTAATACCCTCTTGGCACATTTGACTCTGACTGTCGCGGTGCCGTACAACATTAACAAACCAACCTATAAATTTCTCACAGACAGTCTTGGACAAAACCAAACTAGTTAGGACATTTCACTATTTTTTTCCCATTGTCAATAATAATATTATGGAAGCTTCACTTATCCCCAACCCCCTCCCAGGTCAACTTTGAAGAGGGGAGCAGTACAATATTGTCAAAAAAAATAAAAAAATAAACCATCTTTCTTTGTTCAACAAATTATTAATTTTTGACTGCATACAGTGCATTTTAGAACCTAAAGATAGTAGGTTTGATTCTGTGTGACATACTAAGCATACAGTTGTTCATAGTAGTGGATCATTGTAATGTAAAAATAGCACCAAATTCTACCACGCTGTAAAATAATATCGAGAGACACTTCAGGTTTGGTCTTGGTACCTACCTTGTACATGGTCAATGCATTCCAGTTATTAACATGTTCAGTATATCTCAAGAACGGTGTACACAGTGGAATTATGTTATACTTGAAATATACTTGAAATCTTTTTTAATGGCGAACTCTTTATACTAAAAGTGGTAGCTAGGATGTGAGCCCATCAACCAAAAACCATACCTGCAGTATGACAGATTTTTTGGTACATGCAGTATGAAATTATATCAGTTTAATACCGCAGTATGCCAAAAGTCAATTTTGATATCTGCAGTATCAACTATTTAACAAAAAATATTATACAAAAATGCACCAGCAGGGTGAAATTAACAGTTGCATTATCAAATATTCAGCAAAAATATCATAAAAATGTACCAGATGTTTGAAATTAACAGTAAAACAGCATTTTGTAAGACCTGCGCCACAAAATTGATGAAAAAAATACACCTGCACTATGAAAATGATAGCATAAAAAAGGCATACTGTACCTGCTGAAGCAGCACATATATATACCTCACATATGGAAGTTCCCCCTCCACACCCCCTTCCCTTCCCCACCTGGACTTTTGGTTTTGGTACTGGGGTCATGAGTATTAACTAGTATGCAGGGATAAATATAAATTTTATATTTCTACACCTTATTTGAATTAAAACTTGGCATGACGGTGCTACATGGAAAATACAGGATCCCATGAAAATGATATCGTGAATATTGATGAGTAGGTGGGGCTAAATGTATCCACAACCATATGTGAAAGAATTCAAAATTAAGTGTCATGTGTATGAAAAGAATATAAACAATAAAGTGCATAAAAGACTGATTTTGTAGCCAGCCCTAACTGATTCATATGGAAAAGTATCAAGTTGAGTATATTTTAAGGGACATGTGGTAGGATTTCATTAGGTGGGATTGGGTAGAAGCTGACATGATTGGTATATGCAGGAATTGGGATGGGGTGGTATTTCATGTTGGACAAGGTGGGGTTGTTTGTAGGACAGGGTAGAATGGCATGTGGGAAGAAAGTAAGGTGGCATGTTGGATAAGGTGGATTGACATGTGGGACAGGGTGGTTTGGCATGTGGGACAGGGTGGTTTGGCATGTGGGACAGGGTGGTTTGGCATGTGGGACTGGGTGTAATGGCATGTGGGACTGGGTGTAATGGCATGTGGGACTGGGTGTAATGGCATGTGGGGAATGTGGTGGGGTCACTGGGGTGTCATTTGGATTTCAGTTGTGGTGGAAGGACAGATCTGGATTTCAGGTGTGATTACATTGACCTGCTTGACACGTTTTCTTTAATTAAAGCTAAATTACAATCCAGGATGTAGTTCTGGGAATGCGTGTGCATGGGTTGGGAAGATTTTGGTAGATAAATGCACATTTGGGGGTGATGATGGTTAAGAGTAAAGTTGGTAGCTGGGAGGGTGGCAAAAGGTGAGTTAAGGATGGATTGGTAAGGGTGGTAGCTGAATGGAGAATGGTAGGTGTCAGGGGGCTGGATATTAATGGGGCATGTAATGTTTATAGGGGTGAGGGGAAGGGACTTGGAAGAAAGACTGTTTGATAGAGGTTTGCATAATGATTGTGAGATGTAGGAATTAGGATGAGTGTGATGGTATGAGGTGCAGGATGGAATAGCATGTAGGACACAGGGTGGAAGGACAATGGCATGTGGGACAGGGTGAAATGGCATTAAACTGTTAAAAGTTAGTGGTACAGTAGGTGGCAGTGTCAAAGGTTGTTGGTAGTGTGAGTTCATGGTATGTTATCACTCAATAAGAGATCTATCATTTAGGGATGTGCTTGCAACCCAAGATAATGCCAGTCCTTTCAAAATGTTGGCAGAAATTCACTGCATTAGATGTACAGGTAAATGTTATGTGTTTGTTTCCTAATTCTTTCACAGAACACAGTCATTACCTGAGGGAGCTGTGCGTCTCCCAGGTCGCATCATCGATACAGGAGCTGGTTTCTTGCTTGACGAGAGCGATGAAGAGAAAGAAGAAAAAGAACAGAGTATCATTAAAGAACCAGGTCCTATACTTGAAGGGAGTCTTTTGGTGTGTTTGGAATGTGAGCAGAACTTTCAGGATTCATCTCTTTATAAACAGTTTGAGCACTCCGTTTGTGATGGATGCAGGTAATATATGGTAATGCCCCTGGAGGGTGAACTCCACACTCCTGATTGAGGGGTGGCATGGGTATTGTAAGTCATGCAAGTTCAGGCTAGGTCAACTACAAAGTTACAGGAAAATTGACAACAATGTTATAATGAACAGGGTTAATGTCCCTAACGCAGCACTTTTGGGGTAGGGGAAAGGTCCGGTAGCAGTTACCCATAGCGAACTGCAAAGAGGACCTCTTTCTGCACTCAGTGAAGTCAAGAACAAGAAGAAAAAGGTGTTTCAGCTGACATCATGAGGTCACATGACTTTGTTTACATCGCCGCCATTTTGTCGGTCAAAAACACTTGTCTGCTGTACACTTAATTAGACGTTACATACATATGATTTGCAGGAACACTTTATATAGGCTTTGTCCGAGTATAACAAACAATCAGCTGGTGTTAACGTTACAGTTACTTTTCGTATACCAGATGAGTATATATTAAGAAAAATATGAAGTAAAATCGGATGCGGAAAAAAAATTGGGGGTTACACGTATGCTTTCCCTGATAAATGTCAGGAATGAATAAACCAGCAATGAATTGACTTAAAGTGGGACTGCCCTAAAAGTGCAAAGAACCCTAACAAATAAATCATCCTTGTTGGGTTGAATGAACAATTGAATTCTTATTCAAAATACTGCCTCACGTAAATAATATGTAGAGCTGTGCACAGAGTAAGGTAGAAAAATGTGTATATTTAAAGGATTTGTTTAGTGGTAAAGCAAGCTTGATATGTAGCGCTGTGCACAAAGTAAGGTAGAAGAACGTGTATATTTAAAGAATTCGTTCAGTGGTAAAGCAAGCTTAATATGAAGCGCTGTGCACAGAGTAAGGTAGAAGAGCGTGTATATTTGAAGGATTCGTTTAGTGGTAAAGCAAGCTTAATATGTAGCGCTGTGCACAGAGTAAGATAAAAGAACGTATAATTGAAGAATTAGTTCAGTAGTAAAGCAAGCTTTATTAATATGTAGCGCTGTGCACAGAGTAAGATGAAAGAACGTGTATATTTAAAGGACTCGTTCAGTGGTAAAGCAAGCTTTAATAATATGTAGCGCTGTGCACAGAGTAAGATAAAAAGAATGTGTATATTTAAAGGATTAGTTCAGTGGTAAGGCAAGCTTAATATGTAGCGCTGTGCACAGAGTAAGATAAAAGAATGTGTGTATTTAAAGGATTAGTTCAGTGGTAAAGCAAGCTTAATATGTAGCGCTGTGCACAGAGTAAGATAAAAGAATGTGTGTATTTAAAGGATTAGTTCAGTAGTAAAGCAAGCTTAATATGTAGCGCTGTGCACAGAGTAAGATAAAAGAACGTGTATAATTAAAGGATTAGTTCAGTAGTAAAGCAAGCTTAATATGTAGCACTGTGCACAGTAAGGTAGAAGAACGTGTATATTTAAAGGACTGGTTCAGTGGTAAAGCAAGCTTAATATGTAGCGCTGTGCACAGAGTAAGATAAAAGAACATGTATAACTAAAGGATTAGTTCAGTAGTAAAGCAAGCTTAATATGTAGCGCTGTGCACAGAGTAAGGTAGAAGAACGTATATTTAAAGGATTAGTTCAGTAGTAAAGCAAGCAATATGTAGCGCTGTGCACAGAGTAAGATAAGAGAACGTATGATTAAAGAATTAGTTCAGTAGTAAAGCAAGCTTAATATGTAGCGCTGTGCACAGAGTAAGATAAAAGAACGTGTATAATTAAAGGATTAGTTCAGTAGTAAAGCAAGCTTAATATGTAGCACTGTGCACAGTAAGGTAGAAGAACGTGTATATTTAAAGGACTCGTTCAGTGGTAAAGCAAGCTTAATATGTAGCGCTGTGCACAGAGTAAGATAAAAAGAACATGTATAACTAAAGGATTAGTTCAGTAGTAAAGCAAGCTTAATATGTAGCGCTGTGCACAGAGTAAGGTAGAAGAACGTATATTTAAAGGATTAGTTCAGTAGTAAAGCAAGCTTAATATGTAGCGCTGTGCACAGAGTAAGATAAGAGAACGTATGATTAAAGAATTAGTTCAGTAGTAAAGCAAGCTTAATATGTAGCGCTGTGCACAGAGTAAGATAAAAGAACGTGTATAATTAAAGGATTAGTTCAGTAGTAAAGCAAGCTTAATATGTAGCGCTGTGCACAGTAAGGTAGAAGAACGTGTATATTTAAAGGACTCGTTCAGTGGTAAAGCAAGCTTAATATGTAGCGCTGTGCACAGAGTAAGATTAAAAAGAACGTGTATAATTAAAGGATTAGTTCAGTAGTAAAACAAGCTTAATATGTAGTGCTGTGCACAGAGTAAGGTAAAAGAATGTGTATGATTAAAGGATTAGTTCAGTAGTAAAGCAAGCTTAATATGTAGAGCTGTGCACAGAGTAAGATAAAAGATGTGTATATTTAAAGGATCAGTTTAGTGGTAAAGCAAGCTTATCTTAACTGAAAGAGAAACACAATGGTGAGGAAACTACGGCAATACCTTATTTTATTCAGGAGGTTTGCAAACTTTGCTTAGAGATGACTGGTGTGGGAAATCTACTGTCGAAGGTTGGTGCCATCATCCTCACTTTCTTAGCATTTGTTGATGTGTTTTAAAGAAACTTGATTTTATATTTTAAATAATTGAAATATTTTTCTTCAAACTTTAGGTGGTAAGTTATATCTACATGATTAGATTCTCTGTTTTACTACTTTCATTTCATACCCAGGAAAATAGGCAAAAATTATCAGTAAAAGAATATGATAATTAAAGACTAATTTGATTTCAGTCGTTTCTAGTTGCCACAGAAATTCAAACTTGATTTCTCGTTAACAGAATGAGATTTTTCATGCTTTCTTCACCATTTTTGTTCCTTATGATACTTTTTTTTGTACAAGATAAATAGGCTTCACCAATGAACTAATTAATCCTTTTAAAGGAGACATAAAGTTTGATACAATCATTATTTCATATGATAGAGGATACAAATCTTAACCAACTACCAAAAAGAGCAAGTCAAAATCTTGTTTCTATCTCAAGTTATTCATGTTTGAAGTTGACACATGGAGGCTGCCATTTTGTTCATTTCTGTATTAAAATGTTGTGCATGATGACATAATTTCCCTGTTAGGTACATAAGGAATTTAATGCATTTCTTAAAAAATGTGATTAAAGATTTTATTCCAAAATGATGTGACACAAAGTTTTAACAGAATGTTTTGTTAATTTCATGTGTACACAAAAAATTCCTTAACCCTTGCATAAGAATTGTTTTTCTTTCTCATAACCTAAAAATCTTGAGGTCGATGTTAAAGAAATACAAAACATTCCAACATCCTGCTGGGCTGATGATCATAATCTACATGTTTTGATATCAAAATGGTGGCTCCCATAGTACTATTTAGTAGTACAATTAAAAGTTTTTCATAATTATGAAAATTGTGTTAGATTGCTTAAAGGGGGTAGAAACTTGGTCAGAAAAATTTGTTATTTTTAATTCTATCATATGAAATAAGAATTATGTCAGACTTTATGTCTCCTTTAACAAATTGAGAATTTGAGATGAAAAATAACTCACATTTCACATAGCAATTCAATTCAATTATTTATTCAGTGAAACTGACCCTTGTCACAAAAGAAAGGATTGAGAGTTTACAATTGTACAGTGTATATAAAATAATATCAACATACGTAAATATTACTGTACATGTGATCATGCTTTTATGCAAGTTACAGGCTTGGATAATAAAAACTAGACTTTTAAATAACTTTTTTAAATGTGAGTTCAGTAAATACTGTAACACTTTTTACATCTGGATAATTAAAATAATAAGGTGGAATGTACTTCAAACAAAAATCATTTAGCAAGGGGCAAATAAAAATAAAATAGTACTTATCATCATTTTTTTGAACAAAATTGAGAAATTCTTTGATTTTATTGTGCTTTTATGGCCTAAATTAACACCAGTATTATCAAACTGAGCAAAAACTAGCCTTAAAGGGGATCTGAGGTGTTTTTTTTTGTTTTGTTGAGATCCTTACAAATGTTATAAGTTTCTTAATTAGTCAGAAAACGTTGATGTTTCCTTAAAAGGTAAGAATTCCCTTAAGATTTGTTTACTTTTTTCAGAAATACCCAGTCTACCCAGATATGTTAATGAAGACAAAGTCTTATAAAATCTATTTCATATGATAGAGGTTTTCAATCTAAACAAACTACCAAAAATAGCAAATCAAAATACTACTCTTATTCTCAGGTTATTCATGTTTCAAGTTGAAGGCAATTTGCTGCATAATTGACAATGCTTACAATAGCTATTTTGATGGGAAAATTGATCTATTTCAGCATGTGAGACCAGCTATTTAGCTAATTGCAGCTATTTTCCAAGCTAATTTAACCTATTTTCTGCATAATTGACAATACTTAGCTATTTTTATGAGAAAATTGATCAATTTCAGCTACTTTTATAAATCATTACTTACATGTCTGAAGTCGGCACATGGAGGCTGCCATTTTGTTCAATTCAGTATTGAAATCTTGTGCATGATGAAACTATTTCCCCAATAGGGACAAGAATTATAATGTATTTATTATGAAATGATGTACTGTAACATAGTTTTAACAGCATGTTTTGATCATTTCTTGTATACTCGCAAAAATGTCCTTGACCCTTGCAAAAGGAAAATGAATCTTTCATGAGCTAAAAAACTTTTTAGATTATGAAGAAATGCAAAGCAATCCAAGCTCTGTTGGGTTGATGACACTATTTTCTGCAAGTTCCAAAATCAAAATGGCGGCTTTAAGAGTAGTAGTATTAAATTTTTTAAATAATTACAAAAATTGTGTTATATTGCTTGGGGAAGGAGAAGGGGGGAGGGGGTATGAAACTTGGTCAGCAGGTTTGTTAGTTTTGATTCAATTATATGAAATGAGGATTATGTCAGACTTTATCTCCTTTAACATGCAGTGGAATATAAATTATAAATTCAAGATGTTAATCTTCATCATTGAGTCCCAATTTAGAAATGGTATGGGATGTTTTATGGAGGAATGGCATACCAAATATATGGTAAGATGCAATATGCACATTGGTGCTGGAGGAACGGGAGGCGGGTGGGGGATTGTATATGAGGGGATGGCATATAAAATGTAAGTTGGGATGACATATAGGATGGAATGGCATGAGGGATATAGAATGGAATGATGTAAGGGGCATATGTTGGGATGGAATATCTGATATTTACCAAATTTAATTTAATTTAAGCTAGAAAATGATAGAATTACCATGAAAGGAGGACCACTTTTTTATTGTCCCACAGAGCTGAGGATGGGCCTGAAAGGTTGAGTCCAAGTGGGGATTTCAGAGCGTGTCCTACCCCACCATACCTCATCGGCATAGCTAGACTGGGGGGAGGGGGGGAGGAGGGTAAAGACACTTCAAATTGTCAATTTCCAGATTTTCTGATATTCTTGATCTTATTCCATATTTTCAGAATTTGTATGCTACAATTTTTGTGTTACGATGTCCATTCTGTGGCTGCAAATGTTAAAGGAAAAAAGGCCACCAGCAATTTTTGTAAATTTTTGGTAAGAGTGGGGAGGGGGAGGGGAATTTTCATTTCAGGTACCATACCCTACTGCTTTATTCAGAATAAACCAAGGGTGCCCCTAAAAATCTGTACCCCCAGTTTCAAACATATTCCACTGTCCCTGGTGGCATCTAGCACTCTAAACAGGAGAGAATGTGGAACACATGCTGGGATGGCATATATGGGATATAATATGAATATATCTGATCTCTTTAATCAGAATCCAAGTCATTACTTTTAAAACCTGTCATTAAAACTGCTACGTACGGAAACAAGCAATTTGATCATTCAGCTGCTACATTGTGAAATAATTAATATAATGAAGCCAAGTGTGTCAAAAACATAGATGATTTTAAGAAATTTGTAAAACCTTTTTAGATCTGCTTTCTATTACTGAGCTTTTATACTATTTATAATGTCGGTTTTATTTATGCATGTCCCATTTTTTAAATATTCATTTATTGTACATATGTCTCTTTTACCCTTTTTTACCATTATTATACATACATTTACGATTTATTTTTCTGTATATTTTCTTAAATTTATATGTCTTTTATTGTAAAGAGCCTTAGAGCAATTTTGATTGGATAGGGCGCTTTATAAATTTGTATAATGATAATAGATTTGGTGGTGTATGAGGGTAGGATGGATGACATATGGGCCACAGGGTAAGATGGCATATGGGACAGTCAGATAGGGTAAGATGGCATATAGGACATAGGGATAGGATCACATAAGGTGGGATGTGTACAGTACATAGATGTACAGGGTGAGATGCACAGTGGGAGGTGGGGTGTGCATAGTACAGAGGGTGGGATGTGGTACAGCATACAGGGAGGGGTATCATATTGGACACAGGGTGGCATGTGTACAGGGTACAGGAGAGGTATCATATAGGACATAGGGTGGCATGTGTACAGGGTACAAGGAGGGGTATCATGTGGGACATAGGGTGGGATGTGTACATGGTACAAGGAGGTATTATATGGGACATAGGGTGGGATGTGTACTGGGTACAGGAAGGGAAATCAGTGGGACATAGGGTAGCATGTGTCCAGGGTACAGGGAGGGGTATTATATGGCACATAGAGTGGGATGTGTACAGGATACAGGGAGAAGTATATATGGGACATGGGGTGGAATGTACAGGGTACAGGAAGGGAAATCATATGGGACATAGGGTGGGATGTGTACAGGGTACAGGAATGGGACATAGGGTGGGATATGTTTTTTTCAAGTTTATTAAAGATCTAGTATAAATACAGATGTATAAATAGGACAAAAATGGTACAGAGTACATGGAGGGGTATCATATGGGACATATCAAGTTGGACATATCATATGGGACATATGAGAGCATCATATGGGACGTATCATATGGGACATATCATATGGGACATAACATGTGGGACATATCATATGTGGGACATAGGGTGGCATGGCGTATAGTGAGATATCGATGTTATTTTTAATTGGGTTTGTCATATGTGTGTCAATTTACATCCACAGCATGACAGTATGTACCATTGTTATTAGTTTTGTATTAGATATCACTATGTTTTCAGTGGCACTGTACTATTTTGTGATGCCTTACTATTATTATTTTACAGAGATGAAGAAAAGCATGTGCTTATTACAAAAACAGAAGCAAAGGACCGTTATCTCCTGAAAGATGCAGATTTAGACAGGCGAGAACCAGTTCTGAAATTCTTGGTCAGGAAAAATCCCCACAACTCACGATGGGGTGATATGAAGTTATACCTAAAACTGCAGGTTAATTGTTTTCTTTTGATACAAAGAATTCACATAATTTTAAGGTGAAAAGTTCAATATTTTTCTTACTTCAGTCCTTCATCATATTTTCATCTCCAAAGACTGTACCTTAAAATATGTTCCTAAACAGATATGCAAACATGTTAATGACATATGTTGATAGAGGTCATATTAATTCATTGCAATGACGATGGTAAAGCCTTATTATTAAAGGATTATAGTCTACAGCTACGTGGGCCAGGCACAGAACTGGCAATTGTGGGTGTGTGTGCATTCAAAAAGACTGTCAAATGAAGACTCTTACCTGACAAAACACCACCTGAACGAGGACACCCCTCCAAATAACAATGTCCTCTGTTGTTTTAATAATACCACAGTGCTTAGAAAGCCAAAACTTGTCTTTATTTCAATTATGGATGTATTTAAACTGAACCCACTTTTTAATTGTAGACACTCCAATGCCGTGGGTATAAGATCCACATTAGGAAGTATGTTGTTGGTTAGGATGTTAGGACGTGTTTTTTAGGTGAGGTCTCATTTGCAGTTATAAATTCATTTAAATCCTTACACAGGAGGTCCACATTTGTATGGTAAAAAGTGTTTTCCTCGTTTGTCGGTTTTATAGTCTATGTGTGTTCATATTTAGGTCAAAACTAAATTTACATATATTCAAAACAGAATTTACATTATGTTCAAAACAGGCTCCTTTAGGATTAACAATATCCTTAATTTACGAGGTCCACGTTTGTATGGTAAAAACTGTTTTCTTGTTTGTCGGTCTTTATAGTCTGTGTGTTCATATTTAGGTCAAAACTAGTTTTACTTTATATTTAAAACAAAATTTACATTATGTTCAAAACAGGCTCCTTTAGGATTAACAATATCCTTAATTTATCTTACTTTGGTCAACATTTGGGGGTTATACATCCTGAGCGTTTGGATGTGTGTTAACTTGTATGTACAAGAGGTTTTGTGTCACATTTAATTGGAACCATGAACAACAGTTTTTGTGCCACGTTTAAATGGAACTAAACTTGCTTGTGGGATACTCTTTGGTAAATTTGTGCCTGCTTGATATTAAAGCACAAAGGTCAAGTGAAACGTATTTTGTAGGAACTGTCTTGTGTGACGAAGACCTGTCATACACATGAAAAATATTGATAAGTGGAGTATAAAATTTTTAAGAAAGAGAAACCCCTACAATAAAACGCTTATAACTGTTAAAGTGTTTCATACCAAATGGATCACTTAGAGTAACCTTTACAAACCTTTTGTTGGACTTCATATGTACTGTGCATTTTCATTCCCCTCCCCAATAAAGTTGGTGAAGAGTGGATATAACATCTTTACTGGTTGTCTGTTCTTTCGTCCATCCGTCTGTCCACATCTATTGCCGACCACAAGCATTGTTCAGCTATTGGGAATAAAAGATTTCTGCCCTTGGAAAGCAATTCCAACTATTTTTTGACTGGCTTGAAAATCAATTTATATAAAGGGGGGAACTTGCCTTCAAAGAACTTACAACAAATGACATGAATAGCAATTAGATAGGAGTCTTGATGGGATGAAATGTGGGACATGATGGGATGAAATGTGGGACATGATGGGATGAAATGTGGGACATGATGGGATGAAATGTGGGACATGACGGGATGAAATGTGGGACATGACGGGATGAAATGTGGGACAGGGTGGAATGGCATGTGGGACAGGTTGGAATGGCATGTGGGACATGATGGGATGAAATGTGGGACAGGGTGGAATGGCATGTGGGACAGGTTGGAATGGCATGTGGGACAGGGTGATGTGGGACAGGGTGGCATGTGGGACAGGGTGGCATGTGGGACAGTGTGGGACAGGGTGGCATGTGGGACAGGGTGGCATGTGGGACAGGGTGGCATGTGGGACAGGGTGGCATGTGGGACAGGGTGGCATGTGGGACAGGGTGGCATGTGGGACAGGGTGGCATGTGGGACAGGGTGGCGTGTGGGACAGGGTGGCGTGTGGGACAGGGTGGCGTGTGGGACAGGGTGGCGTGTGGGACAGGGTGGCGTGTGGGACAGGGTGGCGTGTGGGACAGGGTGGCGTGTGGGACAGGGTGGCGTGTGGGACAGGGTGGCGTGTGGGACAGGGTGGCGTGTGGGACAGGGTGGCGTGGGGACAGCAGGGTGGCGTGGGGACAGCAGGGTGGCGTGGGGACAGCAGGGTGGCGTGGGGACAGCAGGGTGGCTTGTAGTACAGGGTGGCTTGTAGTACAGGGTGGCTTGTAGTACAGGGTGGCTTGTAGTACAGGGTGGCTTGTAGTACAGGGTGGCTTGTAGTACAGGGTGGCTTGTAGTACAGGGTGGCTTGTAGTACAGGGTGGCTTGTAGTACAGGGTGGCTTGTAGTACAGGGTGGCTTGTAGTACAGGGTGGCTTGTAGTACAGGGTGGCTTGTAGTACAGGGTGGCTTGTAGTACAGGGTGGCTTGTAGTACAGGGTGGCTTGTGGTACAGGGTGGCATGGCTTGTGGTACAGGGTGGCATGGCTTGTGGTACAGGGTGGCATGGCTTGTGGGACAGGGTGGCATGGCTTGTGGGACAGGGTGGCATGGCTTGTGGGACAGGGTGGCATGGCTTGTGGGACAGGGTGGCATGGCTTGTGGGACAGGGTGGCATGGCTTGTGGGACAGGGTGGCATGGCTTGTGGGACAGGGTGGCATGGCTTGTGGGACAGGGTGGCATGGCTTGTGGGACAGGGTGGCATGGCTTGTGGGACAGGGTGGCATGGCTTGTGGGACAGGGTGGCATGGCTTGTGGGACAGGGTGGCATGGCTTGTGGGACAGGGTGGCATGGCTTGTGGGACAGGGTGGCATGGCTTGTGGGACAGGGTGGCATGGCTTGTGGGACAGGGTGGCATGGCTTGTGGGACAGGGTGGCATGGCTTGTGGGACAGGGTGGCATGGCTTGTGGGACAGGGTGGCATGGCTTGTGGGACATGGCTTGTGGGGTGGCATGGCTTGTGGGACAGGGTGGCATGGCTTGTGGGACAGTGGCATGGCTTGTGGGACAGGGTGGCATGGCTTGTGGGACAGGGTGGCATGGCTTGTGGGACAGGGTGGCATGGCTTGTGGGACATGGGTGGCATGGCATGGCTTGTGGGACAGGGTGGCATGGCTTGTAGGACAGGGTGGCATGGCATGTGGGACAGGATGGCATGGCATGTAGGACAGGGTGGCATGGCTTGTAGGACAGGGTGGCATGGCTTGTAGGACAGGGTGGCATGGCTTGTAGGACAGGGTGGCATGGCATGTGGGACAGGGTGGCATGGCATGTGGGACAGGGTGCATGGCTTGTGGGACAGGGTGGCATGGCTTGTGGGACAGGGTGGCATGGCTTGTGGGACAGGGTGACATGGCATGTGGGACAGGGTGACATGGCTTGTGGGACAGGGTGACATGGCATGTGGGACAGGGTTACATGGCATGTGGGACAGGGTGACATGGCATGTAGGACAGGGTGGCATCGCATGTGGGACAGGGTGCATGGCATGTGGGACAGGGTGGCATGGCTTGTGGGACAGGGTGGCATGGCATGGGACAGGGTGGCATGGCTTGTGGGACAGGGTGGCATGGCAGGGTGACATGGGACAGGGTGGCATGGCTTGTGGCATGGCTTGAAGGATGGTGGCATGGCTTGTGGGACAGGGTGGCATGGCTTGTGGGACAGGGTGGCATGGCTTGTGGGACGGTGGCATGGCTTGAAGGACATGGTGGAATGGCTTGAAGGACGGTGGCATGGCTTGAAGGACGGTGGCATGGCTTGAAGGACATGGTGGAATGGCATGTGGAACAGGGTGACATAGCATGTGGGACAGGGTGGTAAGGCATGTCGGACTAGGTGGTAGTAGGACACGGTGGGATGACAAGTGGAACAGGGTGGGATGACGTGGAACAGGGTGGGATGACATGTGGAACAGGGTGGGATGACATGTGGAACAGGGTGGGATGACATGTGGAACATGGTGGCATGGCATGTGGTACATGGTGGAATGCGATGAGGGCTCGGGTGGGATTGTATAAGAAGAGGGTAGGATGGCATGTGGGACAGGGTGGCATGGCTTGTGGTACAGGGTGGGATGCCATGGGGGATGGTGTGTGGGACAGGGTGGCATAGTACATGGGACAGGGTGGCTTGGTATGTGTGATTGCATGTGGTGGGATGTCATTTTGATTGCAGGTGTGATGACATGGGTCATGTGGTGGAAAGACATCTTGATTTTATGTATGATTTCTTGTAGGCCGAGATGAAGGTTGGGATGGCACGTGAAATGGCATGGGATAGCATGTGGGACAAAGAGCGTGGAAGGTGCTGTTAGCACTGAGGGACAAAGAGCGTGGAAGGTGCTGTTAGCACTGAGGGACAAAGAGCATGGAAGGTGCTATTAGCACTGAGGGACAAAGAGCGTGGAAGGTGCTGTTAGCACTGAGGGACAAAGAGCGTGGAAGGTGCTGTTAGCACTGAGGGAATTTGTATCATTTGCGATGTCCAGTTACCTAAAGAATACTGCATAATAAGGTGTTAAACTTGGGGTTAGAAAAAGATATAAGGTCGAAGATCAAACCAGTGAGTTTTCAAAATGAGGAATTTTGCCATTTTGAAAAACTTGCCATTGTTGTGCAGGCCAGAAAATATGTGAGAAAAGAAAATAACTGAAAAGCTTGATCACCAGCAAATGTTTTTCTCAGTTCTGATTATACGGTATATGATATTTCTTTGTTTGAAAATGAAATAAATAAGTTTTATGAAGCTGACACATTTTCACAGATATGCTTGCATTCCAATCTAGCATCAGTTACTTTGTGTGTCTATGTAAGTTTAAGAAACATGATTTTGTGATAATGTGACAAAAAATTTCTTTTTTTCAAATTGAATTTTTCTAGATAGAGCAGAAAGCCCTTAAAATCTGGGGCTCCATGGAGAAGATAGATGAAGAACAAGAAGTCAGAACTGAAAATCGTGAAAAAGCTAAACTAAAGAAATTTGATAAAAATGTGAAAGGTATTTTTTCTTTTCAATCATGTGTGCTATAAATAACAGTATAACAATCGAATGAAAGTTCTTGTGAATTAATTGTATAAACAACCCGATGAAGGTAGATTCTAGTCAATTCAAATCTAGTTTTTATTTCACTTCTTGCACAATTTCTAAGAAGTGTAGTGAATTACATTTGATGATCTATGCATATGAATTTATTATTGGTTTCTAAACATTTTGCTTATTTCTTTTTCTTATGTAGAGTTACGAAAAACAGTACGAACTAGTCTGTGGACTAAAGACATAAGTACTCATCAACATACATATGGGGAAGAGAGTTACAATGAGGACTCCGATATGTACAGCAAAACATGTATTGAGTGTGGGCAAATGCTTTCGTATGAAAAACTATGACAAATGAGAATATCATGAATAGCTCTAGAAACATTGCCAAGGATAAGAAACTCTGACAAATTTGTGTGAGAGGAGCTGCCATCTACAGACCGCCGAGTCCTAGATCCTTAGATCTTTAATATGACATTTTAATTATACATGTATGTAAATAAAGTCATCGTATTTTGATCAGCTTGGTATTATATGATTAGGTGCAGATCCAGGAATTTCCAAGGGGAGGGTGGGGGGCAGTGCACATCAGTTCTGACTAACTTTTGTTTTGTTGTGCATGAGATTTGATGTAGAATTCAAAGACATTATTCTTCTCACACTCTAGCTCGTCTTATGTAGATATCAACCATAATTTCAATTATAACTTTTAGCAAAAAGAGACTTAAGTGCAGAGGGTATGTGCTCTGAAGGGGTGAAGGCAGGGGGGGGGCTCTGCTTGCACCCCCTGGATCTACCCCTTATGACAATGAATACACTTTAAAAGGATAATCACTGTCGTATGCTTCTTTGAAACAGAAAACAATTCTTATAATCCGATATAAAATTTGTGCACGAATTCTTTATTGTTATCGTCACAGCCCAGTGAGTTATGGTTGATTTTTTTGAAGAGAGAGTCAAGTTGAGGACACGTTCACGTCAACTCTCTGATAACATCAGTCCAATTGTAGTAGTATCATGATGAGTTTTCGTTTCCCTCGTTGACATCGGCCATCTACATGACACTGGACAAGAGTACGTTTAAGGTCGTCTCCTCTTTTGGAACATGACCAAAGTATTACATGACGTGTCCTTCTCCTTAAAAATTTGTTCCAGCAAATCATAACCACAAACTTACTGTAGCAAATAGCGAGACCACTTTATCTTAATTAAAATAACCACACAATAAGGACTTCACCCATTGCTAATATAATACTCAGCACCAACTTCCACAACAACTAAGGTTTTCAGAATAAAGAAAATAAAGAGGAAAATTCTGACCCGACCTGGTTATTTATCAGGTCGGGACTGGCTGTTTGAAACTTCAAGGAGCAGAACAACTAATGAGGATGTTTCAGCTGACGTCACAAGGTCTCGTGACTTTCTTTACATCGCCATTTTGTCAGTCAAAACCACTGTCTGCTATACACTTAATTAGACTTACATTTGCATGTTGTTATATAAGATTCTTTTTGTAAGATTATTATGCTGGAATCTTGCTGTGTCGTTGGTTGCGCTAATAGACGTGTGCGGGGGAATAAAAAGACATTTTCTCGATTTTTATCTGACTCTGATTGACGTTCAAAGTGGGTTTCTGCTGTACGATGCAACGGCTTTCAACCGACGGTGGGCCTTAGACGCTAGGATTTGCAGCGAGCACTTTATATCAGGTATGTAGGCTTTGTCTTTGAGTATAACAAACAATCAGATGGCTTTCACTAAAGTTACTCTTAGTATACCCAGTGAAAATACATTTTAAGGAAAATATGAAGACAAATCGGAAGCGAGCAAAAAAACTGCAATCAGTAAAATTCGCTGAACTGATACTGGTAGGTTAACATGTAGTATGTTTGTTGTAAAAATCACAACAAATCTCCTTTATTTTCTTAGGCAAATCAGCGAACTAAAACATCGCGGCTTATCAAATAAAATGTTATCTTTAGTTCCGCTATTAATCGGGCTCACAGCTTGTCAAAGGAAGGTGGATAAGAAAACTGCCAACATTTGGCATACATCCTTCTAATCGCGCACGCTCTCAACTTGTTTGTATTCAGGGATTGTGAAGCTTTGACGGGTTTTGTTTGTCACATGACGCTGCTTTTGCCACTTTTCTGGAAATATAAAGATTTATCTTGGATCTGCAATTATGACATCACACTGTACACAGCAAGGTCACTTTGCAACACACTGGTAAAACCTTTGAAATGCAATAACTCTTAAACGTAATAAGATATGGACCTGATTTTTTACACCAAATACATGACCGTAATAATTCACGGGAATATTGCTTTAATTGATGGCCTTCACAAAATTTGGGGGGCTACTACAATTTTCAGGGAGGCATTACGTTACCAAGTCCCCTGCATTACTTTTGGGGTTTAAAAGACACCTAACTTTCAATATTTGTATGGGTCACAGAAAAGTTAATTGAGAATACATAAATGTAATGTTGTTTTATTATCAGAAATCTCCACTTTGTATATATCATGAAGCAATATCTTTCCTTGAGAGGAATGGTCTGTCAATCATTCACAGTTAATGCACATTATTACCTCAGGCATTATGATACACAGCTAATTTTATCACCAGTTTGAAAACAAACTTCTCCCACTAAGACACCTAACACGGATGAGTGATTTCAATCACATAAGTGCCTTGATCATTCAACTCTGGCATTGTGTAATCTTATACACACAAATAGCCTCGGGCTAATTGGCTGTGGTGTCAATGGTTGGCAAATAAACTATTATTGTTTTAAGTGGAAACACAATACACTGAACAGGAAGTCGGGTTGGTAGTTGTCATCCCTGAGTTTTTCAGGATTAACTCAGTTGTCGGGTCCAAGTAGGCTTGAAGAGAAACTTTTCAGCATGTTAATTAAATGCTTACCTAATTTAAACACTATGAACCCACTAAATTCGTACTAGGTGTAAATTTGTATCAGTTTTTGTATGCCTTCTGTTATTACCTTTCTTGAGCATTTACAAAGCCTTAATTGATATCGATGTTCCGGTAGGTGCAGAGGTATAGGAGCCCCTGTAACTTGTGCATTTTAATCCTTTCGAGCATCTAAAATGATCTAACTGCAGCCTGTTTAGAGGTCTAGTGAGTTTCTACGCAATGCAGCAGATTATGTACTAAACTGGGGTCAGAGAATTTTAGGGGCATCTTCCACTTATTATGAAATACAACAGAACCCCTCTCCTCAGTCATCCACCTATCCCTCCTTATCGCTATTCATCCATCTCTCTCGATGCCATCCATCCATCCTTTGTTGGTATCATCCATGCCTCCCGATGCCATCCACCCTTTCCCAAGACCAAACACCCATATGCCACTCGTATTTTTAAATGTTGTCCAACTCTCCTCCATGTTATATGGCCATCCCTCCTAAGGCTATCTTTACCATTTTGTTTCTTTTAAATAAAATTAACTTGCTTGACACCTGAACTAATCCTTTAAGATGATGACAATCTTCAACATAAAAATAAATTAATTTTCATTCAATACACTAAATTACAACTTCATACCTCATACAGGATTTGGTATTAAAAGTCATCAGATAACAATATAGTCCTGCAAGACTTCAGCTATTTAGCTGATTTTAGCAATTTTCCAAGCTAATTTCACCTATTTTCTGAATAATTGACAATATTGAGCTTTTTCGATGAGAAAATTGATCAATTTCAGCATGTGAGACATCAGCTATTTAGCTAATTGCAGCTATTTTCCAAGCCTATTTCACCTATTTTCTGCATAATTGACAATACTTACAGTAGCTATTTTGATGAGAAAATTGATCAATTTCAGCAAGTGAGACCAGTAAATAATTTAGCTGATTGCAGCTATTTTCCAGGCTAATTTCACTTATTTTCTTAATAATTGACAATACTTAAC
Organism: Chiridota heheva; assembly: GCA_020152595.1. Lineage (NCBI taxonomy): Eukaryota > Metazoa > Echinodermata > Holothuroidea > Apodida > Chiridotidae > Chiridota > Chiridota heheva. The sequence goes on from JAIGNY010002361.1 coordinate 396,384, forward strand.
TATTTTTATGAGAAAATTGATCAATTTCAGCTACTTTTATAAATCATCATTCACATGTTAAAATATAGAAGCAAAGCATTACAATGTGGGATAGCCCAAAGGTCTTGTAAGGGACCTGGTGGGGACCAAAAACTATAAGTCATGTTTTTAAACACTAGAATCGACTTCATATCATGCACAATTCTTCAAAAAGAAACTGAAAGGGGACATTATCCAACAGAACTGTTTGTTCTATTGCAGTATCAATACTAGTGAGATAAACATCTCACTCAGTATGCTCTACATGCTACGCACTAATCTGCAATACTATGTACAGCCGATGCATATGGCCACAGCTCATATGTTATCCGACTACAATAATACCTGATACTATTCACTTACTTAAATGAGACAAGTCTGGCTTTTTCTAGATTTAATATGACAGAAATAATAATTATACGGTAAGAAATTTCACATCGTACAAAACAGACAATTTAGTCAATGTGTAATTCATTAAAAACATCATCAATATAAACTTACATGGGAGCGGCCATTTTGTTCATACACCTCTAAAAAAATGATGTTATACACCTAGCACAGATTAGAATATTACTGTATTTCTTAATAATCTTCCTTTGCATGGGTTGATGAATATGATTCAAGCCCTTGGAACCTCCTGACAAAACATTTTGGAAAGAAAATTTCAAAGAGAATCCTAATGAAATACATTATGTGTGCTAGCACATAAGGCAATTTATGTCATCATTGGCAGATTTCAACACAAAATAGCAGTGTCCATGTTACAACTTCAAACTTGAGAATGGGATAACATTTTATAATGGGGTTTGTGGTAATTGTTTTTTTTTTTAATTCTCTATCATATATCAAGCTAGAATATTTGACTCTTGTCTCCTTTAACCCTTAGTCTACCAGCACTTTTGAAAACATGCTTGGGAGGCTGGGTCAAAGATGGGGCACCCAAAACTGGTGATAATACTGCCGCGTGGTAGAGTAAGGGTTAAACACAGGCTGATTATTAAAAGGTCCTCTGTCTTCCAAGCAGCAGAGTCTGCCTCGTTCTGCTCTAGTGGGCTGCCCACCGGAACCATGCTGCATATAATTTTGAGTTGGTACATTTGTCACGGGTTAATTAACCCTTACTCTATCTACAGCATTTTTTTGAAAACGCACTTGAGAAACGGGGTCAAAAATGGGGCACCCAAAACAGTGATAATATCGCCTTGTGGTAGAGTAAGGGTTAAGCACAGGCTGATTATTGAAGGGTCCTCTGTCATCCAAGCAGCAGAGTCGGGCTTGTTCCGCTTCAGTGACCCAGCGCCCACCAGGACCATGCTACATATATTTTGGAGTTGGTACACTTGTCGAGGGTTGATTAACCTTTACTCTACCAGCACGTTTTTGAAAAGGGGCTTGGGAGGTGGGGTCAAAGATGGGGCACCCAAAACGGCGATAATATCACCGCATAGTACAATAAGGGTTAAGACATCTTACCAATTCATATGCAACATCTTCTGTCGGCAAGCTTACAGAATTCAATCAGAATTCTTGCAGAAACTTAAACACAATCTTGCATGACTGGAAGAATTTTGTACTAACTCTAATGCAGTGGTGTATTCAGCTTTTGGTGCCATGGAGGATGGTAATTATAGGAAATGGGCTGTCAGGGTCCCTAGAGGTGTAGGAAGTGGTGGGGAAAACTGCTCCCTGGAAGAATTTAACTTTCTAGTAGAAACAATGGGAGGAAAATTTGATAAAAATTATTGAAAATTTTAGTAAAATGTATTGAACATTTTGGTTAAAATATTGGAAACTTGAAATCTGGCAACATTTCCAGGAAATTTCCCAAAAAGTGAAGAAAATACCCAGAAAATTAAATTAAATATCACAAAATTGCCAGAAAATCGAAGAAAATTCCCTGATAAATTATTTAAGGAAAATTCATTAAGAAATTATTTGGTTGATATTTATCCTTGGTTTTACAGTTTATTCCCTGAATATCTATCATATATACTGGTAAATTCCACTACTTACATTTTACTTATGGAATTTCACCAGGAAGGAAAGTTTCCCCCTGCCACCACACTGAATATGCCACTGCTCTGGTGATGATTGTAATCAAGGGTAAATAGAAAGCATCACATTGCTGAAACTAGAAATCAATCTTTCAAAGACTATAACTTATTTTCTTGACAATGTATCTTTGCCTTTGGGTCATCTTCGATTGTTTCACTGCACCTTTTCAAAGAAAATGCTTGATCAACATTGTTTTTAACAACCTGTTCTGTCTTTACAATTATGGGGTCCTGACATTTAGCTATACATGTATGCACATCAGCTGCGGATTCACCATCTGCTGATTGGTTCTCTGCGTTCAATAACAGGTTGCTCTGCTTTATTATGGCCACTTTGTGTGGAAAAGCCTCTTGTTTACTCGTTGTTTTTAGAAAACTAGTACTGGTTTCCTGATTGCTTGACAATGTATCAAGTTCCCGTATATTGTCGTTAATACAGCCATCATGCTTCTCTGCTACATTTGCATTTTGTCTCTCAAGTTTTTCTACAATTACCTGATCTGTAGGTCCTGAACTGGATGGTATGCCGCTTACACTCTCTAAGGTACCATTTTGAAACTTCAATTCTGTAGTATTTTCTTCCTCTGCCATGACCTGCTGACCCTTTACACCAGAACTGACATTTCCTTCAAAAGTTCTAGAATTCTGTATCTCATTTTTCTCCACAATTGTCGTTGGAACGCATTTTTTATCATCTGTCACCGAATCCGATGTTTCAGTCGCTGCACTTTCTCCTTCAAACCATGGATAGATGAAATCGGGTATTCTCAGTCCGAGCAATGCCATCACCTGCTTCATCACATCATCAACATACCCAAAAATTCGCAGGTCACATTTCCGGTCCTGTAATTTACACCAAAACAAAGAGAGAAAAATATTAATGACTTAAAGGTCTATTGACAGGCAGAGTTGAAATTAATCATTCAATCTCCCACTGTTCTGAGAGGTGTCTTAAATCATCCCACAAAAAATTGTGACAAATATTATATTAATGTCCTACATACATCTTTACATGCTCACACTTGACTACACATGTTCCCTCCTTTGCAATTTAATATACTATTTATTTTAAGCTGTCCTCTCTTTCATACATCACAATTTTTACATACATTAAAATTTCGTAAAACTTTGATTAGCCAGAACTTAAAAACTATAGATGCTTTTGACAAAATTGAAAAACTATTCTGTTTAATATCTAAAGCTCTTTCTGATGAATATAAAATATCTGAGTAATGAATAAGTATGTAGCTACAATTATGAATAAATTATTCACTTCTCTTAAGTTTTGCATAATGAAATTTGAAGTAAATCTACATCACGCAACTTTTTTAACATGGCTATATTACACTCAATTAGAATTAGTCCTTGTGTCATTGTCTTTAGGTTCCGCTTCTCCTTTTTTTATTTTCTTGTAACTCGGTTATGTACTTGGATCTTAAAGGATTAGTTCAGTGGCCAAGCATGTCCATCTTAAATAAAAGAGGACTTCAAAAGAAACAAAGTGGTGAAGAAAGCGTTCAAAATTTGTATTTCGTTGAGATATTTAAGTTTAGAATTTGGTACCATTTGTGTAGAAACGACTGAAATCAGACTAGTGACATCACAGCCTCAGATTTCTCAGTCTTTATGTATTCTATCATATTTTTTCCTGCAATATTGTGACTTAAAAACCATTGTATATGTCAGCAAAGTAGTAAAACAGTCTTGTAAGAGTAACTATAATTTACCATAAAAAAGTTAAAACTGTAAAATAATTCAAATAGTAAAACAAAAAGTTAAATAGATGTTTTTCAATACATTAACAATTGTTAAGAATTTGAAGATGAGGATGCTAACCTTTCATAGTAGACTTGCTTTACCAGGCATTTCAAAGATAAGACTAGAGCATTAAACTTGAATATCTCCTTAACGAAATAAGATTTTTGAATGCTTTTAAGTTCACCATTTTGTTCCTTTTAAAAGTCCTCTTTCATATAATTTAACCTTGCTTGACCACTGAAAAAATCATTTAAATCACTCCGATTGACATAAATGCAGTTCAACCCCAACAAAGCTTTTTTTTCAAATTTTACTCTGTTATCTGTGCTGAATTTCAGTTAAATTTTAAAGTGCTACAAAATGGTCAAGGTTAACACTTAAAAGTGCTACAAAATGGTCAAGTTTAACACTTTAAAGTGCTACAAAATGGTTAAGGTTACCACTTTTAAGTGCTACAAAATGGCCAAGGGTTAACACTTTAAAGTGCTTTAAAATGGTCAAGGTTAACACTTTAAAGTGCTATAAAATGGTCAAGATTAATGCTTTAAAGTGCTACAAAATGGTCAAGTTTAACACTTTAAAGTGCTACCAAATGGTCAAGTTTAACACTTTAAAGTGCTACTAAATGGTCAAGCTTAACACTTTAAAGTGCTACAAAATGGTCAAGGTTAACACTTTAAAGTGCTACAAAATGGTCAAGCTTAACGCTTTTAAGTGCTACAAAATGGTCAAGGTTAACACTTTAAACTGCTAGAAAATGGTCAAGGTTAACACTTTAAAGTGCTACCAAATGGTCAAGGTTAACACTTTAAAGTGCTACAAAACGGTCAAGGTTAACACTTAAAAGTGCTACAAAATGGTCAAGGTTAACACTTCAAAGTGCTACCAAATGGTCAAGATTAACACTTTAAAGTGCTATAAAATGGTCAAGCTTAACACTTTTAAGAGCTACAAAATGGTCAAGGTTAACACTTTAAAGCGCTACAAAATGGTCAAGGCAAACACTTTAAAGTGCTACAAAATGGTCACGGTTAACACTTTAAAGTGTTAAGCTTGGTCAAGCTTAACACTTTAAAGTGCTACAAAATGGTCATGGTTAATACTTTAAAGTGCTACAAAATCGTCACGGCTAATACTTTAAAGTGCTACAAAATCGTCAAGGTTAACACGTTAAAGTGCTACAAAATCGTCAAGGTTAACACATTAAAAAGCTACAAAATGGTCAAGGTTAACACTTTAAAGTGCTACAAAATGGTCAAGGTTAACACTTTAAAGTGCTACAAAATGGTCAAGGTTAACACTTTAAAGTGCTACAAAACAGTCAAGATTAACACTTTAAAGTGTTACAAAATGGTCAAGGTTTATACGTTAAAGTGCTACAAAATGGTCAAGATTAATGCTTTAAAGTGCTACAAAATAGTCAGGGTTAACGGTAAGCTATTGCTACCTATCCATAGATCTTTAACAAATTATGTTTTTCACTGCAAATCATCTACCTGTCCATCTTTAACAAAATATTTGACTTGATATGTTTCACTGCAAATAACATAAGAGCTATCAATATTCCAAATTTTTGACTGAAAACTCAATGCAGATGAAATTAAAGGTCATCCTAAATTTTTTCTATTACATTTCTCATTATTATTATCATTCTATTTACTTTTCATGCCAGGACTAGGTATTCAAAGTTTTTTTAAGGTAAACACTCAATGTATCACTTTCCTTTTTTTTTTCATTCCAGACACAACAATTTTAATGGCTTTTCTGTCAGAAATACATTGTGAATTCTTTTTGGCAAGAGTACCACTAAATAATTTATCAAGCCAGACACAGAAATAGTTGAAATTTAATGTATTCAGGAATTGACAAGGATTGTACAGACAGACAAATGGCAAACATGTTATATCTTCATCACAGCACATACATGATCTGCCAAAAATGCCTTAAAAGGATTATGGACATCAAGCAGATTTTATATATATGAAAGTGCATGGAATTCTGAGTAGAATAGTTTTTAAAATTTGTAAAAAGCTTATTTAATTTTTAAGTTATGACTAAACTAAAGTTTCATAATTGGTTATTAGTCTGGAATTTGTGATATACTAAGAGGAACGCATCTAAAATCTTTATATAATTCTTTAAATTCTGTTCTTCAAATTCAGCTACTTGTGAATTTCAGAATGTCTTTTCTAGAAACATGATGATTCGGGGTGTGACAAAGCTCCATCAAATTTTGCCTAAAGTCCAATTCTATATTTTAGACAACATTGACAGAGGAATAAAAAACAAAAGGTTTCACAAAAGGTAATGAAGAATCCTTCCTCCATTAATGTCACACATTATTAAGCAATAACAGCTAAAAAATTTAAATGCTGTAAATCAGTCCATTTTTTAACCAATTTTAATGCAATATTTTACTGTTTAGCGGCATTTGGAACAATTGGAATAAATACAAACTTGTGAAAACTAACATAAGCTTGCACAAGCTAGCAAAAAATATTTGTTAGCTTGCGAATACTAGCAGAAAGCAAGCATGTATTCATTCCAAATACTAGCTTGCAGCAAGCATGCTGCAAGCTTGCACAAGCTAAAAATTGTTGGATTGTCGCAAGCATGCTGCAAATTAGTATTTGCGTTAAGGGTGAGCACAATTCATGCATTTTTGGAAGAGAAGATGGATACGAAAGCTTATTTTAAATTCCAAATCGAACAAATCTAAAACCCAAATTACCAGATAAAACCAAGCAGCATAAATGCCCAAGTGGACACTCTGGGCCTAATCCAACTTCCATCCATTTATAGAAAAATTGCTGGACGGTGACAGACATCTTCTAGGACAATGGTTTTCATATGCAGCATCACATTTTGTGTACATGATATCAAGCAAAGTCTGTACCTAGAAGATGGCATACCCAATTGCACGTGCATATATTGTTATTATTATTATTATTATTATTATTAAATATTCCAGTACAATTTAAAACATTTGTAAAAAGGAAAAAGTACATGCATATACATAATAAAACATGTAGCAGAAATTAAAAGAATATAAATAAATAAACAAATAGATAAATAAATAAGGAAAAATAAAAGGTTCAAAACAGTAATTATAACTCTCCTGTCTGTAATTAAATTGCCGCTCGGTAAATGAATGAATTTTTGTAGACGTGTATTCTGTATTTTGGCACTATGTTAGGGTTTTAAAGGTTTCTGTTTGAACGCGCTAGATGACTTTGTAATGTATTGTGTAAAGGATGCTTTTCTTCTTTGTTGATTTTTGTCGCCATTGTAATAAATTCCGATTTTGCCATGTCATTTAAAATATCAATAAGCATAGGTAACTTAAGAATCTCTAAAGTATACTTTAAAAATACAGTACCTTATCACTTTACTTTTATTTCATACCTTCAAATGAATATTTCTGTTCTATCTTTTACTTGAACTACAGTACTATGTACAGGTCCTCATGTAAGGTAAACCAAGTGCTAAACTGAGTTAATCCATGTGAACGTTAAAATACATCTGTTGACTCTCTTTAAGCATTAGGCGCAGAGCATTCATTTGCGCATTTACGCTCCTTGATCTTACCAAATGGTCCACCTAAAATCAAATCTATGTCTCTGCAAGGTTAGACTAAAAGACACTACAAACAGGTCACTTACATATCTGGTTGGCTGTAGATTTATGATTACCAATTTGCCTCCATTCTTTTTGGTGAGCAGTGGCAGGGTCCCACTTGGTACAATTTGCAACGATGTTCCAAGACATATGGATAAATCTGCTTCCCTGAGAAGAAATTAAATGGGTTTAATTTACATCATTACCTGACATAAATGGCAAAATTGCACCACTTCCAAGAAGTGTCACAATAATATATTCTGTTCCGACTTTTCTCCTGTTTGTGATTTTGATTTATTTTTTCCACAGGTGCTTTGAGCACAAATAGGCATACGAGTTGAGGGGGCAGTGACAGACTGCCCCCTATATTTTAGGGCAACCAAAGCTTCGGAAAAACTGGTTTGTCAATATTCAGGCAAAAATTGCATAACTTAATATAAGAACTTTATTCAGGAGGGGGGGGAGCGGGTACTGCATAATTTATTTAAAATAATTCATTCAGCAATTAAATTTGCTGAAAGTTTTCAGAATGGATTTGATTACTCCATGATGCTAGGAGTGGAGTTAATTCACCTTAATTACTCAGAATAAATGTGAAATGGAAACAGGTTAATTTGCCCAAATCTTGGATTTTATTAATATGATAATGTCAGGTAAAATTCAGGCAAGATACCTATCTTGCCTAAATATTCAGGCTAAATATGCTCTGCCCCCAATAAGGATATTGACCCATATGCCTATGATTGAGCATTTTGCTTTTTCCACACTGTTTAATTTGGCACATGGTTGTATATTTTGGTCAGGCTGTAAAATAACTAACTTTGTACAACATAATTTCATAGGGCCAAGTAAGAATGAAGACCTCATTGTCTTGCTAACAATTAACCTTTCTGGGTTACTTGATCGACAGCTTTTTCAACCAGTCACACATGAATTTGACTAGCAACAAAATCTGCATAACCAAGTGGGGCAAAAATCCTACACGGTGACTGGTACAGCACATCTAACTAGCAGCATGTGCTCATGCAGTCAATGATTGCACCTACGGGCAGTACTGGTACAGCACATCAAACTAGCAGCATGTGCTCATGCAGTCAATGATTGCACCTACGGGCAGTACTGGTACATCACATCTAGCTAGCAGCATGTGCTCATGCAGTCAATGATTGCACCTATGGGCAGTACTGGTACAGCACATCTAACTTGCAGCATGCGCTCATGCAGTCAATGATTGCACCTACGGGCAGTACTGGTACAGCACATCTAACTTGCAGCATGTGCTCATGCAGTCAATGATTGCACCTATGGGCAGTACTGGTACAGCACATCTAACTAGCAGCATGTGCTCATGCAGTCAATGATTGCACCTACAGGCAGTACTGGTACAGCACATCTAACTAGCAGCATGTGCTCATGCAGTCAATGATTGCACCTATGGGCAGTACTGGTACAGCACATCTAAGTAGCAGCATGTGCTTATGCAGTCAATGATTGCACTTACGGGCAGTACTGGTACAGCACATCTAACTAGCAGCATGTGCTCATGCAGTCAATGATTGCACCTACGGGCAGTACTGGTACAGCACATCTAACTAGCAGCATGTGCTCATGCAGTCAAGTCAATGATTGCACCTAACAGCATGGGCAGTACTGGTACAGCACATCTAACTAGCAGCATGTGCTCATGCAGTCAATGATTGCACCTACGGGCAGTACTGGTACAGCACATCTAACTAGCAGCATGTGCTCAAGCAGTCAATGAGTGCACCTACGGGCAGTACTGGCACAGCACATCTAACTAACAGCATGTGCTCATGCATTCAATGATTGCACCTACGGGCCAGCTACAGGCTTTGTAAATCCAATTCCCATTACCCAGAATGGTTAGCAAACAGAATTTTGTTATTACTTTTTCTAAAACCTCTAAAAATCCAGAGAAGTGCCATAAATGGATCAAAACTTGCAGCAGGCCACATGAACATTTAAAAGTCAATGCATTGGTCATGCATGATTGCAAATTTGAGGTTTGTTTTCCCCACCTACTTACTGCATTCCTATGGTGGGTGTGGCCTATTTCCTTACTTAGAGAGATCAATTTATTACATAAGAACTTTGATTTAATAAAACTATTCATCTCTCACCAAAAAACAAAAATAGATTTTATGCTATTTTCTGAAATTGAAGAATTCTTTCAAGAGCTATTTTCAATCAAGATATGAAACCTTTATGCTGTTAGATCAGTATTTAAATGTCTTCATCAATAATTCTCACATAGTTATACTTTCTGCTCATTGAACAATCCAAGAATCTTATTTCAAGGATACCACACATCAGTAAACACCATCACTTATCAGTCTAGGAGAAATGCGACTTTTGGTGTAATAAGAAATACACAAGAACTTGGAGCTTCATATCCATGGAGGCCGCCATTTTAACTTGTGATAACGTTATGTCAATGGTATTTTTACTGAGGTTATGGGGGTAATTTTTAAAGAAAAAAAAGAGATCAATACGATATTCATTAGATTTGACCACATCCTTTTCAAATCCACCGTGGACTTCGCGACAAAAAAAAGATTGTTGACCTGTTGTTGACCTGTTGTTACCTTTATAATAGCAGGCTAAAAACATAGTTCTGTGTTGACTTAGTCATTGATGATTCTGTGCACGTACATCATACATTACATTACAAAAATACTCAAAAGTTTGGTTTTTCTCTGACTGCTTATAATTTGCATACTTTATTCAATTGACTCCAATGTATGTAAGTGCACAATATTACCGTGCACTGCATGGTACTAATTGGCAGATATTCTACAATGTAAATAATGCAATACGTTGTGTGAATATTTGTGAAGTATCCACAGAATTTTGCTTTGCTGATATGACAAGATGTCATTAACCTTCAGAACCAAAATTAATATATATATGTTTTTACTTCAATGTTTTTGAAGCTACTTTCCAGCTCCAAACTTAATGCTTTTTATGATTTTATTCAACTCTAATTCTCCAGCATGTATTACAAAGAAATATCTTATACACCAAGTCTGAAATATTCCCATCATTAACTGACAATGTCATCTACAATGGAAAAATAAGGTACTATTAATCTAGATCTCAACGTTTACCTGGAGTGTTTGTCAGCCAGGTCCAAGTCTCTATCTGGTAGAGCATCCTCCCAATCTAAAATTGTGTCTCTCAACTTTCCCCTAAGAATAAGCAAAAAAAAAAAAAAAGTGAGAGTCGTAACAATTGCTACAACAAATATTCATAATTCCAAAGGAACAGTTAAAAGAGACAAAGTCTCCTACAATCATTACTTCATATGATAGAGAATACAAATCTTAACCAAGTGCTAAACACAGCAAGTCAAAATCTTATTCCTATCTCAAGTTATTCATGTTTAAAATTGACACATGGGGGCTGCCATTTTGTTCAATTCTGTATTGAAATATTTTGCATGACCTAATTTTCCCAATAGGAACAAAAGGATTATAATGTATTTGTTTACAAATGTGATTAAAGTTTTTATTCCAAAATGATGTGACACAAAGTTTTGATAATTCTATGTGTTACACAAAAATTTCTTTGATCCTTACAAAAGAAAAACAGTTTTTCATCAGCTAGAAAAATTGAGGCAGATTATAAAGAAATGCAAAGCATTCCAACATCCTGCTGGGCTGATGACATCATATTCTGCATGTTTTGAAATCAAAATGGCAGCTCCCATGGCACTATTAAATAGTAGCATTAAAGTTTTTTTAAATTACAAAACATGTGTAAGATTGCTTCAAGAGTTATGAAACTTAGTCAGAAAATTTGTTATTTTCAATTCTATCATATGAAATAAGGATTATGTCAGACTTTATGTCTCCTTTAAATAAGTCATGTACATTGCTTAAAAGGTTCAGAATGTTAAGGACACTACAGCTTGGTTAATCACAAAAAAAGTCACCTGATTACATCACTGCCCTGCTACATCTGCTAACTAGTCATGGATGCCTTTTTATATAATATCTATATATATATCTATCTATATATATATCTATCTATATATATATATATATATCTATATATATATATCTATATCTATATATATATATATATATATATATATATATATATATATATATATACATATGTATACATATGTATATAGATATATATATATATATATATATATATGTATATGTATATGTATATATATATATATATATATATATATATATATATATATATATATAGATAGATAGATAGATAGATAGATAGATAGATAGATAGATAGATAGATAGATAGATAGATAGATAGATAGATAGATAGATAGATAGATAGATAGATAGATAGATAGATAGATAGATAGATAGATAGATAGATAGATAGATAGATAGATAGATAGATAGATAGATAGATAGATAGATAGATAGATATATATATATATATATATATATATATATATATATATATAGATATATATATATATATATATATATATATATATATATATATATATATATATATATATATATATATATAATTGAGTGCTGGGCTCCAGTGATAATCCAGGGTGACCTCCTAGACCCCCCTCCCATGAAGAACTGTTCAAATTTAGTCCACTTCTATTGACAAATTGTCAATGAAATTTTTATTTTATTTTTTTAAATCGGAATGCTAGAAGGATTTACAAAATATTTTGTATGTACAATGGATATTCAACTGTCAAAGTGCATCCTCCCCCCCCCCCCCCTTCCGAAAAAAACAGTACAAACGTTTGCCGGAAACTCTTCTCTCAATTCCCATTGTCATTCATCTTGCCCAAACTTTTTCCCCCTTTTATTTTCGTCCCAGTATCGTCGACGAAAGCCAAGTGGCACATGTTCCTATGAACTACGCAACAACTTTTATCAATATAAAATCCTCCACAAATCAAAAGAATATTGATCAGTCCGTTATAATGTTCAGTGCATATAGGGTTTATAACAAATGTGATTGGTTACTTACATTTAGAACGGTCTATAAGCACGCCTTTGGCTTTTGGGGGTGTGATTTTTACTTTGTTAAAGTTTGTTTGTATGGTAAGTGACAGACTTTGCAAGCTGTCAACAGTGATTCACAAGGATTAAACCTGAACTGTGTGCATGTACGTACGTTTATGCAAAGAGCTTCGTGTATGGGTGATTTTATGATAATACAGTATGTACATTGAATTGCGTTAATTCCTACAGTTCAGTTGTTTTGATCGGAATTTAATGTGCATAATGTATGTTATGTTTTGTGTGTAAATTAGCGGATAACATAAATAGAGCAAGATTAAAACGTGATCTGTTTAAACACTTAATTATTTAACCGAATTGAACTTTTGAGTGCTGGGCGCAAGAGTGAATCTTAGAGCCGAGTGGTGGGCGGGAATTGTGAGTCCTGGGGGGGCCGGCCCAGCACCGCCCACCGTAGCTAGAACCCTAAAATATATATATATATATATATATATATAGATATATATATACATATAGATAAATGTATAGAGATATATATATATATATATAGATAGATATATATAGATATATATATATATATATATATATATATAGAGAGAGATATAGATATATATATATATATATAGAGAGAGAGAGATACATATATATATAGAGAGAGAGACAGAGATACATATATATATTTATATATAGAGAGAGAGATACATATATTTGTATATATATATATATATATTTATATATATATATATATACATATATATATATATATATATATATATATATATATATATATATATATATATATATATATATATATATATATATATATATATATATATATATATATATATATATATATATATATAGGTAGATATAATATATATATATATATAGGTAGATATAATATATATATATATATAACAATGATTGATTGATTGCTAATCACAAAGCTACAAGGCCCTTACATGAGAGCATACAGATAAGGTTTACACACTACATCCAAATAAGGAGTAAACCTGTTTCAACACAATTATCAAATCATACACAAAATCATTAACCATACCCACTAGTTTACTCCTAAGCACATCGTGTCATTCAAATGTGCAGTTTCTCTTATTGAGAGGCCTGGCCCACTTGACATGCATTGGACAAGTAATAACTACATTCTGAAATAGCTACCTCAACTTGCGTTAAACACTGAGACATGATGGATTTGTTATTGTTTTCCCTTTGAATAATATCAACTTTGATTATATCTTTATGTTCTTTTTTGGTAAGTTTTATCACAAAAGAAGGTATATTGCATATTTATATTTTAGGTATTTCAATTTTTTTTGCTTTTAAATTTCTAGTTTTATACTTCATTTGTTTCATATATCTTATCATTTACTTTACTTACTGTTCCACGCTCCTGACGATTTAGTTCAAAGGGGCGCTATTATTAATATATGTGTATTATTATTATTATTATATTGAGTTTTATAGGTTTAAAAAATAGTACAAAACTTGCCATGTTCCTGACTGTTTCGCAATGTTTTGAAAAATACGTTTGGTTTATTCTGTAAGTTTACAAAATTCCCCACAGATTGATACCAAATACACTTTGCATGGAAAATATTACTAGGGATTAGAACAGATCGAAATAGTACATTCATCCTCGATTGTTTTTCTTTGTCATCGTTTGCAGCAAGTGTAGTAGGTGCCTAACGTTCATTGACAAGATTTGACAAAATTTCTATTCTAAAAGGTAATTAAAATGGAATAATAATAATGATCATGATAATAATAATAATAATAATAATAAAAAGAACAAATACCTAAAATACCTATTCTAAAAGGTAAATAAAATGGAGTAATGATAATTATAATAATGATAATAATGATAATAATAATAATAATAATAATAATAATAATAATAATAATAATAATAATAATAATAATAATAATAATAATAATAATAATAATAATAATAATAATAATAATAATAATAACTAATAAATACTAATAATAATAATAATAATAATAATAATAATAATAATAATAATAATAATAATAATAATAATAATAATAATAATAATAATAATAATAATAATAATAATAATAATAATAATAATAAAATTAATTTAATAATAATAATAAACACCAAAATATACAGAATTTTGGGAAAATCCAGAAGTATTACATCCCTGTATAATTAAGTAAATTACCTGCATCGTCCTCTTGGTTTGCGCTGAGTACACCCTCTACCAGTTGGCTTCAGTCCCAAGGTAGGCACAGCGGTTGCTCTGATATATTCCCTTAATATTCAATGGAAAAGTCATAATCATTTCAATCAACATACTAGTAATCATTCCATCTGATATTTGTGATACAGATGAAGCATACTTATACTTTCAATCAATTATTTCCTCCAGCTTAGAGCAGTTGTGAACTATAATATTAGCCTGTCTGATCTAGGATAATCTTTGTGAAAGACTGTTTTGTTTTTTGTTTTTTTGGAGTTCCTGTGGACATTCTTTGCTTTAAATAACTGAAGAATGATCGCTTGCTGCTTGAACAACCACGATGTCTCCCCCCCCCCCTTCTATTGCAATGGCCCCCTGCAAAGGAGCATGTTCAGCTTGGAGCTGGATACCCCCCTGGAAACATGAATCTTCGAGGGGTACTCGCCGCAACGTCAGAGAAGGAGCCAAGTCCTGTTGCGCGCATGTTACTTAAATATGGATCCATTTAGTAAGTTAAGTTTTTGTTAAATATTTTTTGTTGTTTGTTTTTGGTTTCTGTTTGACAAATTAAATGTCAAGGCACAAATTAAATTAATGAAAAGTCTGAATCATTTTGGATTCTATAGAAACAACAGAAAGTTGTTTCCGACGCATTGTATGATAAATATTGAATTAATATGTAACCATTCTTGTATTAATTGAATGTTCTAACAATATCTCAACAAAGAATTCTGGTATCTTCATTCATATATTAGTTTTCACTGGTTTTATTGTTGCTTGCCCACAAGCTACATCCTTTTTGGGAGCCAATATTCAATTATCAGTCCTAGAGGAGACGGGTGTGTTGCCGTGTTAGAGGTTATGTCAAAATCGAGATTTGAAAAGGTGGGTTTGTACCTGAGGACCAACCCAAGCACCATGACGCCGGCACCGCCCACTTACATAAGACGCTACGAATGGCATTCCACCTTATCCCATGTCCCACATTGTACCCCATCATATGTCCCACATGGTATCCCTCCCCAATTCCCACATGAAATCCTATCTTATGTCCCACACTATGTCACACGTGGCATTCCACCCTATGTCACATGTGACATTCCACCTTATGTCCCACATGGCTCCTGCCCTATGCCCCACATGGCATCCCTCCCTATATGGCCCATATCCCATATGACATCCCATCCGATGGCAACCCACCCCATTTCACACGTGGTATCCCACCCTCTCATGTGTGGCATTCCACCCTATATCCCACATAATATCCCACCCTTTGTTCCACACAGCATCGCACCCCATGTCCCACATGACATCCTATCATATGTCCCACATGGCATCCCACCCTGTGTCATCTTATCCTGTTCCAAATGGTTCCCACCCATTGTCCCACATAGCATCCCTCCTTATAACAAACATATACCAAGTATGACATAATTCCACTGCATCATTCTTAAGATATCGTGTTAGCAAGATTTTCAACATAATTTTACATTAAGCCTCACCTACTAATATTCATGACATCAGCCACAAAAACAACAGGGTTTATCTACAGACCACAACACTTCAATACACCATATACGTGTATGATACAATTCCAGTACATGGTTCTTGAAATATCATGTTAACAAGCTTCTGTCACAGATACATACACTCACACACACACATACACACACAAGCCAGTATAGGTTCCCGATGCTGTCGCATTGGAACCGAAAAAGAAGAAACTTTGAATCTAAACTCGAACTCGTGTGCCCTTTGCTACTACTGACAAGCAAACATAAAAAAACTTGGAATGCCTGTAAGCACTCACACACAAGAAAGCAATACATTTTATACTCACTTGTGGCATTTGTCACATTTTTCAATAAACATGTTTCCATGCAATTCTGATAACTTCTCCCTGTTCCAAAGAAATATAATGAAAACAAACAGAAAAGGATGAAAAGTAAAAATTAGGGCAAGGCAACTTAATAGTTGTTTTTACAGAGTACATCTGACCATAGGTAGGTTTTATGTAGGGAATATATATAAAAGGCTGGAATCTGTTGCAAAGTAATATGGCATATATATACTTTATTTTTGTCTAAATTCATACATACTGTACAAGTTTCCTATCTCCATCAACCTATTTGTTAATGGAAGGAGGATGGGGTTAAAATTATTATAAATTTTGCAACACTTCCTGAAAATTGAAGAAAATTTCCCCAAAATGGGGAAAATTTCCGGAAAATAAAGCAAGTTTCACAAAAATGAAGGAAATTTCCAGCAATTTAAGATTTCCTGGAAATTTAAGATTTCCTGAAGATAAGATATGAAGGGAAAATAAATTTGTTAGATCTTCATTAATATTGGGGAGCCAAAATGGTACTCTTATCTCCCCACAATAAAATTATTGGGAGGAGTACCATTTTTCCACCCTCTCTCCCCGCCCATCCTATGCCACTACTCTTAGCTTGTATGCTGATGACGTAGGTGGTAAGTGTCACTTCTTTTGTATATGGAAAATATAACTTTAACTTTGACAGATACACATTTTAATACAAATTATTTAAGATGAATCAGTAGAAAAGGAAGGCCTATATGCCTCACCTTTATGGTTGAATATTAAAATTGGAAACAATCTGTAAAATGAGGACATTATATCACCTATGAATGCATAAAAGAAATGGTGCACAAGAGAGAACCAAGTACCTTGGAAATTTTGATTTGAGGTGTAAGCCATCCACGTTTTGACTAACCAGGTACGTTAACTTTCCCACTCTCTCAAGCTGTAGTAAGGCCATGTGGGTTAGAGTTGGTCTGGCTGAGTCAAAAGTTACATTCAGGTCTGGTTTCTTACCCTGCTGCTCTAAAGTCCACACTCCCTTCGGACCCCTGTAAATGTCACAGAAAGCAATGCTGCATTTAATGATTTATGCCGCTCAGTGCCTCCACTCTGTCCCTTTTGTGCACAAAAACATACTTTTGAGAACTATTTTGCCTTCTTTTCATGCTATTATACAGTAGGTAATTCCCCCTGACTATATAATAAGATGCAGGGACACTGTTTGTTGTATTAATTACTCCTTTACCTACATTTCAAGTGCCCTCAAACCATGTTCCCTCAAAGTACCCTTGACCTCATGAATGCCATTTTTGGTCAGTGACACCCTGCCCCTTTCTGGAACAATCTAGGGGTTTGGTGCATTGGGTCCAGGCATGAGTGATGAGATAATAAAAACAATCTGTATTCTTCTTTACAAAACAGAATTAAGTATAATCCAGAACAAAAGTATTTGGCACTTTTTCCTTCCCCTTATTGCCCTCTTCAATGTTGCAGAAATATCACCAAAACCCATTCTTGCAAATTTCATATACCAACATTGAATAGGAATGATAGGAAAAAAGTACCAGGACTTTTGTCCCTACAAATAACATTTGTCTATTGTCTTACCGAAAATCTGGTATGCCAGCAGAAGTACTGATTCCCGCTCCAGTATGGGCAACAATACGCTTACTTTGTTGGATCAACCTTGCCAACACTGCCACTTTCTCTGAAAGTTCAGTAGATGAATCAAATTTCTAGAATAAATAGAGAAAAAAAAAGTAAATGTGTCATCACATCCATCTGATACAACAAAGTAGAAATTCTGTTTTGTTTCCTCCTGGTTCTCCTGAAAATTGAAAGTTGTTACTCGAACAGATCATAGAATTGAATTATAATCAATATTATTAGCAGCGCAAAGCATAGCGCCATACACAGAGATTGGTCCATCCAACTCCAGATGTTTAGAGTCTTCCAGTCTTCTTGTGGCAGAGTATCATCATTCTTAAGATTAAGAATCCGCGTATCAATAACGTATAAAGTTCATGGGCGGCAACCAGCTGTAAACTTGGGGAAAACAAACCTACACTCCGGTACGTTTTCAGTTAAATTAATCATAATTTTGGATCTACGAAAACGTAGATTTTAGTTTATTTTGACACATTTTGTCAATGAAAAGTTGAAAATTTGGCTGTCTATATACAATTGTAATTCTACTGTATATAGACGCACACTTCTGATTCTAGGTGCACATCCTTCAATAAATTTTCATTGAAAATTCAGAAAGTCAAGTTCTTGATAGCCTAAAACACGGGAAAACTTCATCATATCTTCATATACTTCAGCCTTTCGTTGAATATTTTTGTATCATTTTCACTATCAAATAGATGATTATTGGTGCACATTTTCTGGACATTGGTGCAATCATGGCGCACATTTTCTAGACTGTGACATAGATGCACATTTTTTAATCTAAAATGATCTTCTGTGCACATTTTGCAAACTATGCAGTCTGGAAGTTGAACAAGTACACAGAAGGCTTGAAAGGAAATGGCCTACCAAAAACTGAGTCAACAATACTTAAAACTACTTTTTAACCCTCTCTGAAAAAATCTTCCCGAAGCAACTTCAATGCAATGAATGCAAAATTATTGCATTGAAATGTTTGTTTATTGGGTTAGTTAAAAATCAAACCCCACAAAAATGTTAAGCCAAAGTAAGGACCATTCAGATATATGCTGAAAGAAAGGTTATTTCAGCTTGGTTAGACCACATGTGGAATATGCAAACATAGTGTGGGACCCTTACCACATAAACGAGAAAAAACAAAAGGAAAGAATCCAGAGAAGTGCAAAAAAGTTCATGAAGCACAATTACCAATGAACAGAAGCCACCATCACGACACTCCTTGCCATCTTGGATGGCAAGTCGTAGAAGATAAAAGGTTTGCCAGTCTTTCCACAATGTACAAGATCGTTTACGATCAAATTGATATCGCCAGCAACCGTTAACTAACACCAGTTACTTGTCAATCTCGCCATAACAACTCAAAAAGTTTAATTACGCATCATTCAAGACATTCTTCCCTCGCACCAATGTCGAGTGAAACAGCCTACATGCACCAAAAACAGTGCAAGCCTCAAGCCTGTAGGACAAGTCTTCAAAACAAAACTATCTCAATAATTGCAGCTTAACCCCTGCACAAGCTTGGCTATTATACTACAGGGGAACTTATCATTATGGTCAATGGGAGTAAAACATAATTTTTCATGATTTCAATCAAAATTGCAAATACCTCAACTCAAAACTATTGGATTGAAATAAAAACTCGTTTTTGCCCCAAAATTTCTAGATTGTTGACTAAAATTGATGTTTTAGAATTTGTCAATCTTTCCTTTATAAATCTTAAAAGTTTCAAGAAAATCGGTCAAATATAGGTATTAAAAATGTTGAAATTAATTCCCATATAGCGATTTACCGCTATACTAGGATTTTTCCAAAATTGCACATACCTGAACTAAGAACTCACAGAAATCTAATTATTGTCCGATTTGTCATGATATTTCAGCAAAAGAAAAAAAATCCTGCACCCTGGAATGGCTGAAAATGAGGAATTTTGTGGAAAAATTTGGGCCTTGAATGTTACGATATGAAAGTACCTATTTAATACCAAATGACATTTTCGCATAATAGGTACTTTCATAGCTTGACGGACTGCACGAAAACCTCTTGTGTTTTTCCTTGTTTTCAGCCCTTCCGGGTTGCAGAATTTTTTCCTTTTGCTAAAATGTAATGACAAATCAAACAATAATTAGATTTCTGTGATATCTTAGTTCAGGTATAAGCAATTTTGGAAAAATCCTAGTATAGCTGTAAATTGCTATATAGGATTTAATTTCAACATCTTTAATACTTATATTTGGTGGAAAAAATTTAGGATTTCAGAAAATCATGCTTATTTAGTCATTTTGAAAAGTATCTTCCCATTATTCTAAAATAATTTCTAATTGATACCTTTTCATGCAAATTTTCTTAAAAAAAGATAATAAATCACAAGCTAACAAATTTTTCGTTCTTGTCAGCCATTTTGAACAAAACTAAAGGAAAAAAAGCTGATTAATGCTGTAGAGGAATCTTAACAATGTAAAAATCCTTTTGAAAAACCTAATCCTAAAAATCTAATCCTAAAATCCTAATCCTAGACCCTAATCCTAAACCCTTATCCTAAAACCCAATCTTAAAACCTATTCCTAAAACCTAATCCTATGACGCTCTACATTATGTGCATGTTTTTTTGTTTATTGCAGTTAAACGGCAAAACAGCTTGCAGACTCCACTCATCAGCACAACAGTAGGCTAGTATCCACACTGACGAGTAAACAGTTCGATCGGAAAGCCAAAATGTAAGAATTCTTTTTCTTTTTTAACCAATTTTGGCTTAGTTTTTACTTACAAGACCCAAATCTAAAAGGAAATTAGTTAAAATACATAAATACAATGGAATAAAAGCAAAAGAAAAAAGAAAAAGCAAAAATAATATAACTTAGAAATTTACCGCTATAATACTACAGGATTGGTCGAAATCTCAAAAAATTGTGTTTTCTCTAGTTGACCATAAAGTAGCCCTGGGCTATAGAATGAATTTCGGGTGAGCCCTATATGAGTTGAAGTAGGAATGAAATTGTGGTATATTTGCATTGAAATAGGAATACAGTGGGTGTACCAATTCAGCACATTAGGAATTGTTTTTACCTCCGTTCGTTATATGTAGTTTTCTACTTCTAAAAAATATCATTCATTAAAAGTTTAAGATATAAATATTCTAGTTAAAAAGTATTTGAATTCTAAAAGTTTAATTATTTTCTTTAATTTTAATTTTAAAATTTCAACAAGGTGTACATGTACCACGAAATGTGTACCAGTTAAGCGTATTTAAAACACACACGATTTTCTGCAATTCATCTCATTTTTATACATATATTTTACAGCTTTTCACAAATATATTGAACAAAAACATCTTAAATAAACTCTTTGACATTAGGTTTAGATACAATGATACCCGTCGGCCAGTCGGCTATTAAATAAAATCCGTTTTAAGATTGAACCTTTTTCTATCGTTTTCGTATGTACCAGTTGCAATAGAAAAATAACAAATTGCGTATTTATACGCGCAAAGCGCAATCAAGTAGTTACTGAGAAGGCAATACGCTAAACTGGTACGGGAATTTTTAAGCGATAAAGGTCGCGAAAACATGGAAAAACAATATTTATCATGCAAACTTTGTTTATTTTGCAAGTTTACAATAATTTTCATATGTTATTTAATCTGCGAAGCTTGACCATATTTTTAAAGATTTTTTTATTCGTGCGTTTCTGATCAAAACGGAAAAAAAGTAGTATGATTTTTTTACAGAATCGAGTGTCTCGAGTGATGTAGGCTCGAAATCAAATGGTAAAAATGTTTCTTTTACTCGTGAACCGATACATATTTTGAAGTTTTAATTCAGCACAAATTCGTGATTTTGTATGTTTTAAGAGTAAGAACGAATGGTAAGATTTTAGCAACAAATTACTAGAAGTAAACGAATAAACAAATGCGAAAATACGCGGAATTGGTACATGTGCTGAATTGGTACACCTACTGTAGGTCTATCCTCGAGTATTGTTGTAAAATAAACTTTGAAATTCGCAGAACCACTATGTTATTATCGAATAGTAAAAAAATATGAAATTATTTATTTCTGATATAAAATCTAATAAACCGATATGTCAGCATAATATTTATCTAAAAGGATCTCTTATGAAAATAAATGGAACTTTGAAGCTTGGTATTGAAAATTATTGAAAATAAACTTTTCAAATGAAATTGCAAATACTGAAATAGGCCTAACGTTAGGCCTAATTACCCTACTATAATTTCGTGCAATAGGCCTAACGTTAGGCCTATGTAGCTTTTTCCTGACACTGCTTTACAATAACAACATTACTTTACCTCTGGGATGCCGCATTTCCCTTTGTTATCATAGGGTGAAAGTCCGTCTGAGTAGTTAGCAGACATGGCAAGCCCTCACTTTTTAGTTACTTCAGTGCAAATCGATCGGTTTTGGATAAGCGTTCTGATTATTCGCAGCCGCGCTAATGCGGATGCCGCAAATAAGTTTGCCTTGATCAATTTACATGTCACATTTATTTTGTTTCATTAAAAACAACACAAAAGTAATAATTACTGGAAAAAAGAAGTTATTGTAAAGCAAAATTAAAATTATGGTTAAGGTTAGGTCTCTTAAATGTTCACTGCTTTTATCTATATAATGATTTTGAGGAACAGAAATATCAATGATAGACTAGTTTGCGGCATGCGCAGTCTTGCCATTTTCCATGACTCTACGCGCTGCCGTAAGCACGTACGCGCAATTTAGAAACGGCATAGGCCTGCGCCTAATTTACAAATCAGATGTGGCATCGTGTGTGTGTGTGTGCGTGCGCGCGTGCGTGTAGGCATATACGTGTGATAATTAAGAAGAATTTGATTCTTATGCAAGTTTGAAGACATTTATGTAGAAGAGTGATTGTTTTGCAAGTTTTATGACATTTCTAAAGAAGAGTGATTCTTTTTGCAAGTTTTAAGATATTTTTGTGATAGGGATACAATTCAAATGAACATACAGGTCAGCTTGGTTGGAGAAGAGCTTGATTTTTGTGCAAGTAACTTATAAGACATTTTTAACATTGCAGTGCAAATGAGGTCACAGTCCAATTTTCCAATAAAAAAACATTTGAAAATTTCTTTGAGAAACACATCATGTCCCTTTACCTCATTAAACCACCCTTTGGATCCCTTTGTAAAATCCCAAACGTATCCTTTTAGTAGTTGCCAAACGGATTTTTCAGTTGGGGAGTTGGTTATGGATTTAATTGCCGTCTAAAAAATGTGTGGAATTTGGGCAAAGTCACGCTTTGGGCCTCAAATTTCTGGAAAAAAAAAAAAAAAATGGTCATCAAGTGTTTATGGACCCCAAATTTGTTTAGGCCTCATGTATGTATTTTGGGGGCTAAAATTATGAAAAGCAAAAAAAAAAATGGTCATCAAGCATCGTATAGCCTATGGGGCCTAATTTCCTCCTGCGTCACGGGATCCTGAAGCTCGGGGTAAGCTCCCCACACCTCGGTAAGCCTGCACCCATTGCTGACAAAAACATGTACTATTATCTACCAAGGGGAAGGGAGTGCAACTTACTGACACAATTCTAAATTTGTCATATTTTCTGCTCAAAATTTTCCCTTTTATTCCACTCAAAGCTCAACATTTCCTGCTCAATTTTGTCAAGTATCGACTTTCTGCTTATTATCCGATTTTCTTGTCAAAATGTTATGACTTGAAATTGCTAGCTGCAACTTGCAAGGCTGCCCTGCGAATAAGAAGTACGTGTAATTCAATGCGCAGGACAACCCTGCGAATAAGCCCCACAATTGAAAAAAATGCGGATGTCGCAAATAAGTTTATCTTGACTTATTTGCATGTGACGTATTTTCATTTAAAAACAACTGAAATTAAGATTTATCAGGGAGAAAGAGTAATTTTTAGTTAAAGTGAGAGGTAGAGTCAGGTTTCTCAAATTTGTATTATTTTGTTTTTAAATTGTTTTTGAGAAAAATATTGAAGACCATATTTGCGGCATACGCATTCTCCCATTTTTCTGCGCGCTTCCCGGGCCCTACGTACTATGAAAAATTTAAAGAATGCGTATCATCGGGCAAATAAATAGTCTTCAATATTTTTGTTTCTCAAAAACACAAAAAATGTAAGAAACCCAACTCTAACCATAAGCCTAATTTTAACTCAAAATCACTTCTTTGCCCCAGTAATTTTTAATTTCAGTTGTTTTTAAATAAGAAAAAGTGAATATGACATGCAAATTAGTCAAAAGTAAAGTTATTTGCGGGATACACATTTTTTCCCAAACCGATGCGTTTGCATACGCATTGCTGCCACTCTACTTTAATCATTTGGGTCTTCATATAGTGCGCAGGTGATGTCTCCCCAAGTTTCCCTACGCATGTTTTTTTTTTCTTCTACAGGGGGCGGGGGTAACCCACCTGTTTCTTGCACCCTCGAATTCAACCCTGTCTGCCTGTACTGTGTATCGAAAATAATTCCTTTATATTATGGAATACAAATGCCAATATCTCTGTCCGTTTGTTAACATAGTGCGTTTGACTTGTCATTCCGTACCGCGATTCAGTGAATCTTTCAATGGATTGACGGTATAAGCAAACATTCCGATATGACTGTATGAATTCAAACTAAAGGGGGAAGGCGGGGCAAAAGATGCAAAAACTCATCGTATAAAAGATATATATTCAGAAAGTATGGAGGGGAAGGGCAAGTGCATCCCCCTCCCCCTCCCCTCCCGATGGCCTCCATATGCATGGTCATATTATTTACATATCATCATGAACAAATCTGAAATTTGAAGTGAAAATACCCACCAAAATATGTTGACTGTCAATGAATTTAATAGAAGCTGCAAACAAACGGCTGTTTTTAAGTCTAATATGGCTTTCGGAATATAGCTTCGAATTTTTACATGAATTTTGCAGGGAATGGATTGTGAGGAAATGATCTTGAGTTTTTCATGACCAAGTATGCAAGAAGTTTTAGATAAATATCAAAATTTAATAGAATTTGAAGCTTATGATTGCCATTTCGTTGTGGCCTATACGTGTCACGTCCAAGCACTTGTATGATCAGTGGATGACAAATGTCACCTGCTATAAAGGCACCTATGCATATTCAGCAATACGATTTACAATAATACGCACTTAAGCTTGAGTGAAAATTAATGGCGCGCTAGACCGAAATGTGAGGGTGCTCGTTTTTGCTTCACAGATATATTATCCATACCAAATGTTGATAAAATACATGCCTCCATAGCTCACAGGCGACGTGAGGGTAAAGGTCAGTTTAGTACCCTGAAAATTGGCTTTACCAAGTTACATCAAAGTTGGTATCCGGGGGATACCAAATGTCACCCCTGGTTGTATGTTGTTCTGCAGCAGCTGCAGCTGCATCCTAGCATGCAGCCAGTGCAGGTGCGATATCCTTTTCTACTATTACATAGTATTAGTAGCGCTAGCAGGTGTGACTAACACATATAAACCCGCGGTCCAAGTGGAATAACCGTCACATTAGACTACTAGTCAGCTGTAGAATGAACAAGTTTAGGATTAGATATGGGGAAACATCGAAGTTGGGACCAGCGGCGTACCTGTCCAGGACCGGTGCACCATATACGGCCATGCAGTCCGCCCCTAATACGTAACTGCAATCTTTGCTCCTCACAGTTGGATTTACACTCCGCATTTCTAACGCGGATCTGAAACAGGAAAAAATGAGTCTTTAGTTCAAGTAAAGTGCTAAATACAAGCTTTTTCAAACTTCGAGAATGACCTAGAATGATTTTATATAACTTTTAAAAGAGCATTTCCTGTCCCCGTCACCCCCCAATACTCAGGGCAAGATTCTATCGTGCCCCCCCCCTCATGGTTTCGCCATCCCTAGGTATATACCATTTGAATACCATGAAGAAGCATGGAAAGATAAATCTTTTGAATATCATGTTTTAAAAGTCAATCATGATTTTGTTTATTTTATCCGCATGAAATATATGACTATTCATTTTGACCAAATATATATCTTTTCACCCAAAAATTAGAAAAGTGTACAATAATGAAACATCTCTCGAAAATTGGCATAGGTTCCTATCTGGTTTGTGACATCACGAGCAAAATTTCACCCACATTGCTTAGTCTGTTAGTTATAGGCTGGGAGTTACAGCAAAAATCATGAATTCAGGCTATTTTTGGCATATCTAAAGGGTTTGGCAGCCATTTTGGATTTGACCGTTATAGACCGCTACAATTGAGAATTCTCTAGTACCTCGCATGAATATCAAACGAAGGTATATACCACATAAATATCGTAGAGAACCATGAAAAGATTTATTCTTTTTTGAAAACCTTTAACAAACTCATGCAATAATGACTTTTTCAAGTAAGGCCTACTATCTGACAATCGAACATTCAAATTTTGACCCAAAATATGACAGTTCACACCCCTACCACTTTAGTATGAAATTACCCCTCCCTTTTCTACCCCTTCTACCCCTACCCCCTCCCCTCTCCCCCCATCCAGGAATCCGGTAGACTGGACTAAGTATTGACAGAGAGCGTGACAAGACGCTCTCCGGTATAATACCCTCCCCTCATACCCCCTCCATCCAGGGATCCGTCAGACTGGACTACCTTCTCCCCCTCCTTCCTACCCCTACCCTCCCCTACTTCATCCAGGGATCCGGCAGACTGGACTAAATATTGACAGAGAGCGTGACAACACGCTCTCCGGTATAAATACCCCTTCCCCTCATACCTCCCCCTCTCCCTCTATCCAGGAATCCGGCAGACTGGACTAAGTATGGACAGAGAGCGTGACTACACGCTTTCCGGTATTTATACCACAGATGTTGCATTGGCTAAAGCCATCGCATCCATCATGCATTCATATCATATGCATGTTTGAAACGCGCTCTAGGGCACAGGTGTTCCTAACGTTATGGCAACCTATACGCTTATTATATATATATAGTAAGCGTATAGGTTGCCATAACGTTAGGAACACCTGTGCTCTAGGGTTGCATGATGAGCACTCAAAGAGGTAATACCAAAAAAAATGGCCAAAAATATCAAAATACTAGTGCCTATAAAAACAATATGCACGATAAAAGCAAACGTACACAGATGTTGAATGAGCTGGTTATTACAGGATTATGTTCGAGATGTACGGAGACTGTCGAATGGAAAATAAAATACAAGAAGTACAAACTATTGACTCAACCAAAGAAATGGTAACGTTAGGCCTAGCCTACATTGTACTAATTTATACTAGCCTAGGCCGATAGGTGTACCCATTCGACGTAATTGAACTTCAATTCGGATTTTTTTCATAAACTTAACGGACTATAGATATCTAGAGGCAAGATGGTTTTAATTTGTTCAAGCATAACAATTAAAACCGCTAATAATTCAATCAAAATTGGGTAAAAATTAACCAATTTACAGCATTTTTCTGTCGTGGCCCTCAGTACGAGACGGGACTTCATGCTCAAAATCCGCCATCTTGAGAACTATATTTAAAATTGTATTTAATGAAGGAAATATGGACTTCATATTAAGTGCTACTTATTAAAGGTTGTATTTTAATGGTTACTAATAGCAGTATGCTACAACAGACAATCAATTTCAGCAATGTTAATTAAGAAATTTATGACGTGTTTCCACAGAAAAAAACACCTCCCAAATCCCTGTAACTAAACCACTCACCAACAGCAAAATAAAGCATCTTACAATTACCCCAGAAGGTGTCAAAAAGCAACTGCATAAGCTAGACCCCAACAAAGCCTCAGGTCCTGACCAAATGCTACCATGGCTTCTAAAAACACATGCTGATGACCTCTAAAATTCTAACTGATCACTTTCCAAGCTCTGTCGATTATGGTAGTATCCCTAACAAGTGGAAAGAAGCAAACATATGTAGCTTTTTTTTAAAAAGGTGATAAACAAAACCCAGCTAATTACAGACCTGTTTCCCTCACCTGTGATTGTAGTAAAATCCTTGAGCATTTAATCCACTCACATGTGATGGAATTTCTTGATGAGCATAATATCCTAATTGATTTACAACATGTCTTCCGTGCCAAAAGATCAACTAAAAACACAACTCCTCTTAACAATCAAAGATATCTCTAAACAAATTGACCAAAACAGTAACGTCTCTATGGCTATTCTT
This sequence comes from Chiridota heheva, assembly GCA_020152595.1. Classification (NCBI taxonomy): domain Eukaryota; kingdom Metazoa; phylum Echinodermata; class Holothuroidea; order Apodida; family Chiridotidae; genus Chiridota; species Chiridota heheva. The sequence continues at coordinate 424,695 of JAIGNY010002361.1, forward strand.
GACTTCTCAAAAGCCTTTGATAAAGTCCCACACCAGCGCCTGTTATCCAAACTTTCCGCCTATGGCATTGAAATGATGGAAATCTCCTGGCCTGGTTTGCATCATTCTTCAACAACCGCATTTAGCGTGTTGTCTGTGATGGTGAAATCTCTGATTCTAAACAGGTTTTATCCGGTGAGCCACGAGGTACTGTTTTGGGTCCATTACTTTTTCTTTGCTTAGCACAGTGAGACTGTTTGCTGATGACGGCCTTGTGTTCAGAACAATTGATAACCCCTCTGACCAACAAATCCTCCAAGATGATTTTAAGAAACTTGAAGAATGGCAAATTGAATGGGAAATAAATTTCAACCCCTCTAAATGCTACATCTTGTCAATTTCCTCTAAAAGATGCTTTAAATCACCTGTTTATACCTTATGTAACCAGCCACTATAACATGTCAACTCCCACCCATACCTAGGTGTTGAAATTAATAATAAACTTGGATGGGATAAAAATATACATATCATAACCAAGAAAGCTAACTCTGTACTTGGCCTATTAAAACATAACCTCTCAAACTGTCCCACCGACGTTAAATCCACTGCTTATAAAGCTTTAGTCAGGCCAGTACTTGAGTATGCATCAGCAGTCTGGGACCCCTATCACCAGTGCGATGTGGATAAACTTGAATCTATTCAAAGGATAGCAGCCAGGTTTTGTATGGCAGACTACTCTTATAGACTACTCTAGTATAAAAAACATGCTTCATAAATTAGATTGGCCCCTGCTAAAAACAAGAAGATACAACACTCGGCTACGTATGCTATATAAAGTCAATAACAATCTTGTTGCCATCAATAAAGACTAACTTAATCCCACCGTCAGAACTAATACAAGAAACAATCATGACCTTAATTTCCAGGTTCCCCATGCTAAAAAGAATGTATATAAACACTCTTTCTTCCCTCACACACTAAAGGATTGAAATGCTTCACCGTCAGACATTGTACATGCACCAAGTCTCAACTGTTTCAAAGCTAAACTTACTAAGACTTGTATTGCCAACTAGTTTTTTTTTTAAGTTTTTTTTTTCTTTTACTCGTACTTTTTACGCTCGGTTGGTGTTCATGTCCTCGTGAAGGATTTTTGCCAACTTAACCGATTCAGATTCAGATGACGTTTTTGTTTGCAAAAGTCATGTAGGGCCCTAGGCCAGACTGTTAGGCCTAAACTGGCTACGTTGAGGAATGTAGACAAAAACTACCGCTGCAAATCCAATATTTTAATAGCTAAGTCTTAAAAATAATACGAAGAATTGTATTATTTAAACATTTTTACTGTTTCAGAAACATAACATTAACATTTTTTGTTTTTTTGTTTTTTGAAGAGTTGCAAAGAGATAATGAAGGAGAATAATGATATTTAAATTTTCAAATGAATGAGGCTAGTCTCACCAGGAAATAAGAGCTCCCTGCTTGCAGTATTTGTATAGCAGCCATGATGTAGAGGCTATAGGGTATAATACGGTCACAATTTTAACTTACACCAGATGCAGTTCCGAAACTTAAAAGTCTGAGCGAAGTTAACAGGTTAAGAAATTGTTAGCGGCCATCTTGTACACACTGTAATCTTGCAACCTGTCAAATTCAGTGTGGGTAGAATTTGTTTGAGAAGAACACAAGTTGTAGATCGTTCTTTATTTATTGTATCTATCTTATTTTATAATATATAAATTAAAACATACATAACTTTGTTCTCTTTCTTTAAGGATCATGTCTAGCTTTTTGTTTTTGAGATTAGTGAGGACATGGAGGCGTAGGAGTAAGGGCCCACCCCCGGAGAGGGGTTCTATTTCCCGGTTGCATGCATGCTTTATTTTTATAAAAGTGAAGTTATTAACATAAAATTGAAAGAAAATGCATAAAATTGTTGGACATTTTGTTTGATTTTGGCAACACTTCCTGAAAATTACTCAAATTGACAGTGCTTTCCTGGAAAGTAAAGAATTTATTTCCCGGAAATTGAAGAAGATTTTACCAAAGAGCTTGCTTGATTTCATCAAAATGAAGGAAATTTTCCAAAACATGAAGGAGATTTCCCAAAACTTGACGAAGATTTCATGAAAATGTCATGGAAATTTTGCAGAAGTTGAAAAAAAAAAAAAAGGGGAGGGGGGTCTATGATGTGTATGGGGGAAAAGCCCCGCTCCTTTAAACATGCCACTGCTTTCGTTATTACTATCCATACAAAAAAAAAAAAAATGCCATGACAGCTCTTTTTTAAAGGGTGTTCTTGTAATTTTTAGCTGTTATTCTCGAGGTCGGACATCCGGCAATGTTATGGTGCACAATACTTTTTTGACGTTCTCAAACTTCAGTTAATGGGCAAAACATACAGTCAGTTATCATTGCAGTCAATGGGAGAAAAACCTATTTTTTGTCATTTTTCAACAAATAATGGACAGCATTTATTTTTCTTCAAATATGTTGTGTATTAGATAATAGTTTCCAACATATTTGAGTACCATTAATTTTCACTGAATGGCTGAGGCGACACAAAGTATTCATTAAAAATATCCCATTGACTGTAGTGATAAAGTTTCCCCTCCAACTTCGCAAAACTATACTGAGCCCGTACACGGTTATGTCGACTCTGACTGCGAGAATTGCCCAATATTTATGTGACATCAATTTGTCAATGGGGGAACGATCTTTTGTCACCTTTTGTAAAACTAATGTTTTTTATTCCTTTGTTAATTTTGTTTGATGTAGCTTTGAACCAATAGGATGTATTCAATATAGTGTTTGCACCGGGGTCCAAAAATCGGACAGGGTACCCGACATGCATTATCGGCAGGGTATCCGGGTATCCAACATACCGAAAAAGCATTTTCATTATTTTTCGCGGAAGTATTACATTTGTTAAAATCTAACAGTGTACCTTGTAAAATCTTGTAATATTGATTGTTTTACAATCATGTTTTTGTGAATAAAGAAACAGAAATGCAAATGTTTCTTGTCTCTTTTATTTACCCGTCTTCATGAGATACCTTAAAATAATAATATACGCACTTCCTCGAAATTTCACGGGACGGGTCACTTGGTATTCTAGAATATTAAATACACGATTCCACCTCATTAACACTATGCTGGGAAAAACTGACTGATTCCACGATTCTGTTACGTGCACGCTCAGTAACACGTAACAATTTCATTTGAACACAACTTGTGATTGGTTCATAATAGGTGTTGCAATTTTTTTAACAAATAACAGACACGCTTTCAAAACAGTTTGGTAATGTACAACCGCAATATATTTTTTCTACAGCATACTACACACACACTGCTTGTTGCGCACTGGTTTGGATATTTTTGCACTCTAGTACATGTAGTACTACTAGCTTACATACGTTACTACATGTAACCACATCGCTCGTTCATAATCTTTTCTGCGATCTGTGGAAATATTTCGTGATCATTTTATTGTATTGCTTTAGAATAGAAATACACTTATTAATTCTTTTAAGGTAAGATTGATTCTTTTTAACATACAATTCTGAAACAGAACCAGTCTGCAATTGGTAATATTATGAAAATCCATACCCGACTTGTATTTTTAGAAGCGGGTAACAACACATTCGGTCGGGTACCCGGATATTTCGGGTACCCGTGTAAACACTAATTTAATAACTAGGCCTAAGTCATACACTGAATCATCATATATCTAATAGACATTCTAAAATTCACAAGTAGGCCTAGCTAAATTTGAAGAACAAAATTGAAAGAATTACGTAAAGATTTTGAGTTCTTCGAGTCTTACGATATCACACATTCTGCACAAATTAACAAATGATTCTTAAAACTTTGTTCGGTCATAACTTGAAAACCATAGTGTAATGTGTTACTTTTTAACCTCATCATGTATCTTTGAATTAGGAATTGAATGACTTAATTCACCATTTCAATATTCTCTACTGCCCTCTTTTGAAGCATTCTTGTTACGCAATTAAAGGATTAGGTCAGGGGTCCGGCAAGTTTCTTATATGAAAGAGGAATTTAAAAGAAAGAAAATAATGAAAAAAAGCATTCAACAATCTTATTCCGTCTAGGAGAAATCTAAGTTTAAAGTTTGGTATCATTTGTGTAGAAATGACGGAAATCAGACTAGTTGTGATGTCATAGCCTTAGATTCCTCAAAGTCTTTATGTATTTTATCAGACTGAGTGACGGCAAAATGGTGAACATAATTCCACTTACTGCGGGCTTTGTAAATTTGATTGCTGTTTAATACCTAGAACACTTAGCAAACAGAATTTTGTTTATCCCTTTTGTTAAAAAGTCTAAAGATCTGGAAAAGTGCCATAAATGGATCAAAGCTTGCGGACATCTAAATGTGCATTGGTAATGCACGATTGGGGATTTGAGGTTTGTTTGCCCTCACCTAGTTACTGCATTGCTATGGTTGGTGTGCTTATTTCGTAACTCAAAGATGTTAATTACTTGAACAGTTTGAAACAATAAATTAATTTTTTTTAAAGAGAAGAATATCGTATACTTCAAGACAATGAATTCCTTTATTTGTTTTCTTTGCAGTGTGAAGTGTTTCCAAAGGAAAGTGAAGCAGGCCTATCACATTGTTTGTGCAGATTGTGCAAAGCAGCAAAATTTATGTGGTAAATGCAACAAACCTAAAGATGTGATACATCAGTGAGTTCTATTATCGTTTATTAAAGGATTGGTTGAGGGGTCAAGCAAGCCCAGGTTAAGGGGTCAAGCAAGCCCATGTTAAGGGGTCAAGCAAGCCCAGGTTAAGGGGTCAAGCAAGCCCAGGTTAAGGGGTCAAGCAAGCCCATGTTAAGGGGTCAAGCAAGCCCAGGTTCAGGGGTCAAGCAAGCCCAGGTTCAGGGGTCAAGCAAGCCCAGGTTCAGGGGTCAAGCAAGCCCAGGTTCAGGGGTCAAGCAAGCCCAGGTTCAGAGGTCAAGCAAGCCCAGGTTCAGGGGTCAAGCAAGCCCAGGTTCAGGGGTCAAGCAAGCCCAGGTTCAGGGGTCAAGCAAGCCCAGGTTCAGGGGTCAAGCAAGCCCAGGTTCAGGGGTCAAGCAAGCCCAGGTTCAGGGGTCAAGCAAGCCCAGGTTCAGGGGTCAAGCAAGCCCAGGTTCAGGGGTCAAGCAAGCCCAGGTTCAGGGGTCAAGCAAGCCCAGGCTCAGGGGTCAAGCAAGCCCAGGTTCAGGGGTCAAGCAAGCCCAGGCTCAGGGGTCAAGCAAGCCCAGGTTTAGGGGTCAAGCAAGCCCAAGTTCAGGGGTCAAGCAAGCCCAGGTTCAGGGGTCAAGCAAGCCCAGGTTCAGGGGTTAAGCGAGCTCATCTTATATGAAGAGGACTTTGAAAGAAACAAAATGGTGGAGAAAGCGTTCAAAAATCTTAGTCCATAAAGGAGATATTTAAGTTTAAAGTTGGGCCATCATTTGTGTAGAAACAACTGAAATCAGACTAGTTGTGATTCCTCAAAGTCTTTATGTTTTCTATCATATATTGTCCTGCGATTTTGTGGCTTAAAAACCATTGGATATGTCAGGTAAGTAGTAAAACAGAATCTAGTAAGGCTAGTTATAATTTACTACCTGAAGAAACTTTGATGAAAAATAATTCAAATAGAAAAAATGTTAAACACAATTTCTTTACCAAGAAAACAATTGTTGAGATTGTGAGGAGGAGTGTGTCAACCTTCCATAGTAGATTTACTATACCACTTATTTTAAAACTTACTATACCACTTATTTCTACACAGATAAGACTAAGCTTCAAACTTGAATGTCTCCTTAAGAGAATATGATTTTTGAATGCTTCTTCACCATTTTGTTTCTTTTGGGGTCCTCTTTTATATAAGATAAACTTGTTTCACCACAATATATGATAGAATACATCAAAAGTGAAGAATCTGTGAGGTCACAGCTAGTCGATTTCAGTAGTTTCTACGCAATTGATAACCAACTTGAAACTTAAATATTTCCTCTTTGGAATAGTATTTTGAATGCTTTCTTCACCAATTTGTTTCTTTTTTAGTCCTCTTTCATATAAGATGGACTTGCCTGACCACTGAACTACTGTAATCCTTGGACACAGGACTGATCATTCTTGTAATGTAAAGCTTGAGCTGAAATATTCTGTATCAATAAATGGATTAAAGGAATATTCCCATGGATTTTTGTAAAATTTTATCTGAAAGAGCATATTTTAAGAGGCAGTTTGGTAAAAAAATCAGATTAATATCATATTCTGTTCAGGAGATATGGATTTTGAAAGATTTCCCAAGTGCATTTAAAGTTTTTGTACAGTATGATGAATTTGTGTTTGATGATGTCATAGACAATTCCATTGCAAATGTTTATGTATTTTTTTTAATGTTAATTGGTTGTTTCTGTATGATTAGAAACAATTTTTCAGAAGTTATTGAAGTAGGGTATATTTGGCAATGTATATAAATACCTAACTTTCATCAATTGATTTTTCTGGCAGGTTTTACTAATAAAAAAGGTATGACAGATTTTAATGAAGTACATAAACTTTGTGGGAGAATGTGTTGCTGTGATGTCATACTGAGCCTTTTCCTATTCATTTATTGACATTTTTTGTGAACCTTAAAATTTGAATATCTCCTGGTAGGAACAACAAATGAAAATGATTTTTGTACTAATTTTTTTTTTTTTTTAATTCTCTAATGAAAGGTTATTAAAAATAACACGGGAATATTCCTTTAAGAACATGGGAATTTTCCTTCAAGAACATGGGAATTTTCCTTTAAGAACATGAGAATTTTCCTTTAAGAACATGGGAATATTCCTTTAAAGAACATGGGAATATATCTTAAAGAACATGGGAATATTCCTTTAAACATGGAATATTCCTTTTAAACATGGGAGTATTTTTTAAAGAACATGGGAATATTCCTTTACAAACATGGGAATATTCCTTTAAGATGGGAATTTTCCTTTAAGAACATGGGAATATTCCTTAAAAAACATGGGAATATTCCTTAAAGAACACGGAAATATTCCTTCAAAAACACGTAAATATTTCTTTAAGAACATGAGAATATTCCTTTAAAAACATGGGAATATTCCTTTAAGAACATGAGAATATTCCTTTAAAAACATGGGAATATTCCTTTAAGAACATGGAATATTTCTTCAAGAACATGGGAATATTCCTTTAAGAACATGGGAATATTCCTTTAAATGTAGGAATATTCCTTTTTAAACATGGGAGTATTCCTTTAAAAAGATGGGAATATTCCTTTAAAAACATGAGAATATTCCTTTAGGAACATGGGAATATTTTTTTAAGAACATGGAATATTCCTTTAAGAACTTGGAAATATTCCTTTAAGAACATGGGAATATTTTTTTTTAAACATGGGAATATTCCTTTAAGGACATGGGAATATTCCTTGAAGGACATGGGAATATTTCTTGAAGAACATGGGAATATTCCTTTAAGAACGTGGAAATATTCCTTTAAGAACATGGGAATATTCCTTTATATGGGAATATTCCTTTAGGACTATTGGACAGCTCCAATAAGTTTCTAGATCAATTTGTATTAGAAAGAGCATCTGTGTAAAACACTTTAAATTTGAAAATAACATATATAGTTTATAAGGATTAGGCCATCCTTAAAAACAAATGTTGGATTGGTGTAACACACTTGGTTGAAAAAAAGTTGGGGAGGTAGGTAGGTTTTTTTTCCTTGTTCCGAATTCAAGCTTTTTCATATCTTTTATACATTAAGTGCTACCAGTTCAGATAAATTAAAAAAATATTTGAGTAGGTAGCAAATTTGTTGGGTAGGTAGAGTTACTCCAAATGAACAATTTTCAAAGGATGGCCTTAGTTCAGCAAATTGATCTTATATTTGATCAAAGAGGTTGGAAGTGCTATGATTGGGCCAAACACATTCAATTCAAGAGTAGCTGAAATGGAACTTTAAAGTACTTTACAAATGATTATGGAATTATGGTTTATGGAATAATATTGGGTGGGCCTATGTAATGGGACAAGTAATGTTTGATTGACAATTCGACTTGTGTCTCTTTGGAGATGGTGTAAGTTATTCTTACAGATTCTTTTGTAGTAGAGGGCACCTCTGTTCCTCTTGCACCCACTCTTCTTCTAAATTACTTAGTTTCATCTTATTCTGCCACAAGATGTTATCTGGATGCTTTGATGATTTTAAGATAACTATATTTCATTGGCTGATTGTTCCACAATTTATCCAGCCTTCTCTCAAAGGCCTGAATACTTGGTGATTCAATAGCATCACATGATAAATTAATCCATAAATCTACCACCCGAAAAGAAAAATGATACTTTCTGATCTTTAGCCTTGGGTCTTCACTAGAAGGCTTTTTTACTGTGCCCACGAGTGCGAGTCTTGTATTAGAAGTAGAAAATGAGATGCTTCCTTATCGTAGCTGCGGGATACCTTATACTTTTCAATCATATCACCACCACGAACTCGTCGATAGTTGAGAGAAGCTGAATCCAATTTTCTTAATCTTTCTTTATAAGATAGCTTTTTTGTTGCTCTGTTGTATATGCTTGGAATCTTATGCTTGAGATGATGTTTTTTTTTATAATTATTTCTTTAGACCAAGGCCATCAAGCGCACAGCAGGCATCTCAAGACAGTGCGATGAGGGAGGAGCTTAGAGCTCTACCAGAGAGAAAGAGGAGAGCCTTTTTCAGAATGCAGGAGAAAGGGGAGGATGTGGACATAGCACAATTTCAGGAAGATGATGAGGAACACACAAGTAGTGATGACGAGGAACACACAAGTAGTAATGATGTTCCAAGTGACTCTGAAAAGAAAGATTTAAACGAGCCTCACAGAACTGAAATTACATTGTCAGAAAGTGGAACAGTCATATCATCTACATGATGAACTTGGAAGTCAAGCATGTACAGTAGTGACTGCACCAGGATTTTGATGGGAAGGGGGAGGGGGTAAGAAAAGGGCAGCTTTGTCTCATAGGGAGCAAAGGCCTATAGATAGGACAAAATATTGTGATCTTACAAAATTTTCAAGGAGGAAGGGGTAAAGCGATTTCTTGCCCAGCATAGCGCTGCCACTGAGCATGTATATGGAATCACACGAGAGGCAAAATGATTTCTTGCCCCCTGTAACCGCCATTAAGCATGTACATGGAACACACTATTATTTTAAAGGCATGCGCCCTCATGTTTACAATGCATTTTACTTAATGTAACAACAAAGAGTTTCATTCAAAACCCCTATTGCAGGAGGATATTTATAAATAAAACGAACAATGAAGTTAATCTTGTATGATATTTGTATTGCAGACCCCTAGGGTGATTTAAAAAGATTATTTTTTTTCTTCGATGATGGGCAGGGCGGACCCCAGGGGGGTGGGGCAGGGTGGGCTGCTCCTGTTAAAGGAAAGCTAGGGGTCTGTAATGTGCGTTGAAACTTAAGATAACAATCCTTAGAAATCACACATGTTTGGTGAGCATGCGATGCATAATGCGAACCTATGTAATGGCAATTTCGTCTGTCCGGCCATCCACAGTTTTGCCTGAGATTTCCTCAGAAATGTTAAAGATTTTTGAGAATTCATCAGAAAATGTTAAGAGTTTCTTCAGAGTTCCTCAGAAAAGGTTAAAGCTTCTTCAGATATGTTCATTAAAGGCTGGAATTTCCTTACTAAATATTAAAAGTTTTCAGACTCTTAATACAGGTTGTAGACTAGTTTCCTTAAAAAGCCTACAAAACATTTGATACTTCCTTTAAAGGTAACTGTAAGTTGATATAATTTCCCAAAATTTTGTATAGATCTTCAAGTGTCTCTCATAACACTGGAGGTTTAATACCCTTAAACTTCTTCAAATTTTTTCTGGCCGGATACTATTTCTCATCCTGGACATCAAATGAGAAATAGTATCCGGCAGATTTAACCTCCGAATCTGTAGACGGTACGTCCTTGTCGTTTGGGGTGTAGACCACATCAAGATGGGCTTTTTCTTCATTTAATATAATATAAATAATAAATTATAAGTCATCTGAAGAAATTTCACATCGTACAAAACAATTTAGCATATATTTTCTAATTTATAAAATCATTACTTCTGTCAATATAAACCGACATGGGAGCGGCCATTTTGTTCATGCGCCCTCTAAAATATGATGTCATACACCCAGTACATATTATAATATAATGTATTTCTTTATAGTCTTATTTCAATTTTTTTTATTTGCATGGTTCTTATGAATTTTTTTTGTACATAATGATTCAACTTCATGTTAAGCATTTTCGAAAGAACATTTCAAAAAGAATACTCAAGAAATACAATTTATGTACTAGCACATACAGTAGGGAAAAGAAACACTAAATGGCAGCGTCCATGTAATAACTTGAAATTTGGATAACTTGAAAATGGAATAAGATTTTATGATGAGGTTTGAGGTAGTTGGTTTATTTGAGTAAAACTTGGTATGGTATTTTGGTATAAGTAGGAAAGTCATATTAAGTTAAGACCTCATTATTCTTGGTTCGGGGGAACAACTACGATTTTTTTACATGGATATGAGTCCAATGATTTCATATATGGTTACCAAATAGTCTATGGCCTGCATATTTAGCCTATGGCCTGCATATTTGGCCTATGGCCGATTGTCTTTATGAATTGTTTTCCTGGATATTAGTAGGTAGATGAGCCATACAATTCTATCAATATTAATATATTCATACCTGTGGATTTTAGTCAACTTGACTTGGTGGTGAAATTGAATAGAAACATTTTTGGGTCATATACAATTGAGATAGTTAATATTATTGTGGGGATGAGGCCTATTATTACATTGTTGAAAAACAATAAAAAGTCTGTGACCATATGTTTGATATTATTCATGGCAGTGGGTAAGAGGGTTTTGGGGTCATATGAAGGTGACCCAATTATATTCATAAATTGGGAAGGGGGCAAGGGCTGATATGGAGTTTACCACTCTATTCAAGAATGCTTTACTATTCTTAACAGCATTTGCATATCTGGACTTTAAATGTACAAATAATACTGTTGATATGTTCATGTTGAGTTTGTACAGTGAAGTATCAGAAGATCACAATAAACAAAGCTATCCATGGAGTTGCTGATCTCATCACCTTGAGCAGACAGTGTAGTGGGGGAAATATGCAAGAGGGTCACTATAGCTCTGTGACGTTTGGCACAAAAATGTACAAATTAGCACATAATTACCCCTAAACTTGTATATGTATTTGACCTCTGATCCTAATCACTGAAACAACTGAAATTGTTCACATTTATCGTACCCTACTGTATGACACCCTTCATGCTCACGCCACACTTACCATTCCATAACTATACGGGGAAATTGTGAAAAGCGGTCAATAGCTCTGACCCGTCTACGGGACATAAAATCATGTATCAAACATAGGGTTGGTCTTTGTACTTTTTGAATTTATAATGCTACAAAATTTTGCATAAAAAGCATTTATTTGACCTTTTAACCTCACAATTATTATCTTATCACGCACATTTCCATACATGTGGAGATGAGATATTGTAGTCACTTTGCTGTATAGGCAAATAACTGCCTGTACCTCTTACACTACATGGCCACCCCTCTTGATAATAGGGGGCTGGTGACCTTGTATTAAGGGTTAGGGGTCATTAGGTTTTGGAAACAGGTCAAAATTTTGTTATTTTTGCATCTGTCCGTGTGTTTGTTTGTATGTGTGCATATGCAACAATAAATTTTTGTGTCGCTTAAAAACTGTAATACACACATGAACCAAAATTGCCCAGAACATTCGTCTTCAAGGTTTTGGGGTGCCAAGGTCACAGGTCAAATGAAACAAGTGTTTGGTGTTGGCTGTATCTTTTAAAGGAATTACTTGGTATCTTTACAAATTGCATAGGTGGGTAGAATTTAAGATTCTAACAAATATTTGGAGGTCAAAGAAGTACTTTTTATGCAAAATTTTGCACCTTTTTCAACTAAAAAAATACAAGACCTATACCAACCATGTTTTGTACCATGATATCTTGGAACATGAAAGTGGTCTATAGCTCTTTGACCTTTTGACCCCGGAGTTACAAATATGGTGCAAAATTTTGCATAAAATGCACTACTTTGACCCACGTCTTTTGACCTCCAATTATTTTTAATTTTTGTTAACATTTTAACCCTATCCACCACCTATGTAATTTGTAAAGATACCAAGTAGTTCCTTCAAAAGATACAGCCATCACCAAAAACTTGTCCCATTTGATCTTTGTCTCCAAAAACCTTGTTCTGGGTCAGGGGTACCCATCCACCGATTTTGGTTCATGTGTGTATTGCATTGTTTGGTGTTTTGAGTAACACAAATTTAATTGTTGCATACGCACACATACACACAAACCCATGGACAAACACAAAAATCACCAAATTTTGTCCCGTTCCAGAAACTTATGACCCCTAATATGAGGTCATCATGGGTGGGTGATGACATAACAATCTCTTGATACATGGGGGAACAACATAACGTGAAATGATATTTCTATGGTATATGCATTTTATTTCTTCGATATTAAAATACTGATTAAGATGGTTCTTATTGGCCGATTGTTTAGAATTTGAAATCAAGAGCACCCGAATTTGAAAATCAGAACACATAAAAACCAGATAATCATTTCATCTCTATAACAAAAGAAAATTTAAAGGAGCGCTAGACCAAAAAGTTGGTGTATTTTTCGGGGGTCTCCAAAAAATCAAACGCTTATCTAGCACGCAACGGTATAGCAATTTTCTGGTTATTATGAATATTCAAGTGACCTTTGCCCTCCCGTCATCTGTGGGCTATATAGGCATGAAGTTTATCGATCTGTTGTGGATCAAATATTTGTGAAATAAGCACCGTCACTTTTCAGTCTAATACTCCTTTAATAATATTCCAAGATGTGACAAGTGTGAGGATTTTCCATTGCAATGCCTCATAAAGACAATTATCTTAACATAGCTCTGGTAGGATGGTAGGTCAGAATTTCAATCACAGGCACAAATCTGTGATTCTTTTCAAAATAAAAACACAATATTGGCTTATCAATGTTCCTAACTTTGTCTCCAATCCTCTGCACTAATCTTTGATGATCGATTCAGGACATATGGTGTTGCTTTATTGTAGAATTTTCAGTAACAAATCTCACTGTTTTAGGTCAATTTGAATGTTCTGTAACTAACCCAAATTTCAACCATCGTATCTACATGCTTAATTACCAGGCAAGTGAAGAACCAATAAAATGTCTGATCGACAATACTTGTTGAAAATACTTCAATAAATAACTATTTTAAAACCGCACAATCAAAGTATGAAGCATTTTAATTGAGTGAAAATGGAATTAAATTAACAATTGGTGGTCGTAACAATTTTGTCAAACTTTGCTTAGGCAGATAACATCAGGGGTGGTTAAAATTCAGGGATGGTTGAAATACGGTTCAGTCACTATACACAGAGAATGGAGAATGGCTTGTCACAAAATGTCATGTCACATCATTTTTTGCACAGAATGTCACATCAGTTTTGCCTTTGTCACATTTGATTGACATAGATTCACACATCATGACCAGTTGACCAGCGATACTAATAGAAAGGATCATTTGGTTATGTCTGTTTCATGAAAAATAGAATCCAGCACTAAAATGCAACATCAAATTACCAATAAGTGTGAGTGATGGGGGTAAAACATGTCACAAAATGTCAGACAAATTTTAATACATCTCTTCATTTTGTCACAAAATTGTCCAAATGTCACAAATTTTTGGACAATGAAATTTTGTAATAAAATGTCACCATGTCGTGGAAGCTCCATTCTCTGCTATATACGATGGAAGCTGAAGGTATTAAGATCTGAATCCTATTCAACATGAAATTTCATGCCAGAAACATTAATTATAAAATTACATTCCAGAACTGCAAAAAGAGAAAAATAAATCAATATCCAAAATGAAACAAAATCATCTTTATCGAACACACAAGGAATGGCCCCAAGGTGTTGACGATCCAGAGCTGCTTCAAAGTCTCAAACTGATTATTTCCAAGAATCTACAATGCCAGGACAATGTCAAGAAGTGACACATGTGAATATGAATTTCTTCCACGTTTAAATTTATCACTGTTGCTTGCTTATCTAGCACACAACGGCATAGCAATTTTCTGGTTAATATGAATATTCAAGTGCCCTTTGCCCTCACGTCATATGGAGGCATGGAGTTGATCGAAATGTTGCGGATAATATATCTGTGAAATTCGCAAAAACATGTACCCTCACTATTTGGGCTTAGTGCTCCTTTAACAATTCTCGCGTCAGAACATTCATAATTGACTGAAATCACATCCAACCTGCACAAGTATCATAAGTCTAATGATGAGATGGTATCAGTCTTGTGATTGATGCAAAGGAAGTGGTATCTGAGCATGACAAGACTAAATAATATGATCTTCTGTTTTGGCTCAGACCCATTGGCTGCTAGAGCTTGCAGACAAATCGAGTAGCCTCCATGCTGCTAATGGATCCATGATTTCTTGATCTCTGCAAAGCACCCACACGTACGTCACTCTCATTACTTTATCCTGCAGAGAAACAGAAGGAATATCAACACACTTCAGGAATGCCGTCAGAATAAAACAAGAAATTAGATTTAAGGAGTGGTCAAGCAAGTCCATCTTATATGAACAAGGACTTCAAAGAAACAAAATGGTTAAGAAAGCATTACAAAATCTTATTCTGTTAAGAAAGCATTACAAATCTTATTCTGTTAAGGAAATATTCAAGTTTAAAATTTGGTATCACTTGTGTAAAATGACTGAAATCAGACTAGTTGTGACATAGTCTCAGATTACTCAGAGTTTTTATGTATTTTATCATATTTTGTCCTGTGATTTTGTGGATTCAAAACCATGGGATATAGGAAAGTAGTAAAACAGAATTTTGTGACGATAATTATAATTTACCACCTGAAGAAAGTTCAAAGAAAAATAATTATTATAGTAAAAAGGTTAAATATTTTTTTTTTTAAATACATTAAGAATGTGAGGATCAGGGCACCAATGATGATTACACTCATCATTTCTACATAGATAAGATAAAGCTTTAAACCTAAGTATTTCATTAACAGAATAAGATTTTTGAATATTTTCTTTGCCGTTTTCTTTCTTTTGAAGTCCTCTGTCATATGAGATGGACTTACCTGACCATTGAACTAATCCTTTAAATGTTTATGTTCTGCTTTCTGATATAAATCTATTGTAACTTCTATGGCAGGCACATTAGTAGGAGTGCATTTGTTTTAGATATTTCATAACTTTTCAATTTAAAGGACTTTGCTAATCCTGCTTAAAGTTGATCAGTCATGGATTGGAATTTTGATTGGTATGTTGTTTGAATGATATAGATTTTCCAGATTTCCTGAGGAATGTTTGGTTCATCAAAAGATGTCACTATTCAAATACCACAAAATCTGGGAAAATCAAGTAGTCTTACATTCCTGCATACCTCCAAAAAGAAACAGTTTTATCACCATTCCAATGATTAGTTGATAATGTAACAAAATCCTATCAAACTTTATTGAAATTGTTTAGATTTGGAAAGATAATGTTCAAGCACAAAATAACTATTCTATTCACTGCTTTGATCATTTATCAGATAGAATAGAATAAACGTTATTAATCCCATGAGGGGCACAGTAATTCACTGGTCTCATAAAGTAATCCCATGAGGGGCACAGTAATTCACTGGTCTCATAAAGTAATCCCATGAGGGGCACAGTAATTCACTGGTCTCATAAAGTAATCCCATGAGGGGCACAGTAATTCACTGGTCTCATAAAGTAATCCCATGAGGGGCACAGTAATTCACTGGTCTCATAAAGTAATCCCATGAGGGGCACAGTAATTCACTGGTCTCATAAAGTAATCCCATGAGGGGCACAGTAATTCACTGGTCTCATAAAGTAATCCCATGAGGGGCACAGTAATTCACTGGTCTCATAAAGTAATCCCATGAGGGGCACAGTAATTCACTGGTCTCATAAAGTAATCCCATGAGGGGCACAGTAATTCACTGGTCTCATAAAGTAATCCCATGAGGGGCACAGTAATTCACTGGTCTCATAAAGTAATCCCACGACGGGTACAGTAATTCACTGCTCTCATAAAGTAATCTCACAAGGGTAATTCACTGCTCATAAAGTAATCCCACGACGGGTAATTCACTGCTCACATAAAGTAATCCCACGAGGGGTAATTCACTGCTCGCATAAAGTAATCCCACGAGGGGTAATTCACTGCTCGCATAAAGTAATCCCACCAGGGGTAATTTACTGCTCGCATAAAGTAATCCCACCAGGGGTAATTCACTGCTCGCATAAAGTAATCCCACCAGGGGTAATTGACTGCTCGCATAAAGTAATCCCACAAGGGGCAATTCGCTGCTCGCATAAAGTAATTCCAACAGGGGTAATTCACTGCTCCCATTAAGTAATCCCACCAGGGGTAATTTACTGCTCGCATAAAGTAATCCCATAAGGGGTAATTCACAGCTCGCATCAAGTAATCCCACCAGGGGTAATTCACTGCTCACATAAAGTAATCCCACCAGGGGTAATTCACTGCTCGCATAAAGTAATCCCACCAGGGATAATTCACTGCTCGCAAAAGTAATCCCACCAGAGGTAATTAACTGCCCGCATAAAGTAATCCCACAAGGGTAATTTCACTGCTCGCATAAAGTAATCCCACCAGGGGTAATTCACTGCTCGCATAAAGTAATCCCACCAGGGGTAATTCACTGCTCAGGGTAATTCATAAAGTAATCCCAGGGTAATTCACTGCTTTGATAAAGTAATAATTCACTGCTCACATAAAGTAATCCCACAAGGGGTAATTCACTGCTCACATAAAGTACATAACATTCATATTAAAACATATATAACAGGTATAAATACATGAGTAAAACCATGATATATGAGAATTAAAATGAAAAAGAAACAAATTCATATAAAAAAATGTATAAGAATATGCAAGAATAATGAATATCATACTAAAATATAAAATGTTATATTAAAAGGGCCTAAAATAAAAAGCAGGAGCTATCAATTGCAATTTGAATTGTGTAATTTTATACATTGAGGAATAAATAATAAAGAATGTCTGTTTGTTATGGCCACTGGCAATATCAACCTGCCACTCTCACAGGATGGTATCATACTCACAGGATCCCCTTCCACGACGTCTCCCTTAGCATTCCGAAGTGCCAAGATTTGTTGAGCTATGAAGGATATGACAAGAACTGGACCTTGTTCCATCATCTTACCCATGGAAACCTGAGGGGATAACAATTTCAGTTATTCAAGTATCCGGGCATTTTGGACATACATGACACTTTGTCACTGAAAACGTGCAACGATTTGTGCACAATTGAACACCATGCTTTGACTTACATTAGCTAAATCCATCAGAGCCATTAGGCTTATCCCTGGTTTCCATGGCGCAAGCGAATGAGAGTACATTACTCCCCCTAAACGGGACACCAGTCCATCACAGATTAACTCCCCAGCAGTACTGGTACTCATTTGACAGCTGAGTGGACTGGAGCAAGTAGAGTATTGGTCTTGCTCTAGGACACAACGCAGCACTCACGAAGGAAATCAAACTCTGTACCTCTCAAATATGAGCATGACTCCTTAACCACTGAGCCACAGCACCTCTGCAAACTTACCTCTGCAAGCTTTTACTTACGTATGCACAGTATATGTTTTTTTTCTATAAAATTCAAAAATATCTGTACCACGACATTTCCACCAAATTTGCAGCAATTTCCTACATAACTATCCACATGAGCTTAGAGATTCTGGTTCCTAAAGGTGGAATGGTAAACTGCTATGCTTTCACTGACAAACTGGCAGTTAAAAGTTATGCATATTATTATGATGTCATCCTGAATACTTGATTATACACATAGGAGAAAAATTCACAAAACCCATTATCTTAATACAACCTCGTGACCTTTCCACTAGATCATTTTCAAACTCATTTAAGGTCTTCAAGAAGTGAACCTACGATAGCATCAATGTTATAGACCTTTTTAATCTGATATTAGCCTAACGTGCTTACTTCACTACTTTGACCAATCAACTGCTGGGGGAATTTTTCCCATTTCCCAACAAATCAGGTGCAGTTTTTAGGAAACGATTGTACGCAGCAATACACGTGCATGTTACCCTTATGTATAGCACACATGATACATGCGTTTGAAAACATTTTTTCATACGATTGATCCCATACCTTGCGTGAATTGTGCAGACAGCCAAGATTCCCAGTATTTGATTGCTCAATAAGATTCCCCCAGTATATGAGATTGTTCCATCATGGACACATGAATTTCAGCCATGTGAAATCACTTAAATTAGTTATTCAGATTTGAAAAGGTCTGCAAGTTATTATCATTAGGCTATAATAAAATATTAAGGTATTTGAATAGTGATAATATCGCCACATGGTAGAGTAAGGGTTAATCAAGGGCTGATGATTGAAGGATCCTCTGTCTTCCAAGCAGAAAAGTCGGTCTCGTTCCACTTCAGTGGCCCACCAGGGATCATGCGGCCTATATTTTTGAGTTGCCGCACTTGTCGCAGGTTCATTAACCCTTACTCTACCAGCACTTTTTTGAAAATGCGCTCGGGAGGCGGAGTCAAAGATGTGGAACCCAAAACAATATCGCCGCGTGGTAGAGTAAGGGTTAAAGGCTCATTGTTAGATTTTCTGGTCATTGTCAAGAGTAAAATTTTAAAATATTATTTCAAAAATAAATTAAAAATATTATTTCAAAAATAATTTGAAAATAATAAATTCAACAAACATTCTGAATACCAAGAAAATTAGGAATTCCATCCCTGTATACGTTATTGTGCTTGAACTGTATCGTGCATACAGACAGATATTCACTACTAGAGCTAATACTTGCCTACTTCTAAATTAACACTTTAAAAGCCAACAGATGGATACTTACCTGTAGGTTATCAATTTTAAAGACTAAAGCTTATGGTATCAAGTACGGCTGTCTCAATGTGGGTAAATGAGATATTGATTATCATGGACAAAACTTTTGCAATATTCTGTATCACCATAATGTTATATAATTATGTTGTGATTTTGGAAAACTGCTCAGGTTTTCACTTTGCAGATACCATTGATCCCAGAAAAGCTATGAAGGTTTGGTTTGTTGATGTTTAATGGCACCGCAACAGTCAGAGCTTAAAGAAAAGGTAGCAAAAAGAATCATATTTGCTGTAAATATTTGGTCAAAGTCTCATTCAGTTGAGAGTTTTCTGAAAATGTTTAACAAATTTTCGCTTTAATATGTAGTTAGCATGTGAAAATGGCACATCAAGATGTGTTGGTGAGGGTATTTTTGATATCATGGACAAAATGATATCACGATAACGCGATAATCAACATATCGCAACAGCCCTGGTATTAAGTCAACGATATTTAAAGAGTGACACTAATACTTACATCTAAGTTATCAATATTCAAGACTTTAGAATCAAACTTGTACCCAAGAGAGTGTGCTTGTTTGATCGGGACTGCAAGCTGGTTGTATGGCTAAAATTGAAAAAGAAATAAAAGTTCATTATCTTTATAGCACAGGTTCTTCATTAATTTTTTCCAAGGCCCATCATTTCACAACAGCCTCAGGCTGCGGGCCAATCACGTGGCATAACCAGTGTCTCGTGACAAACAAAACCCGTCAAAAAATCCCTGAATACAAACAAACTGAGGGCGCACACGATAACTTATGTATGCCAGATGTCAGTGGTTCTCTTATCAGCCTTCTTTTGACAAGCCGCGAGTCTGCCTATTTTATAGCGGAAATAAAGATAACATTTTGCTTGATAAGCCACGATGTTATAGTGCACTGATCTGCCTAGGAAAAACCTCAAATAAACCAGTGCTTTGGGAATTTTACCGATCTTATTCAAAAAAAAATTCCCGCTAAGCCTATTGTTCACGGGCTAGAGTGAATTGTCTGGCAGGCCAGATATGGCCCGCGGGCCGCCTATTGAGAATCGCCGCTCTACAGCGAAAGATGTTGCATTCTCCTGATTGTAAACATTTTGTGATCAATTGCATTGAATTATGGCTTTTATTTTATTATTAGAAGTATTTTTATTATTCTATTTATTGGCAATTTTCAATGTTATGCAAAATAGCTTTAATTTTTATGAAAGCCCATTAATACCACTGAAATAAATCAATTTCAAACTTCTTTTCAAATCCATAATTACGAATTGTGAATTGAAATTGGAATTTGCACATTCGTTATTCCAGATTTGCAATTCACAATTAGAGACTGCAATTCATAATTACAATTTAGTAGAAAACATCAACTAAATACATTCTCCATCTATGAAAAATTACCATTAACATGACGGACGAGACACTTAATGCTCTCCATTAGATCTGTTAAACATCTGCAAATTGGAATTTGTAATAACAATTTGGAATTTGTTATTCCAGATTTGCAATTCGTAATTTTGAGTATAAAGAAATTTGTGGCAGTTGACCAACCAAAGGCAAACATAAGATTGGCAAGATCATGCCATAAAAATACCATTGATGTGACCGTAGAGCCGTAAGTGAGTTCATTTTTCATTTCTACTTGCTTGCTAATTATTAAAGAACCAACAACGTTTGGCAGCAATTTTAAGAGAGAACAAAAAAAAAATCAAGAATGTCATGAGGAAAATATGGAATCAGCACACCTGAATGGTCTAGAAACAATATGGTCAAAAACGGCAAATGCCTACTTTCACCAAATGACTAAAATCAAATTCTGTAATAATAATAATGAAATATTATGATGTGGAGGGGGAGGGGGATAGCAAGAGCCCAGCAAATAAGTCAAAAGATAGAAGAAATTTCAAATCTCTTCAAACATTCAATGGGAGAAAGAGAATATACTCACAGCTTCATAACACCAATCTTGTAAGATTTCTAAGTTGCCATGTATCATTGCCTGTAATGAGAGGATTTCAAAATATTTAAGAAAGGCCGTCATTAGGAGACATAGGCACAATAAATAGATAGCTGATGAACACCCACAATACAACTAAAAGGACAAAACAGGTGGTAAGGCTAGACCAGTGGAAACAGGTGGTAAGGCTAGACCAGTGGAAACAAGTGGTAAGGCTAGACCTAGAGGAAACAGGTGGTAAGGCTAGACCAGTGGAAACAGGTGGTAAGGCTAGACCAGTGGAAACAGGTGGTAAGGCTAGACCAAGTGGAAACAGGTGGTAAGGCTAGACCTACATGAAGTTTGAAATGGGATCCTCACCCTCGAGGAGATAAGGGGAGAGGTGTAAGTCACAGAGGGTTTCGAAAAGGGGTCAGTCAGCCTTCTCGAGATTCCAATTGGGGGTGTGGTCAGTGGGGGTTTGAAGGTTGGAGTGTATAAGAAGAGGGTAATGGTCACTACCACAGAGATCAGCAGTGACCTTCCAGCTAAAATCAAGGAGGAGGTTGGGGGAACAGATAGACAGGTCAATACAGATCAATTACTAGTGCTGTCATGACATGGCTCGATTACGTATCACTAATCATGGAGAAAAGTATCGTAATATATCGTATATTGCGATACTTTTCAAGAAAACTGACTCGCGGCACAAATTGTTAATATCACTAACGTTATATGATCATGGATTTACAATTTAATCCATGATATGATGAACGCAAGAAAAATGATTTGCAGATCTAGCAGACGACATGATGGCGTGACAATTACGTTCATCATGCATCACGCATGTGTTTGGTAATTCAGCCAACGTGACCATGAATCATCAAAGTGAGATCCTGAGTGGCACATTCTGGATCAATTTTTCGTTCTTTTTGCCAACTTACATCTGCGCGTGTCAGTGTGTGGAGACTGAGCACAATTTGTAATTTATTGTTTTTATGTTTCACGATTATTTTGCACGTTTTTAATGGCCTAAACTTGACTTTTAGGTTTAGTACGGTAATATTAGAATTATAACATACGAAGTACCCTAGCCTAGTTGTGCAAAAATTTTTAGTTGAGTATTAGTTTTTGGTATCGCAATATGTTGCGAGAGGCATATTTCATGTTGTGGGAAAAGAGATATCACGATATCGCAATAATTGATACGTAATGACAGCACTACTATATATATATATATATATATATATATATATATCTCACATGGCAGTGCCCCCACCCCTCCCACCAGGAACCTATGCCAACACAAGAACACAAACCTCAACTAACTTTCATCTCGTACACCGCTTAAATAAATATTCAGGTTGGTATCCATCCTTAGAAATCTGGCTTCATATCAAATGTGAGAACTACTTATTCTAAGGTCTATTAAGGTGGGATGATCTATTGTGTAATTTTCCTTTCATGTCAGACAACTATTCTAATCGGCAGGAATTTATTGTTCAAGTTCTTTTAAGGCCAGAGTTGCAATTTTATAAAATTTCTTTCATGCAAGACACAAACATTCCAAGAACAAGAGTCATTGTTTCCAGTTATTGAGCAGTGGATGTGTGAGTGTGTGGAGGGATGGAAGAAAAGATGGTTAACATGCCATTTACCAACTTTACTCGTGAGCAGATAATTACACACTCTTTACCACAAAAAGTACAAAATTCAAAACAATTTAGCGTATTCTTACTTCTAATATATTTGGTATTATATCCTTCTCACATGTGGTAATGAATCCTTCCTTGGTAAATTCTGGGTCAATCTTCATAATTTCTGTGAGCACTTCAGACATTTCAGTGGGTGTGAATACGCCACCTGAAAATAAAATGTTTCTATCACAAAGTGTACATGGCAAAAATATCCAAGAAAAAATCAGCAAGAATAAATCATCAAGTTAAAACCCAAAAGTTTTGAGAAAAAATACAAAAATAAGTACGAATACAGAGTAATAATAATCCCTAAATAAACACTTGAACAACATCTGCTGAGCAGCTTCTCCAGCTTTACAGAAGATCAGGAAAATAAACCAACTTGGACCAAAAAACAACTAAAATGCTTGAGCATGTATTTGTGTCTTCCTGTTTAAACGGCTTGTGACATGGTCTCCCTAATTTTCAACTGACTTATAAACCTAGCTCTTCCAGATGTTGAATTATTCAGCATTTTTTGCATACAAATTTCAGAAAATAATCTCGGAAGCAAACCAAAATCATATAAGGGTGAATTTAGTGCCATTAGATCTTACAAAATATTCCTTTTTTTTGTGTGGGTTGAATTTTTTTTTTTTAATGGAAATTGATGGTAAAAATGCAGATAATCATATTTTCTTTCAAAAAGATTGAAACAACACTTACAAAATGAATCTTTAGGGTAAATCTATCAAATTTTGCTCGGACCTAGCGATTGTTGAGCCCAGACAAAAATACCTCACACAAAACAGGAAATATGACTTCAATACATCATAGAATTTGAAAAATATTATTTTAATACAATTCTGACATTATATTAATATTGTCTGAGGGTCAATATTGCCCAATCCTTGGTCAATCACTCAATCGGCATTCTTGTAAAGCACCGGTATCCGCCATAAACGATGCTCAGGATGCTTTGCATAAAAACCACCAAAACTAATTCAATGTTCTTAAAGGGATTCAGATACAAAAATGTCTCCAACCCATTCTTAAAAGAAATCAAGTATCAGTCTCAGCAGATCATACTTGTAATGGAATATTGTTCCAAACTTTAGCAGAGGAGATGCCAAAACAACGGTCTCCCCAGCGAGCATTTAAAAAACTCTCCCGAAGCAGTAGTTGTTTAGATGATTGTAGACCATTCTGGTTGGAAGAGTACAATTCAGAAAGATAGTTAATATACAAGTTTTTATTCATCTAACAACCAGTGCAAATCTCTCAGAACTTGAGTAATGTGATCATGGTGAGGGTATAATAACTTTTCAGCAATACCCAGGTTTGTTGATGTTTAAGGGCACCGCGACAGTCAGTCAAATGTGCCAAGCAATACCCAGAATAATATGACAAGAGCAAGGATTAGATTTACTTACCAAGCAAGCTGCTGACTCTGTCCGTTACGACCCTGACACTTCGCACCATCAGATTATCACTTTCATCATACTTAATCTTGAGATCCACAATTCCTGTAGAGAAAAAAAACGCTTTCATTTTACTCATATAATTACTCACTTATCAAAGAGCATAAATGGACGCTCTGCACCTAATGCTTAAAGAAAGTAGATTTTGATCCTTTATAATAGAAAAGTCTCAAGCAAATTGTAGGCGTCTCTGATAGCATGAGAATATTGCCATATACCTCCTTATTTGCAACATAATCCCGCCAACTGATGTCAAGTACCGTAAAAGTTGGGTGTAACAGCCATCGATACGATCCTCAGACTTTGGGTTATTTCATTAAATGGAGAGTAAACGGTAGCTTTTGTATTTGCAGATACAATGCACTGCCTATCACTATCGCAACAAAGTACTTTAGACCTTTTCAAACCGAGTTTAGCCGAATGTGATTTCTTCATTACTTCAACCAATCAAATGCTGGGGAACTTTTCCTTTGTTTCCCAACCAATCAGGTGCAGGTTTGAGGAAAACAATGTAAGCAGCAATATGCGCGGGTATTTCCTTCATGTATAACGCACGTATGATACATGTACTTAAAAATATTTTTTCATACGCTTGGTCTCATACCGTGCGTGAATTGTGCATACGGCCAAGATTCCTCCAGTATTTTAATGGTCAATAAGATTCCTCCAGTATACGATTGGTCCATTATGGACACATGAATCTCAGCCATGTGACATTATTGAAATTAGTTATCCGGAAATAACGGACATGAAGCTAGGATTATAACAGAAAGTGCAAAGCTTTGAAGAAAAAAAAAAAATGGAGGCAGAGGGATGGGAGAGGAAGACTAAATATAGTTGTAGAGGAAGGTATGATGAAGAAAGAAGATCATTTTATCCGAGAAACTTTTTCCAGAAGGGCTCGGCTTTTGAGTTGAGAGGGGTGAAGGAAGCTCTGGGGAGGTTGTACGGGGGGCAGTCAAAGAGGACATGGTAGACAGTGATGGGGGTAATGACAGTTATTTTAGATGGATAGAGGAGCCCCTAAGAAGGTGGGAGTGTGTGAGGGAATATCTATTTAAGGGTGTAGGAGATGAAAGTTAGTTAAGGGTTTGTCTTTTTCTGTTTGCATAGGTTCCCCGGAAATGTGAGAGGGGGCACTTCCAAATGAGTGACTGCAATTTAAGTCTACTACCATGAAATTTGGCCACACATGTAATACCCAGGCTACCCCATCTGAGCTCGGGTAGCTCATGGTCAGATTTAAAAGTGATAGCGTAATGATAATCTCAACTCCCACCTTTTACGCATTTAACCACCTTTTAATCACATATCCATCTTCAAAAACTTACCCTCCACTCCACCCAGTCTAACCCAGCTACTCACCTTCCCCTCAATTACCTACCCCACTCACTTACCCACCCCACTCACTTACCCACCTCCACTCACTTACCCACCTC
Organism: Chiridota heheva; assembly: GCA_020152595.1. Taxonomy (NCBI): domain Eukaryota; kingdom Metazoa; phylum Echinodermata; class Holothuroidea; order Apodida; family Chiridotidae; genus Chiridota; species Chiridota heheva. Next base: position 450,295 of record JAIGNY010002361.1, read on the forward strand.
CACTCACTTACCCACCCCCACTCACTTACCCACCCCCATTCTTTTACACTACCCTACCAACTCCAACTCATCTACTCAAGCTCCACTCACCTTTGCATCTCCTTTCATCTCCTAAATGTACTCTTACCCCAACCTTAACTTACCACCCCATTCCCATTATCCCAGTCTGAACTAATCTCAACCATGATATTCAGTGGGGCGAAATAATGTTAGGATGAATGATAATTCCATTGAAAGAAATCAAAAAGTCAATGTGTCAAAATCTATGATTATTTGAGTGGGTGGAAAGTCCCTTTTATGAGATTCCTCTCCACATACTTACTGTTGAAGACTTGGTTATTTTCACTAAACTGCTTCCATTGCTGATACCATTTTGAATCTTTGTGTAAAACCATACCAGTGACATCCCTGGTGAGAGAAACAATGCAAACAGACATCAGAAGAAATACTTTGAAGATTTGAAACACAATACTTTTCATCAAAAAAGTCTGCAAATATTAGTAAAGGCACTGCTTAAAAATTTGGCCTGCAATTTTCAAGCAGCAAATTAACCACATCATTCCACAAGATTAACTTTGCATCATAACATTGAGGTATATATAGTTCTGTGCTCATAGTTCATTTCACCTTTCCCAGCAGCAAAGACAAACAATGCCAGCATAGATTACGCTTAATACTTATATTCAGATGTGTCACTAAAAATACCATGTAACACCAGTGGGAGTAGTTTACTCCGACCAGCCCTGCTCCATTTGAGGGCAGGTTGAAATGTTCCTGGTTTTAGGCAAAGCCATTTCTAATGGAATACCTACAGGGAAAAATTTCCTCATGATCTCATAAATCCTATATGGATGTATTTGAGGCACCATTAGCGAAATTGCTTTAAACGATTAGTTCAGTGGTCAAGCAAGTTCATCTTATATGAGAGAGGGCTTGAAAAGAAACATAATGGTGAAGAAAGCATTAAAATATCTTATTCCGATAGAAATATTCAAATATAAATTTCTGAACAATTTGGGTGAAACATCTGAAATCAGACTAGTTGTGATGTCACATACTCAAATTCTTTAAAGCCTTTATGTATACTATCATCTTTTGTCCTGCAATTTTGAGGCTTAAAAACATCTGATATGTCATGATTGAGCTAAAACATAATCTAGTAAGGGTACTTTATATCTACAACCTGAATAAAATTTGAAGTATAATAATTTAAATAGTAAACAAGTTGAAGAAATTCCCTTCACAATACATTAACAACTGTTAAGGATGTGAGGATGAGGACACCAACCTTCTCCAGTAGACTTACTACACCAGTCATTTCTACAGAAAACTTTCAACTTAAATATCTCCTTAATAGAACAAGGTTTTTTGATGCTTTCTTTAACATTTTGTTTCTTTTGACTTCTTCTTTCATATGATATCAACTTGCTGGACCACTGAACTAATCCTTTAAATCTACAAAAAAAACTTTAAAATTAGGATTTAAGAAAAAAAAATGAAATAATTACATTAAAATTTTGAGCTATCCACCGGATCATACATCACAAATTTTGCATAAATTAAAATCTGATCAAAATTGCTTTAAAAAAAAAAAAAAACTGATCTGAAATTGATCAATGTATAGATACCTAATTCAGTAATGATCAACCACAAGAAATGCAACATCAAAGGACACTAAGAGTTTCTGTACTTACTCATTAGCTTCAAACTTCTTTGTTCCAGTTGTACTAAAATTAGCTATGGCATCGGATCTTTTCCGTAGTACCTCTATATAGAACCAGAACCAAAAGGTTTTGTGGTTGCGATGCTTTTTCATAAACTGATTGATTTGTAAAATTTGTATTGACTGTCATGTAATTGCATATCATAAAATATTTGTTCCATATCTATTCATAAGCCACATCCACCATGGCATGCAGATCAATACAAATGTTGACAACATTAGCATTTTCACAATAATTACCATCATCAAAGCAAGTATGATGCAAAAACCATTGCTCATTTATCCTATTTCAAGAATTTGTCAGCAAACCCCACCTACTCATTAGCATTCATGACATCACTATCACAACATTAAAACATACATACAGACCATGACCCATCTGTGTACCACATACAGTATAGCACAAATCTGATATATCATTTATGGTGTTTACATTATTTAGCACTTTCACGTTATAAGCCACGCCCATCATGCATATTATTGACCCTTGTTGATAACATATGCATGTACACAACTAAAAAAATTATTATGCCCAATATGACGCAAAATGGACATACAGTTATTCATTTATCACTTTTTCAAAATTTTCACTTTAAACCCCCTCACTTATTAATATGCATGAAATCACTACCACAAACAATAGGCCATATTTGCAGACCATGGGTTATCTGTGTACCATGTAATACATTACTCCAGTTCACTGTTCTTGAAATACTGTGTTTACAAGCCCTTTTCAGCAAAATCATATTCAGCCCCACCCACTATGTATATTAAATAGAATTTAACCTTTTTACACCATGAACATGTACACACCAGCTAACATCATAATTATACCAAACATGAAACAAAACAGGCATGTGGTTGTTTAAAAAATGAAAATTTCAAGATTTTCACTTTAATATATGCCTACTCATTGATATGTATAACATCATCATCAAAAACAATAGGACACATCTACAGACCATGGGCTATCTGTGTACCACATCTGACATTACTCCAGTTTCTGTTCTTGAAATACTGTGTTTACAAGCTTTTTCAGCAAAATTATATTAAGCCCGCCCACTACGTATATAAATGAAATTCAACATTTTTACATCATGAACATGTACACACCAGCTAACATCATAATTATACCAAACATGAAACAAAACAGACATACAGTTGTCATAATATAAACATTTCAAGATTTTGACATTAAGCCCCGCCTACACATTAATATGCAAAACACTATCACCAAAAACAATAGGGCGCATTACGAGCCATGGGCCATCTGTGTACCATATATGATATGAATCCATTTTACCGTTCTTAAAACATCGTGTTTATAAGCTTGGCGTCACACACATACATACACCCACACATACACCCACACACTCACCCACACACTCACCCACATATGCCTTCATGACACATAGGTTCCTGATGCTATTGCATCGGAACCAATAACAAAACAAATGATAAAAATTAGGTGGTATTTTTACTCTTAAAAGGCATATGGATTTGGAAATCTTGGATTCAGTGAGACATATGGATATGCTTATAATGCACACAAACAGAAATCATTTTCTATTTTCACTTCCGACAATAAATTTTCCTAATACTTCTAACATCACTGAAAATTCAGCAAGTAGAAAACTGAAACCCGATTAATTGTATTCTTTTACATAAACTCAAACATTATGGCATCAGCAGCATTGCTCATGATTGGTTCGCAAGTTACTCATTTGTTTTATTAATTCTTCCTCTTCCTTCAAAGATATATCATGTGGTGTACCCCGAGGCTCTATTCTTGGGCCCTTGTTATATATGAACAATCTTTCCCTGTTCCGACAAATTACAAAATTTCTTGTTTGCAGATGATACCAGTATCTGATTTCAAACTAGTGATCCATGATATTCTTCTCACTTCTTTTCAGGTTTAGAAAACACCCATGTTGATGATACCAAATTTGCTGGATGTCACTAGTCTTTTAGAAATCTGATCTTATTGATCCTCACTTAACGTGGAAATGCCACATTGACCTACTAAGCAATACAATTTCTAAGATTATTGGTATTCTGTTTGTGTTCTACTGGCCTACGTCAGACTGGCATCATGACATTCCTATGGATTTAGCTTGACTTTCTAAGCTCTGGTAAAACGTCGCAAAAACTTAAGCCAAAATAAAGATGTTCTTTCCAGAAGCAAAGCAATAAATAAAGATGGTAACTAAGGCTTACTTGGTGCTCTGTATGTACCAGCTCCTGCAGTGTCCTCTAATTCATCAGTCACAACCTTGACACCCTGAAAATTAAGCATAATCTTTGGGCACTCATCTTGGAATAAACATCACAAAAATAATTGACTGTAATTTTGTTTTGTTTTTAATTGCCTCAGCTTACCTCAAATGAAAATTGTTTTTTGCCAACTCTAAATATTCTAATATTACAAAAGTTCCCTTATGTACTATACATCTTGAAAAACTATCGAAACACAACTTGCAACACAAGTAATGGGGCAATATGTTCACTTTGTTTTGACAATGATGACATCAAACAAGCCACGTTCGAAATCAGAAGTTTGTGTACGTAATTCTGTTACCTTCACTGGTTGCCAATCACATTGAGAATTAACTTAAAGGAAACATAAAGTCAAATCTCTTAATCCCATTCAACTACTCCCATTCAAAGAACGGTGGTGAAGAATTGAAAAACAATAGATTAACATAAGAAGAATCAGAGGTTTTCTTGTTGTGATGTCACAAAATTATAATAAAATTTGCATAATTTATTATAATGAAGCAGTAAAATTTGAAATGCTGCAAAATGGTCAATTTTCAACTGATTTTGATAAAATTGTGTATTTCTTCCACTTATAAGTTGTTGCTTATAATAGTTTGGTTGTTAGATGAGGGCTTACAGCACCACGACCATTAGGATCAAATTGTGCCTGAGAGGTCAGATCATTTTAGAGGTAGGAAAGAAAGAAAACAGGGGGAGAATGAGAGAAATACAAGAACAAAAAGTAAGAAAGCTGGGATCGAGAGAGGTGCATGGGTGAAGAAAAAAAAAATGTAGAGAGAGGGGGTGGAAGGGTAGGACTAAATATGGTTGTAGAGGGAAGCATGATGAAGGAAGGAGATCATTTCATCTGGAGGGTTTTTCTGGAAGAGCTCAGCAATTGAGTTGTGGGGAGCGAGGGAAGCTCTGGGAAAGTTGTACAAGGGGCAAGCAAGGAGAACGTGATAGACTGTTAGGGTGCAATGGCAATTGTTGCAGAGGGGTTGGGGGAGCTAATAAGGAGGTGGGAGTGAGTAAGGTGGGTGTGATAATAGATCCTTGACTGTTTATAGTACTGTGATGCAAATATTTACCTTTGATATTGTCTGGTAGGCTCGAGTTTTTGTGACATCCTCTGTCCTTCTGCTGATAGTCTCGGCTGCCCCCTTGGCAGACTTTGAAATTTCTCCACCAAAATCCATCCCTTTCTTTATCCATTCTTGCTTCTGGACTTCATCCAAGTTCTGTAAATGTACAACTTAAATTTTTACTATGTGCAATCAGTGTTGCATAGCCTGCCATTGAACTCCCTTCATATCAGGGATACTAACCCAGACAAAACTTAGATGTCACCTGTCATTCTCCAAAAATACTTATGAATTCTGAGATATGAGGTTGCCATTTAGGGATTTTTGTTGCCAATGTGGACCAGATTTGGCACTAGAGAGAGTGATTTGGCACTAGAGAGTAATTTGGTACTAGAGAGAGTGATTTGGCACTAGAGAGTGATTTGGCACTAGAGAGAGTGATTTGGCACTAGAGAGAGTGATTTGGCACTAGAGAGTGATTTGGCACTAGAGAGAGTGATTTAGCACTAGAGAGAGTGATTTGGCACTAGAAAGAGTGATTTGGCAATGGGATATAATTTCTGTCACCAAACAATATATTTGGCACCAACATAGAAATATTTGGCACCCACGGAAAACTTTGGCACCCACATAGAAAACTTTGGTACTTAAAACGCAAGTAATATTTTCCAATTCCTTCATTTACTAACACTTTTCTTCGATTGACAGAAAATTTTCTGTTATTGTCAGGAAACTTTCTTCAAGTTTCCTTCATTTGGGGGAAATTTTCTTTCAATTTCCAGGAGATGTCAAATGTTTCTTAGTTTTACCAAATTTTTCAAATATTTTACCAAATTTTTCTTCAATTTTACCATTTTGTTTACCAAAAAGAACCTTATCTGCATAACAGCATTCACTCAAGTTTTTTGTATTACTACTTTATATGGAATTTTGAATGCATACTTTATTTTGATCAACTATGGTAATTTGGCACTCAAAAGGCTGTGATTTTGCACCTTCTCGCTGATAATTTGGCACAAGAGGAGCAAATTACATCCAGCAACCTTGATATGAAATACCATCTGCAATCAAATTGTTTTACCATTGATTTCTTTATGACGGAGGGCTGCAACCCCCATGAGGATAAGTAATGTCAAACAGTTGGATAAATACTATCCTTACATAGTTCATAATCTGCTGTAAAGTTTGTATTTCCACCTTTTTCATACTTTAATTTAAAAAGTGGAATCATGGCTTACATATTGAACCCAAAACTGGCCAAATTTCCCAAATATTAGCCAAAACTACATCAACCAAACAATTTATGACTAAAAATTGTTTTTAGTGACTAAGGAAGGAAATGCTGCTTTCATTTGGTAAATCATATGATAACTATCTTCATGCATTTAATTCAATCATGCTTCAAAGTGTGTGGCAAGAAAACCCCACATCCATTCCTTAAATATCATCGTTTGTCATTTAAAAGTAACAAAACAATTATACCCCATGATAGTACGGAACATCTACATGAACCAAGAGTAAGAAATGTGTATGTTACCAGTAGTACAGTGTAGTTGCACAATTTCTTTGATACCTTGCCAATTGTCATTAACATTTCTTGGCAAGTACACATTTAGCAATATCATTATACTGTCTGTTTGATTCTTCTCATGTGATACAAACTTCTAATACTACAAATTATCAAATTTCTTTTGAGCATTTGCATTGTCACGACCAGTGCATTAAATCCTAGTATTTGCACTACCATGTTCATTTGGTTTATTCCATTATTACAACAGGTGAAATTCAAAATAAAGTGATAAGATATAAGTAAACTGTTCTTGATTTCCATTTTCTTTTAGTTGACTTTTATCAATTTTAAACAATCCAACACAAACATTTTATAAAAAGATTAATGTTTTGGCATCGTTTATATATATATATGCATTCATATACAGAAAAGTCCTTTGCCCAGTGCATTAAATGCATATACAAATACTACCCCAACATTAATCTTTAAACACACACTTTTAATAAAACACTTTAAAGTATGAGATACCTAAAAAGTATAGTAACGATTTCATAGGTTTAATACAAACTTCTCCAGCTACAATATAGTGTAAATTGTAAGAAATCTGCTAATAATAAAAGAAAATAAATCAATAAATATATGACTGACCTCTTGAACTATGTCCTTCATGTCACTATAAGCTTTCTTGATTGTCTCTGTACTTCTAGAGGTTCCTGACCCCAAGTCTTCCTGCAGGTTAGATTTGAATCAAGCGATTACAAAATATCTTTATTGATTACCAACCAGAGTTGGAATTAACTATCAAATTTCCCACAGTTCTGAATAAAGGTGTCAAAAATCTTCCCACAAAAATTGAGACAGAAATACATCTTTATAAGCTTCCCTCTTTCACAATTTAATGTACTATTCATCACACAATTACATAGGGAACATTTTTGGAGTGCACATTTACCATATATACTGTTGCTTACTCAAGAAATCTATAAGAAAAATGTTTTTTGTTTTTTAATAAAGGACAATTTTTCCCTGCAAATTCCTGTTTTTTTCTGTGGTTAAAACCACCCGAACTGTAGATATATTCAAGGTCTGCCAATACAAACAATTTCTTCAAAACAAATGCCATATAGCTTTAAAATCCTTCAACCATCTTGAATATTAATAATAATAATATTAACAATAATAACAATGACAACAACAATGACAACAACAATTAACAACAACTAATAACATTAACAACCACCACCACCAACAACAACAATAATAATAACAATAATAATAAACTAATAATAATAATAATAACAATAACAATAACAATAACAATAACAATAATAATAATGATAATAATAATAATACTAATAATAATAATAATAATAACAATAATAATAATAATATACATTTGGTTTGCCATGTTTTTACAACTTCAGACAAGTAGTTATGGTCATAAAATGCCAAAAATGTTCAGATTAATATTGAAAGCTATGAGAAAAGTGTAGCTGAGTCTTCAAAAGAATAAGGCCAAGGACTCAACTGCTACTAAAAAGCTTTAATCATTCCATGCAAATATTCCATTCCTCATCAATAAAGCATAATTCAATTTGGATTTGTTTCAAACAAATTATATTTCCAACAATATCAAACACCATATGTTTTCTTAATGCAAAATGATCTGCTTGTAATAAGGACACTAATATGAATATGTTGAGATATCAGTATGGTGATATCAATATTTGTCCCTGTCTGTTATTGCAGCATAATGGTATTTATTCCGCGTGTAACATTGGACACCATAATGTCACGGTTACACGTTTGGAGCTTTCCAGCCATATATTTTGCAGGCAAACAAAAATTTGTCCGAATTTATTATTCCAATATGTATCAGACAGTGACTTAAATTTGTCATGTCAAAAACCTTCCTGAGGACACCATAAGTCATTGAACCCCTATTTAATGGAACTACCCATTTGTAAAATGCATTACAATATGCTTACCTGCAGTACTAAATATCAACAGAATCAGTTTTATACAATAAGGGACTATTCCCAGGTCTCTCCACTGAGAGACGGCACTTACATATTGAGACTTGATATCAATTCCAATCATAAAGAGTTGTGCAAAGCTCACATAAATCAGCTACCACTCTACGCTTTTGAAACAAAATACAAAAACAACTAGAATTTCAGCACTCCGCCCCACTGCCCCCAGTTCATTCTTCATCCCCAAAATAATCAGAAATATTAGAACCATCAAGTTTTATCCCTAAAGAATCTCTTTCTCACTTTTGATTTGTATTGTCCATTTGCATTCTAAACACTTCAGGATTATATACCTTCTGACTGATTTCTTTCAAAGTTGTATCCTTGTTCTCAGTTTTATTTAGGTTAAGCATCCATTGTTTGTGTTCCTCTCAGACTAGATTAACATTTCATCATTTTCCATTCATGCAAGAAACCAATTGTCTTCAATTTAATTGATACCAGGAACTAAGTCTTGACAGATCTCATCCTAAAGCCTCCACACCACTTCATTTCTGCCCTTCCCCCAATATGACCTAAATTTTAATCACTTCTTCATTAGGCAGTGAAAAAAAAACACAACAAATTTAATCATCTGTTCTTGAGATATGTTGATGACAAACAGTCAAACGCAGCTAAAACATACCCTCAATCCAACTTCGTTGGGGGAGGGGAGGTAAATATCTTGTGATGCATGAAAAACTGAGTCAAGCAAAAAATTGTAAAGATGTTACCTGAACAGCAAAACAGACCTACTTGAATTGGATAATAAAACAAATGCCGTAAAATACTTACATATGTTTTTCTTGCTGCCTTCAATGCTTCAGAGTCCTCCAGTTTCTGAGCTTCCTCTCGAAACTTCTTGATATTTTCCTATAAACAAAACAGAAAACAAAGTATTACAAAATGATACAAATACCCTTGTCCATCATTTCCACCTATCTATCCTCCCCCACCACCTATCATTATACATTAACCAGTCTTCCATTAGCCACCCAGTGCATCCCAACTTAGGGACTATTCCCGGGTTTCTCAACTGAGAGACACACTTAAATATTGAGGCATCAATTCCAAGCATGAAGAGTTGTGCAAAGCTTGCATAAATCAGCTATCACTCTATGCTTTTGAAACAAAATACAAAAACAACTAGAATTTCAGCACTCTGCCCCACTGCCCCCAGTTCATTCTTCATCACCAATATAATCAGAAACACTAGAACCATCAAGTTCCCTCTAAGCATACAGCAGTTACCCCCTTCCCACAATCAGTCAACTTGGACTAACAAAAACTCATTAAAGGTCTATGGACACATAGAGCAAACAAAATAGAACCTTAAATTTTTAAGTCACGGCTAAACAAAGCACGGTGTGTTTTCTGGCATTTCAACACAGTCTGGAAGTCCAAAGAATATAACCTCTAAACCAAGGTGAGACTCTACAATAGCAATGTTTAGTCCATCCTTTTGTATGGTTCAGAGTGCTGGAAAGTCACCAAGAAAGACATGGGCCATATAGAATCTTTCCATAACAGGTAGAAGAATATGCAACATCTTTTGGCCCAACAAAATATCCAACAATGACCTGTACCAGAAAACAGGCTGCCACAGTATTGCACTGGAGGTCAAAAAACGCAGACTCAGATGGCTCAGGCATGTACTAAGGATGCAACAAGATTAAATCCTAAAAATAGCCCTGAGGTGGACTCCAGTGGGCAAGAGGAAGAGAGGAAGAACTTAAAAACACCTGGCGGAGAACTGCTGTTGGGGAATTGAAGGAGATGGGCCTTTCTTGGGGAGATGCGCAGGCTGCTGCCCAGGACCGGACCAGATGGCAAAGTATTGTTGTGGCCTTATGTTCCACAGGGAATGAAGAAGATATGTAAGTAAATTCTTAATACTAAGTAAATTCTTAATACTAAATAAATTCTTAATACCAAGTAAATTCTTAATACAACAGTCTTGGATTTTGTTCATAGTATTTTCAGTTTGTGAATTACGACTGATTTAAGTTTTAGGAATATATCATTTCTGCTAAATGTATGATGTATAACTGGGCAGACAGCTCAAAATATTTATTCAATTCTTTCAATTTCCTTTCTAAATTTTAGTTACTGAAATTGATGACAGTCTACTACTGCTACAATTTGATTAAAGGTATGTTCAAAAATCAAAAACCTTTGCTTAGAATTCCCATCAACTCTTCAAAAGTTGTTTGATTAACAATTAAAAAGAACCATCTGCCATCATACATCAAAAGAGGAATATAACAATTTGCATATTGAGGCCTGAAAATTTCATTTTTTTCAAAAATAGCCAATTTTAACTGATTTTGATGAGAGTTTTTGCTATTTTCATCATTTGTTGTTATCGATTTTAAAGCAATTTAGCATGATGCTGCATGACCATAGACCTTTGATGACCCACTAGAAGTAGCATAAGCTAACTAACTTGCTTTGTAAGATATCACAAATCAATCACATCTCAATATCCTGGAAGTTAGCTGCTTGGGCATCTAGTTCTGAGTTTCAGTTATATTTAGGTTTGTTTATAGCATCAACAAACCTAATACGTAAGATTATGTTTGTTGATGTTTAACAGCACTGCGAAAACATCAACAAACCTAATCTTACATATCATTTATCATATATAAATATATATATATATACATAATATATATATATATATATATATATATATACATATATGTATGTAAGAATAAGTGGAAATATATGTATATATATATATATATATATATATATATATATATATATATATATATATATATATATATATATATATATATATATATATATATATATATATATATATATATATATATATATATATATATATATATATATATATATATATATATATATATGTGTGTAAAGTAGTGCTGTCACGACATGGCTCTATTACGTATCGATTATCGTGGAGAAAATGTTTGCAATATATCGTAGTATCACAATACTTTTCAAGAAAAGTGACTCAAGACACATATTGTTAATATCACTAACGTTATATGATCATGGAGTTACAATTTATTCCATGATATGATGAATGCAAAAAAATTATTTGCAGATCTAGCAGACAACATGATCGCGTGACTACTACGTTCATCACACATCATGCACGTGTTTGGTAATTCGGCCAACATGACCATGAATCATAGAAGTGAAAGCCCGAGTGGCACATTCTAGACCAATTTTTCGTTCTTTTTGCCAACTTACATCAGCGCGTGCCAGTGTGTGGTGACGGAACATGATTTTCAATTAGTTGTTTTTATGTTTCACGATTATTTTGCAAGTTTTTAATGGCCTAAACTTGACTTTTAAATTAAGTACCGTAACATTAAAATTGTAACGTACGAAGTAGCCTAGCCTAGTTGCGCAAAAATGTCTTACTTAAGTTTGTTTGTTTGTTTGTTTGATGAGGTCTTAACAGCACCACGACAACGAGGGTCAAATTGTGCCTGAGAGGTCAGATCATTCTAGAGGTAGGATGGAAAGGAAACAGGGGGAGATTGAGAGAAATTCAAGAACATAAGTCAGAAAGCTGTGATCGAGAGAGGAGGTGCATGGGTGAAACAAAAACAAAGTAGAGAGTGGAAAAGGAGAATTAAATATGGTTGTGGAGGGAAGCATGATAAAGGAAGGAAATTATATTATCCGGAGGATTTTTCTGGAAGAACTCAGCAATTGAGTTGTGGGGAGCAAGGGAAGCTCTGGGAAGGTTGTACAGGGGGCAAGTAAGGAGAACGTGATGGGAGGTGGGAGTGAGTGACCAATTCTAAGACGGGTAATATGAACGTTGTCGATACGAGAGAGGTTGTTGATGGTGGATTTGATCGGAATTGTGGGCTGGATGACATGGAGTTTGTTATCAAATTGGGAGTTCCATAAAGTTTGCCAGCGGTCACGAACAAGGGAAGCGATAAGCGGTTTGATGTCAGGGAGGGTTTTGGGAAAAGGGGTAGGGAGGAGGTTAAGGGCAAGCTTAGCGGCTGCATCAGCCCTGTCATTTCCAGGGATGCCAACATGGCTGGGTATCCAGAAGAAAAGAACACTTGTATTAGTTTTTGGTATCGCAAGAGGCATATTTCATGTGGGGGAAAAGAGATATCGCGATAATCGATATGTCATGACAGCACTAGTAAAAGGTAGATCTATTTACTTATGAACATCCCAATTTTTAGGCCTCCACCACAATTTTTTGAAGGAGATTAGCTTAACCATTCCACTAACTGATTTTTGTAGCTGGAAACTATCCAGCTAAACCTATCCATTCATGAAAACATCCATTCATTTTGTTTTATTTTTGGTTCTTGCTTGTAACGAATGCTGAATCCTGTTATGGTGTGTTTTATGAACATTATGATTATTAATTATTATTATTATTTTATTATTTGTCCTTTCATACACATCACAAGTGTTCAAGATATCTTAAATTCCTGAAATTTCAATCAAGCTGAGTCAAACATACTTCAAATAACACGTATAGTATTTTTCATAATTCAACAACTGTTTAGTGATGTTAATGATAAGCGATTAATCACTAATCGCTCACAACTCTTTGAAAACATTTAGTACAACTTTAAGAGGATTAATCGCAAATATGCTATGTGAGTGGCCTAGTGTACGAGATAAAACCATTGCCAGAACTAAATTCAACTAGATTATAGCACACTTCCAAAAATAAACTGGGCTTCCTGGGGCAAGGTATAAATTATTTTGTGACAGCTCTGTCATATACCAGGGAAGTGACACTGCAGCAGTGCAAGTGAGGTTTCCAAAATCAGCTACATTTTTTGCTGATATTTTATTTCTACACCTGTTTCAAGGTCATCTAAACTTTATTCATAACTAGTTTTATCAGCCTAACAGGTAATTTCAAGACATGATATTCGCGTTTTGGTAAGATTCTTGCCGAACTTGTTTTACAACAATGCATGGCCTATTTGTGGGAACTGTACTAGTTCCAAGACAATTTCATTAATTTTCATTGAACACTTTGTAGTTTGTTCGTTTTTACAAATTGGCGTGAAGCTTGGTTATGATTAAACGCTAAACACTCTCAAATTTTGGCAATAATACGACTAGTGAATTACTCACAAATCAACGGCACTACAACTGTTCCACTCAGCGTTTAGCCTTCCTTTTAGTCACACAACCGAGGCAACATAAATACCTTGAAAGTCATGAATACAATAACAACCTCTTCCATCAATTGCTTCTCTTTACCTATGTGACTGATAGTTAGGATGGATTTCATTTTTTTTTAAAGACAATATTAAAACAAAGGAATGTGGTAGCAATCCATACATCTTCCAATGACTATGAGAACAATTCATCTTACTTTCATTTCTTGGTTCTTTGCCATCTCCTGCTTGATGTTGTCTATCAACCCAGATATGAAACCTTTGCGCTCTGGTTGTTGTGAGTAATGCCTCATCTAAAAAAAAAAACAATTGAAACATTACTATTCAGAATTGTGATGTTTTTTTTCAGTTGCAATAATTTTTTCTTAAATCTTGAGTATCATGTAAGGTTAATGTAAGGTTAACCGTGTATTACCTCATGTAAGGTTAATCGTGTATTATCTCATGTAAGCTTAACCGTGAATTCTACAGATGTTTTCATACAACCGCTTAAAGGATTAGTTCAGGGGTGAAGCAAGTCTATTTTACATGAAAGAGGACTTCAAAAGAAACAAAATGGTGAAGAAAGCATTCAAAAATCTTATTCAATACAATACAATACAATACAATCAACTTTATTAAGCACCAGAAACTGGGCAATTTCACCTCGCAAGATACAATCATGATACATAAAATGAAATGAGTAAAAGCTGAAAACATTTAAAAGATAAAAAGTAAATATACACAATGATGAAAATAATGAAATAGAAAATTGCATATAAAATATTGCACATGGACTATCTGGAGTGGTTGGCATTATGAAAGGAAATGGCTTTTGGCACAAAGGAATTTCTAAAACGATTTGTGGCGATAGCTGGAAGCCTCATACTACCACTCCTGGCAATCAACCTATTCATAAATTCATTGTGTAATGGATGGTTGGTGTCCGCGAGGAGGGACTTAAGTTTGCGATCGAGACTGGAGTGGTAGAATGAGTCTATATTTGGTAAATTGCTTTCATTGAAAAGTCGACTCACTCTTCCGTTAAGGAGATTTTCAAGTTTAAAGTTTGGTATCATTTGTATAGAAACGACTGAAATCAAACTAGTTGTGATGTCATAGCCTCGGATTCCTCAGTCTTAATGTATTCTATCATATTTTGTCCTGCGATTTTGTGGCTTATAAACCATGGGATATAAAAAATGTAGTAAAACTGAATCTAGGCAGGGTATTTATAATACCTGAAGAAAGTTTGAAGAAATATAATTTAAATAGTAAAAAAATTAAATAAACTTTATTTAAAATACACTCTTTGAGGAATCTGAGGCTGTGATGTCACAACTAGTCTGATTTCAGTCATTTCTACAGAAATGATACCAAACTTTGAATTTCAATATTTCCTAATAACGGAATAAGATTTTAGAATGCTTTCTTCACCATTTTGTTTCTTTTGAAGTCCTCTTTCATATAAGATGGACATGCTTGACCACTGAACTAATCCTTGAATTTTATATCCTGTATTTGACGTATAAAGAGCCCTGCTCTAATAAGCACCCATGCAACATTTTTGAATTACAATATAAGTTTCTTACATTATTTGCTTATTTTGCATCTGACACTCAAAATGTTTTGTGGTGGTTATTGTGGGGCTAGTATAAAACTAGTTGACACAAGTTCGAATAACACACTTTACCCGGCCACGGAGCATGGGCACTTATTGGGAAGAAACTTCAGGCCAGGGTTGGGAAAGAAAGAAAAAAAAAAGGTTATTCGACAATCATTTATACAACTTGGTGAGTGAATTCGAGTACCACAGTATATTATAATATATCTCTCTCCACAATTTTATTTTGCTCGCCACATATCTCTCTAGATTATCTCCACTAGAGCTTTAAACATTTAGGGATTTTAGTAAATGTGTACATGCCAAAAAAGCAAGCATGTATCGTTTCCATAAGTTTAGTACCAGAATTTTCGGATGTACACCAAAATTGCTCCAATTTAAGTAAATAAATTCACGCAACTAGTATGGCAAAAGTATTGACTTCATTGCCCAAATAGATGCTGGAATTTTTGTTTTCCAAATTGTGAAAAGTTTACTACTACAGCATAAATCATTATTTTCAGGGAAAATACGCTTAGATATTCAGTTTATAAAGAACAGAAAACTTCCCTTCAATGTCATTTAATCTCAACATCGCTTAACTTTTTTGCCATACATGCCAGGGCTTTCACTGTGAAAATCCTGGATACTATGATACCTCGGCGTAAAACATTTCAAAACTACGCTATCACCCTAAATATTATATTCATACCAGTACTCTCAAAGAAATGGCTGTCATCTTTGCAACGCATGCAGAATTTCGGCTCAGTTAAAACCTTTTTCTGGTTGCTTATTTTGCAATATTTTTTCTTTCTTGCAAAATTCATTTGACTCATCAGGTAATATTTACATGTAAATGTACTGATTGTGTCGATTCAAGTATTTTGATAGTGTGTGTTTTCGTTGATTTAAGAGCTTGTAAAATGGGTCTTGATTGAGTGGGATCTAAAGCCTTAGGTTTAGCCTATTGTTAGTTTGACAGTTTACGGCTGCACATTCACAGTGTATTTCACAAATTAGTCAGATATAGGCAAAATCAAAGTGCATAATATCCCCATTCATTGGTGATTACTGCGCATTTGTAATTCGCACATTTAAAAAGGATTATGCTACTCAAGTTTACAGTTTGTAAAAAGTCACTGATTGGAATATTGTCAGCCAAATTTGTGTGTGATTTGAATCATGAATGATATTGATTTTCAACTTCAAGATTGACTATGAAAAACAATTTATCGCAATAAAATTTAGTAAACGTTTACAAGGATTTGCAAGCGTGTAGCGTGCACACACACTAAACAGGCACAGCTCTTAATCCCGCCTCCATTTCAGTCCTTCTCTCGTTGCAAAGCAATCCTTCCTTAGGCGCTAAGCAAGCCATATACCAGATTTTACCCAAATCCAGTCATTTACTTCTTGAGATATGTTGTTGTTAGGCCCTAACGTTAACTTGATTTTTCTTCTTCAAAACTGAATATTTCGAGCCACACATTACCATTTAGAATATCATCAAACACACCCAATCAATCCTGTAAATTAACACAAGGCTCACACTTCACCCTCAGGACATGATGAAAAATTATGAATGCACTCTTTGCCATCTGCTTTTAACCCTCCTTAACGTTTTTGCAACAAAATGTATTTGGCATCAATATGACTGGGTTCATGAAAACTTGATATCTTTCCTTAAAAATTTAAAAGGAAATCTGTCTACTAAATATGACTAAATATTCAATGAACATTCATTCAAAGTTTGAACAATATTTTATATTTGATCTCTATTTAAGTCAGCAATTACTGGTTACATTTTGTTCATGCAAGGATTCTAGATTTCAAGTTTCACCGAAGTGAAATTTCTATTGCATGACTGTCCAATCATGATAGAAATCAAATATTTCAGTTGGTATTTAGGAATGAATTGTTTTATGATCTCTGAAGTAAGAGTCACCATTGTTTAAATTTCCTTTTAAGGAAAATACCAAAATAGTTGGGAATTCCTTTCCAGGGCATAATTCATTGTTTTCAGAACCTCAACAATGAATGTGTGCGACAGGTAGGCAGACAGACAGACAGTAAAGATGTTATATCCCCATTTACCTACAGTCTTTGCTAGCAAGGGAATAATAAGCTTTTGAAAAAAGACTTGCTCTCACATGAAGGTAAAATTGTATGGTGTTTCTAGTACTTGTATACCATCTACAGTATGTATGTGATTCAAAATGTTCTGCTTCTTTGCTTACAAATGATACCGATTCTTAACGTCATCAAATATGTGAAAATCACATTACCTGTTGTAACCTTACATCCAGTTGCTGGAAACTTGACGAACTTTCTGGTAGCCTTTGAAGTGGTGGACTAGAGAAAATTGGATTTGACTGATTCAGTAACTGTGTTTTCCACACAATTTTGCACTGTCAAAATAAAGAGAAAAAGGAAATTTAGATTATAAAAAGAGAACAAGAACTGTCAAAAATCAACTATTTGAAGCTAGAGAATGGGCTTATTGAGGAAAATAAATACAGAAATAGGGTAGCAGGGGCAGATAATTTCAAATTACTTGAGCTTTGAAAGGTGCACATACAGTTTTATTAACCTTGTTAATTTTCACATTTTACTTTACTACAAGCTTCAAAATATTTTTTTAAATTTTCCTACAGATATTTTGGGACAAAAAAAAAAAATCAAAGGTCATAATCACCCAATAACTCAGAAATCATGTCAAAGCTAGCAGTCTTTATAACTATAACACCTCTTTTAGTTCTATCAATTGAACAACAAAGAAAGGAGAGGCCCTAACTTGCCAATGTCAATGAAAGAATCTCATAATCCCCCTTTCAAACCTGTACCTTCCCCAACCCCTACACATTCCCATAACAACATCATGAATGGTAATACAACTTCCAATTTAAAAATATTCAGTATGTGTGTTAAGCAGAGTAAAGAAACATGAAAAATTTGCAAAACAATATTGCTTAACGTATGACAAACTAAACATTAGAAATGATACATATTCCCTTACTGCTAATAATGCACATCATTTAAGCTTGTTCCATTCCATCCCAACCTGTCCGTAGATCATCCCATGCCAATACTTCATGCAATCACACCTGACAACTAGATACTGTATCTCATTCCACCACATGAATGCCCCACATGCCATCACAACTGAAATCCAGATGACACCCACCACATGCCATTCCACCCTGTCCCACATGTTGACCCACCCTGTTCCACAAATGCCAACCCACCCTGTTTCAACATGCCAACCAACCCTGTTCCACATGCCAACCCACCCTGTTCTACATGCCAACCCACCCTGTGCAACATGCCAACGCATCCTGACCGTCATGCCATGCCACCCCACCCTGCCCTATATACAATTCCATCCTTGCCCACATGAAATCCCACCCTTTTTCTAATTCCTATAGCTACTTTATCATCATGCCAAGAATGTCATTATCATAACAAAAAATTACTTCATAAACTTATACCCATCTTATCAAATATTCCATAGAGGTAAGGAATCTTTTATTTTGTTTTTTCATTCATCCCAAGACCGATCTTTTAATTCCAATTCATGTTCAGGAATGTCATTATCATAACAGACTTATCCAAAACATTAGCCAACAAACAAAGAAGACTTTAACCAACAAACTAAGAAACTTTAACCAAAAACTTGAACCAGACGCCAACGCTGACACCGACGCCAAGGTTAGTAGAAATTTAAGGTCTCTGAACATACAATTAACAGATCAGCTTTTGAATGTTGATTATCAAAAATAGCACTTTTAGTTTTTGAGTTATGGCTGATTACATTTTGATCAGTTTTTAAATCATGCAAAGTTTGTGATGTACGATCAGGTGGAAAGCTCAAAATATTTTTACATTAAGCCCCCCCCCCCCTCCCAATTAACTCGGTAATATGCTGACAGCACCACTAAAACAAGGGGGCACACAAACAGACAATGGGTTATTTGTGTTCCACACATGACCTGTATACAATGTATTCAGTAAAATTGTCCTTCAGTTACTGCACATGTTTACAAGCTGTGTATGTTTACAAGCCCACTACACATATAGATGAATTTCAATGTTATAAGCCATAAACATGTACACACTAGGCCTAACTAACATCATTATTAAACTAAATCTGAAACAAACAGATAGAAATTGTTAAAATATGAGCTATTCAAGATTTTAACATTAAGCACCGCCCAGTCTGGAATTTAGTATGCATGTTTACACGCTGAAGATCTCCAGTATGGAGCTTAGCCATTTGGACAAAATCTGGCATACTTTTCTCTAAGATTCATAAAAGATTGCAATAAAATAATGGTATAAATAAAACTGGTGTAAAATAGCTAGGTTTTCAACAAACTTTCCACTGTGGAGCACAGCTTACTCAGTAAAATGCAAGACATCACCACTAAAATCAATGGGGGCATCTACAGAACATTGGCTATTTGTATACCACATATGACATCAATCCAGTGTATCTAGATGTCGTGCTTTCAAGTCAAAATTTGCTATCACCAGTGCCACAGACACACATACATACACCATACATACATACACATGCCAGCATATCTTATTAGCATCAGAAACACGAAAAATCAACGCAATTTGATGATTTTCCTATGCAGCCTATTAACAGTAACATTAATGAAATGACCCCACAATTTTTAAAAGTGGCCTAACGTTAGACTTTATCGTTAATGTTAGGCCAGTGTAACTGTTAGGCTAGGTCTAAATACAGTATGAATGATGCAAGGCCTAAGTAATGTTATGATTTTCACTATTATTAGGAGACAGTGGTAGCTGATAGATATAAAACAACATGTACGATGTGTGGTAGCATGTGAATATAAAATGTCCAGTTTGGTGAGATTAAGATTAGGGCAACTGCATCAAGAATATTTATTTCTTACCTTTTGCACGATTCTACAACTGGAGGCAGCCATTTTGAAATATTGCGTCACAAGGACCACTCGATTACATAAACAGGTCGCACAAAACTAATCGTTTTCCCCATTTGCTGAGTGAAACTTCATGGTTTTTGCATACCATAAAGATAAAGGTTTGGAAATTGCCTTGCTATTTTGTCAAAACTTTTGTAAAAATTAGGCCAGAAGAACAATTAGGCCTACGCTGTAATAGTTTTTGGGTGTAGGTAACATAACATAACATAGATGACGGGCTAAGAGGGGTGTAGTGTGTAGGGTGTTTTTCACCCCATAAAAAGCCCAAACTACAAAATAGCCCACCACCACAAAAAAAAAAAAAAATTAAATCAAGACGCCCAGAGTTGATAAGAACTTATCAATGTTGACTTGAAATTGTGTACAGAATTGGAGCTAACTACCCACTCTGGCAAACCATTCCACTCGTTGACAACTCTTTGCGAAAAGGTAGGAAGGGCGCTGGTCGTAATTGTCACACAGAAAGTGGCGGATCGAGGGGGACATGCCAATTCCGTATTTAATAACACTGAGGCAAATTTCCCCAACTTTGTATTCAATTCTTAAAATTATACTGGGAAGTGGAGTCAATTGAAAAGTGGGGGCATTGACCCCACTTCCCACAAGCACTTGCCCTAATTACGGCCGTAACAAGAACTTCATAACGATCATACAAAATTGACTCAAACTGGTCTACCTCTTCAAAGAAACTTGATTCTCGAAATCATATAACAAATTGCTGATGACAGGTGAAACGATGTAACATTGCGGATTTTGATGTTCATTTTAAATGTTTAAACGGTCAAATGCATGAGGAAGACTCTTTCATAAAAGATGGATCAAGCTTAGGCGGATCCCCTTTTCGGCCTATACGGTGGTATTCAAATATTTTCAAGGTCATCTTAATGGCACATTTTTATTTGAAAACCCATGTCTTACAAGTTCGTTACGTGATGGAGAGGCAGGCGCCGGCTAGTGGCGTGCGTAGCCGGGAAGGGGGTATGGGGTATCTATCTCCACTTTAAAAAATGGTAAGATTAACCCTTCTCTTTAAATGCATCTGCCGTAATTGTTTACTAAAAGATATGCAAATTTGTTATACCCAAATTATTTTACACTGGTCACGACGTTGGGCAGGCTCGTAACCAGCTGACCAGAATATGGCTCAAGCAGACCCGTAACTAGCATTGTGCACGGGGACCGAGTTCCCAAAACTCTTTGTTGAGGTATACAGGGGTGAGGAAGCGGGACTGGGCGCTCCCAATTATTTTTTTTCAGGGAGAAGCTACCATTTTGACCCCCCTCCCCCACCAATAATGAAGGTCTAACAAACTGATTTTGAAGAGTCAGATTCCGTGGCTTCTTTTCTTCTAGGACTTCAATTTTCTGGAAATCTTAATTTTTCACAAAATTTCCTTCATTTTCATAGAAATTGCTTCAATTTTCGTGCAATTTCCTTCATTTCAGAAAATTGTCTTAAATTTTTGAGAATTTGTCTTCAATTTTTGTAAAACTTTCATCAATTTTCGCAAATATTCCTTCATTTTTGTGAAATTTGCTTCAATCATTATGTGCAATTTTTTTATTTTTCGAGAATTTTTCGAGAATTTTTAACGAATTTCGTCTATTTTGGCAAACATTGCTTCATTTTCGTGAAATTTTCTTAAATGTTGACACAAAATTTTCAGAATTTTTCTTTAATTTTTTGAGAAATTGTCTTCAATTTTGTAAAATTTCCATCATTTTGGATAATTTTCTTCAATTTTTGGGAATATATATATATATATATATATATATATATATATATATATATATATATATATATATATATATATATATATATATATATATATATATATATATATATATATATATATATATATATATATATATATATATATATATATATATATATATATATATATGTATATATATATATATATATATATATATATATATATATATATATATATATATATATATATATATATATATATATATATATATATATATATATATATATTTATATATATATATATATATATATATATATATATATATATATATATATATATATATATATATATATATATATATATATATTTATATATATATATATATATAGGCGGTGGCACAGGGAACGTGCCCTGTTTTTCTCAAAAGTTTTAAAAAAGTGCCCATTTTTAGAAGAAAATCTGCCCTTTCAAAGAGGACAAGTTCTTTTGTCAGAGAAGAAGAAGTTGGGGCCCAACAGACTGCAGCCCTCAAATTGGACATGTTCGTAACTAAAACTAAAAACCTTCGCCTCTGCATACACTGATACAGGCCTACCTTTGTTTCACATCTTACAATTTTTAAAAACTCTTCTAAATAGGGCCTTTAGAGTGTGAATACCCCAATTTCCATTAGTGAAGCATCTTTGACAGTTTGAAATGAGCCATGCAGGGCAAAACTTACTTTGACTCGGGCTATTAAGTCCCCTTATTATAATTGATATATTTGTTAATGGATTGAGGAAAGTAACACAAACATTAAGCAAAATACCCCAAATAACACTCGTGGGGCGCCGTTAATTTGGGTTCTGGAAAAGAAAAGAAAAACATACAATGGGGATCCTTGCCACTGACTCGCTGAAGGCTGGACGTATGAATTTGGGACATCTGGTCTAATTTTAGATTTGATATTGACTGAATGATATACCGAGTTACATTTATTCTCAGCAAGAAACCAAGAAAATGATGGCCTCTTGAATAATTCTAATGACCCCTTATTCATATTTTATTTTAGACATAAAATATATTCCGATTTTGACGTACAATTGGCTAATCATGATCTACAAATTTAGTAGTCTGAATATTTTGATTTCAAGACTTGATCTATAAAAATGGGAAATGGTTCACCAGTCATTTTCAGACCAATAAAAGTTTAGAAATTTGACCTTATAAAGCTATGCTTTCAAAATACGACAGATGGAAAGTTCCCCTCAAATCCTGAGCCCTCCAGATTAAAACAGCTAGCTTCTTTCTTACCGGGCTTTCTTAAACATTTAATACAGAAGTATACAAGTATAGTCAGGGCCGTAATTCTCATCCGGAAAGTGGTAGGAAATTGCCTCTTATCCAAAGGATGGGTGAAGGGGGAGATGGGGGGGACTAGAGGTAAATTTTCCCCAAAATGTACAGATTTTTTTAAATTCTACGGAAAAGTGCAGGGGGGACATGTCCTGCGTATAGCTACCTTAAGATTAGAGAAGCACAAAACTTCATCACAATTGGTTAGATATTTACCAATTTACAGTCATCTCAGGAAGTCAGGCTTCAATTTGCACACTTTCATCCATCTTCAAAACGTAAATAGCATATACTCGGGAAATTATATTCTATTTAACAACCTATTTGACCTGTTATTATATTTTTCTTGGAAGCAGTGGACTCCAGTTATTGTACTCTATTGAAAATCTAAATTGTGGTATTGAAAACAAGAAGTAGTGGGGCGGAATTAAGTGTTAGTTGAAATACAAAAGGTTTTCTTGAAAACTCTGCATTTCATAATCAAATAATATGATACGCAAGGCTTTTTTCTTCAAGTTTTTGAAAGCCGCGGGAGTTTTAACCTTTGTCACTGCAAATATAATGGTTTCTCGTCTATTGTTGTCCAAGCCCCCAATAAAAGGTATGACTTTAATCTTGCTTTTGAGGGATTCGGCTCCAAACCCTTTTTTTTTTTGTACGCCTTCAGTACCGTCTCTGTGAATTATAATGGGGTTGTGAAGATCCCTTAGATTAGGCACTGCTGGGAAGGCATTCAAACTTTCAGTAATCCAGAAAGGGGGTGGAATGTGGGTGGGGGGATAATGGCCCCTGCACGTTATGGGTTTACCGAATCTCTCGATCATCGGTATTGGATTGTTTATATTCTACAAATGATAAATCCCCGAAAGAATTAGCATTATTAAAACAATTTTCATGACTATCGTTTCCCTGCTAAGGCATTGGTGGCCCATGACAGTGGCGGATTTAGAGGGGATTCTGGGGGTTGGAATCCCTCACCCCTTCAAAAAAATCAAAATTTTCATTACTTTTTTTTTCTTAATATTTTCGGTAAATTACTTCAATTTTGGTAAATTTCATTCAATGTTTGGGAAATCACTTTCAATATTTGAGAAATTTCTTTCATTCTCGTGTAATTTTCGGAATTTGTTTTTCATTCTGAGGCAGTTCAAGTTTTCATTGATTTTCGGTAAATTTTCATCATTTTGGTTCAATGTTTGGAATATCTCTTTTGATATTTAGAAATTTCTTTGATTCTCGTGCAATTTTCTTCAGAATTTCTTCATTTTGGGGGCAATTGTTCATCGATTTTCGGTAATTTTTTATCAATTTTTCGGTAATTTTTTATCATTTATTTTATGTTTGGGATATCTCTCTCAATGTTTAGGACATTTCTTTGATTCTTGTGCAATTTTCTTTAGAATTTCTTCATTTTGGGGCAATTGTTAATCGATTTACGGTAATTTTTTTTATCAATTATCGTAAAATGATGCTAAAATTTTACTAAAATTTCTAATGAATTTGCCAAATTTTTCTTTTTTCAAAAGTAATAATTTCCCAATCGAAAAAAAAAGGCAGTAGGGGAGGTGAGATCCTTTCAGGGATTACGTTTTCCCTGCTATGCTGCCCGCTTATAAGACTCTGCACCTTTGTCCCAATATGTTCCATTAATCACAACAAAACTGCTCATAAAACACTTTTCTCGTTTGGTTCCCCTGATATTTTATTCTGGCTCCGTCCCTGGTTCTAGAGGTTAGAATCTCCGCACCCCCCCTCCCCCTTCCTTCTGAAAAGTTCCACCGCCATTTTATTACTTCAGTAATAACCAGAACCCACTTTGTAATTTTCTTAGATCCGCTCCTGCATGCATATCAGCTCTTCAATCAAGGACGTCGCTAGGATCTTCTGATGAGGGTGAAGGGAGGTTGGGAGGGGGATGGGGGAGGGGGGTAGGGAAATCAGTTTCCAACTGGGTGGATTCGTGAGGGGTGCCCAAAGTTGAATTCAATTGACATGATTGGTGAAAAGAATTATTCACTTTTAAATTTGAACGTTAAAATTTGTTTTTGATGCCCCAAATGGCTTCAAATCAAACACAAACTTCAAAAATTCAATTGATGGGAAGAAGAAACTTCAACTTATAGTGGCAAAATTGACTGAGATGAGCATTTGGGTTACCATTTTTAAGCAGGCATGAGAAGAAATAAGAAATCTCCTGCCCCCTTCCCCCCTCCCTCCCCAAAAAAAAAAAAAAAACTGGACTAAATTGTGGGTCCATGGGTGAACCCCTGTTAGGGGTGCAGCATTCGGAAGCTCTGCAGGATTTTTTGATTTTAAAGATACCCCAGCATGGCTTAAAGTCGTACAAAAAACTTTTAAAATTAAATTGACAAATTGATCATGAGAAGAAGAAACTTTTGAATTTTAGCGTTTAAATCAATACTGAGAATGATAGAAATAATGTTCAGTTCCCCATAATGTATCTGCCACAGGCATATTTGGTGTAGACCTTCTGTATGTCTAACTTCAGGCAGACGAAAAATTGCCCATGAAAATTTGAACAAAATCATAGGGCAAAATGCTATTAGGCAGCTAGGACTTAAAAGTCGAACAAAAACTTGATTTAATTGATGAGAAGACGAAACTGTTAAATTATAGCGTTAAAATCTATACTGAAATATAAACATTTCGATTACTATATTTCTAAACAGGCAGAGAAGAAATTTTCCCTAAAAATTGATACAATTCGTTGGGTCCAGGGACGAAAGGTAGGAAGTCGAGGAGCGAAGCTCTTAAGATTTCTTGTTTTGATGCCCTAAAATGCATGGCCTAACATCAAACACAAAGTTCCAAAATTCGACTGATGAAAATTGATGAAAAGACGAAAATCGCCGTCTAGTTTTTCTGGTTGTATATAGTTTCTTAAAATCTGTTATTCAAATCATATAGACACAATGCATATTGTGTTTGGCACACGAGACTGGCAGTTGTTGTAGTTAGGGTCAGCATGGCTGCATATTAACTGGCGTCAATACTCCATATTAAGGGAGTCCGAAAGTGATAAAAAAATAGCATAAAAGAAGTCTCTATGTGCCACCAATTTTGACATGCCTAAATTTACATGATAATGTAGTCTGAGACCAGACCGTATTCTTTCTATAACAGGTTTGGATAGGCGAGAATTTTAAACCGACGCGATTATATCAAGGAACAAAGAGACCGTCACGCACAACAGCGGAGTAAAGCCGACTCAATATTTTAAGGTGCGTTTTTACATTACTCAAAAAGGAGAATATGTCTGATAATTTATTTCCTGCAACCTCAAAATGACCAATGACAGACCTAAACTGCCACGGTCCCACAAGGAAGGATCATGTAAAAAAACAAGTAAACCTTATCATATTTCCAAAATTACAGACATAGATCAAATTTTTCCTCTTTACAGAAAATGAACGTTGGACCAGGCTTGCTACCCAGTCGGTTGTCAGCCCCCCGAATGCATGTGTGCCCCATTTCTCACAATATGACATGAATCATAACTTGACGCAACCGCGTTAGCTGGTTTACCTCAGTATAAAGCTTGCTACGTGGGCGTGGAACAGCAATTATATCAAGAGCCGTCCAATAATTGTAACATGCATCAAAGTCGGGACAAATAAATAGTTAGTATTTTTCAGTTATTACGGATGCATTGGGTGCCCGTTTCCCCCAATCCTCTCAAAAAAGTAATCAAGTAAGAAAAACCAGGATTAGTTATTTAGAATGTTAGTAATTGAAAATAGAAGGTGTATTTTAATTAAAATCGCAATCACACACTGTCCACAATGCTTAGCAATTAATTTCTAGCTTTGCGGTCTAATAATTTTATTATTTCACCAAGCTAGAACACCCTCCGTCCTCTCTTTTGTACTTTGTTTAGAAGTATAACTGTATAATGTGGAAGCAGCATGATGACAAGGGAGTGTGGAAAAGTGAGGGAGCAGCCTCAGTTGGGAGGATTGAAAGTTTGGGAAACAGCCTGTCGGGAGGGTAGAAAGTTGAGGGAAGAGCCTCAGACGGGAGGGTAAAAAATTGCGGGAACAGCCTTTGCGGGAGGGTGTAAAGTTACGGGAACAGCCTTTGCCTGGGAGGGTGTAAAGTTGCAGGAATAGCTTTACCCAGAGAGGATGGAATGTTGAGAGAGCGCCTCAATTAAGAGGGCGCAGGGAATTTCAGGTTTCAAACCGTGTTCTTAAATCTGCTTTTAAAAATCAAATTAGCAGTTTGGTTTAACAGATTATTGGTGTTCTTTGTGAGGAGGAAGGCCCACCACTTTCTAAATCGTATTCCTTGCTCTTTGGGTTACGAGGTGGCCTGGGTCCGAACTTATTCAAAATCAACGAGTTTTGCAAACAAACGTTCAGTAGGTAGATATATATATATATATATATATATATATATATATATATATATATATATATATATATATATATAATATATATATATATATATATATATATATATATATATATATATATATATATTTAAATATATATATATATATATATATATATATATGTATATATATATATATATATATATATATATATATATATATATATATATATATATATATATACACACACAACGGGGTCTAAAAAACATGAAATACACATTTTTTTTTTTTTTAATTCTAGGATCAAGTCGGGATCAAAATTTGATTCTAAAGCATACCTATTTTTCATGGAATCTTGAATCGATGGTCCTACATTTTTTTTTTTTTTTTTAATTCAAAAGTTTAGGATCAATTGACATTGAAAAGTTTCTCTTTAAGCCTACCCGCACCAGAGTTAAAAATGATAGTACAAATGCTATCACGAAACGCTTAATACGACCCGGACGAGAACACAGGTACGACGTGACGGACAGACATAACATCGACAACTAAGTCAATGTCCACGGCCTTTGATAACCAGTTGTGGTGCACTGGCGTGTCTACCCACCCCAGGATTGAACCCGGGGCCTGTAGACAGGTATGATAACCGCTACACCACAGTAGGTAGATGTTAAGTGTCTTAGTGGGAGAAGTTTGCTTTTAAATTGGTGACAAAAATAGCTGTGTATCATAATGCCTGAGGTAATAATGTGCATTAACTGTGAATGATTGTGTTTCTGATTTTTTTTACATCAATTCAATGAAGCCATAGACGTCCTTTGCCTTTTTTTATGCCGATTACAAATTATCATGTATCACAATGCTTGCTTATTTAAAGACATGATGGGTTTGTATAGCCATGATTAGGGGCCAGAGACTGAGAGAGTGATATCTTTAAAGATTAATGGTGAGTGTTTATATGTGTATTTAATGCACGGCGGGAAATGGACTTTGGTCGAGTCGAACGGCCCAAATTTGGGAGGCCTAGGATCATTAGCGAGTGCAAAGTCGTGCATTAACGGTATCTAATGCACGGGTCCTAACAATGCAAATACTCCATAATAATTTTATAATATACATCAAATTATCTTGAGTAGGCCTATTTGCATTGTCATGACCCGTGCATTAAATCCCAACAATGCACTTATTTGGTGTATTTTACTTATACAACAGGTGATTTTTTAATAAAGCAAATATACATACATATACATATAGGCCTACATATATATATATATATACACATATAAATATATATATACATACATATATATGTGTGTATATATATATATATATACATATATATATATGCAGAGGTGGATCTGAAGGGGTATCTGGGTTGCGGCGCTGAAGGGGGGCCCAAGAGACCCCCACTTTTCAGAAAGTCGGGTTTTCTGACATTGCAAATGATAACCAGAACCGCTTCTTGTGGTTTTCCTAGATTCGCCCTTGCATGACCCCAACGTTGTTTTTTTTAATCTCTCAGATACCCAATTTTGTATATTTCACAGATGTTTAATAATACCCCCGAAAGAAATGACCATAATAAACTAGATCATCAATGATGTAGTAGCTCAACATATATTTGAGTTTTTGTTTTTTGTTGGTGGACGGTTAAATCGAGAGGGTTGGCTTGCTCGGAAAGAAATACTTGTTTGATGTTTATTATTTTTTTGGAAATGCAAGCAGGAGCTTTAATATCGTTGTGATAGTAGAACATCAATGATATAATAGCTCGTTATGTTTTGGGTTGGGTGCAAGACTATTTTTGTTGGTGGGGAGTTACATTGGGTTAGGCTGGGGTTGTTAGGAAAGGAATACATGTTTAATTAGCAGTGGTGCAACAAAAGGCTGGGAATGCCCGGAAAAAGGAGGTCGGGGCAAGGTTTATCTTTGTTATGGGAGCAGAAAATCAAGTTTCGGAAGGAACTCGGGGCAAGGTTAGGGGGCAGAAAACTTTTTTACAGCTTTTTAAAGTTGAGGGCACTTTTCATTTTTTTTTTTAAAGGGGGCACTTGTCACTTTTCGAAATTGTGGAGGAAGCGTGCCCCTGCTTGTGGTTCCTACACGTATGGTTTGGGGAGCAAGGGCACTTCCCCACCCTCACTTTTTGCCCAAAATGGGTACTTTTGTATGGTGATGTGATGTGTATTAGTGTGATTCTATGATCCCCCACCCCCTCCCCCACACACACACACACACACACATTTTCCCCACTTCCAGCAGGCAAATTCCGCCTCTGGGTTTGAGATTGGGGAGCCAGACAAATGTTGACAATTACCATCGGGCAAATGGGTAAAATCTTTCTTTTGAAAATTGCTGCTTAGAAAAATTGGGGCATTCCCCTCCTACCCTCGGTGTCGGTGCCCCTGGTAAAATAACATGCCTTAATTGTGTCAAATAATACTAAATATATGTGACAACTTCTATGTATTATGTAGTATTTGTGATTGAGTGGATTTCTATTTGTTTTCACGCTTCAAGAATGACCTAGAATAATTTCATATAAGTATCAAAAGGGTGCCTTCAAACTGGTCCACCCTCAACTTTGAAAAGGGCACCTCCTGCCCCTTCCACACATTTTCAAAAGGGCACCTCCTACCCCTTCTACACATTTTCAAAAGGGCACCTCCTGCCCCTTCAACACATTTTCAAAAGGGCACCTCCTGCCCCTTCCACACATTTTCAAAAGGGCACCTCCTGCCCCTTCCACACATTTTCAAAAGGGCACCTCCTGCTTCTTCCACATTTTCAAAAGGGCACCTCCTGCCCCTTCCACACATTTTCAAAAGGGCACCTTCTGCCCCCTTTCTCTGGTGCCAGAAACAAGAAACAAATAATTTAATAACAATCTATTAATATCACTTTTATAAGTAAGCAGGTTGATAGAAACTTGACACAAAATCCTATATCATTTTTATTTTCTGTGTATAACATCCAAGAGTCTACAGGTGCCTCATATGCCACCAACCTTGTACTCTGCCAATTATGAAATTAATGAAAATACTTTGTTGCCTCACAGAATAATAGAAGCACGAACTAACCCATTTGCAAACTACGTTATTAAAAATCCTCACATAATATATCAATTAGTGTCATAATTAGTGGGGGTCGGGGGAAGCAACTTTTGAGAGATTTGGGGGGTTTTTTTCCCCCCTTTTTGGGAATTATTTTTTTTCAGGAAATGATGCACACTTTTCTTAAAGCTACACAAAATTCCAATCATCTTAGCAAATTTTTCCAATAATTTTACCATAGTTTCCTTCAGTTTTGTAGCATGTTACGCCCCCCCTTCCCCCCACCCATTGCTTCCTATATGCCTCTGGGTACAGCCCAGCATTAATTACTATTTGTTCCCTGGAACCAAAAGAAGAATATGCCACTAAAATCAATTTCAAAAACATTGACAATACAGGACTTGTTTATTTGGTTCTCACAGCAATTTGAGTAATTCTATAAAACTACAAATACACTGATTCCCTTTAAAGGAATATTCCCATAGATTTTCATTTTCTCATATATGATAGAGAATTTTTTAGAAACAAAGTGGTGAAAAAACTAAGTTGATATCTTATTCCGTTTAGAAGTTACAAAATTTTAAAATATTTTGAATATGGACAAAAGTGAACGATTGGCAACATCTGTGATGTCATAGAGACAATTTCAACAAAAAGTCTTTTGTATTTCTTTTAAAATAATTTTGATTTTTCTCTCATTGAAAATGTGATATACACCAAGAAAAAAACACAAAGGTTTTTGTGAATTATATATTCCACCTTATCTCTATAATAAACCAAAAATGCTGTTCAATAAAGTAAAAAGTGTGATTAAATTGATAATACATAACTGTGCTGGAATTGCCTTGATGACATCACCAAGCTGAGAGGACATATACTGTAGGAGATATTTTTTAGAACATTTTTTTTACTCTTTTAATTGTTATAACTTCTAAACGGAATAAGATATTAACATAAGTTTTTTCACCACTTTTGTTTCTATAAATTCTCTATCATACATACAAAAAAAATGAAAATCCATGGGAATATTCCTTTAAAGATGGTAAATGCACAAAAATCGATCAAATATTTTGCTTAACCTTTCTTTGACCTGTCAAGTGACATATACCATCATGCACATTTACATCACTTCATACAATGTGATATCATTTCCTGGACCGTAGAAGACCTTGGCTTATTAGAGGGGCCAAACTCACCATTCACTTAACATGGCATTATTTAGCTTATACATTATGATATACATATGAATTTACAATACTACTTTGTAAATTATTGGGAGCCATGGCCTCCAGCCCCAATCTCCTATGGCCCTGTCATTTTAAGAACTTTAGTCAATACTGCAAGTTTACACCTTCATTTTTACATAACGCAGCTTTCCAGCAAAAATTTAAAAAAGCTCTGAACTTGAAAAGCTCTGAAGAGCTTTGACCTCCACAAAATACTTGGCTACGAGTAAATGAACTTTTTACAATATTACATAAATATGAAACAAAGTTACCAACAAGGTTAACTAATTACTAAATTAATTACACTAACTTCATCAATAAAAAGAATTAAAATATTTATAAGTTGTGCTGGTACTGGCAAGATTTACATTTTCAATAATGAGTCTCTCAGCTAAACTACAATATTGTACAAATAAGCCTCGTGTAGAAATTTAAAGCAGGACATCAGCACAGTATGAAAAAACGTCAACAAAAGTAGAACCTAGTACCACAATAAATTTAAAACAATTTAGGTACGTAAACCAAGAAAGAGAAAGGCATCGAGGTCTTGTCCTTTTAATGTTTCAACTTCAACAAGTATTTAACCTTTTGAAACACCAAAATATCATTCATCACAAGAGACTGATAATTTACCCATTAGGTCCAAACCACAACTCAAACTTTCATTCCACTCAAGAAGTGCAGCATAAAGGTAAAAATTAGGTTTATTGCCAATTGACCTTTGAGGTCAAAATTTTGCGGGGCACATCTTCACCCACAAGGTACCATGTTTGCACTTATTGCGTTTAAATTTCTTCATTTTGAGCATTTGACATCTGCTTTGACCCGCTTTTTTTTTAACTAACTCAGAATTATATACTACGCTTACCTATACTTCTCACCTGTAAGACAGGTCTTCACTATCGCTGTACAAGATAGCAGGTTACTGTACAAAAATGCCTTATTTGACCTTTGTTCTTAAAAATATATAAGTCACAAAAAGTGCATCCCATAGGGTACCCCTTAGCAAGTTGGGTTTGAAGTAGCGTAGCAGTTTTTGAGTTATACTTGGTACAACATTTTTGGACAAGCACACCCAACTTCACACACAGACAAACATACACACACATTCACTCATGGACCAAAATAATCTCCACCTATGTCACAAAGTAAAAACCATTTACACAAATCATGAAGTCATCACATGAGACCCCTTCTTACACCCTACACAATCCTATGGTATCAAGGGGTGGTGCATAGGGTCTGGGCATAGGGGTCATATATGTGAAAAAGGCACAAAGAGACTACAATATCTCATCCCCATATATACATGGATGAGATAAAAATAAAACGAGAAAATAATTTGAATAGGAACAAATTGTGGGCAGTAAATGCAACTTAAAGGATTAGTTAAGTGGTTAAGCAAGTTTATCTTATATGAAAAAAGGACTTTAATAGAAACTAAATGGTGAAGAAACTACTTCAATATTTCATTTGGTTAAGGAGATACTTAAATTTAAAGCTCAGTCTTATCTGTGTAGAAATAACTGGTGCATGAAGTCTTTCATGAAAAGTTGTAACCTTCATTCTCACATTCTTAACATTTTTTAGTATATTTAAAAGAAAATTCATTAAATTTTTTACTATTTGAATTTTTTTTCCTTGAACTTTCCTTAGGTGAAAAATTACAATTATCCTTACTAGATTCTGTTCTACTCCTTTCCTGACATATCCAATGGTTTTAAGCCACAAAATCGCAGGACAAAATATGATAGAATACATAAAGACTTTGAGGAATCTGAGGCTGTGTCACAACTAGTCTGATTTCAGTCGTTTCTACACAAATGATACTCAACTTAAAACTTAAATATCTCCTTAACGAAATACAATTTTTGAATGCTTTCTTCACCATTTTGTTTCTTTTGAAGTTCTCTTTCATCTAAGATGAACTTGCTTGACCCCTGAACTAATCCAATAAACAACATCCAGATCTAGTTACAAATCAGGCATTACAAAATGATACAAACCCCCTCAACCTGATAATACACCTTGTATACATATTACTCTACAACCATTGCTCCTTTTCAATCTTACCACTTTCCAAATATTCTTGCAAAATACCTGGAATTAATTTCCAAGGCAGAAAATTCATTACCATTAACAATAGATATGTAGACAGACATAGTGATAATGATTCTATATCACCACTGACTAACTTCAATGGTGACGGGATAAACAATGAAAGACGGATCCTTAGCATTAACAGCATGCAGGGTTAAAAACCATGCAATTTAAGCACTGAAATATGCAAAAGCGTCGCTAACTAAGACTGCATGGTTTCCTCTCAAATAATTCATGAATAGAGATAGGTCAGAAGTCAGTGTTTTAATCAAATGGAGGACAAGTCTCCTCAACTTTAGAGTTAAACACCGGTGCTGGACAGGAATGGATGTTCTTACCGCTGTCTCTACAATTTGCCTGAAAATAAAACATAAAAGAAACCATTATGACTTAAAAGCTCAGGAATTCTTTCCGCTCGATTTGCTGTCATGGAAATAATCCTACTCTGCAATGAGAAATAAAGAAAGCAACTGGCATGCAGTAACACACATGATTTTGTAACGAGATCAAGAGCAAAGAACCTACACATCAAGCATTTGCCCCCACACCCTACGAAATCGCTTTTCCCCCCATAAAGTTTTGTAAAGTGACATGTTTGGTCCAATTTATAGGTTTTGCTTCCCACCCCCTTCCCCATGAGACACATTTTCCACTCTCTTGCCCCCATGACCAAAATCCTGGTGCTGCCACTGTTTATTTTATGAGTATCAAAGTTGGAAATGTATTTTATTATATTGAAAAAATGTGATGAGTGAACAGGAAAACACCTCACATTGCTTTAATTTTTTTTATACTCCTTCCCTTAATTTCAGACCCTAAAAATGTTCAATAAAAGATCAGATGCTCTTCATTACAATTATCTTCCCTTTTCCAAAACAGAAATGGCAGAAGGTTAAAATACTATGGATTTACATAAGAAATTATAGTCCATACATCACAAGACTAACACAATTTTTTTTTTTATTTTCCCATGTTTGCACAAAAATCTGAAAGTTTTGGATTTCTCCATGTTCTTTTAATCAATTTATATACTGCTGCATCTACCTGTCCACATACCTTTAAAGCACGGTTTCTTAATTTTTTTTTTTCAAGAGCCACCATTTGACAATAGCCTTGGGACGTGGGCCAATTGCGTGGCAAAACCAGCATCACATGACAAACAAAACCCGTCAAAACAATTCCTGAATACAAACAAGCTGAGAGCACGCGCAATAAGGATATACCCCAGATGTTGGCGGTTCTTTTATCTGCCTTAATTTGACACGCCATTTTATAGCGGAACTAAAGATAACATTTTATTTGATAAGCCCGTGATGTTCTAGTGCCCTGATCTGCCTTGAAAAAACCAAAATAAAGGAGGATTTTCAATTTTTACCAATCTCATTCGGATCGATTGGGACTTACTATATATTTTTTTCCACTATGACGATTGTTCGCGCGCCAGATTGGATGGTCTGGCGGGCCAGATTGGATGGTCTGGCGGGCCAGATTGGATGGTCTGGCGGGCCAGATTGGATGGTCTGGCGGGCCAGATTTGGCCCGTGGACCGCCTATTAAGAATCGCTGCTTTAAAGGATCGATTAATTCAATGGTCAAGAAAGTCCATCTTATATGAAAACAAAAAAGTGAAGAAACTACTTCAATATCTTATATTTCATTGAAGATATATTCAAGGTAAAAAAGATGTCTCTTTTGTGTTGAACTGACTTGTGTGACAGTTCTACAGTAGAATGTTGTTGCCTTCATCTTCACTTTCTTCACAATTAGTAATGTATTTAAAAAAAATTGTTTTTAACTTTATTACTAATTGAATATTTTATCTTCAAACTTTCTTCAGGTGGTAAATTATAATCACATCATTAGGTTATGCTTTTCTCCTTTCCTGACATATCTAATGCATTTTACACCACAAAATCTCAGAAAAAAACATACCGTGTTCAGAGTATTAAGTACTCTTGCTATTATAAGCACCCACCAAAAAATTTAACTGAAAATATAATATATTTGATTAATTTGAAGACATATAAGAAGTAATTATAATAGAAAAATAGGTTTTGTTATGTTTCTTTGATGAGAGTTTAACGGCGCCACAACAGCAAGGGTCAAATTGTGCCTGAGGTTAGACCATTCCAGAGGTAGGAAGGAGAGTAAACAGGGAGATATTGAGAGAAACATGAGAACTAAAAGCCAGAAAGCTGGGATAAAGAGAGGTGTATGGGTGAAAAAATAATGTAGGGAGAAAGGGGGTGGGAAAGGAGAACTAAATATGGTTGTAGAGGGAAGCATGATGAAGGAAGGAGATAATTTTATCCAGAGGGATCTTTTGGAAGAGCTCAGCTACTGAGTTGTGGGCAGCGAGGGAAGCTCTGGGAAGGCTGTACAAAGGGCAAGCAAGGAGAATGTGATGGACTGTGAGGGTGCAATGGCAATTGTTGCAGAGGGTGCGGGGGGATCCAGAAAGGAGGTGGGAGTGAGTGAGGTGGGTGTGACCTATTCTAAGGCGGGTAATGTGGACGTTGTCGACACAGGATCGGTTGTGAATGGTGGGTTTGATTGGAATGGTGGGCTGGATGAAGTGGAGTTTGTTATCAATTTGGGAGTCCCATGAGGTTTGCCAGCTGCCACGAACAAGGGTAGCGATAAGCGGTTTGATGTCAGAAAGGGTTTTGGGAAAAGGGATAGGGTGAAGGGTGAGGGCAAGCTTAGCAGCTGCATCAGCCCTGTCATTGCCAGGGATGCCAACATGACTGGGTATCCAGAAGAAAAGAATATGTTTCCTACGGAGGGGGAGGCCAAAGGAGTTTACGGAGGATGAGGTAAGATGTGGGGTTTTCCCATTTAACATTGAGTAATGAAGTAAAGACAGCCTTGGAGTCGGAGAAGATGGCAAAGTGGCTGAGCGGAGAGTATTCAATCAAGTTGAGGGCGAGGAGGATGGCCTTGGCCTCGGCCGAGAAGATGGATGAGAGTCGGGAGGCCTGTTACTAATGGATGACAGCAGCAGCAGCTTTCTTGTCACCTTCCTTGGAGCCATCAGTATAGATGGAGGTATGGTTCGAGAGTTGGTCTTTGATTTGGTTGTGGAGGCTGATGAAGAGGTTAGGGTGGGTTTGGGTTTTTGAAGAGTGGAGAGGTCCAGGTGGATAGTAGGGAGGGGGTGGCCCAGGGAGGAAAAGTGGCCCAGGGAGGAAAAGTGGGCCAGAAGAAAGTGCTGAGAGTGGTGGGATTGATGCTGAGATGGAGAAGGTCTGATTTGATGCATAAGTTGAAGGGAGGGATAGGGTTTTAGTCCTATCAAAGAGGGTGGAGAAATTGGGGTACATAATGAGGTTGTAAACAGGGTTCTGGGTGTTGGTGAGGACTTTAAAGACATAGGAGAGGTTAAGCTTTCTACACCTTAGCAGAAAGGGGGGTTTGTTGGCTTCAACATGAAGGCTGGTGATTGGGGAGGTCCTGTAGGCACCCAGACAAAGCCTGAGGGCTTCATTTTGAATGTGATTGAGGTAAGATTTGTGAGCGACACAGTAGACAATATTGCCGTAGTCAAGCTTGGGACGAATGAGCCTTAAAATTTTTAGGAGAGCATGCCGGTTCGCACCCCAAGTGGTATTGGAGAGGAGACAGAGAATGTTGAGGGAGCTGTTGCAATTCTGTTTCAGGTTGTTGATGTGTTTTTTGTAGGAGAGCTTGTGGTCTAGAGTTAAACCTAGGAACTTAGTGTGGTCAACTTTAGGGATGCAATTGCCATCAAGCACGAGGTTTGGGTTGGAGTGGAGGTTGTTGAAATGACAGAAGAGCATGCAGACTGTCTTGTCTTTGGAGAATTTAAAACCGTTGTTGTTACACCAGGCTTGTAGCCAGTTAAAGTTGAGCTGAAGCCTATTTTCGACATGAGGAAAGCTTGGGGAGGAGTAGAAGATGGTGAAGTCGTCCACGTAGAGGGCATGTTTGATGTTGGGGTCAAGGTTGTCCGCTATGTCGGTAATGCTCAGGTTGAAGAGAGAGGGAAAGAGGATGCTGCCTTGGAAGATGCCCTCTTTTTGGGGATAGGGGTTGGAGAGGGTGTGGCCAATACGAGCTAGGAACTGCCTGGGTGAGAGGAAGTTTTGAATAAAGGTGGAGAGGTGGCCTCTGAGGCCGATGGTGTGAAGTTTGCGGATAATGCCGTATTTCCAAGTAGTGTCAAAAGCTTTCTCAAGTTCGAAAAAGATGGCAATGAGGTGTTCCTTTTTTGCAAAGGATTCCCAGATGGCGGTGTCGAGTGTAATTAACTGGTCCAGGGTATTGCGATGTTTCCGGAAGCCTCTTTGGTGAGGGGAGAGGATTCTATTGGTCTTGAGGAACCAGTTTAGTCTCTGGTTAATGATCCTTTCCATAATTTTACAGAGACAGCAGGTGAGGGCGATGGGGCGGTAGCTGGAGGGGTCGGTACTGTCGGTTTGGGGACGGGGGGTGACAATAGCTGTCCTCCAGATAGGGGGAAAGGAGTGTTTTGTTATATTATTTGCTTATTTTGCATTTGACGCAATTGTTATTGTAGGGCTAGTATGAAAATATTTCACAATGCGGTTTGAATAGCACACTGTACCCAGTCCGGAGCATGGGTACATTTTAGGAAAAAAATTTCAAGCCTAAAAAGTGGTGAAATTCTATTTTCGTAAAATGCCGTGGGTGCTAATTATGTTAAATCAGTAATAGAATACATCAATACTTTGAGGAATCTGTGGCTGTGATGTCACAAATCATCTGGTTCCAGTCATTTTTATACAAATGAGACAAAACTTGAATACCTCCTTAATGGAAAAAGATTTTTAAATGTTTTCATCACCATTTTGTTTCTTTTGAAGACTTCCTTCATGTACATCACACTATGACATCAATTCACAATACTGTTCTTGAGATATGTTTACTAGCACAGACATTACAAACTTATCATGCTATTGCTTTAACCCCACAAGTTCCGACTGTTTACTAAATTCTGATCGGGAGATTATATTTCCAAACCCCGGTATACGATATCCTTTTCTTAAATCAGTAACACCAAACCACAACTGCTAGTGATAGGTCATTCACAAAGACAGTGTTATGTGAATTGACCACTAACCAACTTATCCTACTGCATACATGGAGCTTTTGTGTAAAAAGTGCACTCAAGCAAAGAGAGGATGAGATTGTGCTGAATGAGGCCTATTCATGCAGATAATTTGCAACTAAAACTGAAGTGGACAGAAAGTTCATTTTTAATTGTGGTTTCCTGAGAAGGGGTTGGAAGACCAGTTTTTAATAGCTTTGGAAGTTCATCTTGGAAGCAGACAAACATACACACATAGATACCCAGAGCCGCTGAGAGCCAATGTCTCGAAGTTGATTACACAGACTGTGTTAAATGGTCGATTTTTATTTACACTTATGTAGTCAATGACTATCTTTTGAACAGGCATCTCTTTTCCTAATTTTTCACAGACCCCTATGACCTAGACCCCCCCCCCCCCCTTTATCTTTTATCTTGTAGTTAGTACTGCAGACAAAATATAATTGCAAACTTTCCTTCAAACTTTGGCATCAGAGCCAAAAAGTCCTTAACTAACCATTAAAGGCAGACCATTTTCTTATTGAAACATAAAAAAAAGTCTTTTATACCCACCAAAGTTGCATTCTTGAATTCTCGCAGGTCATATAAATACTTCATTAAGTCACTATGGTATTGCCAAAATCTGTTTAGATCTTTTGGGTCATCTTTTGTCACTGCAAAGAAAAAAATCAATTGCTATACTTAATACAACTTAACTTATAACAACCTTTAGACAAGAACTTTTTATTAAAGATCTATTCAATTAACATCTCTGAGTTACCAAATAAGCCACACCCACCCACCATAGCAATGCGGTAACTAGGTGGGGGCAAACAATCCTCTAATCCGCAATCATGCATTGACATTTAGATGTTCGCGAGGCCTGGCCCAAGCTTTGGTCCATTTATGGCACTTCTTCAGATCTTTAGTTTTTAGCAAAAGGGATAAACAAAATTCAGTCTGCTAAGTGTTCTGGTAACAGCAATCAGATATACAAAGCCCACAGGGGGCCTAATTCAGTCTGCCAAGTGTTCTGGTAACAGCAATCAGATATACAAAGCCCACAGGGGGCCTGTAAAAGCAATTCTTGTTTACCATTTTGCCGTCACTTAGTCTATGTATGCAGATATTCGTCTTTTACAGTAAATTGCATTGACTGCATGAGCGCGCATCGGTAGCTAGTTGTACTGTAACCGCGTAGAATGTTTGCCCCACTTAGTTACACAGATTTTGTTGCTAGGCAAATTCATGCGGTGATTGGTTAAAAAAGCTGTCAATTATCAAACTCAGACAGGTTTTTTGGTTACAATTTGAATTATGAAATTGTGAAGAGGCTGCCTTTCTGTTCAGAGTAACTCAAACATCATCAGTTCAGAAGAAGCTTTCTTGTTTGATGTTATATCCCAAGCCAACCCTTGCCTGCAGGACTTACTTTGACTTTGTAACTACACAAACTAGAATTTCAGCAGTCAGTAGAATGCATACCTCTGCCCCCTGTTCATTCCCCATCCCTAATATAACTTACCTCAGAAATCACAAAACCACCAAATTTTATCCCCAGAGAATCTCATTCTCACTTTCAATCTGTCCCTCACATTTGCATTCTAAACACTTCCAGATTATATCCCTTCTGACTGATTTTTTCAAGGTTGTATCATTTCAGGCCAACCATC
This sequence comes from Chiridota heheva, assembly GCA_020152595.1. Taxonomy (NCBI): domain Eukaryota; kingdom Metazoa; phylum Echinodermata; class Holothuroidea; order Apodida; family Chiridotidae; genus Chiridota; species Chiridota heheva. The sequence continues at coordinate 491,128 of JAIGNY010002361.1, forward strand.
AGACAAGATTCACATTTTATCATTTTCCTTTCATGCAAGAAACCAATTATTTGGATTTTCTTTACCAGGAACCACTTCTGATTTTAGTCTAGAAAAAATTAATTGCTTGGATTTCTTTCAGCCATGAATTCATTGTTCAACACATTCCAATGGACATATTCAATTAAGTCTTGACAGACCTCAGCCTAACACATCCCCACCACTCATATTTCCACCTTCCCCCATTCCAATACGACCTAAAGTTCTTAATTAGCATTGAAAAAGCCACACACCGTCTTTGATCAAAATCCAGTCAACCATTCTTGAAAAAAGTTGTTGACAAACAGACAAACACAGGCAAAAACATAACATAACTTCATTGGTGGAGAAAAGTATGTGGAAAGAAAGGTAACAAACATACCTGACGAATCAAGCGTGATGTTTGCAGTTGATATGACCGGCTCTGTATTCCCATCCCCAGTGCATTTGATACTGATTTCTACATCGTCTGTGATACTGCATGCACCAACCGAAAAAATGCGACAGTTGAAATAATCAACATTGTTTGTGACACCCGGCTCACACTGCTTTTGTAAGTTGGTATTGTTTAAGCCTTTTACTTCGCAATGTAGGTGAACATTACGTGAACTGACAGCCAAAAAGTCCATAGTGATCACATTCTTATCTTGTTCGCTGCAGGTTTCACTTCGAAGATGTTGCACAATGGTGATTTCATTTGAATCTTTGAAGAAAAAAGGATGTAATCCATGAAAGAAAAACAAATGAATAAAATTTGTTTTTCGTCAAACTAACTTGTGTTTCTGACTCCTTTAAAGATCTACGCACAGATAACAACTTGAGCTTTAATTGGGAGAAAATATGATATAAATCATGAAAATAGTCAAGTGTCTTATAAATCATGAAAATAGTCAAGTGTGTCTTAAAAATTATGAAAATAGTCAAAGTGTCTTAAAAATCATGAAAATAGTCAAAAGTGTCTTATAAATCATGAAAATAAACAAGTGTCTCTCATGAAAAACCTGTTTAAAATTGATCGTGTAACAGCGTTTTGAATTGTACAGCCTTTATTATAGTCAATTTTGCATTTTTACTTTTCGTGACATCACAAAGAGAAAGAAAACAACAAATTTCAACAAGTTTGATGTTTTCCACTCCTTCACCAATATTATTCAATTAGAGAAGTTGCATATAACCAAGAGCTTTTAATTCTCCATCATACCCCAATCAAGACTAGGCAGAAGAATACGGTTATTCTGATGATTTCCAGTGACTGAAGAAGTTTAGGACAGAAATTTAAAGAATTACATTCAAGATTCTGAGCTGCCTTGTCTTTCATACATCACAACTTTTGCACAAGTTCTTCACACTTTGACGCCCATCACATGCTCTTTCTGTTGAACATAAAATCTCTTCCTGTCCATATTGTCTGCAAGCTCAACCTTACCCCTAAGCAATGAAGCATCAAATATGAAAATGACTGGAACTACATTTTGCTGTATCTAAAAAGATGTCCCCAAACTTACTTAGCTCTTTTATTGAAGTATTTAAAAATACTGGATAAATTTTCATATTCTGACATGACAGTCCGGGATCATGCCCATTAATAGGAACACAAATGTCCCTACATAGGGACATTTTGCTACATGAAAGCCCCCATTTTGTGATATTTCCCATGATCCTTTTCTATCCTAATATTAGAGCCTTATGCAATGTTACATACTTCAAATTTGAAATACATCTGGGAAAAATATCTTTGCAAGGGGAAACTTAAAACTTATGAAAATACCTTCATAACTGTCATGGCTAAATATTTTTCACTCCCGTTTGATATGTTTATCACTCCCATGGCTAAATATTTTCCACTCCCGTTTAATATGTTTATCACTCCCATTTGATATGTCTATCACTCCCATTTGATATGTTTACCACAACGTTTTCAAAATACTAAAAAAAACAGACAATACAGCTGGGCTTTTAGGCGGCAAACAGCCATTTTGAAAATTTAAATGTTTTTCAAAATAATGTTTTTTTTGTATTTAAAGTATCTCAACTAAAAACCATGACATTTTTTCGTAACATGTGAACGATCCAGTTGCATGACTTTAATATTCTTGTGCGCTACAAATGTTCCTATTAATAAGCATGCTCCCAGACTGCATGGTCCAGGACTGCATGATGGAGGTTATATAAGTTGGATAAAAAAAATGGACAATTTTCAGGTTTTGTTTTAACCAGATTTAAAAATAAAAACAAGGCAAATGACTCATATCCCCTTGCCACTGATGGTCACCTTACACTAATATTACTAACCATTAACCCTGCACTTACTTTTCAATTTCAATCCCAGGCATCCGCTTGCTGTTCCATCTATTACCCTTCCCCACCTCCAATTCACTTTCTACCCAACATTCTTCTCTCTCACTCACCCCCACCCCTAGGTCCCCTAGGTGTTTATCCATTTTTTATCCAAATTCAGAAACTGGCATTATCAACTTGGCAATATTAGCCTAATATATGAGTTACCAATCGCAGGAGGATCTTTACGAGCAAACAAGATTGAAGCACAAAGACAAAAGGGGAGACAGAAGCAAAAATGGATGGTCAGGGCTGGGTGACCATTTTTAGCATTGACATCAACAATCATATTGATACAATACTTTGATTCAAAGGATGTAACGTACAAGATTTACTGACATCCTTAAATCACCAAACCCTGTTTTAACATAGCATTACAAGAACAAACATAGAGAACTCACTTGGGCATGTTGGACACATTTCACAGTCATTCTCCAGTGGAAATGCCTCTCCCCTTCAAAATACAACATTGATGCAGAAATTCTTTAAATAATAATAATAATTTAATTTTTTTTTTTTAAATGATAATAATAATAATATTTTAAAAAATAATAAAAATAATGATAATGATGATGATAATGATGATGATAATGATTATATTAATGATGATAATGATAATGATGATAATAATTATAATGATGATAATAATGATGATGATGATGATGATAATGGTGATAATAATAATAATAATAATAATAATAATAATAATAATAATAATAATGATAATAATAATAATAATGATAATAATAATGATAATAATAATAATAATTATAATAATAATATTTATAATAATATTAAAAATAGTAATAATGATAACAACAACAATTACGATTAAGTGCTAATATAGTGCTCAGCAAAGCCTTCTCAATAATTTTTACAAAGAAGCCAACCTTCCACACAAACCAAGGCCGTTATAAAGTCTCCAGGAACTAGGCTAAATGGGGCGTAGCCCCGGCGGCCGTTATAAAGTCTCCAGGAACTAGGCTAAATGGGGCGTGGCCCCGGTTCTGCCAATAATGACGCAATATGTCACCAACCACATTATTACTCTGCTCTGTCCTCTTAATGCCTAGCACCAGATGAAGATACAGTAGGTCACCTTTTTAAAGTCTCTGGTATGACCCGACCCAGGATCAACCCGGAGTCTTACGGCTGAAAGGCAAATGCTCTACCATTCGAGCCAATCAATTGGGTTTGACTCACAAGATCATGATAAAAGATGACATGTTTCCCGTAATACACCAATATCCTCATTCACAGGGGCTCCTTGCCCTGCTGTACAATACATCAATGCTCCTTGCCCGCTGTACAATACATCAATGCTCCTTGCCCCGCTGCACAATACATCAACGCTCCTTGCCCCGCTGTACAATACATCAATGCTCCTTGCCCCGCTGTACAATACATCAATGCTCCTTGCCCCGCTGTACAATACATCAATGCTCCTTGCCCCGCTGCACAATACATCAATGCTCCTTGCCCCGCTGTACAATACATCAACGCTCCTTGCCCCGCTGTACAATACATCAATGCTCCTTGCCCCGCTGTACAGTACAACCAGGAAAAAGATTCTATTCCACGCCTCTGCGAAGATGTCTGCAATCTTTGTAATTCTCAGCCTCGTTGTACTTTATTTCAAAAGTGCACCATCAATCTGGAAAATGTTTCATTCCAAGCCTCTGCAAAAATGGTCGCAATCTTTGCTAAACACACTGAGATCTCAGCATCTTTGAAACATTTTCTTTCGTTTATTTAAGTGACTTTTTTTTTCTTTTTTTTTGTTTATTTGATGCAACATTTCTTGCATTTATTTGTAGTAAACATAATGATTCAAGATTTTTTGTCTGTGTTTTTCTAGGTCATTTTTATAGCTTGTAAGACTGGTCTTAGCCTAACGTTAGTGAGATTAATGCCTAATATAGCATTGTTTATCATCAGGCCTAACTACACATTAATTCTAAACTGAATTGATGCAACTTATTCTGTACATATGACTAGAAGTTGAGTCTAAACTGAAATGATGGAAGTTTTTCTGTGCATATGGCTGGAAGTTGATTCTAAACTGAAATGATGCAATTTATTTTGTGCATATGACTAGAATTTAGTTCTAAAGTAAAATGATGGAAGTTATTCTGGGCATATGGCTAGAAGTTAATTCTAAACTGAAATGATGCAAGTTATTCTGGGCATATGACTAGAAGTTAATTCTAAACTGAATTGGTGAACATTATTCTGGGTATATGACTAAAAATTAATTCTAAACTGAATTGATGCAAGCTATTCTGGGCATATGACTAGAAGTTAATTCTAAACTCAATTGGTGCAAGCTATTCTGGATATATAGACGGGTACATACGGGGGGTTAATGTGCACCCCCAGGACTCTTCCAAACCAACTTTTTTAGCTTCTTTTTATAGTCCTAAAACACATTCACGATGTTAACACAAAAAAAAATCCGGCACTCTGGAGATATTCAAGATGGCGTCCAAAATGGCGCCAAAAATGGGACAATTCTCTAAAAAGTCATATATTGGCCATAAGCAATAATTACCTTTAAAAAGAAACCTAAAAATATTATTATAGGAGCTGTTGGGAACACTTGCAACCATATTTATATTTTTGCATAACTTTGCCATATTCCAAATCCAATATGGCGGCCAATATGGTGTCCAAAATGGCCGCCAAAATGACAAATTTCTAATTTAAAAGTCATATATTGTCCATAATTAAAAAGAAAGTACAGAATATTATTTTAGGGCCATTGGGAACTCTTACCAACCATGTTTGTATTGTTACTATTTTCTACAACGGTTGACAGCTTCTAAGCCACAGGAACATGAAGAATCCTCTACCAGCCAAGGTCGGACAAAGCGCAAGCAATCTACAGAGAGGATAATTTTTAATCCCGATTGTATTTTCTGCAATAAGACTAGAAAAATTCATGTGACAAAGGCAGGCATCAACACTAAGGAGGACACTTCTTCATTTGAGCGAGATGGTTGGCAAACAATCTTAAAAATAGCAGAAGACAACAAGCATGAGTGGCTTTTACAGCGAATCAGAGGTTTTGATTTGTTTGCAAGTGAGGCCAAATACCACCGCAAGTGCCGAAAACATTATACAACAAATCCAGCACACTGGAGAAGTTGTAACCCTGAAGCAACTGCTGGACAAGCAGATTTAGAAGCTGCCCATGAATTCTGCTTCAAGCATGTTGCAAAATACCTGGAACAAACAGTAATTATTGGACGTAAAGTAGTACAACTATCATCGCTATGTATGTTATACGTTGCCAAGCTAGATGAGACACACTTTGCAAATCCAAACTACCGGGCAGAAAAACTTAAACGCAAGCTAGAAAACCATTCTAACCTGGCCCCCAAACTTGCATTCGTCAAAGTTGACCCAGAGGGTAAGGGCTGGCCCTTTTATCTTGTCTACCACTCCAGCATCTCTGTCGAAGAAGCAATTAGTCAAACCTATCAACTTGCCTCAAAGGATGCCATGAAAGATGTTGCACTGCTGCTACGAGGCATCATACGTGCATTCAAAGAGACCAAGGAGCTCACGTGGCCTCCTCCACCAAGTGAATTGGAAGTAAAGGATGGAGTAATACCACCAAATTTGAAACGCTTCCTCAGCCTGGTCATATCTGGTCAATCCAAAAGCTCCTCAAGACAGGCAGAGCGGCTATTGTTCTCCATTGGACAAGATCTTTGCAGAACTGTCTCAAATGGAGAATGGCTTCTTCCCAAGCACATCCTTCTCTGCATGACATTGCGCCACCTCTACCGAAGTAGACAGTTGCTTACCCTCCTGAGCAGATTAGGCCATTGCGAGAGTTACCTCTTTTCTGTGGAGTTGGAGACTGCGCTTGCAGTTGCTCTGGAACAGCGTTCTTCACTACTGACAGCACAGATTGTGAAATCGCCGCATAATGTTCTTTTCCATTCTGAGTGGGACAACTTCAACCAACTCCTTATTGGCATACACAGCAGACCTGCTATCAATACTGCAGCTGGGATTATGCTACAGGAAGCCAAGAAGCCTGAAGACCCAGTACACACACAAGTCTCAATTCCCAGAACTAAAGAGCACTCTCTCAAGCTAGACACACCTGCTCCATTGCCACCTTTTCATATTGCAAAGAGAAAAGGTCCTAACATAGACCTACAGAATGTCCAGCAGCCAGAAGAAAATTTGGCTTTGTTACAGAGAGCTTTAACAGTGTACTTCATCTGGGCTTTCTGTCGAAAAGCAAGTAGTACTGACAAGCAGCAGATACCAGCACTGTGTGGGTTCATTTCTGCCATTGGATGCCCCCCAAGTGAACTTACCACCATTGACTTTTATCCGTCCATTACCAAGCCTATCACAGAGTACAATGTTGTGAAAGAACTGTTGCGTCAATGCGAGAAGGCTACTGAGGAAGTTGGACAGCGTTACACAATAACTACATTTGACCTTGGTGTAATCATGAAAGCCATGCCTATCATATGGGACAACCCTGCAGCTTACAAGAACCACATCGTCCTCATTGGAACCTTCCATACCATCATGAACTACTTGAATATGCTTGGACATAAGATGGCTGGTTCGGGCTACTCTGAGCTCATTATAGAAGCAAATCTCACAACCTCTGGCTGCCTGAAAGGAGTTCTAAATGGCAAAGCGTATAGCAAGTCCATGTGGTGTCTGAAAGTAGTAAGTGAAGCCTTAGAACGACTACTTCTTTCAGCTTATATCGCCCAGAGGGATGAAACTGCTCACGGCCCCACAAATGCAGATGCTCTGGATGCCTTGATAACACTCTGTAATGCTGAGAACTTTAATGCTGTTCTTCAAGATCCTACAATTCAGCAGTATCTGAATGACTACATGGTGTTCCAGGAGCGAGTCCGAAATGGAGAACTAGGAAAGACCGCCAAGTTCTGGATATCTTTTTTGGATCATGCACACGTATCTTCATGCTGCTCTATGCAGTAAAGACAAACAATCTGAAATTGTACAAGTGCATGGCGGACATGGCAGACTTGTTCTTTAGCTTTGGAGGAATCAATTACTCTAGATACCTCACCTGGTTTGATGCATTTCTCGCCAACATTGAGGTCAGTCATCCAGGAGCTACTCGATTACTAGAGAAAGGAGCCATATCCGTTGCCAGGTCTAGAATACCCGGTAACTTATGTGCCGTGAGACAAGGCGATAGAGGAAACCTTCATGAAGTTTGCCAAGTCCCATGCTGGTGCTGGTGGAGCTGGCCTTACTGGAATCTTAGAGAACTACGGTGCTTACCAGCGATGGATTCGGACGACATCAGAACGTAGTAAGTACTACCAGGCCACATTGGAGATGTGTGACATGTGTCTTGACAATGATAACGCCAAGTGTGGCAAGCACCGTGAGCAACTCCAGACAGAAATCAAGAGGAGTGAAGCTGCAGTACAACGAGTAATGGATGCCACAAAAGGCTTCCTCAACCCATTCGACATAGCAGACAAAGACCGCTTGTATGTGATTTTATCTGGCAATCCCATACCTTCTGAGATAGAACATGATGTTCTAACTGCTGAGGAAGCTGGCAGGTTGGAGAAGGAGAAATGCTTTGAAATATCAAGAGCAGGGGGATATAGCCTTTCAAATTCTTGTGAAGTCACAGATGCTCTCTCAACCTGTAAGCATTGATGAACTGATGAATTACTGCATTACACCAGTACCTCATGCTCTAGGTACTCCCGATGGCTTCATGGCAAAAACCAACAAAGCAGCAGCAGTCCACTTCCTCACAAGCGAAGTGCCTCAAGCTTCCTTACCGTCCAGAAATGCTGGAGAAACACTCTTCATTGAAGATGGGAATGCCCATTTCCATACATTGAAGGATCTGCCTCCAACCTTCAAGCAAATTTCTTTCAAGCTGCTTGACCAAATAAGCCATAAGCCAGATGTAATCTTCTCAACTGACATGTATCTGGAAGAGTCCATCAAAAGTCAGGGCGTTTCGCCGTGGCTGCAGTGAGAAATTCCTCTTAGAAGGCATCAACACCAGAAAGCCAGCCAATTTCAAGGTCTTTCTGCAGAATGACGAAAACAAAAGCAGTTGTGTCAGCTCATGCTTCGCTCTTGGAGTAGTCCAGAAGCAGCACGACGTTTAGTAGGAAGGAAAGTTATACTTGTGGTTGAAGGTGTTCCGTTCTGCTAACATCTACCGACGGTGCATCTGTGCAACAACATGAAATCCCAGGGCTTAGATCTAACCAAGAGGAAACAGACAGCCGAGTGATCCTGTATTTGTTTTATGCCAAGGAACATGGTTACAAACAGGCAGTTGTACACAGCCCAGATAGCGATATCTTCTTCATATTGTTGTACTATGCAGAGAAATTCGTCCACTGACTGTTCTGTTTGACACTGGCAGTGGAGTTAACGGAGACTCCTTGACATCGGTGACATAGCAAAAGACTTGGGACCCACATACTGTGAGGCACTTCTCGGCATTTACTGCTTTACTGGTGAAGATTGCAACTGCGCTTTTAAAGGAAAGGGGAAGAAAATTCCTCTGAAGACACTTGAAAAGAGGCCACGCTACCAAGACTCTTTCGTGAAGTTGAGCAATAGCTGGGAAGTTGAGGAGAGTCTAGTTGATGAGCTGGATGAGTTTGTGTGTGCTCTATATGGCTTTCCTTGACTTAAGCATGCCAATCAAGTTCGATGTGCAATGTTGAAGAAGATGGTTGGCGAAGGAGAGATCATCAAGTCATCCAAAGTAGATTTGTCCAGGATGCCACCTTGTAGACAGTCGCTGATCCCACACATCAAACATGCAAATTACAGGGTAGCTCAATGGAAACGGGCACACATACCCATACTTGAAATCCCGCCTCCTACAGCACATGGATGGGCTCTTTGTGATGGATACATTGAGCCAGTGTGGTCAGAGGGACCTATCTTGCCGTCATGTCTTCAAGATATATTGGCTGATGACACTGAGGAGGATTCATCTGATGAAGAATATCCTGAGGAAGATGGTGTTCCAGATGAATCAGATTATTCCAGCCTAGACTCTGATTCTGACAGTGACTGATTCATTATAAACACAGGTTATTTCAAATGTATGAAATATGAACATTGTAGAAGAAACTAGTAACTCTTATGAACAGATAAGCGGTGGACATTCGCTATATAAAATGTCCATATGTAAGCAATTTTTTCATGATTTTCTTTTTTGATATACTTTGGCCATTTTGGATGCCATACTGGCCGCCATATTGGATTTTGAACATGGCAAAGTTATGCAAAAATATAAATATGGTTGCAAGTGTTCACAACACCTCCTAGAATAATATTTTGAGGTTTCTTTTCAATGATAATTATTGTTTATGGCCAATAACTTTTGATTTTTTTAATTTTACCATTTTGACGCCATTTTGGACGCCATCTTGGCCGCCATATTGGATTAGGAACATGGCAAAAATATGAATATGGTTGCAAGTGCTCCAAAAAGCTTCTAGAACAATATTTTGAGGTTTCCTTTCAATAAAAATTATTATTTATGGCCAATATATGACTTTTTATAGAATTTTACCATTTTGGACGCCATATTGGACGCCATTTTGGACGCCATCTTGAATATCGCCAGAGTGCCGAGATTTTTCTTTTGTTAACATCTTAAATGTGTTTTAGGACCATAAAAAGAAGCTAAAAAAGTTGGTTTGGAAGAGTCCTGGGGGGGGGAGGTGCACATTAACCACCCGTATATACCCGACTAATAGGACTAGAACTTAATTCTAAACTGAACTGGTGCACATTATTCTAAGCATATAACTAGAAGTTAATTCTAAACTGAATTGGTAAACATTATTCTGGGTCTATGACTAGAAGTTAATTCTCAACTAAAATGATGGAAGTTATTCTGGGCATATGACTAGAAGTTAATTCTAAACTCAATTGGTGCACATTATTCTGGGCATATGACTAGAAATTAATTCTAAACTGAATTGGTGCACATTATTTGAGGTATATGACAAGAAGTTAATTCTAAACTGAATTGGTGCCTATTATTCTGGGCATATGACTAGAAGTAAATTCTAAACTGAATTGGTGCACATTATTCTGGGCATATGACTAGAAGTTAATTCTAAACTGAATTGGTGCCTATTATTCTGGGCATATGACTAAAAGTTAATTCTAAACTGAATTGGTGCACATTATTCTGAGCATATGACTAAAAGTTAATTCTAAACTGAATTGGTGCACATTATTCTGGGCATATGGCTAGAAGTTAATTCTAAACTGAATTGGTGCACATTATTCTGGGTATATGACTAGAAGTTAATTCTAAACTGAATTGGTGCCTATTATTCTGGGCATATGACAAGAAGTTAATTCTTAACTGAATTGGTGCACATTATTCTGGGTATATGACTAAAACTTAATTCTAAACTGAAATGATGTCATTCTGTGCATATGGCTAAAGTTAATTTTAAATGGAATTGATGCAAAGTTGGAAAGGAGAAAGGCATTGTGCAAGCTGCTTAGGGAGGAAGGGGGGGGGGGACATGCCCATCCCCACTCTCCATTTTTGTTTAAATATTACAAAAGTATCGACACCCATTTCAAAATAAAGTTCCCCTTAATTACCGACACAATAATTGTCCACGTTCCCTGACATTTCTTTAAAGATAAACATTTCTTTTTGAAAGTGCCCCTCTATCAAAAAAGTTTTTTATACTCACTCTGCACTTGAATCACAAGTTCTATTATCTGTATTCCACTGGCAGTGAATATCTCGTGCAGAAACACAGTCTGAGCACTCCTTGTATACTTCACAAAACTTGAATGGTATCTTATGAACGTATGAACGAGTGCTCACAAAGAAGTAATTCCGACCACCTGATTTATAAAATGTCATTTGCTGAATACCACTCTGCATTAAAAAAGATTAAAATGAATTAACTTCTAAGTTAAATGATTGACAGCTTGTTCAACCAATCACTGCATGGATTTGCCTAGCAACAAAATCAACATAACTAAGTGGGGCAAACATCCTATGCAGTACTGATACAGTACAGCTAGCTAGCAGCACGTGCTCATGCAGTCAATGCAATATACCGTACAAAACAAATTTCTGCACATACAGACTAAGTGACGACAATATGGTAAACAAAAATTGCACTTATGGGCCCACTGCAGGCTTTGTAAATCCAATTTCCGTTACCCAGAACGATTAGCAAACAGAATTTTGTTTATTCCTTTTGCTAAAATCTCTAAAGATCCGGAGAAATGCCATAAATGGATCAAAGCTTGCAGCAGGCCACATAAACATTTCAATGTCAATGCATTGGTCATGCATGATTGCAAATTTGAGGTTTGTTTGCCCCACCTGGTTACCGTGGCCTATTTTCGTAATTAGAGTGGTTAATTGCATGGTTGAAATCACTCCTTGTGACACAAATGACTGTTAGTTATTGCCAATAATAATATATAACACAACACACACTTATTGTCTTGTTGCCCTGAAAAGAAGAGGAAAAACCATAGGGCACAAACCTATGAATTTAAGAAAAATTTACTTTTTTGAAAATTAGTCACAGGAGTGAGCATTCTTAAAGGATTATTCCAGTGAATTTTCATTTATATCCTGGAGGACTAATACAGGAACAAAGTGGTGTAAAAACCATGTTCATATCAAATTCCTTTTAGAAGTTACTGTATTTTATAAGATTTCACCACTTTGTTGAAAAGTGATCTTGCAGTGTACAGTGTGATTTCATAACTGGCAGATCCAAGATAATTCTCCATGTTTTTCTACAAAATAAACATGTACTTTTCTTTTATTTAGAATGGAAGGTACATACATGAGCAGATGGGCAAAGCACATTCTTGTAAAGTGCATGTAATACCCCATCTCAGAAATTAAACCAAAAAGGTTCCCAATAATTAAAATAAAGGCAATTAATTTTCAGAGAAATATATGAACATTGTACCAGATCTGCTATTATGACATCACACTACACAGCAAGGTCATTTTTTGATGCATTGGTATAGTCTTTTAAACGCAAAAAATTATAAATGGAAAAAGATATCAACATGGTTTTTACACCAATTTGTTTTTTGATTAGTCCTCTATCATATTTAAAAAATACAAATTTCCAGGAATATTTATCTAATGTTGGTTGGGAGAAAGAAAATAAATCAGATGACTGAAATGAATGATTGCTGTATGTCTTTGTAGAAACTGATAAGATGAATCAGTAATGACATTGAACTGGATCGGAGATTGCGAGTTGGATCAGAGATTGCGAGTTGGATCGGATATTGCGAATTGGATTGTATACATGAAGATCTTGTAGAAAGTAGGAGAAAAGCTGTGAATGCATTCAAATGTTACAAGGACAACTCTGAAGTTGTTGTGAAGGATTTGAGTGATAAGGCATAGGTGTGATTTGCCTACCAAAACTGTGAGTGGGGGAAAAGGTAGAGGGGGAAGGGGGAGAAATCTTGCTGAAATCCTTCAAAATTACCATACAAACAATACAAATTCAAAAAAAAGTAGGAACAAGTCCCCCCACCCCCCTCTCCTTGCTAAAACAAATTCTGCCTATGATGAGAAGTTTGGAGAATATTTAAGCTTTCGGGCAGCTAAATTCTGTATATGTTTCAGTTTAGCCAATTTGCAATTGGGGAGACCATAAACAAGCTGTCGCAATTGTATTTTGATCAAAGTTTATTTTTATTATGATGTAATGCCAGGGAGGTTCAATCAACAAATGTTGTTCACATGTTAATTCATATTTAGATTATTATCAAACGTTACTCTTAAATTCCTGGTACTTGTTAAGGCCATAACACACCGAATGCAACGCGGCGAGCAATTTTTTAGATAATCGTACAGGAAACAAATATTATAAGATGCTTTTGACTTTTTGCTTACACACAATGAAGTTTACAATTGAGGCTTTTTGATGATACTGGAAAATTTGTTAGAAATGCTATTTTGATCAAATTGTGGAGAAATTCGCATAAGTGGGGCACAATTTCTGTCGCGACGTGAATTTTGCTTTAATAAGCGTAGAAAGGCTCTTTCAATCAATTTTCAGTAATCATCTGAATGGCCATGCGATGACGATCCTTCTCTGAGAACAAATGCTTCTTTTATTTCATTCAATTTTGTTTACAAAATCGCTCGCCGCGTCGCGTTTGGTGTGTAACGACCTTTACGGTAAGGTATACGCATCTTTTACTCGGGCAATGCTGACCACCCTTATTTAGGATTGCGGTTACAAAAGCAACCCAGTGTTACTGTGATTAAAGGAATATTTTCATGGAATTTCATATTCATCTATCTAATACAGAAAACATTAAGAAACAGATTGGTAAAAAAAATTGTTGATATTTCATTGCTAGAAGAAGTTATTGAACTTTAAAGATTTTTCTTGCCTGCATAAAAATGACTTTTGTACTGAGTTTAAGTCATCATTATGATGTCATCACAGCACTTCCTGTACTAATCTTGATGTATTTCTTTGAAAATTAATCACCAAGTTTTCATAATTCAAATATAAGTTACAAGAACATATTAGAAAATATTAATTGTAAATTTTATTCTACACTATTCTTAATAATTTTTAAAGAAAAAAATGTTCCCAATCATTTATAAAATATGAAAATAATTTTCAAAGAAATACAGAAAGAATAGTACAGGAAGTGCTGTGATGACATCATAATGATGACTTAGACTCAGACCAACAATCTCTTTAATGCAGACAAGAAAAATCTTGCTTAACCCTTACTCTACCAGCACTGTTTTGAAAATACGCTCGGGAGGCGGGGCCAAAGACGGGGCACCCAAAACGGCGATAATATCGCCGCGTGGTAGAGTAAGGGTTAATAACCTCTTGTAGGAAATAGATACTAACTTAACTATCCTCTATCAAATATATTGAAGTGAAATTCCATGGGGATAATCCTGTAAAGCTATTCCTAAGTTTCTCTTGTCGATGGATAGAGAGCAGGATAGTAGCGTTTCTGTACTGAGATGAGCATACATACAATATGGGATATACTTATACAATTCTCTTGTCGAGAAAGCTGAGTAAAAAAAGTGTTTAATACAAGTAAGTCTAATCCCCTTTACCTTACCCCCTTAAACTAGTGTGATCATCCTGCCCTAGTTGAAATGCAGGATTTGATAAAAGACTTCACAAGCGATTTGGTTATATGGTTGGTATAAGAGCAGTGGAGATTTAACAACTAAGACAGTGAGTACAAAAGGAACCATGGAGAGAAAGTTAAAGGATTAGTTCAGGGGCCAAGCATGTCCATCTTATATGAAAGAGGACTTCAAAAGAAACAAAATAGTAAAGAAAGCATTCAAAAATCTTATTTCGTTTAGGAGATCTTCAAGTTTAAAGCTCTGTCTTATCTGTGTAAAAATGACTGGTGTAGTAAGTCTAAAATGGAAAGTTGGTGTCTTCATCCTCACATTCTTAACAATTGTTAATGTATTTTAAAGTTTATTTAATTTTTTCACTATATAAATTATATTTCCTCGAACTTTCTTTAGGTGGTATATTATACCCTTCCTAGATTCAGTTTTACTACTTTTTTGACATATCCTGTTTTTTAAGCCATTGTTTTTGAAGCACAACAAAATATGATAGAATACATCAAGACTTTAAGGAATCTGAGGCTATGACATCATAACAAGTCTGATTTCAGTTGTTTCTACACAAATGATACACAATTTTAAACTTAGATATCTCCTTAATGAAATAAGATTTTGAAATGCTTTCTTCACCCATCTTGTTTCCTTCCAAATCCTCTTTCGTATAAGATAGACTTGCTCGACCCCTGAACTAATCCTTTAAATGAGGGAAGGGATGAGAAATGTATTGAGATATTTTGCAATAGATTCTGAGAAATTGTCAAACACTGTCCTGCGTGATTCTTATACAAACTTTATCACAAAAAAATATCCTCCATTCTTCAGTCTCTCGCCATTTCTTCTATTCCTCGTGATATCTCCTACTCGACATGATACATTCAGCATCCTGTACACTATACACCCTAAGCAACAGTAAGGAAAATGTTATATTCCCATTAACCAACATCATTTATGAAGGGATAACAAATCTTACCTCGTTTTTAGCAACCTCAATTTCAGCAACCAAAGCACCAGAGTTAGTTGTTCGATTGTAATATGCTTTTAAGACCGTTCCTTTGTCTATAGAAATATCAATAAAATGTTAAATTACTTAAAGAATCTGTGAGATTTTAAAACAAAAAGTCCTATCATAATAAGAAATTAGCAACAATAATTAGCATATATCCCCAAATGACCTCATTTGAAATGGCTCTGCTTAAAACCAGGAACATCTCAACCTGCCCTCGAATGGAGCAGGGCCGGTCAAAGAATAAGTGATATATTTCTTTGTTTCCCAAACCACGAAACTGTATACAGTTTTACCTCTCCAAGGCTTCTTCAAGATAACAACATACTCCCACTAGTGTTACATGGTATTTGTAGTGACACACATCTGAATATAATGGCAATCCTTTGTAATATTAGTAGTACCCGTAATCAATGCTGGCATTGTTTGTCTTTGCTGCTGGGAAAGGTGAAATGAACGATGCAAAATTAATCTTGTGTAATGATGTGGTTAATTTATTGATTCAAAATTGCAGGCCAAATTTTTAAGCAGTGCCTTTACTAATGTACTAAATCATTCTTCTCCTACACCTTCTTTACTAACAATTTCTTTACTAAATTGTAACTGGAAGCGGTAGCAACTAACTTATCTTAATTATTCAGTGATATTTATTTAAATTCAGTCAGCGAATTGGTCTGATTATGTGCATGGAGAAGATGAAATCATGATCGTAACCCCTCCCACCTCAAATACACTTGTTCAATATCAGAATGAGTATGTTTCTTAATCTTAATAGGCATTCAAGTAAACATTGAGCCAAGAGTTTTGCAGTGACAATTTCCGTCTATAATCAAATAAATACATGGAATATGTGAATAACTACAGAAGCATTATGCTAACTTGAGCAAACATGCATTGAACACCTTTCTTTACCTGTTCCAATCATGAACACATCATGAGTATTACCCTCAGGTACAGCTACAATCGTTACAAATCTTTTGTCCAGAACAACTATGGCCGGGGACAGAGAGTTTAATTCCATTACTTCTTCAGCAGGCTCTGCACGGTTTGGAATAGGGGTGTCAACTAGGGCGTATTCACGTAAAAAGTCGAATTGACTAGATGGGTGGTAAAACTGATCACACTGCAAAGATAATGTAATCAGTTGTAATAAGTGATCATGTTCCACATATGATGTATATTATTAAAACATTTCAAGAAGACTATGTTGAATATAATCTGGGTACACACGACAGATGAGTGGCAAAAACATTCATACTGCAAATCTAATGCAATCAGATATAATAAGTTTGTTTGTTTGATGAGGGCTTAACAGCACCATGACAACGAGGGTCAAATTGTGCCTGAGAGGTCAGATCATTCTAGAGGTAGGAAGGAAAGAAAACGTAGAGTTTGAGAGAAACACAAGATCTGAAGTCAGAAAGCTGGGATCGAGAGAGGTGCGTGGTAAAAAAAAGTAGAGATGGTGGGAGAGGAATGAATATGGCCGTAGAGGGAAGCATGATGAAGGAAAGAGATAATTTTATCCAGAGGGTTTTTCTGAACGAACTCAGCAATTAAGCTGTGGGAAGCTCTGGGAAGGTTGTACAGGGGGCAAGCAAGGAGAATAATTAGTGATGATGGTCAATATACACTACATATTTATTTTATTTTTAACTCTTTTGAGACAAGGAACCCTTTTGTTTGACTTTTCTTTCACGCGAGACAAATATTTGAATTGCTATTCATATCAGGCATGCCATTATCATAACAAACAAACTCCTCCAAAAATTTTCTTTAAATAGTCGAGCTGAAAAGTAATTTTTATGATATTATGAGCCAATGTTTTTTCCAAGTAAATGCTAAAAAATATTAAAGCTCCAATGAAATTACAAAGTGAAATCTACACAATGTCAAAGCTATAATAGGACAATAGGCCACAATACGGTAGTATCTGTGGGAGGGAGGAGGGGGGGGGTTGAAGGACTCGCAAAGTTACTGTGTAACTTCCCATGTAAAGTCAATAGAGAACCACATATCAGAAAGCACATTTTTTGCAATCATTATTCTCCAAAATCCACTTTTAAACCTCCCCCCAAAAAAATCCTGAATATGTTATTAAAAATATACTTATTTTCAATATTTACCATGAATATCGACAAGAAAAAGCACTTAACCCTTTTAGAAATCCTTCAAAAGAGAGCAGTGTTTACATTCCGATGTGCTCTTAATGCATCCAAGTTGACAATTAATATTCATTAGAAGAACTTTCTTAGATTAATTATGGTCATTCCATCTGCAGTTCCGATTGTGCGATTATATTTTTACATTAAACAAATGAACAAAATGACTGATCGATCTTCATGTTATGAATATTCATATATTTTTTTGTGGAAAGATGGCCGACAACTCCTACAGTCACCAGCATGTTTTCCGCTCAATTTCTCTTTATCTGAACAAGAATTTTTTCGGAAGGAAAGTAATAAACGAAGCCTTGAATAACAAAGAAGGAAATTATCAACTCTAAAAGGTATGTGTTTTCGTTATTTTTTGAGATATTCTAAATAATCTGTGTGTGGGATGGGATTTTTCATTGAGCGTAACATTAAATTCGTGAGTTGCGCCCCACGGAGGCTACCGTATCTCCGTCTATAGCAGCAGAGGTAATGCGAAGGCGTTGATATGAAAATCCTAACTGAAAAATCAAAATAGAATATGCGTACCGTCCCAGGTCTGTCTCCTTTCGTACCATCATGGTTTAATGGCAGCCAAATACTGTTCACAGTTTGCTGTCCTTTGAAGTGACTTCTTTCAAAGATCTGAACAATGTTTTCCATGTTGTATATGCACACTGCTGATGCTGCAGGGCCATCTCTGAAATGCACATTTAAATATTCTTATGAAATGCCTGTCAAAAATCTTCATTTTGTATGAAGAAGTATCTTTGACAAACATTTTCTTGGACAAATTTTAAAAGTTTTCATGAATTTTCATTGCTATGTGCTAGATTTTCAACAAGATCTAAAACAACCTAGTTCAATTGAAACATTGTTTGTTTGTTTGATGAGAGTTTAACATTTGAATTTATACTTGAGCCTTGAAGACCCATCAGGTCAGTGCTTATAACCAGCTTCCTTGGCATGAGTGGATGAGAGCATATGACTCCCTCTGGATAGAATGCCAGTCAATCACAGATCAACTCCCTAGCAGTGCTAATAATCATTTACACCTGAGTGGACTGGAGCAAGTAAGTGTCGTGATTAAGGACATAATGCAGTGCTCGCAACGGGGAGTCAAACCCAGTGCCTTTCATACAGGAGCATGATTCTTTATCTACAGCACCTCAAAACAATCTAGCACACACAATACCCTTTCCTTAAAGGTATATGGACAGGAAGAGATGTTTTCGCCAGATGAAACAATAGGGAGCTTTAGATTTCACGACGCGGAGAAGTGCGACGGGGAATTCAACCAACAGTGTACGTCATCGTACTGACTTCCCCGTCCTGTTAGTTTTGCACTTTAAATCTTAAGGATGGGGAATATGAGTCATACGACCAGTCATGCGATTACCCTCGGAGATTTATCTAAATAGGCTAGAGATGTTCAATCGCAGCAGACGACACTCCAATTATAAGTACAACTTTTGGAAGAATGGCGAACCTTTATAGAGTTTGTGAAGCAAAAGGAAGTCACAATTGGATCAACTACTTTGCAAGTGGCCCGAAGTTAATACCCTATATGATAAACATATGTAAAATTTCCAGAGATGTACCAGTAGAACACAAATTATCTGAGTGCGATGTAATTACCCCGCTAAGCGTAGCGGGATATTCACGACAGTTATACTTACCTTCCATGCTATAAATATGCAATCTGGTCACATGACCTGATTCAAACGCACTTCAACCAACCTTAAAAACGTAGTTACCAGCCCAGTCCTCCATATTACCTCTACTAACCCTCACTTAACATTCCACCGAGACCTGCACAAGAGGGGAGGTGGGCCGGGATGCATGGAAGGTAAGTGTAACTCTCGTAAATATCCCTGCTATGCTTAGTAGGGTAAATCTACTTCTAGTTATACCTTACCTTCCATGCTATAAATATGCAATCAGATTGCAACCAAGAATAGGAAGGGAGTTCAGGTCGCAGCACAATTTTTTTAAAGGCTGGTACTAAAGCTCGCACTAGTCTTATCCTGCTTAAAGGAAAAAATCCTTCTCCTCTTAAAGGTCGAAAAAAATCCAAATAGGAACTATCAAAAATAGTAACCCAATGCTAGTTATGACAAGAGAACAGAGAGCACTCTGTTGAGAATAACCGAGGCAAATCATCTACAAAACAAAGCTTAATAATCCGCGAAAACATGCAAACACAATCCGTTAGTGAACAGAATCAAACTGTAAACAATGCTCAAAATGCTATGACGAAAACTCACCAGGTTCATCAGAGGACCGGAGCAGTTTAGCAAAGCATGAGGGGATCAAACCATCTGTAAAATTAAACTAAGCAGAAGCTGCCAGAACCGCAGCAGAACCGTGTTAGTAAAACATAAAAGAAATAAAAGGTGCCAAAGATCGGCAAATACATCGAAAGAACAATCGCCAAAACAATGGCAAAGTTTCGTTAGTAGGAATAAACGAAATAAGAAGAGCCCAAACAATGGCCAAAATTTTTCATTAGTAAAATGAAACGAATTAAAGGTGCCAGAACAGCAGCCGATATCCGTTAATGAACGATTAAGATGTTAAAAAAGTTAACATAATAACTCCAACAGAACGAGAGAACGTGAATAATTGAAAGTGAGAACATTCACCTCAAGAAAGATCTTCTTGAAAGAATGGCCCTTGCAACTCTGCCTCGATAGTCTGGTATATCCTTCAGATATGCGGAGACGAACGTAGCTGGTGTTTTCCATACCGCAGCACGAAGAATCACGTTGAGAGAAACCCCACCAAAAAGTGCAATTGATGTAGCTATGCCTCGTACCTCATGTGCCTTAACTAAATGTTCCGTGAATAATGCAGATTTATTGTACGTGATTGCATGAACAATCCAATATGAAATTGTATCATGCGAGATGGGGCGATGCAGATTTTGTAAGGACATGAATAAGGCGGTGACGTCGTTCCGAAAAGATTGCGTACGTTTAATATAGTGTTTGAGACATCAAACAGGGCACCAGGCCTTGTCCTCTGCTGTGTCAGAAAACGTAGCATGTAAAGGAAGGAAAATAGGTTCCGGTAAAAACTCTGTCTGATTCTTGGCTAAAAAGGCAGAGGCTGAACCTCTTGACTGTATTGATGGATTTATTCAGGTTAAACTGGACCAACAAAAATTCTACTACATCACCAGGAGCTGCCTCCGAAAGACCCTACGACACAAAAGATTTGCGGATAGAAGCCACACAGTCAAATGGAGTGCTCTTGGATTGTGGTGCAGTTTGCCAAAGCCCGGGATTAAGACTAACTCGTCCGCAACTGGAACTCATACGGGAAACCTGCAACAAGATTGAGCAGCTGAGGAAGCCACAGTTCGCCGGGCCAGTTGGGAGCTAATAGAAGAAACATGGGACACTGATCGTACATCACCTTGCCCAGTATTCTCGGTACCAGAGGGAACAGTGGGAAGGCGTAGCCCACGAAGTGGGTCCACCTGATCGTGAATGTGTTGACTTTCCAGACTCTCGGGTCGGGTGTCAGAGCACAAAAAATTGGTAGATTGTGGTTGTCTATGGACGGGAACAGATCTACATCCAGGAGACCAAAGGTCAACCAGATCGCCTCAGCCACCCGCGGGAGGAAGGTACATTTTGTGGGGGCTCCTTGGAGGCGGAATAACAGATCCGCGATCATGTTCTCCTTGCCTGGCAGGTGGACTGCCTGGAGTGTGACCTTGTTCATCATGCACCAAGACAAAAGGGACTTGGCTAGGATCCAAAACTCCTGGGTCTCCTGACTCAATGTCTGTTGATAAACGCCACTACCACGGTGTTGTTGGTGCATATGAGAACAGTCTTGTTCTGTACCCGACGTAGGAAATAAACAAGAGCCCGGCATACTGCCTCTACTTCCAACAGATTGATGTGCTGACCACACCAAGTGTCCGTCCAAAACCCTGCAACTTGGAACCATGCTAAATGTGCTCCCCACCCCGTCAAAGATGCATCGGTCACCACTGACACTAAAGGTCTGACGAGTGGAAAAATCATTTCCTGTGACAGGTGAAAGTGGACGCACCACCACCAAATGTGAGGGACCACCGCCTGTGTACGGGGGACGAGGACACTGAGGTCTCTCCTGGATGGTATGAAATGATCTAGTAGATGAAATTGTAGATCCTGCATATAAAACCTGCACATGGAGATTACATCTACTAGGCTGGCTAGGTATCCTAAGAATACCAGCCAAGCTCTCGCCGGCGATGCCGGTAGCGAGAGAAGGACGTCGGCTCCCGCTCTCATGGCTAAGATCCGCTCCTCCGTTGGTCGTATACGACCTTGAGTAAAATTCAGGACTGCTCTCAGAAAAGTGTGAGTCTGAGAAGAAACTAGATTGGACTTGGTTTATCACCCACCCCAAGTCCTGTGCCACTCTTATGACTACGTTCGTGTGTCCGCAACGCTGGCTGCATCTACTGCAACGACCAGCCAGTCGTCTAGGTACATAAAGATGCTTTCGTAGGAAGGCCGCTAGAACTCTTGTTATCTGGGTGAAGACCCTGGTGGCAGTCAATAGCCCGAAGGGTAACGCCCTGAATGTGTACGTAACTCCCTCGAATTGGAACGACAGAAAATGCATGTGATCCTCAAGCATTGGCACATGGAGATATGCATCCGCAAGGTCGACGGAGGTGGCCCACAGGCCCCTCGTCAACTGAAAGAGGATGGAGTGAAGAGTCTCCATCTTGTTTGTTTGATGAGGGCTGAACCTGTTGAGTGGTCTCAGATTGATTATCGGGTGCCACTTGTTCCACTTCTAGGGGGCCAGGAAAAACGTGGACATTACGAGGTTCCTGGGAGGATTCGAAATGGGGGTGATGGCGCTCTTCGCCAGCAGCTTCACGATTTATGTCCTCAACAATTTTGCTTGGTTGCTTAGACGAGGCGTAGGGTGGGGCCAAAGACCCCCCTGGGGCAGGGGAGTCGTAAACTCTAGATGATAACCCTGCCGAATGATTCGTAGCATCCATTTGTCTGTGGTAACTCTCTCCCATGCCTCTAAAAAATTCCCCTAAATCCCCCCCCCCCCTTCCCGACTGGAACGCCCTTCAATGGGGGCATCAGGATCAGGGGTGGGTTAAAAACGCTGTCCCTTGCCCTTCCCTCTCTGCATGCAGAGAGGAAGGAGCGTTGACCTGTCCCTGCCACGCTCACTCTGCCTGTCCACGAATTGGACTCCTGGCGAGAGGAAGAAGCTGTATAGGGCCCCGTTACTACGTCACAGCAACGACGGGCCCGTCGCTGGTTAGACGCACCTCGGCCCGTTCTGGGGGGTTTTCCTGTGCCATGGGCGTGTCTGGATTCTCCACCGGAGAATCTAGATCGTCCAAAAAATCAACTTCCTCTCCCGAGGAATAGATGTCGAGGGCATCCTCCTCCAAGACCTTAGGGTTGGAGGATGCCTTGGTAGTAGCCTCCGCTCCAGCGCCTGGGACACCAAAGTCTCAAGTGTTTTCTTGAGTGTGTCCTGGAAGGTGGGATCCTCGAGGGGGTTTCCCATGTGTCACTCTCTTCGTATAGAGGTTAGGAAGAGAAAAATGAGAAAGAGGACTATTGACATTGACTCTGTTGCCCCTTGTATGCACTATCCCGTTCCCTGTCTCTCCTCCGGGGTCTGCCTCATTCAGAAGACCTCGCCGGGGGGACAAGAGGGTTGGGCTCCGCCACAGAGTTTGGCACTACCGGGATACATGTTAGCGTACGCCTACTCAGCTGCAAGGGCCCGACGTCAGGTGTCTTTCTAAAAGTGGGCGGCGACCCCGCCGTCCCGGCGGGAGGGGGCTGCGGTTTAAGCCTGGGTGGTGGTGGCGGCGGGAGGGGAAGACGAAGACGGCCTGTCTGACCATCGCTTCTCCACTCTCTCGGCCGCCTTTTGAAAGTGCTGGACGCGGTGGAGTCTGTGCTCTGACCACGACGCTTGATCCCAGTCGCTGCATGGAGTACAGGGGTTGGACTCGCAGCACAATCTACATGCGTAACACGTGAGATAAATGTCACCGGAGCGTAATTTAAAAAAGCGTTTACATGCTATGCATCGTGGGACATCTTGGGTACGTAACGCACCGACACTCGGGGACCTGTTCTCCGTGTCCATGATACTGGTGAGAATAATTGTGGAAGTGTAACGTTCACACGGCCATTAAACTGCTTAGCTAATGGCTATGGGACCAAGAAGAAAATAACTCTCGTGGTGCTATACTTCTAGCGAAGATTGTCACTTGTCACCGGACTACGTAGCTTTGTAGCTAGTGGGTCTATTTCCGGGTAAATCGTACGCTGTACATTATCCCCTTACAAAACTATGGAGCCATACGGACCCATTTACCGGAGCCGTATGGACCGTAAATCCGTTGGCCACGGAGCCGTAAACACTGACCGTGGAGCGTATGGAGCCGTCCATTGGACACGTACGAAGCTGTCACGGACCCTTGAACACGAGCCGTGGAACTGTATGGATCCGATCACCGGAGCCATACTGACCAGCAAGGACCCATGAAATTACTTGAGACTCACGCATAACCTCCTTTAAGCGGCGCCTTTACGGTCCCTATCGCGGAACCGTGGACCACAGCGATGTACAAAGGGTTTACCCACTAGAAATATGTGCCTCTCACTACTCAATTATCTTATCAACAAGGGGGTGCTTCTTTATAGTGGTTTATTCTAAGTGACGTCTAGGACGCCACTTAGCTTTTTAATATAGACTCAGGTAACTTACGTCTAATAGACCGCACCCGTGGCCCTGCCAACTTAGTAATCTATAGAGACGGTGGCCATGGCGTAAGTAGAAACTCTGAGACTATTTGATTTATGTCGCCTCTTGGCGTTTTTCTGAAAAGTAAAAATATATATATAAATATATACATATACACTTACACCAAGACTTCCCTACAGGGGATGTACTAACGACCTTTACGCGGGTGAGACGGGTCTGCGGAAGACGTCAAACATAGAGAGGCAAGCCACAGCAACTTAGTACATACAAAAAAATTATCAGAAAAATTACTTTCTGAAAACGTTTAAAAACCTAAGAAAATGCACCGAACATAAATTCTTGAAAGGCGTAGGGGTTAACGTGGAAAACACAAACCACTAAGTTTTTTGGTGTCTGTGGAGATAAAAAGAAAAATTCAGATCTCCTGTAAAGAGGACGTCAGAGAGACCCCCTCAAGGTTTCTTCAACGCCCCAAAATTCAAGCTTGAAAATTAAAAAGTTTGTCTTAATCATTAGCGAGGAAAACGAATACATGAAATTGGCCTAATGCATACGAGAACCTGTACTGCAGATATCCTAACATGTTAATACATTGCATAGTATAACACTAGGCTCTCCCTGTGAAAGGGAGGGCCGAGGGTGAAAAACGCTTAAACCCAGGGGCAAGGGGTCCACTAGACAGGCACACTTGGTGCTCTAGGGCCTGAAAACACCCGCGTCTCTCTCTCGAACTAGCCACCGGCTTTGTATGGATGGAGACAAAAACACTATCCAAAGTGTAGGTTACACAGGAAAGTACTGTCAGTCGGACCGAAGATATCCCGGACTCTTGGCTACCTTGTCTTACCTCAGAAGACTTGAAAAGGTGAACCGGATAAGACCAAGCAGCATAAAATCCTGCCTGGTAGAAGCTGCAAGGGACAAAATTGTTAAAAAAAGGTTATAAAAGAAAATTTGACCAGTTCCAGCGATGTTGTGAAAACAACACCCTGAAAAGAAGTGAGGGCTAGTAGAGGTAATATGGAGATTAGGACTGGGCTGGTAACTACGTTTTTAAGGTCGGTTAAAAGTGCATGAGAATCAGGTCATGTGACCAGATTGCATATTTATAGCATGGAAGGTAAGGTATAACTAGAAGTAAATATGTAAATACTGCATATTTCTTTACTGTAAAACTTTAATTTTCACAAATTTAAAAATGACACAGACACAATTTGAGTCAAATTTTCATTTGATGAGCATAAAAACTGTAGCAATTGCTCAGTTAAGTTAAAAACGCAAATTGGTATGACAACATGACGTTACACGCTATCCCAAGTTGTCGTTTTCAGCACAACGTGAAAATACCTTGACACCCGGTAAAGAGCTTCAGGGATAGCGAGAAGGTGAAGTAGTCGCATGCGTAGAACGCCGAACGTGACGTCGTTTCGTTGTAGAGAGGTCCACGTCGTGAAATCTGAAGCTCCCTAATATTAAATCCTGAGCAGAACATTGTCAATGATCACAATAGCACTTATAGTTTCATTTTATTCCCAATCAAAGTTTGTAAAAGTTTTCAGTATGTGCAAAAACCGAATATGGCTCAAATTCTCTAATGTAATTCTTTATATTTCTTCCCCAAATTTCAAGATTTTAAAGTTCTCAAATTGCATCTACTGCTAAATCATGGTCAAGAATATAATACTACCCATTTTCCTGTTCGCTATAGACATCTTCTGCCATTCAAAATATTTGGGGAAGGATCGAAAAACCGGCAGTTTACATGTGCAATTTTCTAGTTGTCACATTCTGAGCTCACACAACATTGCACAATTTATGCTTATTAGGTATATCAGTTTTAAAATGCTATAATATGGTCGATTTGTAACTTATTTTGATGTGAACCATTTTGGCTCATATTGTTACTACCTGTCCATATTTGTTACTTCTCAAGCCAATCTGAAACTGTGAACATAATGCATTGTTTCCTTATCAATACTAGTCAGTTTGAAAGACATAACACAAGTATCAACATACACACTGTTCCCTCATCAAGTCACATCAATTTGAATCTACATATAGAACATACACACTGTTCCCTCATCAAGTAACATCAAATTGAATCTACATATAGAACATACACACTGTTAGCTCATCAAGTCACATCAAATTGAATCTACTTATAGAACATACACACTGTTCCCTTATCAAGTCACATCATATTGAATCTACATAGAGAACATACACACTGTTCCCTCATCAAGTCACATCAAATTGAATCTACATAGAGAACATACACACTGTTCCCTCATCAAGTCACATCAAATTGAATCTACATATAGAACATACACACTGTTCCCTCATCAAGTAACATCAAATTGAATCTACATATAGAACATACACACTGTTAGCTCATCAAGTAACATCAAATTGAATCTACATATAGAACATACACACTGTTCCCTCATCAAGTCACATCAAATTGAATCTACATATAGAACACACACACTGTTCCCTCATCAAGTCACATCAAATTGAATCTACATATAGAACATACACACTGTTCCCTCATCAAGTCACATCAAATTGAATCTACATATAGAACATACACACTGTTCCCTCATTATTAAGTCATGTCAATTGAAGCTGCATATAGAATATACACAGTTCCCTCATTATTATACTTAAGGCATGTTAATTGAAGCTTTATATAGAACATACACACTATTCCCTCATTATTAAGTCATGTAAATTGAAGCTGTATAAAGAACATACACACTGTTCCCACAATACTCAAGCCAGAAGAATTCCATGTCTATGTACAGGGAAATAATTTCAATAATGATGTTTCACAACTTGAAGTGTTGCCTTCTCTTTTGTATGTAAAACAAGATCAATCTGTGCCATCAGTAGAAGTTTGTAACCATGCTAAATAAACATATGTACTTACACAGGAGTGGTAAATACTGCGTAAATTATTGTTTCATTATCTGGTGACTGAAATATGTCCTCTACAAAGAAAGAAAAGAAAAGTTATGTGAACACTGTAGTTCCAATTAAAAAGAACAATGAGCCCAATGGGGTCCAGTCAACTCGGCACAGAACCACCTCAACACAAGCTAGCTTAAAACCTGTCACTAAAACTGATCTCTCATTCTATCACGACTTGACTATTGTAATTCTCTATTTAAAGGTATCACAAAAAAGAATGCAAATCGTCTCCAGAAACTGCAAACTAAAGCAGCCACGCTTATCTTTGAGAAACAGCGTCGTGATCATGCCTCACCGCTGTTCAACAAATTGCATTGGCTTCCTGTGTCTCAATGAGTTGGTTTCAAAATTTGTCTTCTTGTCTACAAATCCATCAATAATTGTTGAACCTCCGTTTGAAAGTGCTTGCAATTTCCTTTCATTTGATATATTAATACAGGCATAACCCCCTCTATTTAGACCCTTTCCTATAATAATAAAATTTCACCACAGCATTTTCCATGATCATCTGGTGTAGTGGATATGAACGCGTGCGCACCAGGTTCGAGTCTCACTGTGATTTCTGTGTTATACTTTTTCTGCTGCAGTTTTCAGGGGTCAATTGACTAAAATCCTTTTGTGTTTTTTCATCTTTCCTTTCTTTCTAAAAATTCTAGATTAGCATCATTGAAAAGGAAATTTGTATAAAGAATCTAAATATGTAACACAAATCTCTGTTTTCAGTATTGACAAGAAGTTATACTTGTGCAAAGATTGGCCATTTGTTGACCAATTTTAGCCAAAAATTGCTTAAATTGCATATTTTTGTCCAAAAGATCCTATTTTGGCTTTCATTACTCAAAAGATAAATATCTTAGCTTCCATACCAACTAAACTTGTAATGATTAAAATGAAAGGGAGGTTATCGAAAATGCATATGAAAAAAAATTGAGCTTGCATTTTTCAAAGCCCTGGTAGAGTAAGGTTAAAGAAATTAATTAATTGATTATGAAGGTTGCAATAAAATGTTACAGTCGACTCTATTATTTGGTGGTCAGTCGGCAAACGAAACATTGGCTATGCTTTATTTTGACCCAGCAGAATGGGTTAATCATAAAACATTTGCTTCTAAACTAATCTGACAGGAATTCTATTGATCTTGGTTACAAAATTTCAGTAATATAGTGATCACATTTGATTGGTAAAAATACATAGAATTTGCCAGATTTCAGTGAGAAAAGCAACATGCACAAAGTTGCAAACCTTCTGATTCTGGGAACAACCTTCGACAATTCCTGTCGCTATGGCAATGAAAACTTAAATCTTGGCAACCCAAAAATTGAAAAATGTTGATTTTATTCACCAGAGAAATAACTTCATGTCTAACCTGGCAAAAGTAAAAGTTTTTATGAGTAAGAAATGCACAGAAAATATTTCGGTATCATGAAATAGTTTTATTATTCTTCTTATTCTTTAATACCCTAAAATTACTGGCAATCTTAATTCCAAAATGTTTACACTATAACTTTGTCCCCACAACGGGGGAGCCGATACAATATGTACAATACCACATCACCAAGCTACAGTGTATATACGAACTTACGTAGTCCCAATAGCGCACATAATACATGCAGAGAGATGCCTGGACAAAATTATGAGCATTTTCCTGATGGAAAAGTTTTTCATTCAAAATTATGATTTTATACTGGTTTTTCTACAGGCGAGTGATTTTATACTGGTTTTTCTACAGGCGAGTAACTTAACAATTTTGCCGATCAAAATTTTGGAAATGAGGGAACATGGTCGCCAGTTTTTTCTGAGTTGGCAACCACAAAACAAACGCAATTGTCGAGGATTGTCTGGGAATTACACACAATCATTTTCGGAGGGTTGGACGAAGTTCTTATAACTCCTTGCTCACTCCAAAATTGACTGTAATTATCTGTGCTGTGTCTATGTCATAACTCCTGGTCATACAATTACTTCATTTTAACAACAACAAAAATCAATTTTGCATTTTTCTCATCACATATAAATGTCATTTCCTAATGTGCCGAGATGGTCACAACTAACTTGGCACAGGAAAATTACATACTGTTGTACTGTGCCAAGATGGGCATGACCAAGATGGTTGTGACCAACTCATAAGTGCCGAGATGGTCATGATCATGAGGTCACATGACTTTGTTTACACCACCATTTGTAAGGCAAGAATACTGTTGCCTGATGTACATTTAATTAGACTTGCATACATTTGCATGTTGTTATATAAAATTACTTTTGCAGGATAATTATGCCGGAATCTTGCTGTGCCGTAGGTTGCACTAATAGACGTGTGCTAGGGAATAAAAAGACATTTTCTAGATTTCCATCTATTCCTGATCAACGTTCGAAGTGGGTTTCTGCATGCTGTATGACGTGACGGCTTTCAACCTACGGTTCACACTAGAATTTGCAGCAAGCACATTATATCAGGTATGTAGGCTTTGTCTGAGTATAACAAACAATCAGCTGGCATTCACGTAAAAGTTACTATTCGTATACGGTGAGTAATATACAACTTAAGGAAAATACCAAGTAAAATCAGAAGCGTTCAGAAAAATTCGCTGAACTGGTGGGTAGGTTAACATGCAGTATGTTTGTTGTACGTGTGATGTGAATGAGCTGTGTGAAGACGCATGAATGATAATGATGCTTGTCCTGCAAAATGGCTGCCATTAGAGTTACGAGTCACGTGATGAAATCCCTCTATTGATCTGTTAAGCCTTTTAAGTATCGTGTTTGATTTTCTCCGCAAGAAATTAATAAATTAAGAAAAAAGCATTCCAAATACCCAAAAACATTGTATTGCATTTCATGTACTCACGAATTTCATCAAAATAGAATGGAAAGTCCCCCTGGATAGAACAATTCAGTCGAGCCTTTAAAAACGACACCCATTTACCATTCAACAGACCATTCTTTCCTCCTGTATCATTCTACAACAGAGAAAAAATCAAAACAGATTAAACATTCATTCTGCGTTGGCTTAAACCACTGGCAAAAGGATACAAATACACCGTAGGAAGTTAAAATAGCATAAAAACTTAACATTGCTGTGTGGAATACAACTGACAGTTTGTTTGTTTGTTTGTTTGATGAGGGCTTAACGGTACCACGACAGCGAAGGTCAAATTGTGCCTGAGAGGTCAGATCATTCTAGAGGTAGGAAGGAAAGGAAACAGGGGGAGAATGAGAGAAATTCAAGAACAAAAGGTCAGAAAGCTGTGATTGAGAGGGGAGGGAGGTACATGGTTGAAACAAAAAGTAGAGAGGGGGTGGAAGGGGAGAGTTAAATATGGTTGTAGATGGACTCATGGAGGCATGATGAAGGAAGGAGATAATTTTATCTGGAGAATTTTTCTGAAAGATCAAAGAAGTCAGCAATTGAGTTGTGGGGAGCGAGGGAAGCTCTGGTAAGGTTGTACAGGGGGCAAGCAAGGAGAACATGATGGATTGTGAGGGTGCAATGGCAATACATATTGCTTGTAATTGTTTAAAGATGTGTTGAGTCAATATAATCCTAAAATGCTGAAAAATCAATTAAAGAATTACATCAGTTAATCTTAAATAAAAGAGAACTCTACAAGAAAACAAATGGGGGACGAAACCACTTTCTTACCTTATTTTGTTATGTAGATATACAAGTTTTTTAGAAAGAGTAAATCAAATTTTGACAAATGCAAATTTGGTAGGGCTGCTGATTCTTTCAAACAAAATCTTAAGTGTTTAGGAATGACTTAAGGAAAGTTTTCTGGATTATTGCAGCTAATAGAGCAGAAAAACGGAATTTGTAAGTAATTCTACAATCTTGGACAAAACTGTTGGATTAGTTCAGCTTGCAAAGGGCTAAATATGTAGTATTGAGATTCGTGATTATTTCCTTCCTCGATTCTCAACTGCTCCCCCCTGCCCCTTATAATATTTGATTTTGTGTGTTTTAGTCTATACTTTGAAACTAGAATGGTAAATATGACGGTCACATGCCCATGCAAATTGACAGCCATATCATATAAACCAGCCAATTATAAAAATGGTACCCCACACAGCATTTTATGTCCCACATGGCATCCCATGTCCCACATGGCATCCCACCCCAAGTCCCACATGGCATCTCACCCCAAGTCCCACATGGCATCCCACCCCAAGTCCCATATGGCATCCCACCCCAAGTCCCTCCCACATGGCAAATCATGTCCCACATGGCACCCCATGTCCCACATGACAACCCATCCCATCCCTTGTCACACATGGCATTCCACCATATCTCACACATGGCATTCCACCATATGTCCAACATGGCATTCCACCATATATCCCAGATGGCATCCCACCCTATGACCAACATGGCATCCCATCCTATGTCCCACATAGATCCCATCCCATGTCTCACATGGCATCCCACCCTATGTCCCACATGACATTCCATTCCTTGTCCCAAAAGGCATTCCACCATATCTCCCACATGGCATTCCACCATATCTCTCAAATGGAATTTCACCATGTCTTACATGGCATTCCACTATATGTCCCACATGGCATCCCACCATATGTCCCACATGGCATCCCACCCTATTACCCACATGGCATCCCACCCTATGTCCCACATTATATCCAACCATATGTCCCACATGGCATCCCTCCATATGTCCTACATGCCATCCCTCCCTATGTCCCACATGGCATCCCTCCCTGTGTCCCACATGGCATCCCTCCCTATGTCCCCATGGCATCCCACTGTATGTCCCACATCAGTGGTTTCCCACCTGATGTCCCACATGGCATCCCACCTTATGTCCTACATTGAATCCCACCATACATTCCACATAGTATCCCTCCCCATGTTCCAATGGCATCCTACTTGTCCCACACGGCATCACATCCCATGTCCCTATGGCCTCCTACCCGATGTCGCACATGGCCTCCTACGCTATGTCACACATGGCATCCCAACCTATGTCACACTGTATTATTCATGGCATCCCACTCTATGTTCCACATGACATCCCATATCCCACATGGTATCCCGCCCCATGTCCCACATGACATCCCATGTCCCACATGGCATTCCACCCTATGTCACTCGTGGCATTCCACTCTATATCCCACATGGCATTCCATCCTGTTCCACATGGCATCCCACCCCATGTCCCACATGCATCCCATAGGCTCCATAAGAAATCTCATCTAGCTATTACAGTCCCTGATTGAGCATACTATGTATGAAAGTTTGTCAGTTCATATAATAACTTATATGCAAATGACCTATTGAATGAGAAAGCAAAGGCAGAGTCAAATAATCATGCCTGATATAGCCCTTGGTGCATACCACATGGTATATATTCTATCCTATGTCTCTCATGGCCCCTATTCATGTCACACATGGCATCCCTCCCTATGTCAATATGCAGTCACATCCTGTCACACTCCCTGACTGAGCATACTAAGTAAAAAAGTTTTGTCAGTTCATATACTGTAGCAACTTTATGCAAATGACCACAATAATAAAGGTGGAGTTTAATAATCGTGCCTGATTTAGCCATTGGTGCACAAATATTTTGAAGAAATTAAAGGGTTTGCCCCAGTGTTATGTGAGACACTTAAAAATCTCTGAAAAATTTGGGGAAAGTATATCATCTTACAGTTATCTTCAAAGAAAATATCAAATGTTGTGTTGACTTTTTAAGTGTCTCTGCAAAACTTTAACATTTTGTAATGAAATTCTAACCAGCCATAAGGATATCTGAAGAAACTTTAATTTTTTCTGAACTCTGAAGAAATTTTAACATTTTCTAAGGAATTCTCTAAACACTTCAACATTTTTAAGGAAATCTCACAAAAAACTGTGGACGGCTGGACGAAATTGCCATTATATAGGTTCGCATTGTGCTTCGCATGCTGACCATAAAAAAGCTTGAGAGTTCATTTCCTTTTTATTCAGAAACTATATTGTAGATTTTTGTTAGGCTCATTATCTGCGAGGATTATCTCACTGCCCTGACAAGCTTTTCCTGAACGAATATATCTGCAGATCATAGGCCACCAGGTCAATTAGGAAGCTAAATATCATCTAATACACATTTACGAAATATCCATGGATTAAAGACATTTTCATCTACATAGGAGATATGCATAGCTGAGGTTCTAAACTTACAACGCAGACTTGAGCAACCCGTGAGTAAATGATTTTTCCAGCATTTATGTACTCCACAGCAGTCTCTCGGTAGAAGAAATATATCTTGCCTTTGTAGCGAATTGGGGATCCCACAAAAGCCGGTTCTGTTCAAAATACAGTGTTAAGAAACATTGAGATAAGACAATTAAAGAGATTGGTTCAGTAGTCAAGCATGTCGATCTTATATGAAAGAGGACTTCAACAGAAACACAATGATGAAGAAAGCATTCAAAAATCTTATTCCAATGAGGAGATTTTTAAGTTTAAAGCTGTCTTTTCTCTGCAGAAATGAGTGGTATAGTAGGTCCACTATGGAGAGTTGGTGTCATCATCCTCACATTCTTAACAATTGTTAATGTATTTGAAAAAATTATATATAATTTCATATAAAAAAGATTCATCAAAGACTATGTATTTTAAAGAAAGTTTATTTTACTTTTTCTCTATTTAAATGTTTTTTCCTCAAACTTTCTTCAGGTGGTATATTTTAAATACCCTTCCTAAATTCAGTTTTACTACTTTTTTGACAAATAACATAGTTTTTAAGCCATAAAATTGCAGGACAAAATATGATAGAATACATAAAGACTTTGACGAATCTGAGGCTATCACATCACAACTAGTCTGATATTAGTTTTTCCTACAAAAATGATACCAAACTTTAAACTTGAATATCTCCTTAATGGAATAAGCTTTTTGAATGTTATCTTTACCATTTTGTTTCTTTTGTAATCCTCTTTAATATAACATGGACATGCCTGACCACTGAACTAATAATGGAAAAAATAAGAATGGCAGATAGAAACCACTACACATAAATACATAGCCTTCATCACTTAAATGCAAGGGTGGCTGGTCGCAAATGGCATTTGGGACCAAGGATGACATCATCGCCAGGTTTGAGTACACTACGGTGATAGTCATGATACTCTTCCAGTCAGTTACTTCTCGTACACTCAGTTTCAGCTTCTCATGCTGCTACATCTTTATGGAATAATCTACCACGAAAACCCTGTAGACATTCAAATGTCTCACTTGTTTCATCTATAATCATTTTTCTTATTTTCCTTTTCTCTCAGCACCTAAGAGGCTTTTGCAATTTGCGATTTACAAATTCCTTCGATTATTATTAATTCTATGATCATGTATCTAAATATAACAGTCAACATTTGTGATATATTATCGGCCAGGATTACCTCAATTCAATAAATGTACTTTGTTAACAGTTTCTTGTTGTATATCAACTTCATTTCATAAATCAACTCAACGGATTCAGAGAAAAACTGTCAGACGTTACGCGACTTATAACTGTCAAACTGTGGTCACTCTTTTTGAAAACATGAGTGACATTATTAATTCGCCAATCAGATGGAAAAACACGTCAAAGCTCTAGTTTGGATATCTGAGGAACTTGGATAAGTGATAAGTAATTATGTTTTCAGTTTACACATTAGTTTAGTTATGTTTCCACTTTTTAGGCACATGTCAGGGAAAGCACACATAAGTCACCTTTGATTTGTTTTCAGCGTGGAACCAAGGACTTTAGCCAGAATGGGAAGTGGATGAACTTAACACCCTGCTCTTTTCGAGCAGTGTTCAGAGAACCAGTCAGGGGGTGAAACTCCTACCATCGGGTTCGACAGCTTTACGTCCCCTCCCAAGGATGGTCAGTGAGCACCACCCAACCATTGGCCACTTTTCCCAAAGGTCTGGTGGGGTGGATGGTGTGATGCGGAAGACAAACTGAGCTGGATGTCAACGTATCATTCTGTATATCTGTGGAAAAATCGCTGGTTAAATCGCCGTTGGACTTGAACCTGGGACCTCCAGTATGTCAGTCGTACGCTCAGCCGAACGAGCTACCTGCCTCCCTACCTTCATCCATTAGGCCAGATAAGTATTTGTGCAACGAACAAACACCATGACACCTATGAGCCAAATAGAAAGAAATTTACTCACTGTTGATCCAGCTGGGATTGGAGGTATCTGTCTCCACTTGTCTGACAAAGGTCTCAGGGTTTTGCAGGTCTAAGATATACTTTGAGAAAGTTGCTTCAGAGCCTAGTAGATCAGTTCCCCCAAAAACAAAAGATTCATCTGAAAGATAAGCAACAACAAGCATAAACGGTTATTTTCCTCAAAATGCTACATTTTTTATGTTTTCAAATTAGGTAATGCCGTACATTTTTTAATTGTAGGCAGTGTTCACATTAATATGCCAGATTCCAACACATATTATCAAATTCCTGTTCAAAGATAAGTAAAGGAGAGGGGAAGGGGTGGGGAATACCATAAAAAAAAAGGAGCCAAAAATACCCTAAAATGCCAAAAATGCCAAATTTAGCAGGGTTTTTTTGGGGGGGGAGGGGGGAAACTTGGTCTTTTTTGTTATTTTTCCAACTCTCCCCAAAAAATAATAATAATAATAATCAAATAAATAAAAACTTATAATTAATAATACACAAGGGGGGAAAATCCCACCCAAAATGTGAAGCTTAGTGTGAATACTGATTGTA
The DNA here is from genome assembly GCA_020152595.1 of Chiridota heheva. Taxonomy (NCBI): domain Eukaryota; kingdom Metazoa; phylum Echinodermata; class Holothuroidea; order Apodida; family Chiridotidae; genus Chiridota; species Chiridota heheva. Next base: position 527,249 of record JAIGNY010002361.1, read on the forward strand.
GTCCCTTACACCTACTTGAGAATAAATTCTAAGGTTACAATATTACGTATGCATCACTTTAAAACATTTGATTACAGGGCAGCCTGGTATGAATAGATGCAAACACTGTACTTTCCTTGTTTTAATCACCTTCGCTATGTTCCTTATATTTTCAAACTTATTTGCTATATGTGCAAACTATATTTTTCGTATGTGCCTACTTATCAATGGCAAACCCAACTATAGAAAATAGACATTTAACCAAAATAAAGTTGCTGAGAAGCATTAAGGTTACCAACATTTCCTTGCACCGAGGCATGACATATAAAATTATGGCATGAACAGTTTATATGGCAATATTTTTACAAAGTTCTGGGGTCTATTATGACATCCATGCAATATTCAAATATTTTCAGCTACCTATGTTTGTGAATTTTTATTTTTAATGCCTTTAAAATATAAGCAACAAGAATATTAAGACAAATTTCCACGATTTAATCAAATTAACGCACTACTCCACATCACACAGCGAGTTCAGACGACAAGGTAGTGAATAAATTTGGTTTGTTTACTCTATCTAATTAGTTTATTTAAAATGGCTACCAAAACCATGGAATTGTGATGTCGTAATAAATCATTGAGGACTTCAAAGTCATCCAGTTTTCAAAGCATCCAAGGTCTTCATTTGGTGTCTCGGATATAGCCTAAATAGGTCAGAACTTTATTGTGATAAAACTTGTTTTGTGCACACATGGACAGACAGACAGACAAACAGGCTTGAAACGATACTAGAATACCTCATCTGGATAATCAGGAGAGGGATTCAAAATGGATATAAATCACCTTGTAAATATAACCATGCAGGGTGGTGATCTGGTTCAGGAGCTACCAGACCTTCCATAACTTCACTGTGTTTTCCAGCTGTACAACTGACGCTCCCCTAGAAGAAAACAAACAACACATCAACAAAAACCACAAAGCCAAAGGTTTTGAGGTTCTGATGCACAATATCGATTTAAGGTTTTTATTTCTTACATTTTTTTTAATTAAAAATTTTATAACAAAATGGGTCTGCTCGAAACAACAGAGACAAAATTTGTACCAGTACCCACAATAATGACTTGCATTTTGGCCAGAAAAATATATGACGTATGTACCTTGTATACAATCAATAATACCTATGAATTGCAGTCAGTAAGGTCTTGATCGAAATCATGTGAACACAGAATCAGACATTTTTGCATAACTTGAGCATGTTTCTCAACGTCTCCACATGCCTTGCCTTTAAAGAATGTTTTGCATGCATTTTTTTCCGAGAACCCATATATCAGTCCTCAGTTGTCCGTGGACAGTAAAGTCCTCGATTGATTGATGGTGTTTGATGTTCAGGTCCTCAATACTACAGAAAAACAAACACACACACCAACTTGACAACATAATTTCCTTTTAATTCATCATTAGATGTATTATTCATAGGAAAAAACAAAATATCTTCGACATCACACTGTATTGGTCACTTTTCAATACACTAGTGAAATCTTTGAAATGCAATTTGATGTAATAAGATTCTAGATATCTAATTATGTTGCATGGTAAGTTCGCTGCCTGGAGAAACCTGGAAAAAAGGTGCAGGCCGCAAATAAATGAATCTTGAGTATCTTTGCTTGCCACAAACAATTTCAATACATAAAGAGTAAAACTTTAAGAATCTTAACCTAACCTAAAGTTGAAATAATGTTTTTGATCCAGTAAATCCAACTTTCAGTTGTTTTTGAATGAAAAAGTAAATATGACATCAAAAACTACCATTTTTTCCAGGACAATCCCATTTGCGTTAAGTTCTCTCACCTGTGTTGTGTTACACAGCCAGCATGCAGGGTAGTAACTGTTGCTGCCACACACAAGCAGACTATTATCATCAAGGTCTTCAACAACATTGATGTAATTTTGGCACACATACTAGGAGAGAGAAATGACAGAATGAAAAGAATAAAATAATAGCAAGTTATTTGTAGTTGAAATAACAAAAGTTTATATACAAAAGATGATGAAGAGACACTTCTATAGTACAATAGAAATACAACTTCTATGAACCTGTTTTTCCATTATATTATTCATGACAAGTTACTTTTCATATTTAAAGTAAATTTAAGTTGCTTACCTATCAGTAATAACATAACGGTCAAGAGAAAATTAAGCTTTGTGATGATTTTAACACTTTAAAATCTCCCTCCCCTCCTTTTTTCAAAATCCACCCTTCCAATAAAAAAATTACACAAGGGGGAAAATCCAACAAATTTTAAACTTTAGTGTGAACACTGCAACCCACCCTGTCTCACGTTCCAACCCACACTGACCAACATGCCATCCCACTTTATCTATCACAAACCATCCCACCCTGTTCTACATACAATCCCACCCTGTCCCACATGACATCCCACCATCCTATCAATCATCATTCCATCTTCTACACAATATTCCAGATGACATCCCACCAAATGACATCCCTGCCCCCACCCCCACATGTCCCTTAAAACTATACTCCACTTGAAATTCCCTATACAAATCAGAGAGGGTGATCTACAAAATCAGTCTTTTATGCTTCCTCTCTATTAAGGCACTTGCTTTGTTTGTATTTCCTTTCATGCCAAAGAAACTTAATTTAAAATTCTTGAGGCAAGGCAGGCGAAAGGCTCTTTTGTCAGAAATTTCTTTCATGCTAGACAAATATGTTACTTGCTACTCATGTCAGACATGTCATTATCATGATAAACAAACTCCTAATTACATCTGTATTTGACCTGTAAATTTACCCCGCTAAGCGTAGCAGGGATATTTACGAGAGTTATACTTACCTTCCATGCTATTAATATGCAATCTGGTCACATGACCTAATTCTAACGCACTTCTAAACGACCCTAAAAATGTAGTTACCAGCCAAGCCCTGACCTTCATAATACCTCTACTAACCCTCACTCAACATTCCACCGAGGCCTGAACGAGAGGGGAGGTGGGTGGGATGCATGGAAGGTAAGTATAACTCTCGTAAATATTCCCGCTACGCTTAGCGGGGTAAATTTACTTCAAGTTATACCTTACCTTCCATGCTATTAATATGCAATCAGATTGCAACAGAGGATAGGAAGGAAGGGAGTTCAGGTCGCAGCACCTTTTTTTTTTTTTTTTTTTAATGGCTGGTACGAAAACTCACACTAATCGAATCCTGTTTAAAGAACGAAATTCCTTCTCCTCTTAATGACGAAGACCTCACTCAGAGTGGGGAGAAGTAAAACATAGTAAACCACTTCTAGTTACAGTCAAACCGAACAAGGCACCATTCGTAAATAGTAACTGAGGCAAACATCGCATAAACCTGAGGTAGAAACCCAGAAAAACATGCCAACCGGAAAAGCGTTTGGACACAATATGTTTCTAATATCAAAAAAGTGTCTACAAAAAATGCCACAAAACTCACCGGATTCGTCCACGAGACGGAACCGGCTAGTAAAATTCGATAGGGAACGAAGCCTGTACTCGCTAAAACGAATTGAAGAAATCCCGGACCAGGGAAAAATTCATTAGCGCGTAACTGCCTAAGAGCAAAAGCTAGCGGGATAACACGAAGTAAGTAAGGTAAGTCAAGGTCGCAAAGTAAGTCAGACAAAAACAAGGAGAAAAAACACGATAAGCGTTTTCCCGAATGGCGGCATGAAAAATCCTGTGAATGGGGCTAAGCCTCGAACCCGAGCGCATACCTCGGCCGTTTCATAAACACTTCTGACTACTTTAAAAGAAAGCTACTGGACGATCCATTGGAGGAAAATGTCGCGTGACACACTACGATAAGATCTCCGTGTAACTTCCCAGTGGTCGCAAGTCAAAGACCGTAGACCCAACTGAAAAACCTCGGTGGATAGCTGCAAGCTATCCCAGAGCCCGTGACTGAAGCAAGTCTGAGAAAGGGCCCACCCCCAAAATGAGGAGGGGGGTGAACAACTCCTCAGAAAGGCCTTGCTACGTCGAGAAAAGGCGGACTAAGGCCACACCGTCAAACGAAGCGCTCTGGGACTGAGATGCAGTTTGCCGGAGCGCGGGAAAAAGACAAAAGTCGTCCCTAACCCGAGGTTCGTACGCGAAGCCTGCAAGGTCTTGAGCAGCTGAGGGAACCGCAGTTAGCCGGGCAAAGTGGACGCTATCGGTCGTACGTCGCCTAGCGTAGCATACTCGGTACTAGCGTGAAAGGCAGAAAACGTAACTCACATAGTGAGTTCTTTTGAAAATAAATGTGTCAACCCTGAAACCCGCAGGTCAGGAGAAACGACGCAAAGAAAAGATAGCTTGCGATCATTCACAGACGCGAACAGACCTACGTCCGGGGGACCAAAAAAGGTTCTGATCCCTCTGGTCACCAAAGGGAAGCACGCCCATCATGTAAGGGTTCCACTGAAGCGAGATGATTGTGATCGTGTACTCGTAGTCCAAAGTGAGCGGAAGTAAGGCTGGCATAGTTCGTTCTGCCCAAGACGAGAAGAAAGAGGAACGATTCCAGAAACTCTTGGGAGTCAGTTCCTATTTGTCTGAAAAGGAGACCGCAACAGTGGTGTTAAGTCGGCGTGAATCTGAACTGCCTTGCTCAGCACTAACGATAAAAGGTGAACTAAAAACCCGGCATTCTGCCCGTTGAAAAAAGCCAAGTACCCGTCCAAGTTTCTGTCATAGGGGATCACATGAAATGTGCCCCTACCTCGATCGGCATTGACGGTGAAAGTCTGACGGGTGGAAACTTCGTTCCTCACAACAGGTGGGAGCATCCCACCACCAACAAAGGGGGTGGCCACCGACTAAACGTGTAAAGCGGAGGTACTGAAGACACCATCTTCAGTCCAAATAAGACTGCTGACCCTGAGCAAAGTTTGTTTAGACTTTACTGAAGTAAACCAATGGCTAACAAATTAAAAGGCAGGCCATTAATATAAAACGTATACAAAAAGAGCTGCAAACTGTGTAAGGCTATGTAGCTGTGAGACGGTTTTCGGTCGTAAGACCACAGAGCCGTACAACATAGTCGACGGCTCCTAAGCGGTGTCTGAAAACTGTAGAAGTTGCTGAACCACGTAGCTCTAGGCCACTCCTATCAACAGTTAAACTTGTCTATGAAGTTGACTGGAAAAAGGTGTTAATGTACTACATATAGTAACAACCTTCGAACTGTGGAGCCTACGGCTACGGGTGTGGAAAAAACTAATACTGTATGTCTGTACGGGTGGTTAAGTAACAGGTCGTAAAGCCGCAAGCCGTGTTGAACTGCTTTAAGAAGGTGTTAAAGTATGGAATGAACTATACTTGCCGTTGTTTTTAATAGCTACCCCGATCGTGAGGTTGTCTATCAAAAGACCACCTTTGTCAAGAAAAGTATCCATCATGGAGTTAATTTTGACAGGGGTGTAACGTACTACGTCAACCGTATGAGTCGTACACCCCAGCACTGGGGTAGAAATCACGAAAGAGTTGACGTCCTGTGTATACTACACAGACCGTTAATTCTGTAAAACACCCTTCACCACGGAGCTGAGAAGCACGTGGCTATTGGGGGGGAAGGGGGAGACTAATGCTGTACTCAGTATGCAACCCCGTAAAGTATTAAGTCAAATCCACGAGTCATCCGCCAAGTTTGCCTATGTTTACCACGGAGCAATAAGCTAGTGGCTACGCAAGGGGGACAACTGGTACTGGTACGTGTCCCTAACGTAATAGCTATTAGTACAACAGAACCATCTGGGTCTACAATAGCTTAACGTACTACATCTGTTACATGAGTCGTTACCTCAGTATACTTCTATTCACTACGGGGCCAATGAGTAAGTGGCTACATGTGAGGGAGTAAAGTTGTACTCAGTACGCGTCCCTGTTGCGAATAGCTAAAAACATACTGGAGCCGTATGGAATACGGAGGAGTTCACATGCTACGCAAGTTATACGAGTCGTAAACTTTGTTTGTTTCATCACGGAGCTACGAAACCGGTAGCTGTGTGGGGAAGAGGGGACTATCATCGTACTAAGTACGTGTCCCGGTAAGAAAAACGGCCACGGAACTCTGTAGTTCATGGCTACTGGTCCTTTACCACGCAGTTGCGTTGCTGGTGTAGGCCGTTGACTCCGTTTGTATCTGTTCACTACGGAGCAGCGTAGCCGGCGGCTACGTGTTAGAGACTACCGTCTAACGCTAAAAGCGTCCCGGTAAGAATGACGACCGCGGAACTCTGTAACACGTGGCTATCGGTCGCATTATCCCGAAATTCCATGACCCAGGTTTATCGTACGTTTACGTTATCCCGTGTAGGTCCTGTGGGGGCCGTAACAGCTCATTCACCTCAGCCGTGTAGCTACGGAACTGTGTGGACCTGTAAAGCCGTGTCCTGGACTCGTAAACTCATGTCTTGGAGCCGTAGGGACCGGTACGGAGCCGTTCAGAGGGTCCATAAGTTGTGGTACTCCCGGGTTTACCGTACGTTGTACGTAAAACTGCATTAATATCTTTATAATTTGAGCGGAACGTCACGTTCGACGCGAAAATCATATTCAGTGTAGTTTGAATGGTCGTGGAACTACGTAACACGTAGAAAATAGCTCTCGTGATGCTATGCCTCTCGTAGAGATGGTTTTCTTAACACCCGAGCGCTAGGTTTCGTAACCTGAGTAAGAGCTTACATGTGACGCATCCTTGGAGCAAAACGTACTGACATACGGGGACTTGTCCTTGTGTCCATAATACTGGTGAGAATTTTTGCACAACCATAACGTTCAACGCGGAAATCTTACCAAGGCAGCGCACACGGACGTGTAGAAGAAAATAGCTCTGGTAAGATTGTTACTATCACCTGACCAAGTAGCCATAAAGCTAAAGGGTCTACTATTGGGTGTGACGTACGTTGTACGTTACCCCGCTACAGAACTATGGAGCCATACAGATCCAAACGCCGGGGTCGTATGGAATCGAAAGTTGTTGATTACGAAACTGTACGGACCCGCATGGGGCCGTCCTATGACCCATAAGGCTGTGTTACGGACCCTTACGGGGCCGTAGAAACAAGCCGTGGGGCCAAATTGAACCAATCACTGGAGCCGTACGGACTCAAATGTTTTTCTCCTCTTCCTGTACGGACCCAAGTGGAGCTATCCCATGACCCGTACGGAGCCGCAAAGCTGTTTTACGGACCCTTACAGGGCCGTGAAAACAAGCCGTTGGGCCGCTCACCAGAGCCGTTCGGACCATAATGGACCCGTGCAGGTAATCCAATGGCTCTACAACGAGCCGTAAAAAAGGTTACTAATTGACATATAACCACTTAGGGCACCGCCTCTTGTGGGCCTACCGGTCCCTTCGCGGAACCGTGGTCCACAGCAGTGTACACGGGTTTGATAACACCGGAGCGTGACTTAAGAAGCATTTACACGCGACGCATCGCGGGACATCTAAGGCACTTAAAACACCGACACTCGGGACCTGTCCTCCGTGTCCATGATATAGATGAAAAATATTGCGGAACTGTAACGTTCAACGCGGAAAATCTTACTGAGGCAGTCCACAAGGCCATGGAACTGCGTAGCTAATGGCTACAGAGACAAGAAGAAAGTAGCTCTCGCGATGCTGTACTTCTCATGAAGATTGTCACTTGTCACCTGACCACGTAGCTTCTTAGCTAGCGGATCTATTTCCGACTTCATCGTACCGTGTACGTTATCCCGTTGCAAAAACTCTGAAGTCGTACGGGCCCGTACGGTCTAGAGAAGCGTTTGCACGCTATGCATAGCGGGACCTCTTAGGTGCATAACGTACCGACACTCAGAGGCCTGTCCTCCGTGCCTATAATACTGGTGAAAATAATTGCAGAACTGTAACGTTCAACGCGGACAATTGTATTAAAGGTGTTTACATGGTCGTGGAACTGCGTAGCTTATGGCTACAGGACCAAGAAGAAAATTCCTCTCATGGTGTTATACTTCTTGCAAAGATTATCACTTGTCACCTGACCACATAGCTTCGTAGCTAGTGGGTGTATATCCGCGTAAATCGTACGGTGTATGTTATCCCGTTACAAAACTATGGAGCCGTACGTATCCGATCACCAGAGCCGCACCCTCTCGGCTCTTTAAAAATACCGGTCGCGGTGGAGTCTGTGCTCCGACCACGCTGCTTGATCCCAATCGCTGCAAAGAGTACAAGGATTGGACTCGCAGCATAATCTGCACGTGTAACATGTGATGGATGTCACCAGAGCGTACTTTAAAGAAGCGTTGCACGCTACGCATCGCGGGACATGACATCATGGATGCGTAAAGCATTGACACTCGGGGACCTGTCCTCCGTGTCCATGATACTGGTGAAAATAATTTCGGAACTGTAACGTTCAACGCAGACAATCTTAATTGCGTTCACACGGCCGTGAAACTGCGTAGCTAATGGCTACGGGACCAAAAAGAAAATAGCCGTCTAATGCTATACTTCTTGCGAAGATTGCCACTTGTCACCTGACCACGTAGCTCTGTAGCTAGTGGCTGTATTACCAGGTTAGTCGCACAGTGTACGTTATCCCGTTATGAAACTATGGAACTGTACGTATCCGATCACCAGAGCCGTATGGAGCCGTGGGCCACGGAACCGTCCAATGAAACCATACGGACCTGTAAACACGAGCCGTATGGAACCGGCCTATGGAACCTTCCAACGGAACCATACAGACCCATAAACACGGGCCGTGGAGCCGTATGGAACCGTCTAATGGAACCTTACGGACCCATAAACACGGGCCGTGGAACCATTTGGAACAGTCCAATGGAACCGTACGGACCCGTAAACACGGGCCGTGGAGCCGTATGGAACCGTCCAATGGACCCGTACGAAGCCATGAACACAGGCCGTGGAACCGTAAGTCTCCGTTACACCGGAGCCGTATGGACCAGAAAGGACCCGTGAAATCACTTATGACTCACGTACAACCCCTTTTTTGGGGGCGTCGCCTTACATGGTCCTCTTACCGGTCCCTATCACGGAACCGTGGGCCACTGCAGCACCCTAAGGGTTTATCTCTCTCTTACCCGTGAAATCACTTGTGACTCACGTACAACCCTTTTCTTTTGGGCGTCGCCTTACGTGGTCCTCTTACCTGTCCCTATCACAAAACCGTGGGCCACTGCGGCACCCTAAAGATTTATCTCTTTTCTTACCTTACCTCTTTTCTTCTCTTTCCAACTCCAAGTGACGTCCTCTTTGGGACGCCACTGACTTATATCTTGAAAGAGGTTTATCTTATCTCTCTTATCTCTCTCTTTCTTCTCTTTTTCTATTGACGCCCGCCCCGACTCAGTTTTGCCTTGTCGAGAAGGGGGACGCCGCGTAGTAGTGGTTTATCTTTTCTCACTTTTATCAACTCCAGGTAACGTCCACTCGGGACGTCACTGAGTAATTCATTATCAGTATAATTTCTAAAAAGAGAAGTATTAATGCGTACATAAACAAATACACCAAAACTGCCCCTACGGGGGATGTACCTATGATCTTACGATCACGCTAAAAGAGAGACAAGGCATAGCAACCTAGTACATCCAAAAAAAACTGTACAGAAAAAAATCTTTATCTGAAAATTCTTTTAAAACCAGAAAAAACGCATCCAACGAAAAACTGTACAAGCGCCGGGGTAGCGTGGAAAACACAAAGTACCGAGTACTTGGTGTTTGTAGAAATAAAAAGAAGAGATTAGTTTTCCTGTAAATAGGACGTCGGAGAGACCCCCCTCCGGTCTCTCCAACGCCCCAAAAATCAAGCTTGAAAATTAAAAACTTTTGTCTTTAATTTATGTGAGAAAAACGAAAACATTTATACACTAGTAACGTTAATAAAAATATAGGCTCTATTGTAACAACTGTAGCTCCTTGGAGTTGTTAGAAGCCGACTCCTCAAACACCCTGTGGTGACGTCGACTTAATGTGCATGCGCCAAAATCGATTAAAGAAATTGGCCTAATGCATACGAGAACCTGTACTGAGATATCCTAACGTGTTAATACAATGCATAGTATAACGCTAGGCTCTCCTCGTGGAAGGGTGGGGCCGAGGATGACATACACTTAAGCCCAGGGGCAAGAGGTCCCCTATACAGGCACACCTGGTGCTCTAGAGGTATTATGGAGGTCAGGGCTTGGCTGGTAACTACGTTTTTAGGGTCGGTTAGAAGTGCGTTAAAATCAGGTCATGTGACCAGATTGCATATTAATAGCATGGAAGGTAAGGTTTAACTTAAAGTAAATAAACTAATTACATCTGGATATGGCCTGTAAATAAACTAATTACATCTGTATTTGGCCTGTAAATAAACTACTTACATCTGTATTTGGCCTATAAATGAAATAATTACATCTGGATTAGGACTGTAAATAAACTAAATACATCTGGATATGGCCTTTAAATGAACTAATTACATCTGGATTTGGCCTGTAAATAAACTACTTACATCTGTATTTGGCCTATAAATGAACTAATTACATCTGGATCTGGCCTGTTAATCAACTACTTACATCTGTATTTGGCCTGTAAATAAACTAATTAAATAAACTAATTACATCTGGATTTGGACTGTAAATAAATTTGGCCTAAATACATCTGGATTTGGCCTGTAAATGTTCACGAGTCGTGGAACTGCGTAGCTAATGGCTACGGAACCAGAAGAAAATAGCTGTCCTGATGCTATACTTCTTGTAAAGAAAGTCATCTGTCACCTGACCACGTGGCGTAGTAGCTAGTGGGATATAACGGGTGAACCGTGCAGTGTACGTTAACCCGTTAGAGATAAGTTCCGCTCACTGGAGCCATCCAATGGAAGCGAAAAGGACCCGTGAAGCGGACCGTGGACTCGTATGGAACGTGCGGACCGTAAATACGGGCGCGGAACCGCCCAATGGAACCGTCATGCGGACCCGTGAAACACGGACCGTGGAACCGCACGGACCGTAAACATGGGCCGTGGAACCGTATAACTGTCGTAGCCGTTGGCTACTGGGACCAAGAAGAAAAATAGCTGTCTCAATGCTATACTTCCGGATGAACCGCACGGTACGCGTCTTTCAATAGGCGCTCCGCTAGGAGTGGGCGGCCCCGCCTCCTGGCTTTGGACCTGGGTGGCGGTGGGAGACGTAAGAGGGCCTCTCAGACCGCCGCTTCTCCACTTTCTCCGCCGCTTGAGAAAGTACCGGTCGCGGTGGAGTCTGTGCTCCGACCACGCCGCTAGATCCCAATCGCTGCAAAGAGTACGGGGATTTGACTCGCAGCATAATCTGCCGCGCGTAACCGCGTGCGATGGATGTCACCGAGCGTAATTTAAAGAAGCGTTGCACGCTACGCATCACGAGACATCCTGGGTGTGTAAAACATCGACACTGGGACCTGTCCTTCATGTCCATGATACTGGTGAAAATAAATAATGAACTTGTAACGTTCAACGTAGACAGTCTTAATTGCGTTCACACGAGCCGTGGAACCGCGTAGCTAATGGCTACAGGACCAAGAAGAAAAATAACTGTCAATGCTATACTTCTTGTCAAGAATGTCACCTGTCACCCTGACCCACGGCTAGTGGGCGTATAAACGGATTAAACCGCATGTCGTGAACCCGTAAATACGGACCCGTGTAAACACGGGCCGGAACCGTCGAATGGAACCGCCCGCCCGTAACAACGGGCCGCGGAACCGTATGGAACCGCCCGCCCGTAACGGGCAGCGCTGGAACCGTCCGCCCGAATAACAGGCAGCGGAACCGTATGGATCACGGAACCGCCCAATGGAACCGTCCGCGTAGCGAACAACGGGCCGCGAGGAACCCGTATGGACCACGGAACCGTCCGCCCCGTAACAACGGGCGCGGAACCCGTATGGATCGGAACCCGTATGGATCCGCCCTCGAACCGCACAATGCCCGCACATAGGGCTGCGGAACCGTCGGGATAGTCCAACGGAACCGTATGGAACCGCCGCCCGTAACGGGCGCGGAACGTGCGGGACCGCCCAATGGAACCGCCCGCCCCGTAATAACGGGCGCTGGAACCGTATGGAACCGTCAATGGAACCGCCCGCCCGTAACGGGCCGCGGAACCGTATGGAACCGTCCAATGGAACCCCCGCCCGTAACAACGGGCAGCGAACCGTATGGAACCGTCCAATGGAACCGTTAAGCCCGTAACAACGGGCGGGCTGAAATATGGAACCGCCCAATGGAACCGTTAAGCCCGTAATAACGGGCAGCTGGAACCGTATGGAACGTTCAATGGAACCGTTAAGCGTAACGGGCGCTGAACGTATGGAACCGTTAGCCCGTAATAACGGGCCGCTGGAACCGTATGGGAACCGTCCAATGGAACCGTTAAGCCCCGCAACAACGGGCCGCGGAACCGTATGGAACCGTCCAATGGAACCGTTAGCCCGTAATAACGGGCTGAACCGTATGGAACCGTTAAGCCCCGTGAACAACGGGCGGCGGAACCGTATGGAACCGTCCAATGGAACCGTTCGCCCGTGGTAACAGACGCGGAACTTATGGGACTCACGGAACGTCCAATGGAACCCGTTAAGCCCGTAACTTTTTACGGGCGCTGGAACCGTATGGACTCCGGAACCTTATGGAACTGTTAGAATCAGGTCATGTGACCAGATTGCATATTATAGCATGGAAGGTAAGGTATAACTTGAAGTAAATACATCTGTATTTGGCCTGTAAATAAACTACTTACTTCGGGATTTGGTCTGTAATCCTTGCATTGCAGGATTTGTGGATCAGCCACTTCTGCAAAATATGCACCACCCTGCCAAATGTCAGTCTGTCATATATAAAATGTAAGAAACAAAAAGCATTTTTTCACTGTGTGCTGTGTTTCTTGACATCGGTAAATGGAGATCAATTCGCAATCAATTTATGGAAACTTATTACATTCATTCTGGATAAATGATCAATTTTGTAAATCTACAAAAATGTTTATCTACTCTTACTGTTGATTCTCCAAAATACTTCTTCCAAACCTTGTACCACTGGGGCTGCACCAAGAGTTAAATTTTTTGTTTGTTCCACGTAACTATGTATTTCACTTTTAGGCATATCCCAGGAAAAGCACATGTAAGTCACAATGACTTGTCTTCAGTGTGTACCTGATGAATTTGCAAGGATGGAAAGTGGATGAACACCGGGTTAACACCCTGCTCTTTTCGAGAAGTGTTCAGAGAACCAGGCAGGGGGTGAAACTCCTACCATCGGGACTGATGGCTTTACGTCAACTCCGAAGGACATTGAGCTCCACCCAACAACTGGACACTTTTCACAAAGGTCAGGTGGGGAAGAAGGTGTGATGCAGAAGACAAAACTCTGCGCTTGATGTCAGCATATATTGTTCTGTATATCTGTGGGGAAAATCGCTGGCTAAAATCGCCGTTGGACCCCAACCTGGGACCTGCCACCTGCACACCCTGCCGCCTGCACACCCTGCCGCCTGCACACCCAGCCGCCTGCACACCCAGCCGCCTGCACACCCTGCCGCCTGCACACCCTGCCGCCTGCACACCCTGCCGCCTGCACACCCTGCCGCCTGCACACCCTGCCGCCTGCACACCCACCCTGCACACCCTCGCCTGCACACCCTGTCGCCTGCACACCCTGCCGCCTGCACACCCTGCCGCCTGCACACCCTGCCGCCTGCACACCCTGCCGCCTGCACACCCTGCCGCCTGCACTGCCTGCCGCCTGTACTGCCTGCCGCCTGTAATGTACTTTCTCAAATAATATTGTTCCGGATTAGATTTCACTGTTCCTACTTTTTTGCTGATAGCAGGACAAATTCCTTTCTTCAAAATTGGTCTAATTAACAACATTTTTATTGGTAAATTTATGCAAATACAAATGTCGGTTATTAGTATTTACAGTCGCGTAGCCTCAGTCCTACATGTATAAGCAGCCTTTCAAATGTGCATTCCTGATTAACTGCGCTGACAATTGTAGGCAAGAAATTCTTACTTCAAGAAATTACTTTTATAACAATCTAGTTTTAACAACATGCATTTTTTTAAGCAGAAATCATGTTATTGATCGTTGATGCCACATGCTTGTGAAAAGAACAGTTCCAAGAAAATGTTTGAAAATTCACTGTTCCTTTATAAAAAAAAGACCACCTGTCCACTGTCTTTGACTTTGACAATCACACTTCTAACTATTACTGAAGTAACTCAATAATAAATATTGACCAGAACCCAGAGGAAAATTTCACTTGAGGCCAGTTTAGATTCCCAACTGGGATGAACTGGTCCCAACTTGGATTGAATATTTCCAATTGGGATGAACTAATTCCGACTTAGATTGAACAAATTTCTTACTGAGATTGAACATATTCCCACCTTGGACCCATTCATATAAGTTGGGATTTTCCAAAAGTTTGGTCAGAAAAATTCCCACTTGGGGAAATTCCAACTGGAATTTTCTCTTGGGAATACAGCTCTTTCAAATTCCAGGCCTAATTATCAAAAAAAGATGTGAATATGTTATTCTACATGTTTGAGTAGCTCTATATTTTTGTAATTTCACTGGCAATAAGAACTACTGCTAAATTTTACTTACCTCTGTCAAAGTGTCCTTGTTTACTTTGTAAAGATACCCTTTACCTCCAATGTACAAGAGTGCATCATCTTTGGCATTCTTAAGGTACCTCAGTTGTGAATCATTGTCAGATCCTTCAAATACCTTCCATTCATCCAATTCTGTAAAGATTATGTTGTACTTAAGTCATTAATACAACTCTGAACTGAAGGTTTGATTGTATCAAATTACTTGGAAAGAGGTGTAGTGGCTCAGTGGTTAGAGAGTCTTGCTCTTACATGAAAGGTGCTGGGTTCGATTCCCACCACAAGTGATGAATTGTGTCCTTGAGAAAGACACTTTACTCTACTTGCTCCAGTCCACTCAGCTGTAAAATAAGTACACGCAACACTGGCGAGTTAACTTGCGATGGATTACCGTTCTGTCTCAACCACTTGGGCCATGGAAACTGGGGATAGGCACCCACCCTATGGGCCTAATAAATTTAACTTAAACAAAGTCAGTAATACAATATGATAATTATGATTGTAGAGAAGTACTTGGACAGACAAGATACTGTACCTGTGCACAATACAATATCATATACAGTCAGTTCCCATCGCTTCTAAAATGAGGTCGCATGACCACATTCTCTTCGAAAAGAACTCTGCCCCCATTAAGGTTTACCTCAACATTCAGTTCTGTGGAACGTGATAGGAGGAAATTCTGTTCCACGGTCGATTTTTTTATAAGGAAATTATGTTTTACAAGAAATAAGAAAATTGCAAAATTAACTACCTGTAATTTAGCGTACATTAATACCTGAAAAATATTAGGAAATGAAAATAGAATCTTTATACTGGATTTATCTACTAATAAGAAACCTTCTTTAGGAAGTCCATGACAGTACGATACTGATAGTGCACATTTTTTGTCACTTAATTTATAACTTAATTTAATCTATTACACGCTGATATTTGAATACAGAATATATATGATATCTGAAGTGTACATGAATTCTTCTTTTATTTCAATTTGAAAATGACATGTTCAAACTGAGAAAAAGTGTGATTTATGGCCATTTATCTCGCACAATTTCGTGGCTATCTATTTTGTACGAGTTTACACCACTGCCCATTCTTGTCGTACATACGATGTCTTAATAATCTATCTGGCAGCTTGGCGAAATGGGTGATTCTCTGTCCAAGTCCTGACCTGCTTACTCTGAATTTTTTCAATATCTTTACAGATTTCGGTACATAAGATATTCCTCTTTATAAAGATTTTTTCACAGCTATGCAGCAAATACGTCGATCATCAAAGCAGAAGTACGTCGTTTGCAGCTCCCCCATTCAGCTGTTGAGAGAAGTAAGTGGCAATGGTTGAATTATGCTCGCCGCTCTTCAGAGGGGATGTTACGCCATTGGTACCGATGATAGAACAGTCACACACTACTTGGTTCTCTGAACACTATTCGAGAAGAGAAGCGTGAAAACGTGGGCATTCATTCACTTCCCTGAGCTAATAAATGCATTATGTGCCGTTTGGGCAGCCAGCTCTCCCCTATTCAAGCTCCAATATTTGTAAAGTGCTCTTAAAAATACATGTATAGAAAGGACGCTATATAAAATAATTACTGTTATTATTCCTTGGGCCCAAACTGAAAAAGTGATTTTTGACCACGTTTTCCGACTTGTTTTTTCTCTGGATTTTGGTTGTTATAAATCCCTCAATTTCATTACTTTTTGCTATAATTATTCTTTAAAATGTTAATGGATCGTATTTGTAACCTTTTATCTTCCCAAATTCTATGAATGATTTAATAACGTTTTTTGTAGTGACGAAGCTTTTATCACCTTCGAAAAACAGCATGTTTTATATAATCATGCTAATTATATAGTCATGAACATAGAAGATCACTGACAAATTTACAATGCATTAAGTTTTTCAGAAAATTCTATCTCTTCATTGAGATGCAGTTGGGAGACTTCCTTCTCTGTAAAAAGACTTACCAGATAAACATAACTTCTTGGTGTATTCTTGGACAGTCTGCAGAGGAGACCCCTTGATACCGACAAAGGTAAACAAACACCAACACAATATTATTTTCATCTCCATCTTCATCTCCTTGAAGCAGAAAGAAAAGTGGAAAAATCCATGATCACACAAAAATTATCACAATTATTTTCAATATGTGTTTTTATGTGCCAGCAAATTATGCCATTTCCAATAATTACAGTTATTTACTTCAAGGATAAAGAAATGTTGTTAATATTTATGAGTTTATGTCTAACTTAAAAGTATTATTCTGTTATAAAATTAGTTTGATCTAAATCAACTTTTCATTTTTGTGGGTCTTACACCTTAAAGGGGATATCAAATCTGGCTGTTTCTTCATTTAATATCATGATAGAAATAAATAATTATAAGTCATCTGAATAAAGTCATCTAAATTTAGGCCTAGCATACATTTCCTAATTTCTTAAATAATCAATTCTGTCAATATAAACTTACATAAGAGCAGCCATTTTGTTCATATGCCCTATAAAAAATGATGTCATATACCCAATTCAGATTAGAATATTAATGTATTTCTTTATAATCTATTTCAAATTTTCAAACTTTTAAGAAATAATTTTTCTCTTGCATAGGTCCATAAATTTGTATTTGTATATGATATAGTATTAATGATTCAAATATTAACCTAATTTTTTTCTCCTAAAACATATAACCCCTGCTAAAATGATATAGCCCGATAGCAATGTTTTGAACTTTGACCATGCTTTGGAGAGCTCGTCAGTCAAATTTTGTGCAAAGAAAAATACTCCAGTAAATGCTTCGATAAAACTAACTAAAAATCACCATAAAAATAGTTCTGAAGGCAGGGATGGGCTTCAAATATCATGAAAAGTACTGTCGGCGAATAAAAAGAAGGTAAAATGTTTTTTTTTTTTTTCATAAAGACCTTAAAACTAAGATATTTCTCTTTTAGCAGTGTTTCAAACAGCACAGCAGGGTATAGGACTTTGCACAGTAGAACCTTCGTATGGCCAGCCATCAATAAATGTGGTTCGCTGTGATTGCGACTGTGCAGAAAGAAAGGGAGGGGGTTGTTGGTCCCAACTTTGGGTTTGATGGTGTGAAGTTTGTTACTGATTTTGTGATTCCAGGAGTCTTACCAGGTCTTACTGATGTACTGTAATTGGAGATGAAGAGATGGAAGTCTAGAATGCGGAATTGGGAAAGGAGAAATGTTATTTGACAGAACTTTGTTGGCGGCTCTGTTGGCTCTCTTATTGGTAGGGATGCCGACGTGGCTGGGGATCCAGTAAAGATCATTTTCTTTTCTAAGGAGAAAAGAGCGTGAAGTTTGTTGAGGATTTGTAGAATGAGAGAGTTCGGCCAGAGCATGTTAAGGATGCCAGTGAGTAAGAATTTAGAGTCAGAAAAGTTGACAAAACGGGATGGAAGGAGAGTTCTATGAAGTTTAAGGCCAGGAGGATGGCCTTCATTTCAGCAGAGTAGGTGGAGGTTGCGTCAGGCAGCCTTGAGGAGAGGATGAGGCCAGGACAGGCAGTGGCGGCTGTAGAGGAGCCTTCCCATAGGCCATGACGTAAAAGAGGAAAGACCAAGGTATACCTTTGGGGGAAGAGAGGGGGGGGGGAGGTGAATAGTCCAGGCGGGTGTGTGGGTGGGATAGTGTTCTGGCAATCAAGAAAATGTTGGCTTTGGGGAAGTGGGAGTGCATCCGGATCCCGAAAGGTTGGGGATGCATTTGTTGAGATTAAAGAGGTTGGTGAAGGAGGGAGAACGCATTGAATGGAAGCAAGGATTTCGTGGATCGGTGAGGATGCAGAGAGCAAAGGAGAGGCCAGCCTTCATGCATCAGAGGTCGAAGGGGAGTTCATTTGCGTCGACGTGGAGACTGGTGATGGGGGAGGTATGAGTGGAACCAAGGCAAAGCTTTAGGGCAGTGTTTCCAGTGACCTCCAGGTGTTTCAAGTAAAGTTTGCGGGTGGAGGCATAGATGAAGTTGCCATAGTCCAGCCTGGATCTGAGGAGGGAGCGGTATATGGTGAGCAGGGTGAGACAATTGGCTCCCCAGTCACTGCTAGAGAGGACCTTGAGGAGATTGAGGATTTTGTGAGTTGGTTTTGAGGGTGTTGATATGGGGGAGATTAAAGAGCTTGGAATCAAGAGTGATTTCGAGGAAGTGAGAACTATCATTACTGGGAATTATGGAATTTTTGAGGCAGAGATTGGGGCAGAGGGAAATGGAATTTTTGTTCTTGAAATGGATGAAAACAGTTTTATCTTTTGAGAAGCTGAAACCGTTGGAGTCGCTCCAGTGAGCCAGGCTGTCAAGGCAGTGTTGAAGATTATTTTAGAGAGTATGGAAGCATGGGGAGGATGAGTAGATAGTGAAATCCTTAAAATAAAGGGAGCATTAACAACAACTCTTTGTGACCTGTCAAGTAAGCAAACATTTATCCAACTGGCACTTTTGCTCCACACCAAGTGCTCTTATTTTCATCATGAGCCTGCCTAATGGAAGCTTATCAAATCCTTTTTGGAAATCTAAATAGATAACATCCACATTATGACCAAAAACATAACATAACAAGATTACGGGCTAAGAAGGGTTAGTCACCCCATAAAAAGCCCAAACTATCACCACCACCACCACAAAAAAAAAATCAAAGATGCCCAGAGTTAGTAAAGAACTTATTAATGTTGACTTTGAAATTGTGAACAGAATTGGAGTTAACTATCCACTCAGGCAAACCATTCCACTCATTAACAACTCTTTGCGAAAGCTGAAACGCCAAATATCTATCCATGATAACTCTTTAATCAACTTCAAAGTGTTACCATGTGTCACATGAGGATTAGCTGAAACATGCAAGAAATTACAAGAAGTCAAGGCATCACTACCAGATAGGAATTTAAAACTGAATCATATCGCCACGTACTCTTCTCAACTCAAGCGTGGTCAAACCAAGAATTCGCAGCCTAGATCCATAAAGAGAGATTTTCTTACCTCGGGAATAAGTCTAGTGGCTCTTCGCTGAACCTGCTCCAAAATGTACATATCCTTCTCATAAAAGGGACTCCAAGCCTGGATAGCATACTCAAGGTGAGGTCTGACTAACTGCTTACACAAATTAAAAACCTCTCTACCAAGAAAACAAAAATTTCTTCTAATCAAACTAAGCACCCTATTTGCTCTTAAGGCTGCTAAAGCACACTGTTTAGAAGGCTTCAGATTGCTAGCAATGACACCACCTAGATCCCTTTCTTGATCAACACAACCAAATTTGAACCATTAATGCAGTAATCAAAAGCCAAATTGCTCTGACCAAAATGAATAACTTTGCATTTACCTACATTGAATGACATCTGCCATGTTTGGGACCAAGAAACTAAGTTATCCAGATCAGTTTGTAAAAGTGAAGAATCCCTAGCATCATCAACAAATCAACTAGATCAGTACTGTAACATCATTAAGAAACTCCAATAAATTATAAACACAAGACCTTTTAGGTAGGAACCATGCTGGGACAAATTCAACAAACCATTGACCAGTAAATGATCTAGTACAACATCCTTAACAATGGACTCCATGACCTTGTACACAACATTAGTATGACTCACTAGCCTATAGTTACAGGGCAAACTGTAGTCACTTTTTAAAAAAATAGGAGTGACAACAACAATTCTCCAATCACTAGGAACAACACCAACATCAAAGCACTTTGAAAAGATAATACTCAGGGGAACAGAAAAAACATCAGAACACTCACGTAAGACAGCAGGATGTATACCATCGGACCGGGTGCTTTATTTGATTTCAAACCCTTTAACTTCTGAGACACAACATCAAGTGAAAAATCAACATCCTTAAATGGATACTGGAAAATGCACACTAAGATAATCCACAACATCATCAGCAAGGGACTTCTTAGTAAAAGGAGAAATTTTATGATTTGAAATTGCTAGCTGCAACTTGCAAGCCTGTCCTGCGAATATAGTAAGCCCAACACAATCCACAGGGCAGCCCTGCGAATATGAGGCAGCCCTGCAAATAAGAAGTACATGTGATACAATTCGCAGGGCTGCCCTGCGAATAAGAAGTATGTGTGATACAATTCGTAGGGCTGCCCTGCAAATAAGAAGTACATGTAACACAATTCGCAGGGCTGCCCTGCGAATAAGTTTCATCAAAAAACTTAACGTCAAACAACTAACGTTAGGGCCTACAAAACAAAACAAAAAGGCTAAAGAAGTAATTTTTTCTTAATCTCAGACTAGGCTAGGCTAATCAAGCTGTTAACTTGTGAACTTTGTTTTTTTTAATTCAAGGTGTATCAATTTTTTGCATTGAAATGGCTCAGAAGAAGCAGCCCAATTTGGTACACAATAGAATGCATAGTGCCTAATGTTAGTAGGTTATTTGCCATAGCCTAAATACCTTTAGTGAGATAAACACCTCACTCAGTGGGTACTACTCACAAGGCAATACTTGCATACTGAGTGAGACAATACATAATACACTAGTAATGTTGAAACCACTCACGACAACAACAAATAACATAATAATGATATAAAAACCTTTCTCAAAACTGACACAGGTACTTACGAGCTACAAGTTTGATTTCATTAGCATCTTTCAACGTAAGTTTTTTTTATACCTAAGTGTTCCATGACGATAAAAGGAATTGTTTAAACTTGACCTGAGACTATCGCTGTAAGGCCTAACGTTAGTTATTCTAGCACGTAGTCAAAATTCATCTACACTTCTATGATAAGCCAATTCGTGAGGTCGGATTCGGCGTAACCGTGTATGACCTCAGCACGGTTATGTTAAGTTGTGAGGGGAAACTTTATTATTACAGTCAATGGGATATTTTTTATGAATACTTGTACCGGCCCAGTCAGTCTGCAAAAACTAATGGTACTCATTCATGTTGGAAACTATTATCTAATACTAGACAACATATTTGAAGAAAAATAAATTCTGCCCAGTATTTGTTAGAAAATGACAAAAAATATGATTTTCTCTGATTGTCTGCAATGATAACTGACTGTTTGTTAACCCCTTTGATTGAAGTTGGAGATCGTCAAAAAAGCATTGTTAGTTACTGTACGTCGCCATGCACCACAACATTCCCGGCCGGATGTCCAAGCTCGAGAATGCAGCTCATTCAACGTTAAAAGATAGGCTAGGCCTATACCAGCGTTTTCTTACGGTATGGCATTAGCAGCCAAGTGGTTATACTGTAGTTAGGCCTAGGCCCTAGGTTAATTGCGGGCTAATGTTACTTACCAAGTTGGCCTGGGCTAGTTAGTAAGTAGTAGGCCTAGTACTGCCCTTCGTAGTAGTACCAATACCACTACCAGTTTGGCCGAAGGTCAAGTTATTTTGATCGACCGAAGTACAGATTTTTGCAGGTAAATCAGTTCCAAACTAGCCTAACTTTCAGATGTTTATTACTTTAAGTTCACCACCCGATAAATACATGAGTTAATTTGTGTCGCCTACAAAGTCTGAAAGTTGGGTTAAAATTCGACAAGGAAGTGATGCATCATATCCGGCCAACCAGCTGTGATTGTTGTATGTTGTACGCAGAGATCGTGACGTCATTGGCCTATTCAATATAGTTGCTTTGATTTTACCAGGGAGTTGTTAAGAAGTTAGCCTCATATTCATATTTAGATTCATAATACTGAAGTTAGCCTCATATTCATATTTAAAATACGTTTGTCATTATTAAGTATTCATATTACCAGACCTAGCTATAGGTGGTTGTCGCCCTCAATTTTGAACTAGCCAGAGGTGGCTGGCGCACTAAATCTTTTAACCTAGCCAGAGATGGCTGGCCCGGCGCCCTAAAAATCCTATGTTGCATTAACGGCCTGTAAGAAAAATAGGACTGATGTTTTAACGAAAAACAGCCCACTTATGCGCTCTTGATTTATCTGCGACGCCTAAACTAGCTTTGGTGCCGGAGTAGACTCACATGGGAGTGATAGCCCATAAATTTAGCTATCCCATGACTTATTATATGTTAAGATTGAGACGCCGGGGTCACCATTTAAAGGCCCAGTAGATGCATGGGTCCATAAAATGATTTCTTTAACGTAAAATATTGTTCTGCTGCGCTCTTGCGTTATCTGTGGAGCCTAAACTACCTTTGGTGCCGGGGTAGACTCACATGGGGGTGGTAGCCCAGTCATATAGCTATCTTATATCGTATCACACATTAAGATTGAGCCCGCAGGGGTCACCATATAAAGACCCAGTAGATGTATGTCCCAATAAACTTATGTTTTTAAAACAAAATAGCACACTTTTGCGCTCTTGGGTTATCTGCGACGCCTACACTCGCTTTGGTGTCGGGTAGACTCACTTAGGGGTGGTAGCCCATGAATATAGCTGTCCCATGACCTATCACACGTTAAAAATGAGACCGTCGGGGTCACCATATAAGGGCCCAGTACATGCATAGGTCCATAAAAACATGCGTTTAAGGTAAAATTATTCTGCTGCACTCTTGCGTTATCTGTGGAGCCTAAACTAGCTCTGGTGCCGGGTTAGACTCACATGGGGTGGTATCCCAGTCGTATAGCTATCTTATATCGTATCACACATTAAGATTGACACTGTCGGGGTCACCATATGAAGGCCCAGTAGATGCATGGGTCCATATACTGATTGTTTAACTTAAAATTAATCTGCTGCGCTCTTGCGTTATCTGTGGAGCCTAAACTAGCTTTGGTGCCGGGTAGACTCACATGGGGCTGGTAGCCCAATCATATAGCTATCTTATATCTTATCACATATTAAGATTGAGACCGTCGGGGTCACCATATAAAGGCCCAGTAGATGCATGTGTCCATAAACTGATTTTTTAACGTAAACAATTGTTCTGCTGCGCTTTTGGGTTATCTGTGGAGCCTAAACTGGCTTTCGTGCCGGAGTAGACTCACATGGGGGTGGTAGCTCATGAATTAAGCTATCTTATATCGTATCACACATTAAGATTGAGACCGTCGGGGTCACCATATAAATGCCCAGTAGATGTATGTCCCCATAAACTAATATTTTAGAGAAAAAATGACCAACTTTTGCGCTCTTGTCTTATCCGCGGCGCCTAAACTGGTTTTTCTACCAAAGTAGACTCACATGGGGGTAGTAGCCCATGAAAATAGCTATCCCATGACCTATCATATGTTAAGATTAAGACCGTCGGGATCACCATATAAAGGCCCAGCCTGCATGACCTATAAACTGATGCTTTTAACGAAAAATAGCCCACTTTCGCGCAATTGCGTTATCACTGGCGCCTAAACTAGCTTTGGTGCCGGGGTAGACTCACATGGGAGTGGTAGCCCACTCATATAGCTATCCAATGACTTATCATATGTTAAGATTGAGACCGTCGGGGTTACCATATAAAGACCAATGCTTTTAACGGAAAATAGCTTACATTGCACTCTTGCGTTATCTCCAGCGACTAAACTAACTTTGGTACCTGGGCAGACTCAAATGGGGGTAGTAGCCCACTCATATAGCTATCTTATCACGTATCACACATTAAGATTGAAACCGTCTGGGTCACCATATAAAGGCCCAGTATGATGCATCAGTCTGTCGGCAAATTATCAGACCTGTCGGCAAACAACACGGGTTGAGGCTCAAGAAGCCAACAAATATTATCAAATCAATATAACACAAACAAAACCTACAATTTTGAAGCTTTTATTGCAAGGCTTCCGGGGCTAACCCTGAGCACAAAGTGCGTTCTTTTGTTTCCTTTCCATGTATACTTCACTGAAATTTCCGTATTATTTCAAGCAATTTCGGGCATTAAAATCAAGAAATTTCATAGCTTCAAGGAGCTTCGCCCGCTGGATCCTACCTGGACTTCTCCCTAAATATATTTTTTTTTTTAAATTTAGCGATTGAACGGTTCAAAACATATTGTATCCACACGTATAAACTCCATTCAACTGTTTGTATTATTTTTAAAGTCATTTATGGAATCAAATTCACAGCGTCATAAGATTTTTGGCCTTCGCCCCTTGAACCCTATCCGGACTTCTACCAGGGCTTCGTCTAAGATTGTTTTAACTTTTAAAATTAAAACAAAAAAATTATTTTATCAACTGAACGTCAAAAATGCATGTTCTCATGTAAACTTCACTGAAATTATTGTATAATGTTAAGTCATTTTGTGGCATCGAAATCACCAGATCACATGATTTTCAGAGCTTTCTTCTGGATCCAGGGATTCGCACCTGGACCCCACCAGGGTCCTGGACCCCACGCCGTCATACGCACGCTATACATGCGCGGCGCCGCCAAAAGCAGCACATCATTTCACTATGGTGATATTTGGTCGGCAAAAATCACATCTATACCCCTCATTCAAAACCACTTACGTTCTGCCCCTGGTCTCTGTTTTCGTATACATGGGTCTCTGTTTTCGTATACCTGGGTCTCTGTTTTCCGGTGGGTATCGGGTCTCTGTTTTCGTAATACCCCATTTAGGTATAGGAAAACAATTGTAATCGCTATAACCCAATTCGCTTTCTTGTGCATATAGAATAGTTCATGGACAGGCCCATTAGGAATCAAATACTGGACATGGGCTCTCTTATTTCATATGGTTTCTTATTTCAGTTGATAACAATCTTCTCAGTTAATATCTTGCATGCTTTATTTCATGTACAGGAAGCCTGGAAAATTGGACTACAAGTTAAGTTTCGGGATGAAAGAAGACACATAAGTTCATAAGCTAAAAAAAAAGATAATTAGGAAAACTTCTGAAGCCAAGTCAGCTAAGGAGCATTCTTGGACACCGATTCTGGAAGTAGAAACAGAAGACACCATTGACAACCGTGTGAGGGCGCTACAAACGGAGAGAGCAAGACGAAACAGCAAGATGGCAGCAAAATAAAAACATTGATAAAGATCACGATATAAGATTTTTGATATTTTGTGATGTTCTCTAAAAAGTGATATATAATACCTGTCGGATGACTGGATGAAGGCACTTTTAATAAGAGATCACCAGAGGTTTTGTCCTCTTTTTTGTCAGGCTGAAGTAAAGCCTTGTTATACACCGGCCCCCGCCAAATCACTCAAATTTGGGTGTAAGTCCATGGTAAAATAGTTCCCCATGAAACTTATGCTTCATCAAATCTCGTCAAGTTGGATATAAAAAATCAAGACGTATCCCTTCACTACCATTCCTGAAGACTGGTACCTTATTATGTGCAAGAGTTCCCCATGGGCCAGTCCCCTGTCTATATTTTGAACCACTTAGGTAATTAATAAGTTATGTCTAAATGTGGGTCGCTTTCTGTCCATGGTGCATAGAGTATGGAAGTCCAAAATGGGAGAAACTCAAGGACCTAAACTGTTATTTACTTGTACATGTCCCCAAAGAGACACGAGAGAAGAATGATCCTGATAGTACAATTTGCTTGGACCAACGTTGGCTAAAGGTTGTATATTATGTTGGCACTACGTTGGCTTAACGTATAGATTAGGTTGGGTGCTCGTAGGCTGATGGTTGGCCTAACGGTGCTATACCAACCGTTGGTTACAGAACGTTGGTCCAGCGTTGGGCCAATGTTAGCATGCGAACCCAACATAATGCCAACGTATATGCCAACCTTCGGCCAACGCTGACCCAACGTTGTGTGCTATATGGGTGAATGATATTCATGCAGACCTTTTATAATTGCATTTATAGAGAAAAGATTCAAATAAGTTTACAATATTTTGGTTTTAAAAATGTTTAAATCTAACACATAATTAAACATATAGTAAGTGAAGGAAGTTACTTCCCTATAAAATTAATAGAACAACCTTAGGTAATGCAGCAATGATATGACAACATCCTATTATAATAGGAGGGTGTGTCCTCGTCTGTCCAGTGTCCAATCATACTGCAGAAAATAACTTGGACCATGTTCATGCAAAGGAAAAGAAATATAATAATTTTCTGTAACGGAAGTTGTCAGGACATAGCTATTTCTTGGACGGCAGTGTAATTAACTTCTTGTTTTGTTCTTTGAAACTAAATATAAAAATATATAACAAAAAACTGTATATTTGCATGACAATGGTAGGAATTTGTGGTGTCTGGAAGTCTGGAAGCCTAAGTTGAAACAAATTTTGAACTTCCGTTTTAATTGGGGTGGGTTTTTTTTAAAGTCAAATTATAATCAAAATTAACGTTTCATGAAACCACAAAACTCCAGTATGACTTTGCTGAATTTTAGCTAAGCATTGTAAGCAATGAAAAAGTCAATTAGGGATTAAATCGTGCGTCTACGCCAGAGAATACACGATAGATTGAACTCATATTTCAGAAAAGGCTTTAGTTTCAAGTCAGAGGAGGTTGCGGAGGATGTTTTGATTCTGGGGGCACAGGCATAGGCGGGATTTGAGGGGGGAAAGCAGGGCCTCTTTTAACGTACTAATTGGTACCAAGATTGGAGACCACTAGGCGAAATTTGGAGACCATGCAGTAATGGTAAAACCCGATAACTAGTCTCCAAAAAATTTGGTGTTCAACTTGGATGTCATAAAGTTGTGAGATGAAGATTATCATACGTTGGTTGGTAGTCAAGTTCACGCATGACTTTTTACTAAGGGGGGAGGGTAGGAGGGGAGCAGCACTTCGGACATAAAAAAAAAATCCATAATAGGCTAAAGGTATGCAAAACCAGATTTAGAAAATATCCTTAGGTATATTGTATGTATATTATACATGTCAGATTTCAGGACAACGGTATATTCTCCAGTTTTCAAATGTTAATTTGAGTATTCGTTGAACTAATTATCATTTGTTAGCATTACTTGAATAATTTGGTCTCCCATTAAATTATATACGTGCTCCGATGCTATACACTGTTGTTTGTGATTTATTAGGTTTTGCGTAATACAAATAAACCTAACGTAGGTCTATGCACTTAGTGTCACTCATCACTACATTCGCACTTCGTGTGTGCATGCCGCGCCCCACCCCAATTTTGTTCAAAAACAAAAAGAAAAAAAACCGTAAAATAAAGGTATTAAAGTGATACATTGAGGCACACATATCGGATGATGAATGATGATTATCGAAATTCTGTTTTAAATTTTGGGGAATTCCCTTCATTTTAGGGATATTTTCTTCATTTTGGGTAATTTTCTTCAATTTCTGGGAAATATTGCTAAAGTCTCTTTTATTTTACCCAATATTTCTATAATTTAACCAACATTTCCTTCAATTTTACTTTATTTTTTTTTCGTTTTTCAATAAGATGTTTATAATTTCCCAATTCTTAGTTCAAGTTTCCTATATACTGATATAGGCAGATTATCTTTTTTTAAATTTTTAGACTTATTACCTTCCTGTCAATCAGGGTTTCGCCCATTCCATAGCACAGAAATTGCTTTAGCTCAAATTCAGTCAGACATACTGCTGCAACTAGACAAACAAAAATGTGTCATTCTAGCACTCCTTGACCTAAGTGCGGCATTCGACACAATTGATCATGGTATGCTTCTCAAAACCTTAAATAAGCGTTTTGGCATTGATGGAACCATCTCAGATTGGTTTGAATCCTATTTAGTTCAAAGGAAACAAAATCCATATCAGCACTGCTGAATCAAGGGCATTTGATGTAGAATTTAATGTTCCTCAGGGCTCTTGTTGTGGATCCCTCTTATTCACATGGTATGCATCTTCTTTTTGTGATGCTTTGATGGCCTTTTCTCCCAGTATTCATGTTTATGCTGATGACCACAACATATACATGTCGTTCAATGCTAATGATCCATCAAATATGATCTCAGTCATAGCTGAAATTGGAGTTTGTTTGAAAATAGGGAAAGATTGGATGATTTACAACAAACTCAAAATGAACGATTCGAAAAGTAAAGTCATTATTTTGGGATCTAATTACCAACTAAATTAAATATTGGCAGTATTGCTATTGGTAGCGACAGTGTGAAATTATCTTCCACTGTCAA
Source organism: Chiridota heheva (assembly GCA_020152595.1). Taxonomy (NCBI): domain Eukaryota; kingdom Metazoa; phylum Echinodermata; class Holothuroidea; order Apodida; family Chiridotidae; genus Chiridota; species Chiridota heheva. The sequence continues at coordinate 555,865 of JAIGNY010002361.1, forward strand.
AATATCTGGGCGCTTGGTTAGATCAAGGTATGACAATGGCTGACCATGTCAATCACAAATGCAAAACTGCATTTTACCATTTATCTAACATCAGAAGGTGCATTAAGTTTTTGGACAGACGCTCTGCAATATTACTTGTAAATGTACTTGTACATAGCTGCATAGATTATTGGTGCCAGGTGTTACAGTGAAAAATTTGCAGCGTGTTCAGAATTATGCTGCAAGGCTCGTCACAAGCAACCGTTTCACTCCATCACTTTATCTACTGCAAAATCTTCATTGGCTACCCGTCTCATATAGAATTAAATTTAAAATTTAAATCCTCATTTTTAAATCCCTTCATAACATGGCCCCATTACATCTAACCGAAATGTTTCATTATAAACAAACCAGTTACGGCCTTCGCTTTCAAAACCACCTCATCCTTTATGTTCCAAAAAGTAAACTTACATATGGCCATCGCTCTCTGCAAATATTTGGCCCAAAACTTTGGAATGACTTACCTCTTTCAACATCTGCTCAATCCCTTAAACAATTCCACACCTTGCTTAAGATTCACTTATTTAATTGTGCTTTCAAGTCCTCTTCATAATTTTTTGGTTCATTGTTTTCTTTATATTTCATGCTTATCTTATTTACACATTTGTATTTATTTTCTTTATATGAATATTTTGTAAGGCGCATTAGAATATGTTATTTAGATAATGCGCCATATAAGTGTAATAAACCCAAACTTATCAACTGATCAACCCCAGAGCAAGTTATTACCTTTTACTTTTTCTGCAGTGGTTGGCAGATTGGATGGCGTGGGAATCGTATGATGAAAATTAAAATCAAAATGGAACATTTTGGACCTACAAAATGACCCGAATCGCAGAGCTTCTGGGGTCTTTGCCCCCTGGACTGTACCAGGGCAAAGCCCTGACCCCACTAAGAGCCCTTATGCGGCCCCATCATAACACGCCAGTGCCTTTTAAAGAAATTCTTAGTGGGGGCTAATACACATACAAAAGGAATTATTTGATATATTTTTGACGCATTATATGCTCCACTACCCACCCCCCTCCCCAATGGGAAATTTTGCTTCCTTTTCGGGAAATTTCCTTAACTTCCAAACAAATTTCTAAAATTTTCAGATAATTTTCTTTCCTTTTTGGGTAGTATTTTCAATTTCCAGGATAAATTTCTTTAATTATCAGAAACTTTTGCTAATTTCCGAAATTTTTGTTCATTTTCAGGAATTTCTTGGCGGAACTTTTCGGTAATTTTTTTCATTTGCGGACAATTTTTTTTGTCGATTTTCAGAACATTTTCTTTCATTTTGGGAAATTTCTTTCCTTTTACAAAAAAATATGCATGCACTTAATTTTTTTTGGTTATATTAGGGACCAAATTGGGGGCCAAAATGCCAAACTGTGGGGAGTAAGAAGAAAATAACTTGTTTTGAGTGCCCCAGTAACTGTGTTACAAATTGCCTTGTAAAATGCTGTTAAGTTCCCGCTATACAGCGGCACCGTGTGATTGAATAACAATCTGGTGTGACCAATTTCAGCCCACCCCAAAAATTCCCTTTGAATTGCAAACTGTGAATCCATAATCCGTATGAATAAGTGACAATTTCCATTGTTTGGAGACCAGTAAAAATTCCTTAAAGGCAGCCCTGGAACAATTGCTTTACTTTTCTTTGTGAAAATTTCACACCAACATGCACAAGATTTGGAAAATTTATAGATCATCAGAAATATTTACATCACGATTAGTCAATTCAACATATTGATCATGATTTAAAATATTTAATGTGCCAAACAAAGTGAAAAGTAATTAATGGTTTCTTGGAATAGTTTAAGAAGTTTTTGTCATTTTGTCAGTTGCATAAAATCAATATATTAGACAAAATTCGAAAACAAAGTCTGCAGAATTCAAATTAATGCTCAAGTCTTCAGTGAGGCAGTAGCAATTGACATACTCTTGAAATTTGGGTAGCTTCCACAAATTTTTGTGTAACTTTTGCCACTGATAAGCAGGAATAGTGTTCCATATATGACATGAATCAAGTGTATCTTTTGTGTTTACATGCAAAGCATCACATACATACACCAGATTACATATGCCATCATGACCGCTAAGGTTTCTGATGCTATTGCATTAGAACCATATGTCAAAGATTGGAATGATTGATAGCTTGTCACAAAATTTCAAATTTGTCACATAAATGTCTCATAATTTTGGGCACCTTTTGCACAGAATGTCAGTTTTGCCTTTGTCACATTTGATTGGCATAGATTCACACATCATGACCAGTTGACCAATGATACTCATAGAAAGGATCATTTGGTTATGTCTGTTTCATGAAAAATGGAATCCACCACTAAAATGCAACATTAAATTACCAATGAGTGTGAGTAAAGGGGTAAAATATGTTACAAAATGTCAGACAAATTTTATTACATCTGTTTTTCATCTGTTTATTGTCACAAAATGTCAGATTTTGGAACAATGAAATTTCATCACAAAATGTCACAAACACTCCATTCTCTGAAATATGCTAATGCTTTTGTTGAGCATAACTTATCAACATCTCTGTGATCTCATTTGTTTGTATGATTTCCCCTATTCAGTTTATTTATACTGTGACTCATGTAAAAAAGTCAAATTTTCACTTTATCAAATTCCATTCATTTTACGGCAGATGGTGCTTAAGATGACAGGGTTCACACAACAGGTTTCTATTAACAAAACGGAACATCAAAACAAATTCTGGAATTAATTTTATGATAGCCCCACCCCTAAAAAGGGCATAACAAATCTATAGAAGATTTATAATACAAATGGATCTTGAATTCTCACCAAATCCATTTGGGGTAAAGAGAAATATTTGATAAAAAAACGATTAAATTGGGGTTTAAAAGGGGTTATAGATTATTAACAATGAAGTTAAACGGAGATTATGTTTCGCCTGCGTTTGTCTTTCATCAACATATCTCAAGAACTGATGACTGGATTTTGATAAATTGTCGTGTATTGTTTTGTTCCTGTTTAAGGATGAAGTGATTCAATTTTGGGATATAGTGGAACAAAAAAATGGTAGAAATCGATCGGTGGGAATGTTAAGGGTGAAACATGTAAAGACTCAGCTGAAACTTTCCAATGGAATGTGCTGAACAATGAATTCATGTCCTGAATGAAAATCCGAACAATCAAATTTCTGAATTCAAAGAAAATCAAAACAATTGGTTTCTGTCATGAATGGAAAATGATGGAATGTGAATCGTGCCTGAATGAAAACATTTCAATCAATTAGAAAGGTAGATGTTTATTTTGTTTGTTTGTTTGATGATGGCTTAACGGCACCACAACTAAGGTTAAATTGTGCCTGAGAGGTCAGATCATTCTTGAGGTAGGAAGTAAAGGAAACAGGGGGAGAATGAAAGAAATTAAAGGACAAAAGGTCAGAAAGCTGTGATTGTGAGGGGAGGTGCATGGTTGAAACAAAAACAAAGTAGAGAGGGAGTGGAAGAGGAGAATTAAATATGGTTGTAGAGGGAGGCATGATGAAGGAAGGAGATAATTTTATCTGGAGGATTTTTCTGGAAGAACTCAGCAATCGAGTTGTAGGGAGCGAGGGAAGCTCTGGGAAGGTTGTACAAGGAGCAAGCAAGGAGAACGTGATGGATTGTGAGGGTGCAATGGCAATTGTTGGAGAGGGGTTGGGGGGAGCCATTAAGGAGGTGGGAGTGGGTGAGATGGGTGTGACCATTTCTAAGACGGGTAATATGAACGTTGTCAATACGAGAGAGGTTGTTGATGGTGGCTTTGATCGGAATTGTGGGCTGGATGACATGGAGTTTGTTATCAATTTGAGACTTCCATGAGGTTTGCCAGCGGTGTTTAGAATGCAAATAGCATTTCAGTTCTTTGGGGATATATCAATTAGGGAATATATCAATTAGGGGATTTCTGAGGTAGATTATATTGTGGATGGGGAATTATCTGGGGAAAAGGTATGCTTAGTGTTTTACCCACTAATAAAATGAAACTCAAATCATTTGCTTCATTTGTTTTACAATCTAATTTGCAGCAACAACAAGGGCTTCAGTGTCTTACACTCGAACAAAAAGAATGAATATTATTTACTTGAGTAACTTACTCTTTGACATAAAGAAATCATTATTACCATATTCGACATATTAAGTGCCCCTGCTCCAATAAGCGCCCCCTTTTACATTTTTTGACTGATAGCATAATTTATTTGAAGACTTAAAATAAGCTTTGTTACATTTGCTAGTGTAGAAACACTTCACACAATGCAGTTCCAATAGCACTCTGTACGTGGCCCTCAAGATGGGCCTCATTAGGAAAAAACTTTGTGCCTAAAAAGTGGGGCAATTCTATTTTCGTAAGCACCCCGGGTCGAATATGATATTTCCATCAGTTTCTTATACTTGAATAACAAGAAGTCCATATCATTTGCCTCAGTGTCTTTCAGTCTAATATAAAGAAATCAGCATTAGCTTAACTGTCTTACACATTCAAACAAGGAGATCATGTGTCTTACCATCCAGCAGTAAAAAGCCAAACAACATTTGCTTAAAGGTCTATGAACAGGTACCAAAGTTTTCTGTTTAACCACTAATGGAAGAGATCATTAAATTCTAGTTTATTGGTCTTTGAGCTTTGAAAATAGCACATGTAGTTTTCAAGTTATGAGTAATCAAAGTTCAAATTGTTTTTATTACATTAAAAGAATTTGATGTATGAGCAAAAACACCTCAAATTGCTTTATATTTCTTTCCTTAATACCCTTCCAAATGTTCACAACGCCTTCTCCAGCTTGAGGTTGGTTGGGGGCATGGTAACAATCAAATCATTTTCAATAGAAATATCTTTACTTTTCAAAAAAAAATGGCAAAGAGTTTAAAAATGGTACATAAGAAATAGAAACTTGTGCACTGTTCATACATCACAAGAGTAACACAACAATTTGCATATTTGCAAACAAATTTTCAAAAACCTGTAAACAGCCAATTTTTAACTGATTTTGATAACATGTTTGCTTTCTTCATGCTTGTTAGTGGATTTTAAACCAATTCAACCAATGTAGCAACCAAATACGCAAGTAATACAATCAATCAAAGAAATAGAAAACTTGCAAAAAGGTACAAAATTATGTAAAAGCTTTGGTTATTAAATGTGATTTTAGGTTCTTCTTAAATTTAGAAAGAGTATCTGCTTGTCTGATTTTTAAGGGGAGTTGGTTCCAAAGGCAAAGAGCAGAAACAATAAAGGACCTACCCCCCCTCCCCCCTCCCTTAAGAATGTTTGGACTTATTTTCAGATAATAAAAGTTGAGAGATGGACCTTTGATTACAAGAGGGGACATGATTACATGATAAGTCTGAAATATACCTTTCAGTGTCTTATACGTTCAGTGTGAGAGGATGCCTGCACACGAAATTGGCAAGGTGGGCGAAACTCATGAATAAAGCACTTTTTATGCCACCACTTGAGTCCTAAAATATTGATAAAAAACAGGTATGCATGCAACTGTAAGTGACAAGGCACAAATGATGAGACATTTTTTATGACGAAAGCAGCTATTTTTTATAGTATAAAAAGATTTTTGAGCATCACAACCGTTATTTTGATTGGAAGGGTGAAAATAATGCTTTAAATAAAAGAACAAAAGTCCCAAGGGACATCTTTCCCTGTGAAATGGAGGGCACTTTGGCCAGGTGAAATTGGAGGGGGGGGGGGACTTCTTTCCCCCATGAGGTGAAGGGCAGGGGGGTGATCATCCCAGAGGTGCAGGCAATGTTTTCCTTAAGCCATGAACAAGCCCATACTATTAACAAAAGTTGAAAGGGGAAATTAAAGCTATGTCTGTTGCTTACCTCAACCAACCTGCCTGGCTCATATGCATTACAATATTACTAGCCAGTTCATGTCTCAATTTTTAACAAAATTTTGACAGTAATATTAATCCACTTCTGGATAAATGCTGATACCAGACATTGTTCATACCATTCCATTGTAAAAACTTAACTACTGCTTATACCCACAAAGCACAACATCCATCTCACAAGGTTATAAGGGTGTTTCAGCTGACATCATGAGGTCACATGACTTTGTTTACATCGCCATTTTGTCGGATAAAAACATTGTCATCTACTGTACACTTAATTAGGACTTACATATGTTTGCATGTTGTTATATAAGATTATTTTTGTAAGATAATTAACACACTAGAATTTGCAGTGAGCACCTTATATCAGGTATGTAGGCTTTGTCTTTGAGTATAATGAACAATCAGCTGGCGATCACGTAAAAGTTACTCTTTGTATGCCCGATGAATATATCAAACGTAAGGAATGTATGAAGCAAAATCAGAAGCAAACAAAATTGTAACTAGTAAAAATCACTGAATTGGTACTGGTAGGTTAGCATGTAGTATGTTTGTTGTACATGTTATATGACTGTGCCGTGTGAATTGCAACAATGCCGCTGTCCTACAAAATGGCTTCCAGATGAGTTAGAGTCACGTGATAAAATCCCTTTATTGTGACTTAATCTGCAGTGAAGAAATTACTGGAGGATCAAGTAATATGCTTCTTCCTCATGTCCCAGCTTCATCAGTGAGGGTACGTGTCCTTGCTTCATTAGCAAGGGTAGGTATCCTTGCTTCATTAGCGAGAGTACGTATCCTTGCTTCATTAGCGAGGGTACGTATCCTTGCTTCATTAGCGAGGGTATGTACAGACAAGCAATGCAATCAATTTTCCTTGTAGATCTTGATGTCTTTATATGAGCATGTTTAAAGAGCAGATTAAAGGATTAGTTTAGTGGTGAAACAAGTCCATCTCATATGAAAGAGAAACTCAAAAGAAACAAAATGGTAAAGAAAGCATTCAAAAATCTTATTCCTTTACGGAGATATTTAAGTTTAAAGTTTGATATAATTTGTGTAAAACAACTGAAATCAGACTAGTTGTGACATCACATCATTAGTCCTCAAAGTCTTTATGTATTCTATTCTATTTTGTCCTGCGATTTTGTGGCTCAAAACCATTTGATATGTCAGGAAAGTAGATTGTTTGTTTGATGAGGGCTTAACGGCACCATGACAACGAGGGTCAAATTGTGCCTGAGAGGTCAGATCATTCTAGAGGTAGGAAGGAAAGGAAACAGGGGGAGAATGAGAGAAATTCAAGAACAAAAGGTCAGAAAGCTGTAGTAAAACATAATCTAGTTAAGGTAATTATAATTTACCACCAGAAGAAAGTTTGAGGGAAAATAATTAGAATAGCAAAAAATCAGTTTTCTTTAAATATATGAACAATTGTTAAGAATGTGAGGATGAAAGAGTCAACCATCCATAGTAGACTTACTACACCAGTCATTTCTACATAGGAAGACAACGCTTTAAACTTGAGTATCTCCTTAACGGAAGATCACATTAAAGATTTCTTCACCATTTTGTTTCTATTCAAGTGCTGTTTCGTATAAGATGGACATGCTTAATCACTGAACTAATCCTTGAAGAAAAGTACAAGAGATGTTTTGCTTCTCTACACAATAAAGTTCCAAGTTCAAGTTTTTTCAAACTATTGTTCCATCAAAGCTATGAAAATAGCTTTGTTTTTGATCTAAGATACTTTAAAGTTAAATACATTTTCATAACATTTGTTTAATATCACAACTGATGAACATTCAGTGAAAATTTGTTTTATAAAATTTTATAAAACAGTTTCTATTTTTAAAATGGATTTCATTGTCAAAATAGACTGAATAAAGCCTTCACATTACCATTATACTCCTTTTTGGGACTTAATAAACTCTGTACCAGAAGAGCAAGCATAAATTCTCTTAGCTTTTCTGGTACATAGTTTATCAAGTACAAAAAACGGAGTATAATGGTAATGTGAAGGCTTTATTCCAGTCCATTTTGACAATAGAAATCCATTTTAAAAATAGAAGCTGTTTAAATTGTGAATATCTATCGTTGACTTCAAAGAAGTATTTTTCCCACTAAAAGAAAACAAAAAATCTACCCAGTTAATTTTACATGCACTTAGATCTCAGAATCTTCCTTAGCGAGTTAGCTTAAATTACATGTATGGAGCCCAACCAACATACATCTGGCTGAGGTTCTGTGCGGACGTTGCTTCCCTAATAAGATGATCCACGTGACCTTGAATAGATAATGGCAAGCCCAGGGCTTTATTCTTATTTCTCAAAGCGCCTTGCAGACGGGATTCAATATCCCGCACATGTATCAGTGCCTGAAAAAAAAAAAGTTTGTCGTCAGTCAATGCTTTACAATAAATAATTCATTCACATCTTGTTGAAACTACTTTTTAGTGACTGTATGTAATTTAGTGTGGTAGCCAGTGTACAACATGAGTGTGTGTATGTAGGGGTCTAACAATGTCAATTTAAACCAGATATATATTCCACATGCCATCCCATCCTACAGGCAATCATACGTGAAATCCAGATGCCATTCCAACACATGCCATCACACCCAAAATCCTGATGACATCCCACCAGATGCCATTGCACCCTGTTCCACACGCTATGCCACCCTGTCCCACTTGCCATCTCACCCACCCTGCCCCACATGCCATCCACTGGGTCCTCCTTGCCTTTCTACCCACATCCCAATTCGTATATCTACCATTAACTTAAATCTAATACTCTCCACAAAAACATAGTCAACTTGGTATTTTCCTTATAAATCAGATAGGGCAATCTATCTACCAAATGTATGACTGACAATCTAATGCAGATTCATTTGGAGGACATCATTAGTCTTTCATGTTTCATTTCTATTCAAGACATCAATTACTATTCGTTGTTTTTTAGCTCTATTGAGGCGAGGCTTTATTGTTTGATTTTTATCATGCCAGACACAAATATTTTAATTTCTATTCATATCAGGAACATAAATTGTTACAAGTTCTTTTAAAGGCTATCAATCGTATACATTTTCTTTCAATCAAGACACAAATATAGTTGAAATTTCTTTCCAAAAGCAAGAATATTTTCCCAGTAGCTGAACAATGCACGTTGATGGATAGACGGATTGGTGAATGGTAAAGGTGCTATATCCTCCCTTTGCTGCGGACCGCGATAAGATTATTTATGAAAAAAGTGGTGTCTGGCAAAGTTCATTTCATGTTTAGTTCTAGTGAGGTTGAGTGCTATTTAGAGCTGATAATTTGGGGTGATTATGTCACTGCCCACTGCTCATGTCACTGCCTACTGCTGACATCACTGCCCACTGCTGACATCACTGCCCACTGCTGACATCACTGCCTACTGCTGATATCACTACCTACTGTTGATATCATTTACTACTGCTCATGTCACTGCCATCTGTTGACATCACTGCCTACTGCTCATGTCACTGCCTTCTGCTAATCTCACTATCTATATCTATACTATACTATACCAATGCTTACTGTCCACAGAAACAATGCTGATGTCACTGACTACTGCTGATGTCACTACCTACTGCTGATGTCACTGCCTACTGCTGATGTCACTGCCTACTGCTGATGGCACTGCCTACTGCTGATGTCACTGCCTACTGCTGATGTCACTGCCTTACTGCTGATGTCACTGACTACTGCTGATGTCACAACCTACTGCTGATGTCACTGCCTACTGCTGACATCAATGCCTACTGCTGATATTACTGCCTACTGCTGATATCACTGCCTACTGCTGATATCACTGCCTACTGCTGATATCACTACCTATTGCTGATGTCACTGCCTACTGCTGATGTCACTGCCTACTGCTGATGTCACTGACTACTGCTGATGTCACTGCCTACTGCTGACATAACTGCCTACTGCTGACATAACTGCCTACTGCTGATATTACTGCCTACTGCTGATATCACTGCCTACTGCTGATATCACTGCCTACTGCTGATGTGTCACCACATTCTGCTCATGGCACTATCTACATCTATACCACTGCTTACTGTTCACATCACTAACTATGCTGACATCACTGCCTACTGCTGATATCACTGCCTACTGCTGATATCACTGCCTACTGCTGATATCACTGCCTACTGCTTGTCACCACCTTCTGCTCATGGCACTATCTACATCTATACCACTGCTTACTGTTCACATCACTAACTATGCTCACATCACTGCCTACTGCTGATATCACTGCCTACTGCTGATATCACTGCCTACTGCTGATATCACTGCCTACTGCTGATATCACTGCCTACTGCTGATATCACTGCCTACTGCTGATATCACTGCCTACTGCTGATATCACTTCCTACTGCTCTTCACCACCTTCTGCTCATGGCACTATCTACATCTATACCACTGCTTACTGTTCACTTACTAACTATGCTGATGTCAATGCTTACTGTCCATGTCACTACAATCTACTGTCACTGGTGATCATATCACTGTCGTCCAATTACTATGATTAACCACCTTCTGAAATGTTTTCTTTGACATATTTGCTGAAAATCATTTTGACACCAGTATTGCAATCATACCTTTTCATTGATAATTTCTCCAGTTTCTGCAAGAGCTGAAGTCCTGCCTCTATGTGGTTTACTCCACTCCACAAGAGGGTCATGGATGAAAGTCTTCAAGACACTGAAAAGAGTAAAGATCACCTCCAAATTTGTTAAAGCATCAAGAAAATGCCTACCACACTAAAAAACAAAATTGTTTTGATAATTGGATTGGATAAATTAATAAAGCCCAAAGCACCTCATCTTATCAATTAGTCCTTCATCATGCCTAAAGCACCTCATCTTATCAAGGAGTCCTTCATCATGCTTAAAGCACCTCATGTTATTAATGAGTCCACCTCATCTTATTAATGAGTCCTTCATCATGCCTAAAGCACCTCAACTTATCAATGAGTCTTTCATCATGCCTAAAGCACCTCATCTTATTAATGAGTCCTTCTTCATGCCCAAAGCACCTCATCTAACCAATGAGTCCTTCATCATGCCTAAAGCACCTCATCTTATTAAGGAGTCCTTCATCATGCCTAAAGTACCTTACCTCATCAATGAATCCTTCTGATCTCTCATCACTTTCATTGTGACTTCACAGGCTTTCCTGAAGGCACCCTCATAACCAAGAGGGCCCATACCATCAACCATGTTGTGTGTTAGCCTGAATGGTACCCTCTCTGGCCAATCAAAAGTTTCACCTTTATGATGAAAAGAGAAAACACTTTTTGTTTAATAAATTAAGTGTTTGTATATACTCACAGGACTAGGATCTGTTGGTAATTGTAAACGAGCCCCTCTTGATAAACCATAATTAAAACACCTCTTAACCCTTACTCTACCATGCTGCAATATCATCGCTGCTTTAGGTGGCCCGTCTTTGACTCCGCCTCTCATGCACATTTTCAAAAAAGTGCTGGTAGAGTAAGGGTTAGTCAACTCGTGACAAGTGTGCCAACTCTAAAATATATGCAGCAAGGTACCAGTGGGCGGCCCACGGGGTCACTGAAGCGGAACGAGCTCAACTTTGCTACTCAGAAGACAAAGGACCCTTCAATAATTAGCCTGTGCTTAATCTTTACTCTACCATCCGGCGATATTATCACCGTTTTGGGTGGCCCCTCTTTGACTCCGCCTCCCAGGCACATTTTCAAAAAAGTGCCGGTAGAGTAAGGGTAAAGTACTGGCAGATCCAGGATACTCGAAAAGGGGGACCATCATAAATAAACAATTTCAACAAGCAAAAACAAAAGAAAACACTTACCTTGTTAAACAAACAGTTGAAATCAACATGAAGACAGTCTCCATTAGTCGAGTCCATGAGTATATTTTCTCCATGCCTGTCGCCCAGCCCCAAGATATATCCTACCATGGACATCACTGCTGCAGTCCTGGCATAGGCAAGACGGCTCAGGTACCTGATGTAATAAAACAATTTTTCATGAGTAACATTTTATGCCAATAAGTTTAACAAAACCCAAAAATGTGCAGAGATGATATTTCCTCATTCAGGGGTGTAAGTAGGAAATGAAGACAAATCCTGGAATTTTCAAACATAAAAATACATATGCATAGCACTGCATCCCATCTAAAAACTTGAGCAGAAATCATTATTCAAATACCCAAAATCCAGAATTCTAAACAAATCCGGAATTCTGGGAAAATCCGAAATTCTGGGAAAATTTTGAATTCCAGGAAAATCCAGAATTCCAGAAAAATCCGGAATTCCAGAAATATCTGGAATTCCAGAAAAATTCGGAATTCCAGGAAAATCTGGAAATCCAGGAAAATCTGGAATTCCAGGAAAATCCAGAAGTCATGGAGGTTGAGTGTAGGGTACAATGGAAAGATTTATATCTGTATATATGATCTTTGATGTTTCAGTTCATTTCTAGTGTATACATTTGCATCCATATTAGCCTATGGTTGTTATGTTAAGCCTATCCCATATCTTGCTTGATTTTCTATTAATAAAATCCAAATAACAAATAAATCAATTCATAATTATAAAAAAAAAAAATCCAAATGCTAAAAATAAATCTGGAATTCCAGGAAGAAAAATAAAAAAATAAAAAAATAAATGAAATCCAAATACCCCCAAAATCCAGAAGTCTTACATCCCTGACTACAAGAGGTGACATACATGTAATGTTATCTCTGCTTACCATGAAGTAGGATCTGTAAATGTCCTTAAAAACCATTCTCCAAAGACAGGTGGGAATTTTGGTAAGAGACCATTGACAAACATATCTATCTTCTTCCTGTGAAAATGAACCATACAGATAAATCAGTGCCTTATAGCTTCAGGTAATCACTCACCCCTCCTACAGAAGAAACTAAGGAGTGAAATTGGTTTGGATTGTTGGTGTTAAACACGATGTCAACAGCATGGTCCTTGAGCGGCTGCCAGGAGAAATCTGGAAAAAGCTGCAGGCCCCAAGAAAGTCTATGTTGAATATTTTTGTGTGTCACAAACAATTCAAAAACATAAAAAGAAAAATTTAAGAAACCTAACCCTAACCTTAATCTTACTTTGAGTTTTTTTTTCTTAAATGATAAAGTTAATATGACATGAAACACTATTCAAGGTACATTATTTGCGATTCCCCACTGGTTTTTTCCCATTTTTTCAGGACGGCCTTATTTGCATCATAGTGTCAGAGAATTCACTGATTTCGAAGGTAGCATAGTTCTAAGGTAACTACTATTGAAAAGGAATATAAAAAAGCATGCTGCACTGAAAGAAAGGAAAAGTAGAAAGGGGTACTTTTGAGAGGTTTGTAGAGGAGAAAGATTTGAATGTTGTTATGGTAGTTGATGTGTTTTAGACAGAAGACAATGGTGAGGGTTGATTACCATAGAAGAACTCCATGATTTAGTTGGAGGGGTAGAGGAGAGTTCTGGTGGGGGAAGAGTGGGCAGTGAGGAGGACAGTGAGTTGCACCTTTAAGGGGTGCTGACCAAGCTCTGGAATTCCTTGAGTTAGACAGGGTGTGGTTTTCATGAACAAATTATCTCTGTTGATAGCTTTGAGGGCTAAAGATTTTGGGGATGTGGGATTGCTAGGGGTAAGAGGTGCAGTAGCTCAGTGGTTAAGGAGTCTTGCTCGTATGAGACAGATACCAGGTTTGATTCCCACTGCAAGGCTCTGCATTGTGTCCATGAGTAAGACACTAAACTTTCCTTTCCAGTTCACTTAACTGTAAAATGAGTACCAGCACTGCTGGGAGTTAACTGCGATGGACTGGCATCCCGTCCAGGGGGAGTCATGTACTCTCATCTGTTTGCGCCACGAAACCGGGAATAACCACCAGCCCAATTGGTCTAATGGTTTGGATGGATTTAACATCCTACTCGCCAATGGTCATTATGGTCAAATGGGTTTTGTTGGGAGGCCAATGTTTGGTATTTGGTTTTGGAGGAGAGTTGGCAATCTATACAATGTTTGTTTGTTTGATGAGGGCTTAACAGCACCACAACAACAAGGGTCAAATTGTGCCTGAGAGGTCAGACCATTCCAGAGGTAGAAAAGGGGTTTGAAGAAAAGGGAGAGTTGAGCAGGGATAAAGGCTGTTATTTAACAACAAGTTTACTATGAAAATAGACACCAGAGTCTACACTGAATAAAACAGGCCTAAAACAATTACAACGAAAGAAGGTTGTTTCAAAATAATATATTATTTGCAACCTACAATCTTCACCAAAACACATTAGAACACACCTCGTTGCCCGGCCGGTTCAATGTTGGTTTAAATTATCACCAAGATATTCTTCTACATTGAATAGAGCAGAGGCAGGACCTACCTCAAAACATTAATAGAAGAAAATCGGTGAAGTGTACCAAGATTGACAGTATAGTAATTAGGTAACTTGCTCACTTAATTTTTTTAATTAAAAAAAACCACACTTAAATATCAATCATCCAAATCCCCTAAACTCCCAGTCAATGTTATAGAATTTCAAAAATATACTTACTCCAAAGGGGTTTGAAGAGCAGGAAACATGGCTTTGATTTCTTTACTGTTCATATATATGCCACGTTGCCTGCGAGAAAACCAATGAAATTTAGAAAAACAAATTAAGAGTTGACTCAGCAGGAAAATATAAATTACAAAATAACATTTCAACAACAGGAGATGTAAGAAAATACTAGAAGTGTCAGAAGGACAACATGCTTGACTATTCAAAGCTAGCATAGAGAAAAGGCTTATTGACGGATGTATATGCAGTAATGAGGCTAGTAAGGGTCATTGATTTCAAGTAACCTGGGCTTTGACGGATGCACTTACCTTTTCCTTAGCTTTAGATTTTCACAACATTTTACTACAAGCCTTAAAATATGTTGGAGTTGTCCCAGATATTCTAAGACTGTCACAACAAGAAAAAAGCTTAAGGTTACAACCTCACAAAACATACAAAAGTAATCTTTAACACCTCTGTTAGTTATATTCATTGAACCAAAAAGAAAGAAGAGGCCCTGACTTAACTATGTCAATAAAAGATTAAAATATTACAAAGCATCCTTGTGGTGTGATTCAATTACTTTTTTGGTTATTTACTTACCAACCTACCCTCTATTCATCTTAAACCATTCTTGAAAGAAGAACAAATGTTGTATGTTAGTTTTCATTAAACAATTCAGCCTTTACCCCCTTCCCAATCGCTTTGTTCCCCAACCTCCACACATTACCAGGCCTACATCCTAGATTGCAATGTAGCTACCAATTTAAGAAAACATGTGTCATCAAGCAGCATGAAAATTGTGCAGCGTTAAAGCATAATTATGCGAAACAATATTGCCTCATGTTTGACAAACTAGAAATCGCAAAGATACAAATCCCCCTGGCAACTGATAACACACCTTCAACCCTGTCCCACAAGCCACCCCAACCTCTGTCCCACAAGCCACCCCAACCTGTCCCACAAGTCACCCCAAACTGTTCCACATGCCATCCCACACCCATTGCACTGTATGCAATTACACCTGAAATCAAGATCTGCCATTCCACCACATGACCCATGGAGTTTGGCACTAGCACATGCCACCCAGCTTGTTGTGTTGCCATGAGTTGGGCACTAGCACATGCCACCCAGCCTGTTGTGTTGCCATGAGTTAGGCACTAGCACATGCCACCCAGCCTGTTGTGTTGCTATGAGTTGGGCACTAGCACATGCCAGCCTGTTGTGTTGATGAGTTGTGTAGCACATGCCACCCAGCCTGTTGTGTTGCCATGAGTTAGGCACTAGCACATGCCACCCAGCCTGTTGTGTTGCCATGAGTTAGGCACTAGCACATGCCACCCAGCCTGTTGTGTTGCCATGAGTTAGGCACTAGCACATGCCACCTAGTACGTTCTGTTGCTATGAGTTATGCACTAGCACATGCCACCTAGAACGTTGTGTTGCTATGAGTTGAGCACTAACACATGCCACCTAGTACATTGTGTTGCATGAGTTGAGCACTAGCACATGCCACCCAATATGTTCTGTTGCTATGAGTTATGCACTAGCACATGCCACCTAGTACGTTGTGTTGCTATGAGTTGGGCACAAGCACACACCACCCAGCCTCTTGTGTTGCCATGAGTTGGGCACTAGCACATGCCACCTAGTACGTTCTGTTGCTATGAGTTATGCACTAGCACATGCCACCTAGTACGTTGTGTTGCTATGAGTTGGGCACTACCACATGCCACCTAGAAGGTTGTGTTGCCATAAGTTGAGCACAAGCACATGCCACCCAGTACGTTGTGTTGCCATGAGCTAGGCACAAGCACATGCCACCCAATAAGTCCATAAGCTCTGCAGGTGAGATCCTTAGATTATCAAGTAATGCAAGAAATTGTGGTGAATCATCTTTCACTTAAAAAAATATTGTAACAATGTCTCCTCTACCAACTTCCAAAACAATAAAAGTCCATTTCAATCAAAGTCATTGTTTAACTTTCAAGTGTTACCCTCAGCACTACTGTGAGGACGAGGGGCTGACTGATCCTTATGCCAACAGTCAGTCTCCTACTTTGTGGAGAAGTATTTAACGAAATTGAAGAAGCTTGATGATTTACACTGCCTTTCTATGGACATGTTGCACTTTTCATGAGCTATATAAAAAGCTCTCAGTATCCTGGCAATTTTGTTGTTATAAACTCTTAATATTCACTAAAAATTCCCTTCCTTGTAAAATTCTCAATTGCAATATAAATCAATGATTGTATAGTTGCCATGGTTTCCAACTGAAATTACTCACTTATAGAGTCTGATGAGGATGTGGCGCAGTCCTGCTGTGTTGGATACCCACTCAATCAAGCCGCACTCTTCATTCAATGGGATAACAGCCTGTAAAATAAACGTAAACACACGTCACTTCCATATTGTTTTTGTTGTTATAAAGGTATTCCACATGGCGTCACAAGCTCTTTCACACCATTAACTTCAAATCTTCAAGTTTTTTCGAATTTCTGTTGTCTGCTCCTATATGTTTCTTATGTCTTTCGAAAATCTATCCTTATTTTCTTTACAATTGAGGAATCTTACATAGGTGGTGATATGCAAATTGATGTATAGTTACATATGTGGTGATAGGTAAACTTAGGGTACTTATATAGGTGGTGATATGCAAATTAAGGATACTTACACGGGTCGTGATATGCAAATTGAGGGTACTTACATAGGTGGTTATATGCAAATTGAGTATACTTACATAGGTGGTGATAGACAAATTAAAGATACTTACATAGGTGGTGATATGCAAATTGAGGATACTTACATAGGTCATGACATGCAAATTGAGGGTACTTACATAGGTGGTGATATGCAGTTGTCTCCAGCGAGCTTCTGTATCCTTTCGTAGGCATTTGTTGATGATTCCATTTAAACAAGGGTGCTTACATAGGTGGTGCTATGCAAATGAGGGTCCTTACATAGGTGGTGATATGCAAATTGAGGGTACTTACATAGGTGGTGATATGTAGTTGTCTCCAGCGAGCTTCTGCATCCTTTCGTAGGCATTTGTTGATGATTCCATTGACCTCCATCAGTCTATTGTCTTTTCTGAGGTCATCTTTTGGTTTACAAAGCATCACATACAGTTTGCCATTACTACCATGGATTCCTATCTTCTTTGGTCTTTGAAGGGATGGAAGAACTTCAACCTTTTAAAAAAAAAAAGTATTTTTGAGTTTAAAGGACTATGGACATCTAGCAGATTTAAGATATGTGAAAGGGCATGGAATTCCGAGTAGAAAAATTTGTAAAAAGCTTATTTAGTTTTCAAGTTATGACTAAACAAAGTTTTATGATCTGTTAATTTGTCCGAATTTGTGACATACTAAGAGGAACACATCTCAAAATCTTTATATAATTCTTTAAATTCTGTTCTCCAAATTCAGCTACTTGTAAATTTCTGAATGTCTTTTTTACATACATGATGATTCGGGATGTGACAATGTTTCATCAAATATTGCCGAAGTCCAATTCTACATTTCGACAATATTGACAGAGGAATTAAAAACAAAGGTTTTACCAAAGGTTATAAAGGATCCTTCCCCCATTAATGTCACATATTATTGTGCAATAACAGCTAAAAATTGAAAATGCTGCAAATTGGTCAATTTTAAACCAATTTTAATGGAATATTTTGCTGTTTTAATGGTTAAGATGATATTTTAAACCAATTAAGCCCATGTTGTCTCTTGATGTCCATAGGTCTTTATTGTCTTTCAAGTTTAAAAATAGCATGTGTAGTTTTTAGGTTACGAGTAATTAAAAGATCAAAGATGTTTTGAAGGTATAGGGACAGGTAGCGATTTTGCCATAAATATGTTCCTTTTAATATTCTGAACATTTCATTACATACATCTATCAAAATTTCACACGTTTCTGAGATATTCGCAAAAAAGTGAAAAATGGAAGTGGACTTCCACTATTAAAAAAGGCATGTGATGTAAGAATAAACACACAGACTCTGGAGGCCTACAATGCATAACTTCCAGTGTCATATTGACCTAGGCAACTTCAAAACATCAGTTTTATTAAATCAGACATCAGAATATCGCTTAATTAGCAATATGCTAACTATTTTAGGACATTTTCTTGTGAATAATGAGGAATTATCGACTTAAATTCCAATCCATTATTTCTTTGTGATTGGTGAACTCCACTTGTTACATTAGGCTGTAAGTATTACTGTATGGTACACTGTACCTTCCATATGTTAGTGTTCCATATGTTAGTGTTGCACTGTCCTATCCTTACATCACGAAAAAACCAATACCTAATAAGCACACATTTGGAGACCTAAAAATAAGCCAGATTTTTCACATTTTAAGATTGATTTTGTAAGAAAATGTTTGTGGTGAGTGTCTAGGAAGGGCATTTGTATCAATTTATGCAAAGCGGTTGCTACCTGTGCATATACCTTTAATATATTGAAAAATGTGATATATGAACAGGAAAACACCTTAACATGCTTTTGATTTTCTTTACATTTCTTTCCTAATTTCAGACCTTGAAAATGTTCAAAATGCTGTTTCCAGATTGATGTTGGTTGGATATCAAAAATCAAATTATCACTAGAATTATCTTCACTCTTCAAAAGAAATGGCAAAAGTTTGAAAAATGGGTTTTCATAAGGAAATAGCGACTATGTCCCGTTCTTACATCACAAGAGTAACACAAAAATTAGCATCATATTTAAAAAATCTTAAAAAGCTGTAAAATGGCTCTTTTTTAACAGATTTAGAGGAATTTTGTTGCTTTCTTTAAGTTCTGGATTTCAAACCAATTTAGCTAATATTGCCTTCAACACATTAAACATTTCTTTTATGGAGCAAGCCATATAAATATAAAACAGTATCACATCCTTGCTCATACTAAATCTTAATTACAAATCTGAATGAGTAACAGTGGTTCCACTCACCACATCATCAAAGCCCCAAATGTATATGGTGGCCATGGGGAAGGGATCATGTCTCTTGTGTGGCCCTAGGGTGGTGGTGCTGGGTAATGTCACTGTCATTGATGCTTGCAATGGAACAATGATCGGGCTAAAATTTCTGTGTAAGAAAGAGTAACATGAAATAAATGCTTGCAAAAACAACAAAATGTAATTAATTGGTTATTAAACCAGACATCACAAACAATACAAATCCCTTCACATGACATGTCATTCCAAATGCCATGCCATCCCAATTGTCATGTAATCCCATCCTTTGCTACATGACATGCCACCCTGTCCCGCATGCCTTCCCATCCTGTCCCACATGCCATGTCACCTGTCCTACATGCCATCCCACCCTGTCCCACATGCCATCCTACACTGTCCCACATGTCATCCAACCCTGTCCCACATGCAATCTCTCTTCATTGTATCTCTTTTCTTTCATGCTATCACAAATATTTTAATTGCTATTTATGTCAGGAATGTATTGCTAGGTGTTGTTTTGAGTCTCATTTTGATAAATTTCCTTTCAAGCAAACAGAAAAAGTTTTCCCTTATTTCCAAGGGCAAAAATCTTTTGTTTCCAGTAAAGGAACAATGCATGTGGATCAATGGACAAATGGATGAATAAATGGTTACACAGACAAATAAACAGTACAGATGCTATTTCAACTCTTCCCAACTTCGTTGATGAGGAGATAAAAAGTTTTTCATTAACAGACACAAGTGAGCTTGCATATAAATCAAAACAAAGGATCCCAAGCAGGAACCTCGTAGGATGTCAGGTTGTACTTCAGAATGAGATTATAATTGTGAGTCATGACCATTAAGCTAATAAATCAATTTAGAATGGTCTATGTCATTACACCAAACCACAGACTAGTGAGATACATCAAAAAACAGTCAGAGTGTGACAGCAAAAGATGGGAGTTTGTTAAGCATGGACCCCTTCTACCCATGTGCAATCTTACAACTTGATACAGGACCTGCTGCAGTCTCCATTGGTGCTCAGCTTAAGGGATCGGAGCAGGGTAATAGCACTGGATTGTGTGCCGTGTGTGGCTGCAGCTTTGAGCCTCAAGTTTCCATTGCAAAGCGCTTTGCAAATGCATACTTGCTAGAAAAACGCTACATAAAAACCAAGTTTTTTTACCATTACTTCACTCATAGCTACACACAAATCAGTAGAAATATTACTTATATCTGTAATTCTACACTGATATGTCACTTTGTCCACAAAGGGCTGAAAATGACACAGCAGGATAAGAAAGGTTTTTAAGAATGTCATGATTAAGCAATAAAAAAGAATGTCTTCATAAAATAAACATGCTGTGGGTTTAAGGACCCTGCTTCAGAGATAAACAAACGGAAGAATGACATACTTATCATTAACAAGCCTTTTCAGGGTCCTGAAGTCTCGATTGATGCTAAGCACATTACAGCCTTGATCTACCGACTTGTTACACAATTCCAACATCCGGTCGGTCAGTTTGGTTGCATCCTACAGGTTGGAAGGATAAGTTGTTTGGGGATGTAAGTAGGAAATGAAAGAAGAAAAAACATCCTGAAATTTTCAAATATAAAAATGTAAAAATGCTGCACCCATCCAAAAATTAAGCAAAAATGACTATTCAAATATCCAAAAATCCAGAATTCTGGGAAAATTAGGAAGTCCTGGTGCTTGAGTTTGGGGTACAGTAGAAAGCTCTATATTTGCATATATGATCTTAATATTAGTCTACTGTTGTTCTCTTAAGCCTTTCACATATCTTGTTTGATTTTCTGTTTAAATATAATAATAAGAAATATTGACTAGAACGGTAAATACCATCATGGTTCGCATGCCCATGCAAATTGACACCCATATCATATGACCCCGCTAATTATAAAAATATGGCATCTCACACTAAGTCCCAAATGGCATCCCATGTCCAACATGGCATCCCACCCCATGTCCCACATGGCATCCCACCCCATATCCCACATGGCATCCCACCCCATGTCCCACATGGCATCCCACATGGCATCCCACCCCATGTCACACATGGCATTCCACCTTATGTCTCACATGATGTCCATAGGCTCCATAAGAAGTCTCCTCCTAGCTATCACAGTCCCTGATTGAGCATACTATGTATGAAAGTGTCAGTTCGTATAATAAGTTATATGCAAATGACCTGTTGAATAAGATTTGATTTTTGATTTGATGAAGGCTTAACGGCACCACAACAACTAAAGTCAAATTGTGCCTGAGAGGTCAGATCATTCTAGAGGTAGGAAGTAAAGGAAACAGGGGGAGAATGAGAGAAATTTAGAGACAAAAGGTCAGAAAGCTGTGATCGAGAGGGGTGAATGGTTGAAACAAAACAAAGTAGAGAGGGGGTGGAAGAGTAGAATTAAATATGGTCATAGAGGGAGGCATGATGAAGGAAAGAGATAATTTTATCCGGAGGATTTTTCTGGAAGAACTCAGCAATTGAGTTGTAGGGAGCGAGGGAAGCTCTGGGAAGGTTATACAGGGGGCAAGCAAGGAGAACGTGATGGATTGTGAGGGTGCAATGGCAATTGTTGCAGAGGGGTTGGGGGGAGCCAATAAGGAGGTGGGAGTTGGTGAGATGAGTGTGACCAATTCTAAGACGGGTAATATGAACGTTGTCAATACGAGAGAGGTTGTTGATGGTGGCTTTGATCGGAATTGTGGGCTGGATGACATGGAGTCTGTTATCAATTTGGGACTTCCATGAGGTTTGCCAGCGGTCCCGAACAAGGGAAGCGATAAGCGGTTTGATGTCAGAGAGGGTTTTGGGAAAAGGGGCAGGGAGGAGGGTGAGGGCAAGCTTAGCGGCTGCATCAGCCCTGTCATTACCCGGGATGCCAACATGGCTGGGTATCCAGAAGAAAAGAATACTTTTTCTGCAGAGGGTGGGAGAAAGGAGTTTGCGGAGGAGGAGGTGGCATGTGAGGTTATTCCATTTAAGGTTGAGTAAAGAAGTAAGAACAGCCTTTGAGTCGGAGAAAATAACAAAGTGGCTGAGCGGGGAGTACTCAATAAAGTTAAGGGCAAGGAGAATGGCCTTAGCCTCGGCTGAAAAGATGGATGAGTAGTTGGGAAGTCTGCTACTGAGGGTGATGTCTTGGATGACCGCAGCAGCAGCTGTCTTGTTGCCCTCCTTGGACCCATCAGTATAGATGGAGGTGTAATTTGAGAGTTGGTCTTTGACTTGGTTGTGGAGATTGATGAATAGGTTAGGATGGGTTTGAGCTTTGTGATGAGTGGAGAGGTCCAGGTGGACAGAATGGAGAGGGGTGGCCCAAGGAGGAAAAGTGGGCCAGGAGAAGGTGCCGAGAGTGGTGGGGTTGATGCCGAGATGGAAGAGGTCTGATTTATTGCGTAAACTGAAGGGAGGGGAAAGGGTTTTAGTCCTATCAAAGAGGGTGGAGAAATTTGGGTACCTAATGAGGTTGTCAACAGGGTTCTGGGTGTTGGTGAGGACCCTAAAAGCATAGGATAGGCTAAGCTTTCTACATCTAAGTAGAAAGGGGGGTTCGTTGGCTTCAACATGAAGGCTGGTAATTGGGGAGGTCCTGTAAGCACCTAGACAAAGCCTGAGGGCTTCATTTTGGATGGTGTTGATGTGGTTGAGGTATGAGTTGTGAGCGACACAGTAGACAATATTGCCGTAGTCAAGCTTGGCACGAATGGTGAGCCTGAAAATTTTGAGGAGAGCAAAGCGGTTCGCACCCCAAGTGGTGTTGGAGAGGAGTCTGAGGAGGTTGAGGGAGCTGTTGCATTTCAGTTTCAGGTTGGTGATGTGTTGCTTGTAGGTAAGCTTAGGGTCTAGAGTTAGACCCAGGAACTTTGTGTGTTCAACTTTTAGGATGCGATTACCATTGAGCACAAAGTTCAGGTTGGGGTGGAGGTTGTTGAAATGACAAAAGTGCATGCAGACTGTCTTGTCTTTGGAGAATTTAAAACCGTTTTTGTTGCTCCAGTCTTGCAGCAGGTCGAGGCTGGTTTGGAGCCTACTTTCAACAATAGGAAAGCTAGGGGAGGAGTAGAAGATGGTTAAATCATCCACATATAAGGTACGTTTGATGTTGGGGCCAAGGTTATCCGCAATGTCATTGATGCTCAGGTTGAAGAGAGTGGAAGAGAAGATGCTGCCTTGGGGGACGCCCTCTTTTTGGGGGGTACGGGTTGGAGAGGGTGTGGCCAATAGGAACTTGGAACCGCCTGGATGAGAGGAAGTTTTAAATAAAGATGGGGAGATGGCCTCTGAGGCTGATGGTGTGAAGTTTGCGGGTAATGCCGTATTTCCAAGTAGTGTCCAAAGCTTTCTCAAGGTCAAAAAATATGGCAATGAGGTGTTCCTTTTTTGCAAAGGATTCCCGGATAGCGGTGTCGAGCGTAATTAACTGGTCTAGGGTATTGCGACGTTTTCGGAAGTCGCTTTGGTCAGGAAAGAGGATTCTGTTGGTCTCAAGGAACCAGTTTAGTCTCTGATTAATGATCCTTTCCATAATTTTACAGAGACAGCAAGTTAGGGCGATGGGGCGGTAGTTGGAGGGGTCGGTACCGTCTTTCCCTGGATTAAGGACGGGGATGACAATAGCTGTCCTCCATATAGGGGGAAAGGAGTGTGAGGTCCAAATGTTGTTGAAGATTGTGAGTAGGGTAGTGGTGGCCTTGATGGGGAGGTGTTTCAGGAACTGGTAGGGGATGTTATTTGGGCCCTTGGAGGTACAGCTAGCGCCGTGGTTGGCTAGGTTTAATTCAGAGAGGGTGAGAGGGGCGTTGTAGCTTTCGGAGTTGTCAGAAGGAAAAGTGATTTTCCGGGCTTCATCAAAAGCTTTTTTGGTTTTGAAGGCATTGGAGTGGTTGGTCGAGGATGAGATGTTGCTGAAAGTGGTGGCGAGGTGGTTAACGATGTCCTTTTTTGCAGTGAGAAGGTCACCATTCTGAGAGAGATGAGAGATGGGAGATTTGCCCACTCTGCCGTGGAAGCTGTTAACCATTCTCCAAATCTTCTTAGTGGGGGTGTTGGTGGTGAGAGAAGAGATGAAGTTGTTCCAAGTGTTAGTTTTACTGTCCTTGATAGTGCGTCTGGCCTTGGCACGGCTGATGTGAGAGAGGTTGAGGTTGTGGGTGGTCGGGTTAGTTTTGAAGTTCCTGAGGGCTCTTTTCCTGTTCTTGATGGCGGTTTTGCAGTCATCAGAGAACCAGGGGTTGGGGGGATGATTAGGGGTTTGGAGGTTTGGGAATTGAGCAGGTGGCGATGTTGATAAGGATATTACTGAAGTTTGACATGGGTTCCTCATCCTCAAGGAGATGGGGGGGGGAGAGGTGTGAGTCACAGAGGGTTTCGAAAAGGGGCCAGTCAGCCTTCTCAAGTATCCAATTTAGAGTGTGGTCAGTGGGGGTTTGAAGGTTGGAGTGTATAAGAAGAGGGTAATGATCACTACCACAGAGGTCAGCAGTGACTTTCCAGCTAAAATCAGGGAGGTTGGGGGAACAGATAGACAGGTCAATACAGGTAAGGGAACCTGTGGCAGGGTGAAGGTAGGTCGGGGAGTTAGTGTTGAGCAAGGAGAGGCAGTGCTGACGAAGAGTGTTCTTGATGAGCTTGCCTCTGGGGGTGGTGGTAACAGAGCCCCACAGAGGGTTGTGAGCGTTGAAGTCACCAAGAAGGATGAAGGGGGAGGGGAGCTGTTAAATAAGAAAAAAAGGTGGAGTCAAATAATTATGCCTGATATAGCCCTTAGGGTATACAACATGGTAAATATTATATCATATGTCCCTCATTGCCCCCATCCATGTCCCACATGGCATCCCTCCCTATGTTCATATGGAATCACATCCTGTCCCACTCCCTGACTAAGCATACTAAATAAAAAAGTCTGGTCAGGTCATATACTGTAGCAACTTTATGCAAATGAGCACAATAATAAAGGTGGAGTTTAATAATCATGCCTGATACAACTGTTGGTGCCCAAATATTTTGAAGAATTTAAGGATTTTAAATCTCAAGTGCTACAAGAGAGACTTGAGGATCTCTGAAGAATATTGGAAAATTATATCATTTTACAGTAATTTTCTAAGAAAATATCAAATGTTTTTTAGACTTTTTAAGAAACTAGTCTCCAATCCTGTCTTAAGCATCTCTGAAAAACTTTAACATTTTATAAGGAATTTCTAACCTTCTATAAGGATATCTGAAGAAACTTTAACTTTTTCTGAGAAACTCTCAAGAAACTTTAACATTTTCTGAGGAATTCTTAAAAAACTTTAACATTTCTGAGGAAATCTCAGGACAAATCTGTGGGGGGCCGGACGGACGTAATCGCCATTACATAGGTTCGCATTATGCTTCGCACGAGCGATTTTTTAAACAAAAATTAATCAAAGACAGGGAAAGAAAATTTTGACCTCTTGTTTTCGTAGATGAATCGTCATCGTATGGCTTTTCAGATGATAGTTGAAGTTTCTACGCCCATTATAGCAAAATTTGCATCACAGCAAAAAATCGTGCCCCACTGAAGCGAACTTCTCCACAGTTTCAACAAAACAGCATTTCTAACAAATTTTCCAGTATCATCAGAAAGCCTCACTTGTAAACTTCATCGTAAGTAAGCAAAAAGTCAAAGCATTATAATATTTGTTTTCCCGTCTGATTTTCTAAATAATTGCTCCCCACATCACATTTGGTGTGTATCAGCCTTAAGTATTGTTGTGACAGACAAAGTACATACTGGACAAAGGATGCCCTCTCGACATGGCATGAAACGATTAAAAGATTTTGGTTCCTGTGAACTCTTTGCATGCATAGTTTTCACATTTTAAATGATTGTCAAGAGTCCTAAAGGGTGGTTTTCCTGCTGATAAAGTTCCCACAAACTTGTCTGGGGACACATTATTTGGTGCAACAAGACCTTACTGAGGGATTTTATATGGGGTGGGCTTAAAAGTGGATTACAAGGCTCTTCCTTTCGTGTTGCACCACAATGGTGTAGCTAAACTATGTGGTAGAGGCATGCATTTTTTCCTGAATTTTGTTCTAATGTTAAATGTTTAATTTTACTGAACCTGATCTAAAATTGTCAAACATGTAAGCTCCTAAATGTTCCAATTTAATTATATTTTGAATTGTTCAACTTTTGTGGCTGCAAATAATAAAAAGTATTAATTTGTTTATATTATTTCTTAAATTTTAACTTGCCTGTTGTTGTGGGGGGAGGGGTGAAGGGTGCTTGGCAGTGTTACTACTATATGCTTTCAAAATAAGTCAAGGTACTTCTCGAAAATTCAGTACCTCCAGATTCAAACATCTTCTGTATTTAAACCTACATCAATACATAGTAAGTTAACTTACCTGAATGAATTTAGCAAGGTGCTTGTCCAGTGACTTAGCTCTGTTGAAGATTTCTTGACACCTCACATGCCTCATCTGATATGATGACTAAAAAACAGAAAACTTTGACAAAACCTTATTTAATTCTAACTTTCCTTGGTTATACTAAGTTATACAGTTGGCATTTGTTACCATGTGTTGGTCACCATCTGTTGTGTACTTCTCACTCATCACTTTGAAGGCCATTTATTACATAAACAACTAAAACTATGCATATCTCCGCCCCTAGTTCATCATCAATATACAGTAATCTACCTCAAGAAATCCTGGTCCCACTAAGTTTTATCCCCAAAGAATCTGTTTCTCAATTTTGATCTTGAATTGCCATTTGAACTCTAAATACTTCAGGATCTACCTTCTAATTGACTTCTTCCAAGGCCATATCGTTGTTTTCAGTTTTATTCAGGCTATTTTCATCATTCAAGTTCCATTCAGGTAAGATTCACATGCAATCATTTCCCATTCATGGCAGAAACAAATTGTTTTGAGTTTCTTTGATACCAGAAACCAATTGATTTGATTTTCTTTTGAGTCCAGAAAATTGACTCTTTGGATTTCCATTCATTGCTTGAATTCATGTTTCAGCACATTCCGTTGAATAGATTCAACTAAGTCTTGACAGATCCCACCCTAAAATGTCCCCACCCCTCAATTTCTGCCCTCCCCAGTTTCATTATTTCCCAAAATTGAACCACTTCTTTCTTGAGCAGTAACAAAACCATACAGCAAATTTAATCAAAATCCAATCATCCATTCTTGAGAATGATAAATTGATGACAAAAAATAAACAGACAAAGAGACAAAATGCAGGCAAAACATAACCTCCGTTGAACTTTGTTGGCGGAGGTAATTAATCATGCAAAAAGAGCAAAACCCAAAAAAAAACATATTGGTCTACTTTAAAGTACCTTTGAAACGGCCATAGACATCCACACAGCTTGCTGAGGAAATGCATGAATCACCTTGGCAATTATTTCCTGTAAATAAGAAGCAAAATAAGATACTGCACAATTGACCTTTCAATGAATTTAATATGACCTTTAAATTTTTATTTTGCAAACTTCTATTCTTTGTTTAGCAAACAATAAGAAATCATCCTCTTCATTAGAATAATCTTTGCTTTTCATAGAGTATTGTCAGAGGGTTAAAAAACAATGGATTCACGTAAGAAAGTTATGCCTATGTCCTGTTCATACATCATAAGAATAGGACAAAAATTTGCATAATTGCACAAAAATCTTCAAAAGGTGTAAAATGGCTAATTTTGAACTAATTTTGATGACTTTTTTTTTTCATTTCTTCATAATTTGTAGTAGATTATCAATCAATTTAGCTAATGTTACCTTAACCTATCCATATTTCTTTAATTCTGAATGCCTACTGTACATACAGGAACAGCTCTTAAAGAGAAAAGGCATTCATACACTTTTCTGCATCAGAAAAGAAATATTTTTACTTAAATTTAAAAATAAAATAATTAGCAAAATGCAGTGTATGCCAATTGCCTTGGAATTGTTGTTTGATGTTTTTTCCTATTTCTGACATATTTTCTGTGCTTGTCTCGGAAATGTTACACAATGTTTTTAATTTTTAATTTTTATCATATTTTCTATGCTTTGCCTGAGAAATGTTGTGAAGTGTATTTTACTATTTCTATCATATTATCTGTACTTGTCTTAGAAATTTTGTGTAATGTTTTTTGCTTTTTCTATCATATTTGCTATGTTTTGCCTTAGGAATGTTGTGAAATGTATTTGACTATTTTTATTTGACTATTTCTAGCATTTTTCTATACTTTGCCTTAGAAATGTTGTGAAATTTATTTGACTATTTCTATCATATCTTCTATGCTTTGCCTGAGGAATGTTGTGAAATGTATTTCACTGTTTCTATTACATTTTCTATGTTTTGCCTTAGGAATGTTGCAAAATGTACTTAACTATTTCTATCATATTTTCTATGCTTTGCCTTAGGAATGTTGTGAAATGTATTTGACTATTTCTATCATATTTTTTATGCTTCGCCTTAGAAATGCTGTGGAATGTCTTTTTCAATTTCTAGCATATTTTCTGTACTTTGAAGAAAAGTACCTCACCTGTAGCTGCTCAAATACTTCTGGGTGTGAATGACAAATCCTGGAGATGAGTTGAGAGAACGATGTCAAGAACTGATAAGGTGCCAGACTCTCTGAGAATTCTGCGATCATCTGCACATTATAAAAGATAATTGCTCCAAGTATCAAGTATTACAATTACTTTTTAATTTCATTTTGAGTGTTTGCATTGTCATGACCAGTGCATTAAATCCCGGTTAATGCACCACCTTGATTATTTGGCTTATTCCATTTTTACAACAGGTGGATTTCTTACTAAAGAAAACAATATACATAAATGTTCTCATCTTTCATTCCTTTTAGTTGTCTTTCATACATTTTGAACAATCTAACACAGAAAATGTATCAGAAGATTAATATGTTGGCATCATGTTTAAGGTATACATTTAATGCACTGTTCAATGGACTTTGCACTCACGAATGGCCCTCTTACAGTCGAGCCATTCTTACAGTCGGGCCATTCTTACAGTCAGGCCATTCCACTCGAGCCAGTCCTTTGAACAGTGCATTAAATGCATATATAAACAATCTGCCTCAACATTAATCTTGAAGTATAGCTTCACTGTTACTCTATCAAAACTTGCACAGATCAGTGACAAGCAATTCCAAACAGCTATGTAGGAAAATTTTAATCTAGTACAAGCACAAATTTATATCATTAGTAGTAGTAATATTTATTTCAAGTGCTCAATTCAAATGAAGTCTGCTAACTAGCCCTTTACAATAAAAGCTACACAAAGAAAAAATAAAACAATTAATTAACTAATTAAAAACAAAATAAGAAGTCCAATCACTGTTGATTGTCTGTAGACCAAGATGCCAAACTTCTTTCAACCAGTGCAAACTGGAATCAAATGGTTATTCCTCCAAACTTTATTGTATAAGTCAATGCTACATATTCAGTGTCATTGTCATAACAATAGAACGTGCTTGCTGCAAAAACATTCTCATTTCTTAGTTTGACATGAGCTTTATATGCAGGAACAGTGAAGTTTCAAACACTACTGTTCCAGTGGAGCAGTGTTCTTTTTATAAGCATGTGGCACCAATAATCAATAAGTTGATTTCTGCTCCGAAAAAAAAAAAAAATCCATGTTGTCAAACAAGATTATCATAAAAATAATTTCTTCCAGTAAAAATTGTCAGCACAATTAGTGAATACACATATGCATGGCTGCTTGCAGGTGTATAACTGTACATAGCTGGATGCTACATCATGTAAATACTAATCACCAAGATACATATTTGCAAATATTCAACCAATAAAGTAGTTGTAAATTAAGCCTATTAAAAAGAAAAGAATTTGTCTTGATAATGCCAAAAAAGTAGGAACAGCAAAATCTGAACCAGAAAAGTATTATTTGAGAAAGTACTGTTCCGTAGAACAATGGCAACAAATTTAAACTTCACCCCTATTTTTGAAAAGGGCCCTACATACACACCATATTTTTTTCCCATCACAAATCTTACCTTGTTCAGCTTAGTTAAGGTTTGACGGCAATTCTCAATCTTCTCCATTTTTGATTTTGTTTTGTCTTCTCCATCTCGGAAACCTGTGCTCCATATTCCAGCCACAGTGACAAGAGCCGAGGCATGGATTGATATATGTATTGATTTCCATAATTCAAGGATTGACCAAAATTCTTGATGACATGAACCACAAATTCCTGGGAAAAAATAACAGAAATTTTCAAGCATTTTAGAAATCACAGTGGACACAACCAGCTTAATGTTAATTAGTTCAGTGGTCAAGCAAGTTGATCTCATATTGTTAATGTATTTTGAAGACAATTTATTTAACTTTTTTATCATTTTAATAATTTTTCCTCAAAAAGTCAGGTGTTAAATAATAGTTACCTTACTAGATTCTGTTTTACTCCTTTCCAGACATATTCAATGGTTTTTAAGTCACAAAATATGATAGAATACATGAGGAATCTGAGGTCATGATGTCACAACTAGTCTGATTTCAGTCGTTTCTACACAGAACTTTATAAACTTAAATATCTCCTTAACGGAATAAGATTGTTTATTGCATTCTTCCCCATTTTGTTTCTTTTGAGTTCCTCTGTCATATGAGATCAATTTGCTTGACCACTGCACTAATCCTTTAACTGCTTAAATTTTTAAACGTGAAATATGACCTCATACAGACAGCTATATAATCAGCAATTCATTTTCAATGAATCATTATGAAAGGAAAACACTATCCTAACTTATAACATACACATATCCTTGAAAATAGCAATTTTTCTTGTAATAAACATATACTCCACTCAATACCCTTTCATATTCCTGGAAGCAGAGATGTTGACTCGAATCACTGACTTGGACTCGATCACTGACTTGGAATTAAGTCTGACTAAAGTCACATTTCTTTTTATTTGTGACTTGATCTGCAAACAAATGACTTGACTTGACAAGAAGAAATTTGACTTGCCGACATTAGCCATTCATTTGCGAGCAAATGACTTAACTTAACTTGGCTTGCCAACAAGTGACTTGTGACATGACTTGATAGGCAGAAATATGACTTGTGTTACAGCTTGACCTGGAAGAAACTAACAACATTGAAAAAAGGCTCACCCAGCTTTTTCTGCTTTATCGGTGAAGCTAAGCATGAGGCGATCGTAGTACTTGGCCATGTAGAAATGACCGTCCTCCCATTCTGGATTGACATCCACCACTTTCTTATATTGTTTCATCACAGAATTACTTTCAGATATGGCGGTGTCTTCCATGTACCGCCCAATCAAAAGCAACGCCTACAATTAAGGAAATTAAATTGATTGCTATATTAAAAGTTGCATTGTTTTTTATACATATTTCTTTGCATTTACATTCAATTTCTCTCACTTCCAACAAAATGAAAATTATATGGAAAATTTAATGCATTTTCCCTTCATGATTGGTCATGCATGCAACGGACACTTGCATCAAAGCAGACTTTTGAACACATGTGTAGTCATCCTGCCCAGTCAACTTTTATTCCACTCTTCCCTCTAACTCACATCTCAGGCTCCTCACATCCCAGCCTCCTATCTCACCAAACAGTCACATCCAACCCATCCCATCCCACTGCAGTACTCCATTTATCCATCAACCTAACATGCCCCATTCATACACCATAACATATTCACCAACCATCCCCCATTCGCTGACACCCCCACCACATCTACTTACAATCTTGAGATAACACCATCTTACTTATCTCATTCCCATTCTTAGGCATTCACCTACACTCTCGACCAGCCTGCAATTTCCTTCCCTACCATTCACCAAGCCTTCTCATGGCTAACATTCTACATTAATCAACGCTATCTGTGCACCGTTACATCCTGTCCCACTGATCTACCATATACGCTAATGCCCTCCAACATGCACCTAACAATACTCCACCCACCAACCCAACATCAACTCATGAGCCCAATCTCCACTCACCTGCCCTACTTCCAATCGCCTCCCAACCTCCAATCGCCTCCCAACCTCCACTCGCCTCCCAACCTCCACTCGCCTCTCAACCTCCACTCGCCTCCCAACCTCCACTCGCCTCCTAACAACTATTCGCCTCCCAACCTCCACTCGCCTCCCAACCTCCATTCGCCTCCCAACCTCCACTCGCCTCTCAACCTACTCACCTGCTCAACCTCTACTCACCTGCCAAACCTCCACCCACCTGCCAAAAACCTCCACCCACCTGCCAAACCTCCACCCACCTGCCAAACTTCCACCCACCTGCCCAACCTCCACCCACCTGCCCAACCTCCACCCAACTGCACAACCTCCACTCACCTCCCAACCTCCACTCACTGTCCCAACCTCTACCTATCGGCCCAACTCCACTCACTGGCCCAACTCCACTCACTGGCCCAACTCCACTCACTGGCCCAACTCCACTCACTGGCCCAACTCCACCACTGGCCCAACTCCACTCACTGGCCCAACTCCACTCACTGGCCCAACTCCACTCACTGGCCCAACTCCACTCACTGGCCCAACTCCACTCACTGGCCCAACTCCACTCACTGGCCCAACTCCACTCACTGGCCCAACTCCACTCACTGGCCCAACTCCACTCACTGGCCCAACTCCACTCACTGGCCCAACTCCACTCACTGGCCCAACTCCACTCACTGGCCCAACTCCACTCACTGGCCCAACTCCACTCACTGGCCCAACCTCCTCGCCCGACCTCCACTCGCCCGCCCTCCACTCGCCCCGCCCTCCACTCGCCCGCCCTCCACTCGCCCGCCCTCCACTCGCCCGCCCTCCACTCGCCCGCCCTCCACTCGCCCGCCCTCCACTCGCCTGCCCTCCACTCGCCTGCCTCCACTCGCCTGCCCTCCACTCGCCTGCCCTCCACTCGCCTGCCCTCCACTCGCCTGCCCTCCACTCGCCTGCCCTCCACTCGCCTGCCCTCCACTGCCTCCCTCCCTCTCGCCCTGCCCCTCCACTCGCCTGCCCCTCCACTCGCCTGCCCTCCACTCGCCTGCCCTCCACTCGCCTGCCCTCCACTCGCCTGCCCTCCACTCGCCTGCCCTCCACTCGCCTGCCCTCCACTCGCCTGCCCTCCACTCGCCTGCCCTCCACTCGCCTGCCCTCCACCGCCTGCCCTCCACTCGCCTGCCCTCCACTCGCCTGCCCTCCACTCGCCTGCCCTCCACTCGCCTGCCCTCCACTCGCCTGCCCTCCACTCGCCTGCCCTCCACTCGCCTGCCCTCCACTCGCCTGCCCTCCACTCGCCTGCCCTCCACTCGCCTGCCCTCCACTCGCCTGCCCTCCACTCGCCTGCCCTCCACTCGCCTGCCCTCCACTCGCCTGCCCTCCACTCGCCTGCCCTCCACTCGCCGCCTGCCCTCCACTCGCCTGCCCTCCACTCGCCTGCCCTCCACTCGCCTGCCCTCCACTCGCCTGCCCTCCACTCGCCTGCCCTCCACTCGCCTGTCCTCCACTCGCCTGCCCTCCACTCGCCTGCCCTCCACTCGCCTGCCCTCCACTCGCCTGCCCTCCACTCACCTGTCCTCCATTCACCTTCCCTCCATTCACCTTCCCTCCACTCACCTGCCCTCCACTCACCTGCCCTCCACTCACCTGCCCTCCACTCACCTGCCCTCCACTCACCTGCCCTCCACTCACCTGCCCTCCACTCACCTGCCCACCACTCTTCTGCAAGGACTATTGCATTCCAGTTCTACTGAGTTAGGAGACCCCATTGTATTTATTATTAATTTGCTTTCATGTCAGACACAAATATTTTAATTGATCTTCATGTCAGGAATGCATTGTTTTAAGTTAGCTTGAAGTGAGTCTCCATTCCCCAAATTTCCTTTAAGCAAGACACAACTGAAAAACAGTTGATATTCCATATAAACTATAGCAATGCAATTGAAGTGAGTCTCCATTCTCTCAAAGTTCCTTTCAAGTAAGACACATCTGACGAAAAAGAAAAAGTTGGAATTCCCATTTTAAAGGCAGAAATTTATTGTCCTAGTTAAGATAAAGATTATATATTTCTAGTCACCAACTTTGTTGATGGGGAGGATAACAATCTAAACATTTAAAGTATAGCAGTACAATGCAAACTAGAAAAACCTTTGCATGTGCCAGTCTCTCTGCTGGTTTCTTTTTGGATGTACACTGGCTGAAGTGTTCTGCAACTCCTTTCTGCAAACAAATCAGAGCCTGATGACCCTCCCCCTGAAAAAAAAAGCAATGAAAGACTTGTTAATGAGTCAATGCAATGTGCATAATTAAAGATACATTTTTCTGGCATAGCACTTAATGTACTGGGCAAAGGCACAGTCTGTTGAACAGTGCATTAAATGCATATATAAGCACAATGCCAAAAAATCAATCTTTTTATACAATTTTGGTGTTGGATTGTTTAAATTGCATGAAAGACAACTAAAAAGAATGAAAAATGAGATAAGTTTACATATATTTTTTTTTGCTTTATTAAGACATTCACATGTTGTAAAAATGGTCTGACCCAGATAATGAAAGTAGTGCATATAAACTGGGATTTATTGCACTGGTTATGACAATGCAAATACTCAAATAAATTATATAAGGTAGAATATATACACACGGTGTTGCAAATCTACGGGCAAAAGCTCCGAAACATACAAAGGGGAAATGGTTTATTGCTTGTCATTGAGTTACTGCATAGCTACATCAATATCAAATTGAAAGGGATGGAATTATACAACCTTACTCTGGGACCCTTCCAGATTCTAAGCTTTGGTGATATTACCTTATTTCACGTATCATGCTCAAAGGCATGCAGTCTGGAGTGTAAAAAAAGTATTAGACCCACGTAAAAAAAAATATTAGCTTATCACCCTAACCCAGTTAGAGATACAGTGGCTCAGTGACTGAAGGAGCACTAGACCGAAAAGTGAGGGCGCTCGTTTTTGCGAATTTCACAGATATATTATCCACAATAGATCGATAAACTTTATGCCTAAATAGCCCACAGACAATGTGAGGACAAAGGTCACTTGAATATTCATATTATTAACTAGAAAATTGATATACCGTTGCGTGCAAGATAAAAAAAATTGGGAGGGAGGGGGGGGGTACCCCTAAAAATTCGGCCTCACTTTTCGGTCTGGTGCTCCTTTAATGGAGTCATGCTCGTATTTGAAAGGTACCGGGTTCGATTGCAGTCATGTTTGTTTGTTTGTTTGATGAGGACTTAATGGCACAATGACAACGAGGGTCAACTTGTGCCTGAGAGGTCAGATCATTCTAGAGGTGAGAAGGAAAGAAAACAGGGGGAGAATGAGAGAAGAAAAAAAAATGCAGTCATGAGCGCTGCATTGTGTCCTTGACCAAGACACTTTACTCTACTTGCTCCAGTCCACTCAGCTGTAAAATGAGTACCAGCACTGCTGGGGAGTTGATCTGCGATGGACTGGCATCCAGTCCAGTCATGTACTCTCATCCGCTGGCGCCATGGAAACCGGGGATAATAAGCACTGGCCCTATGAGCCTGATAACTCTGATGGATTTATCATTTTTGTTACCCCAGTCGGAAAAGTGATGCAGGCAGGCGGTTTTTATTTTTTCCCAAGCCAATTCATTTCGCTGATTTGCAGCTTTCCGGATCAAGTCAACCACATGAGGTGTAATAAATATCAAAAACTATCATAAAAAAATCGGTCGTATTTCGGTAGACAGTAGATAGAAATGGAACTACGGATGCTGAATACCTTATCTGAGAAAAAAATATGGCACTTTTTCTAAAAAGTAAAATCTGGGATTCTTTCAAAACTGATGGATGCTAGGGTAATAAGCTAAAAACTTTGTTATGAATTGAGGGTGGAAAAGGCTTTACGTGGTATTTAGATCACTGCGAAGTAAATCAATCAAACAAGTTGAAAACGTACCTTGTCCCACAACCATTTGGCCTTCTCCAAACATAATTCTGGTAAAGAATAAGCGCTGGCACTGAGGAGAGAGCTGTAAGCAGTCTGCAACTGGCCAGCCCTAAAGCAAACAAATGCAATATATATATGATTATAAAATTGCTATGGAGTATTGCTATGAAGTATCTGCATTGTGGTGACCCGTGCATTAATTCCCCGTAATGTACAACCTTGAGTATTTAATTTAGTTTAGTCCATTTTTACTACAGGTGAATTTTTTAACAAAGCACAAAAATGTATGTAAACTGTTCTCGTTTTTCATTCTTTTTTGTTGTTTTTTATGCATTTTAAACAATCTAGCACAAAAATTTTTGAAAAAAATTAATCAAGTGGCATCGTGTTTATATGTGTAATTTATGCACGGTTCAAAGGACTTTACACTCGTGAATGACCCTCGTAAAGTCTGGTCATTCCACTCGGGCCAAATCCTTTGCCGTGTGCATCAAATATGCATATAAACACTCTGCCAAAACATTAATTTTTAATAATAACTTATCTTCCAGTTTTGACAAACCCTGATTCCAGTTTTCTGCTCTAAAATGTGGCATCCTACATACAAGCTACAATTCCGTGGATTTGATGTTAAGACATTATAGACCAGCGATTCTTAATAGGTGGCCCGCGGGCCAAGTCTGGCCGGCCAAACAATCCACTCTGGCTTGCGAACAATAGTCGTAGCGGAAAAAAAAAAAATCTGAATGAGATCAGTAAAAATCCCAAAATACTTGTTTATTTTCTAGGCAGATCTGCACACTATAATATCGCAACTTATCAAGCAAAATGTTATCTTTAGTTCTGCTATAAAATGGGCAGACACGTGGCTTGTAAAAGGAAGGCTGATAAGAAAACCGCCGACATCTGGCATACATCCTTCTTATAGCGCAAGCTCTCAGTTTGTTTGTATTGCGGGATTGTTTTGACATGTTATGTTTGTCATGTGACGCTGGTTTTGTCATGCGATTGGCCCGCGGCCCGAGGCTGTTGTGAAATGATGGCTTTTGTTTTTTTGTTTTTTTATTAAGAACCCTTGTTATAGACCATTTTACATCTGAATCAGCTAATTCTGGAAAACTAATCTCAATAATGTTACATGGCCAAACTTCACATGGCCATTATGCACCAGTCTTATACTGGGGAAATCTTATTGACCAATCATCACACAGACCTCCCAGAGAACATCTCCATGCAGCATAAATCCAAATTTTAGAGCAGTTTTTTTAAAATAGAGTGTCAACAAAACACTAAATTATCTCTGTTTCGTCTGACATAAGGGATAGCAGGGTAATCCATATCATGATCACAAGAATACCTCATTGTTATGTAGCACACACACATCATGCTGGTATCACATCATGCTGGTAACACATGCTTTTAAAGGTATATGGACAGGTAGAGGAAGCATAGTGAAATTGATTTGAAATCTAATAAAAAAAATGTAAGAAAGCACAAAAAAAAAAAAA
Source organism: Chiridota heheva (assembly GCA_020152595.1). Taxonomy (NCBI): domain Eukaryota; kingdom Metazoa; phylum Echinodermata; class Holothuroidea; order Apodida; family Chiridotidae; genus Chiridota; species Chiridota heheva. The sequence goes on from JAIGNY010002361.1 coordinate 593,719, forward strand.
TCAAATTTGGTTACAAATGAGCCGTTTTACAGTTTTTTTTTTTTTTTTAAACTGTTTTATTATTGTGATATATGTATGAACAGGACATAGTCTCTATTTTCTTATATTAATCCATTCTTTTTAACCCTCTGCCATTTCTCTTTGAAAAAGCAAAGAAACTTCTAATAAAGAAGATTTGATCGTGCCCATCCCCCAACCAACCTCAAGCTGAAGAAGGCATTTTGAGGTTGTTTTCCTGTTCATACATCACATTTGTTTTCATATATGAAAAACAAATCAAACATTAATTACTCATAACTTGAAAACTACATGTGCTATTTGCAAAGATCAAAGACTATTAAACTCTAAGAAACTATCAAATGTAATGCTTTTCCCAGTCATTGCTTGAACAGATAATTTTTGTACCTGTCCATCGACCTTTAAGTGTACATTATTTTGTCTGCATATTTAAAGATTTCATGCTTGAATATTTTTGCACTTCAGTACTTTCATTCTTGTTCTCATTTTCTTGTTTTTTACATCTTTATCATTATTTATTGATGTTGGGTTATGTCACCAGTCAAAAAATGTTGGTTGAGCGCTTACTAGAGCACAGACTCTTATTACGTCGCATACGGTATTCCTTTTTGATGAGAGAAACAGAAACAATAGATTTTCACATCACTCGTGAATCATTTAAAAATTTTAAAAATCTGGAGCCTTGGATGAATATAGAAATGCAAATAATTCGTCAATTAACTGAATTACATTATACAAAAATGCAAGAGCACGATTGCAGATTCCACATACCGTAATTGACGTATTACGTGTCCATGCTCTAATAAGCGCCCCTGCTCTAATAAGCGCCCCCCCCCTCTAATAAGCGTCCACCCAACATTCTTTGACTGATAACATACCCCAACATCAATAAATAATGAACACCGTTTACATGTATTTATGTTAAATACCTTTGTTGTACGCTAGTCTGAATCCCTGTTAATATGGGAAATTTGAATAATTACTCAAACTTTGTTACATTCTTTGCTTATTTTGAATCTGACGCTCTCGATGTTCTGGTGGTGGTTATTGTAAGGGTAGCACATATATATAGAACCAGTTCACATATATGTGCAATGCAGTTCGAATAGCACATTGTATGTGACTACCCAGCATGGGCACTTATTAGGAAGGATTTGGGCCTAAAAGTGGTGTAATTCTGTTTCCGTAAGCGCTGTGGTTGCTTATTACATCACATGTGGTATACCTTACAAAACTTACTTTCTGGCCACCCTTGCACTCTGCAACCAGCACTGGCCTATCTCTTGTTGAATTGCCAGGTCTTCGCATCTGCAGAATATAAAATGTACAACCACAAAATGAAATTCCTATCAAAAATATGTTCCAGGTAATCTTCATGTGACACATGGTAACAGTTTGAAGTTGACCAAAGAGTTCTCACGAATAGATATTCAACGTTTTAACTTTTCGCAAAGAGTTGTTAATGAGTGGAATGGTTTGCCTGAGTGGGTAGTTAGCTCCAATTCCATTCACAATTTCAAAGACAACATTGATAAGTTCTTTACTAACTCTGGGCGTCTTTGATTTTTGTCTGTGGTGGTGATGGTGGTAGTTTGGCTTTTTATTGGGTGATAACCCTTCTTAACCCATCATCTTATTATGATATGTTATGTTATGTTATGTTAAAAGCATATCAGAGATTTTGGTTTCCATTTCAATATGTGTACCAGACATAGAAACATTACAATCTACCTGGCCTATTACTTTTCACCTGCAAGTCCTGAGTTACAAATGAAACAAGTTGGAAGATTTCAAACCCTGTCTCCACTAAGCCTCATCACTCTCCTGGATTTTTTCATAAACACCAATGCTTGATTGACCCATAGGGTTATTAAAGGATTAGTTCACAGGTCAAGCAAGTCCATCTTATATAAAAGAGGACTTCAAAAGAAACAAACTAGTGAAGAAAGCATTCAAAAACATTATTCCATTAAGGAGATATTTAAGTTTAAAGTTTGGTATCAATTGTGTAGAAACGACTGAAATCAGACTAGTTGTGATGCCATAACCTCAGATTCCTCAAAGTCTTTATGTATTCTATCATATTTTGTCCTGCAATTTTGTGGTTTAAAAACCTTGGGATATGTCAGAAAAGTAGTCAAACTGAATCTAGCAAGGGTTTTTATAATATACCACCTGAAAAAAGTTTGAAGAAAAATAATTTAAATAATGAACAAATTAAATAAACTTTCTTTAAAATACATGGACTTCCATAGAGGAATCTGAGACCTTGAGATCACAGCTAGTCTGATTTCAGTCGTTTCTACAGAAATTATACCAAACTTAAAACTTGAATATCTCCTTAACGGAATAAGATTTTGAATGCTTTCTTCACCATTTTGTTTCTGTTGAAGTCCTGTTTTATACAAGATGGACATGCTTGACCCCTGAACTAATCTTTAACAGTAAATAGCTCCATGGGCTAATCACAGTAAATGTGAGCACACTTATTGCTGGCTTTACATAGTTGCACAGCACTTTCAGTGAATTGTGGTTTGGAGATCTTATTTCTAAGCCAACCATTTGATTCACTAATAGTTTTCTTTCTTTTTAATTACCACCTGCAATCTTGGACAAAATTGTTGGGACACTTACCGAAAAGTTAGCATGTTATTTCAAATTTTCATGTACAGCTATTTTTTGGTGGTCACCCCCCCCCCCCCACCCCTTCCCGACTGGAAAGTTAGCATGTTATTTTAACTTTTCATGTACAGCTATTTTTTAGGTCACATTCCCCTCCCCCCTCCCCGGTCCTTCTTCTATGTTGTCAAAATATTTCAATAGGAAATACAGAGACATGAAAAGTAATTATTCAAGATTGCAGATGGGTTTCAAGAGAAAGAATAAAAACTACTGAAGTAGGAGGAAAATTGGTAGGTAAATTATGGTTTATGTGATGAGGGGCTTCTAGAAAGGTTTTAATAGGCTTCTTGGATCATCATGGAAGGCAGAGAATGACTTTTTGTGAGCTGATAAAGTAATTTTGAATCTCAAAGAACATTAATGATGCATTAGGTAATTAAACAAAACACTGTTTGCAGGAGCTAATGTCAAACTTAATTCTGGATTTTGCCAGTAGCTTAGAGGACAATTTTCCTCACCTCTGTCTCTGCCAGTGTTTCAATTCCACTGTATTCCTTGGTCTAATTCTATACACATTTCTACTCACCCTTTCCTCGCTGTAATGAACCTCCTGTTTAGCCTTGACTAAATGTTCCAAAACACTTTTCCTTTCACCCACCTTTATAATTTTACATCTAAACCTATCAAACCAAACCATAGTTTGTTGGCTGGAAGAATTCCCTTAAAGGAGACATCAAGTCAAATATTCTAGCTTGATATATAACAGACAATCAAGAAATAACCCAACTATGCCCTAATTTGCATATCATTTGCATAATTTCTTATTTTATTTTTTGCAAATGAAAAACCCCATCATAAAATCCTATTCCATTCTCAAGTTATCCAAGTTTGAAGTTGTAACATGGATGCTGACATTTTGTCTAATTGTGTGTTTATATCATGCCAATGATGACATCATTTGTCCTAGGTGTTAGCACACATAATGTATTTCTTTACAATTCTATTTGAAATTTTCTTTCCAAAATGCTTTGACATGCAGTTTTAACGGCTTCCATTATTAATATCATATACAAATACAAATTCACAGCCCCATGCAAAGGAAAAAGTATTTCTTAGAAGTTAGAAAATTTGAAATAGATTATAAAGAAATAAATTAATATGTATGTGTATATGTATATGTATGACATCATTTTTTAGAGGGTGTATAAACAAATGGCTGCTCCCATGTAAATTTACATTGACAGAATGTTTTAATAAATTAGAAAGTATATGCTAAATTGTTTTGTACGATGTGAACTTTCTTCAGGTGACTTATAATTATCATTTCTATTATATTAGGTGAAGAAAAAGCCAGAGTTTATGTCTCCTTTAAATTAAAGGATTTACCTTCAGTCAAGCCCAGAATGATTCGCTTCATGCTGAGTAAAGGCTCTTGAACTCTTCCAGATATCTGAGTGATGTCCAGGCGGCTGTTCCACTCCTGCAAGACTCCACCCTCTTCTGTTTTGGGTTGCCAGTTATCAAACGACACCAACTGTTTTATTCCCGCTCAATGTCTGAAAGCATGTGGAGCCTAAAATTGGCAAAATATGACATTTAATCACGGCAGGAAATGTGTGACCAACTTGTAATTAAAGGATAAGTTCAGTGGTCAAGAAAGTCCATCTTCTATGAAAGAAGACTTCAAAAAAAACCAGACACCGCAAACGATACACATCCCCTCTTCGCTAATAACATGCTTTCCAGCCTCTGCACACCTGCCATCCAACCCTGTTCCACATAACATACTATGCTACAGGAAATCATACATGAAATCCAGGTACCATTCCACAACATGACCTGTATGCCATCACACCTGCAATCAAGATGACATCCCACCATATGCTTTGCAACCCTGTCCCATATACCATGCCACCCTATCCCATATACCATGCCACCCTGTCCCATATACCATGCCACCCTGTCCCATATACCATGCCACCCTGTCCCATATACCATGCCACCCTGTCCCATATACCATGCCACCCTGTCCCATATACCATGCCACCCTGTCCCATATACCATGCCACCCTGTCCCATATACCATGCCACCCTGTCCCATATACCATGCCACCCTGTCCCATATACCATGCCACCCTGTCCCATATACCATGTCACCCTGTCCCATATACCATGCCACCCTGTCACACATGCCATCCCTCCCTGTCCCATATACCACACCACTTTGTCCCACATCCCATCCTTCCATGTGCCATCCTACCCTGTCCCACATGCCATCCTTCCATGTACCACATGCCATCCCACCCTATCCTACAGGCTATTCCATCCGATCCCACATGCTATCCCACCCTGTCCCATCCCACCTGAAATCCAGACGACATGCCATCCTGTCTCACATGTCAATACATTCTGTCCCCCATGCCATCCCACTTTGTTCTTGTAGACGGAGAAATGGTAAAAACGGTAAAGATGCCATATCCCCTCTTTGCCAACTTTGTTGGCGAGGGGATAAGAAAACATTGAAGAAAGTGTTCAAAAATCTTATTCAGTTAAGGAAATTTTCAAGTTTAAAACTCTGTCTTATCTGTGTAGAAATGACTGGTGTAGTAAGTCTACTACGGAAAGTTGGTATCTTCATCCCCACATTCATAAGAACTGTTAATATATTCTAAAGAAAGTTTATTTAAATTTTTTACTACATAAAGTATGTAATTTCTCAAAATTTCTTTAGGTGGTATTGACTACTTTTCTGACATATCCCATGGTTTTTAAGCCACAACATCGCAGGACAAAATATAATGAGCTACATAAAGACTTTAAGGAATTTGAGGCTATGACATCACAACTAGTCTGATTTCAGTTATTTCTACACAATTGATACCAAACTTTAAACTTAAATATCTCCTTAACGGAAAGAGAGTTTTGATTGCTTTCTTCACTATTTTGTTTTTGTTTCATTTGAAGTCCTCTTTTATATGGGATATGCTTGATTGACCCCTGAGTAATCAATCGTTTAAAGGGTAAGTTCAGTGGTGAAGCAAGTCTATGTTATATAAAAACAAACTAGGGCACATTTTCAAAACAGGGAGGATGCAGTCTTTGGTGGGGGGAGGGGGAGGGGGTAGCAATGCAATAATTCTCCTATTTCTTTTTAATAGCATAGCTGAAACTGAGAAGTCTTTATAAGAGAAATGAATGTTTTTACCTTACGATGTATTCATATCCTCTCTGATATGAGCCCTTTTCCATGCTCGCTGCAGATAGAGGTCCCATTTGTGCACTTCTAACATTCCTCAGTTGTTTTTCAAACTCGGATATATTCTGATGGTAAAATTTCAAAGATGAGCATTTTTGAGCAATGACCAAACATATTTAATTAGGTATTTTGCATATATTTGAATATTATAGTGAAAAATTATGCATATTAATCTGAAGACCTAAGTCTTAGCTTTCATTCAATAGATACATTTAATGATAGGAATTGAAAGAAAAGTGTAAAAACTAAGCATCATCTATAAAGTTTAACAAAATTGCATTCTGTAAATGGGTGATCAAGGACTTCATGGGGTAAATACTGCTTACATTCTTTGAATCAGATATACCAATCCATCTATTAGGCGTATGTACAACCTTGTATACAAATGATACTTATTTCTTCACCAGTTTTCAGCGATTACAGCATTTCTATTATTTTCTTACCTTGTGCTTGGCAGCAAGCAAAATTCTACCAAGGCCCACTTTAAAATCTGGGATTATATCAGTGCCTTACCTTGTGTTTGGCAGCAAGCAGAATTCTACCAAGGCCCACTCTGAAATCTGGGATTATATCAGTGCCTTACCTTGTGCTTGGCAGCAAGTAGAATTCTACCAAGGCCCACTCTGAAATCTGGGATTATATCAGTGCCTTACCTTGTGCTTGGCAGCAAGTAGAATTCTACCAAGATCCACTCTGAAATCTGGTGATTCTATCAGTGTCTTACCTTGTGCTTGGCAGCAAGTAAAATTCTACCAAGGCCCACTCTGAAATCTGGTGATGTACTCTTTTCTTTATTCAGATGCTTTTCCAAGTCGTCCCACCGGGCCAGCTTCCAGCAGGCTTCAACCCTGAAGGCATTCAGCTCAGAAGTCCATTCACATCTGAAAAAAACATGTGTTCATTACAGTATGTACTGAGATGAAAAAGTGTCTTTCTATCAATGTTATATCATGCATGTTTGATTTTAGGAATATCACAAATAAGTATATACATTTTCTATTGTTGTTTTGTGCAAAGTACTTTATTTTTCTGTGTAACAGATACAAAACACAAAACACATTTTTGCCTTGGATTTTTTATCAGCATAAAAGTTATATTGCCAAGAAAAATGATTTCTATGATAGGTTTTTGTATTATTTAAGCAACTTTTCAGAAATATTAAGACTTCTGTGATCATTTCATATATTCAGTGGACTACAGTATTTAGTTGTACTTTTTTTTCTCTATATATACATGTACTTCAATTTCCAAGTGCTATGCTTATTTCTTGGTTTTCTTTTTATTAGTTATTATTTTTCTCCCTTCTTTTCAAAAAATCTTCTTTAAGAAGCTTTTCCACAAGAACAAATTATATCTGTATTTCTATCTTTATAACATATATTATGTATCCTATTTTGTCATGATTACATTTGTTGTTTGACAGTTGGAAAATGAGAAAATAAATATTGAGAAAACATAATATCATGCATGAGTAAGAAACAAAAGACATAAGGTTAGAACTATCAGTACTTGGAAGCAAAAACATGCATGATTACAGGGGCACAACTGTTATGCAAGGAAGGATTTTCTAAAAGGATGCTTACATTAAAATCATGAAATACATACACTATGAAAGGTGGTAGTTTCATACAGTATAAAGATTGGTATGGCAATACTTAATTAGGACAGTTGTTAATGCAATTAGCCAGTTTTATTATTATCTTCTATCCATCCAACAACTAATGGCCTTTTCCATTAATCTTCCCTTAATCAAAATGCCTAATGTCCCACCCATCAGCCTTCTCCTCATCAAAAGCCCAAGTCCCACCCATCAACCTTCTATTCATCACAAGCCCAATGTCCCACCCATAAACCTTCCAATCATCACAATCCCAATGTCCCAACCATCAACCTTCTCTTCATCACAAGCCCAATGTCCCACCCATGAACCTTCCATTCATCACAATCTCAATGTCCCACCTATGACCCTTCCATTCATCACAAGCCCAATGTCCCACCAATGAACCTTCCATTCATCACAATGTCCCAACCATGAACCTTCCATTCATCACAATCCCAATGTCCTATCAATGAACCTTCCATTCATCACAATCCCAATGTCCCACCCATGAGTCCCACCCATGAACCTTCCATTCATCACAATCACAATGTCCCACCCATGAACCTTTCATTCATCACAATCCCAATGTCCCATCCATGAACCTTCCATTCATTACAATCCCAATGTCCCACCCATACCTTCCATTCATTTCAATCCCAATGTCCCAACCATGAACCTTCTATTCATCACAATCCCAATTTCCCACCCATGAGTCCCACCCATGAACCTTCCATTCATCACAATCCCAATGTCCCACCCATGAACCTTCCATTCATCACAATCCCAATGTCCCACCCATGAACCTTCCATTCATCACAATCCCAATGTCCCACCCATGAACCTTCCATTCATCACAATCTCAATGTCCCACCCATGAACCTTACATTCATCACAATCCCATTGATCCACCCATCCTCATCACTAAACTTATACACGTGTCTCTCTTCCAAGACTATTTTTGTGCAGAACAGATCTGGATAAAATCTAGGTCCAGCGGTTATAACTCATACACGTGTCTCTCTTCCAAGACTATTTTTGTGCAGAAAAAACTAGGGACTTCGCAGTTATAACCGATGTCCCACCAATGAGAGAAAAAACGTGTCTCTCTTCAAGACTATTTTGTGCAAGGGACTTGAGGAAGAAATTGAATCAAAACAAGTAAAGATTTTTAGGCAACAGCTTTATGTGGTAAATATGTGCTCTAAAAACGTCACCCATGTAATTGTGCAATGATAAATACTTTAAATTGTGAAAGAGGGAAGCATATAAAGATGTATTTATTACATTAATATTATTTCTGTCAAGATTTTTCGCGAGAAGATTTTTAATACCTTAGTCAGAACCGTGGGAGACTTTATAATTAATTCCAACTATATCCTCAGATAATGTATTTACTTTTCTGTAAGAATTCCGTTGACATGAATTAATGCAGTATTAAGTTGCCCTAGATCCATTAGAGAGTTGAGGAGCCCCTCCCGGTGCCGTAGCTCTGTTGGTTCCAGCTGGATGGCCTTCTCATAGCAAGCAACAGCATCCTGTAATTTACCTGTATTGGCATGAAATAAATGGCTTAAAAAATCCATTGCACATGTATCACATGAAAACAAGAAAATGTACCAGATTATTAAAACTATACACTTTGTTTGTTTGTTTGATGAGGTCTTAACGGCACCACGACAACGTGGGTCAAATTGTGCCTGAGAGGTCAGATTATTTTAGAGGTAGGTAGGGAAAAAAACAGGGGGAGAATGAGAGAAATTCAAGAACAAAAGTCAGAAAGCTGTGTTCGAGAGAGGAGGTGCATGGGTGAAACAAAAACAAAGTAGAGAGAGGGTAGAAGAGGAGAGTTAAATATGGTTGTAGAGGGAAGCATGAAGGAAGAAGATAATTTTATCCAGAGGATTTTTCTGGAAGAACTTAGCAATTGAGTTGTGGGGAGCGAGGGAAGCTCTGGGAAGGTAGTACAGGGGGCAAGCAAGGAGAACGTGATGGATAGTAAGGATGCAGTGGCAATTCTTACAGAGGGGTTGGGGAGAACCAATAAGGAGGTGGTAGTGAGTGAGGTGGGTGTGACCAATTCTAAGACGGGTAATATGAACGTTGTCGATACGAGAGAGGTTGTTGATGAAGGATTTGATCGGGATTGTGGGCTGGATGACATTGAGTTTGTTATCAATTTGCAAGTTCCATGAGCTTTGCCAGAAATCCCGAACAAGGGAAGCGATAAGCGGTTTGATGTCAGAGAGGGTTTTGGGAAAAGGGGTAGGGAGGAGGTTGAGGGCAAGCTTAGCGGCTGCATCAGCCCTGTCATTGCCAGGAATGCCAACATGGCTCGGTATCCAGAAGAAAAGAATACTTTTCCTGCAGAGGGCGGGAGAAAAAAGTTTCCGGAGGAGGAGGTGGCATGTGAGGTTATCCCAATTAAGATTGAGTAATGAGGTAAGAACAGCCTTTGAGCCGGAGAAAATGGCAAAGTGGCTGAGAGGAGAGTACTCAATAAAGTTGAGGGCGAGGAGAATGGCCTTAGCCTTGGCTGAAAACTATACAGAACTGAAATGTGCATGTGAGTTTTAAAGATTAATGTTGAGGCAGAGTGTTTGTATGTGTATTTAATGCACGGGGCAAAGAACTTTGACATGAGTAGAATGACCTGAGGAGGGTCATTCGTGAATGCAAAGTCCTTTGAATTGCGCATTAAATACACATATAACACGATGCCAAAACATTAATTTATTTCATAAAATTTTCGTGTTAGATGTTTAAAATGCATAAAAAAACGAGAAACGTTTACAAATATTTTATAAATTCATTACAAAAAAATTGCCTGTTTTGAAAATGGAATAAACCAAATAATTATGGTCATGCATTAATGGGATTTACTCTATGGGTAATAACAATGTATATATTCCATAGAAATTTTAAAATTTACTTTAAACCATTGGGTGCTAAATTGCAAACAGCGTGCCTATGCTCTGGTCCTGCAGTAATATATGAAGAATACTTTTGGAATTTTTTTTTTTTTTTTTTTTTGAGAAAACTTTGGACATCAAAGTTGTTGGGAAAGTTGTGCTCCTTCATATCATATGCTTTTTGATCAGCTTAGTACAACATATATGAATGCATAGTCACTTGGAGCAATGAAAATGAATTATGCAAAACTGCAAATTGATATTAAAAAATCAGTTTTTTTTTTTTTTTAAAAAATGAATGCATAGTCACTTGGAGCAATGAAAATGAATCATTAAAATTATGCAAATTTTTTTAAAATCAGTCTTTTTTTAAATAAAAAAAATGGGCAAGGATTTATTTTATGTCATGAGTTTACATATGATTAGGATATTATCAAATCTTTCAAATGATGTATGATTTCATACCATTTCAAAAGAAGAAAAAAAAAAAAATAGACAATAAGTTTCAAAAATATCAATGACTTTAATATACAGTAAGCCTACTGCGAGTATTGCCTAGACCTAATGCTTAGCTGTCGGATTCACTCAAAATCTATATCTGAGGCATCATCATCCGCATAAAAATCCTCATCCCCACACTATCATTGTCAGCAAATATTTCAGCTTTAGCTTCTTCGATTGTGTACAAAAAATGGATAATTTTGGGGCCATTTTCATCAATAAATTACTCCTCAATTGTCAATACAAACACACAACCAATTTGGTGTCTGAAGTTGTGTAATTTGTCTGTCAATCATTTGGAGTCCAAACAGGTGAGGTACGGTAGCACAGTAGTAATATCTAAAGACACCATTATCCTACCAGCGGATTCACCTGCCTGTAGCCCCTTGCTAAACCTCCCGGGGATATATTCGTCCATAGGCTTAAAGAGCTGCAAGATATAAAAAGAGCACAACATAGCAATGAAAAGGTGGCAGTGTATAAGATTAGATAAATACCCATGCTTTTGTGGTCCAAGATCTGATCTCTGAGTTCTGGTTCACCTCTCCTGGATGCGGTCACACCAGATACACCATCAGGTTCATCAAGAGCAACATAAATTTTCTGAAATGTAAGTAAAAAATGAAAATTTAAAGAATGCAATCAGGGCCGCCAAGAGGATCGCAGGACCACCATATTACCAATTTCTTAAAGCAAAAAAATGTGGGGATGACATATCAAAATGAGAACCACCCATTATTGTGGGGACCACACATACCAACATGGAAACCACACAGTGGGGACCACACATACCAACATATCATCAAAATGAAAACCATGTATCAATGTGAGGACAACCTACCACCATGGGGGACCACATACCAACATCAGGACAACCTACCACAATGGGGGACCACATACCAACATAAAAACCATGTATCCATATTAATGTGAGGACCACACATACCAACATGGAAACCACATATTAATATGAGAAACAAGCTACCACTGTGGGGGTGGGGGGGATCCACATCATGGGGACCAACATAGAAAGGGGCATGCTTTGATTACATACCTCAACATCTTCCTTGTGATCAGCCATGAACAAAAAACCTTAGGTTTTACAACATGGAAACCAAGAATCAATGTGAGGACAACCTACCACCATGGGGACCACATACCAACATGAGGACAACCTACCACAATGGGAACCACATACCAACATAAAAACCATGTATCAATGTGAGGACCACACATCAAAATGAGGACCACCCATTAATGTGGGGACCACACATACCAACATGGAAACCACATATTAACATGGGAAACAAGCTACCACTGTGGGGGACCACATATTAATATGGGGACCACATATCAATATGGGGATTACATATCAATATGGGATCACATATCAATATGGGGACCACATATCAATATGGGGACCACATAGGGGCATGCTTTGATTATGCCATACCTGCAAGAATCCTAAATGCTGCTGCATATCTTCCTTGTGATCAGCCATGAATGCCTCCAAAAGAGCCCGTGCGTAGGCTTGACAACATGGAAACCAAGAATCACTGTGAGGACAACCTACACACCATCAATATGGGGGCAACATAGGGGCATGCTTTGATTATGCCATACCTGCAAGAATCCCAAATGTTGCTGCCTATCTTCCTTGTGCTCAGCCATAAATGCCTCAAAGTGCATCAGAGCTCGCGCGTAGGCTTTACATTCAAATGATGCACTGGACAACAAGTCTTGTGGGATCTGCTCCAGGAACCGAGAGATACTTTGCAGCTCAGGATTTTTTGCAACAGGGCTGAATGAAATGAGAATAAAAAGCCAATATTTTTAACTAAATGAAAAACAAGGATGCAAATGTGCATTGAAGTGCTGATGTCTGACATCGTTATCGAAATAGATTATCAGGAGACTATGGGAAATTCAAAATGGACAAATTCACATATGGTTGAGGCTATATAAACTGTTGAAAGATTTTACAATTATCCCTGCCTACCCATCAATATTCATGATATTAGCACCAAAATGACTAGGGGTTATATGCAGACAATAATGCACCAGTTTACCAAACATCACATCATTCATCTGAACTGTTCTTGAGATGGAAGTGTTTTTGCATCGGAACCAAAACACAGACGGCTCTTCATGACCATATGATAATAATAAACCTTAAATCCTTTAAAATAAAAACCTTGTCCAAAATCCTAAGTAAACATATCCTTTGGTGTCTTTAAAATTCAATAAAGTGCATGTAAAATCTACCTGCTTTTCCACCAGGCACCTTGGATGATGGAAATGGCTGACTGGAGGCTAACTGCTGACTCTTTTGTTGTTTGTATTTGGTCAAATGATCGAGGATGGAAAACACTGTCTGGGCACTCAGGTGACTATCCTCGCTGGTTTTCTTGTCTCCTACCTTTCCTGCATGGCTCAGCACCGCTAGGATTTCTGTTTGAATCTAAAGACAAGAAACTTTCATTACAACAACAAGCACAATATTCATGTGGTAAACATATAGACTACATATCCATTAAGTAGTTTTTTTAGACAGTAGTTAATAGTATTTTTTTTTAGTGTTTTTTCTTTAAATTATGTATTGGATCAATTCTGCCAAAAAGAACCCCTGTCCATCAGAAATTTCAGCCCTAAGTATATGTATCTATTAAGGTCACTATGTGTTTGCTATTGTTTGCATGACAAAGGTCATCGAGTTCATGATAGTATGTGTCAGTACAGCATGTGTGATCAAAGGTTATACCAAAGAAAAAGATATCCTTCTTCTGGTTAAGTCCAGTTATCTATTTATCAACTTGTTTTTAAGGGGGGTTTGGTCTGCAGCTTCTGCATGAAACTCTATATCCAAATACCACAGTGATTCCAGTTTATACACAGTGGTTCCAGTTTATACACAGTGATTCCAGTTTGTCCACAGTGATTCCAGTTCATACACAGTGATTCCAGTATACACAGTGATTCCAGTTTATACACAGTGATTCCAGTTTGTCCACAGTGATTCCAATTCACACATAGTGATTCCAGTGTACACAGTGATTCCAGTTTATACACAGTGATTCCAGTTGATACACAGTGATTCCAGTTTATCCACAGTGATTCCAGGTTTATACAGTGATTCCAGTGTACACAGTGATTCCAGTTTATACAATGATTCCAGTGTACACAGTGATTCCAGTTTGTACACAGTGATTCCAGTTTATACACAGTGATTTCAGTTTATACACAGTGATTTCAGTATATACAGTAATTCCAGTTTATAGTGATTCCAGTTTATACACAATGATTCCAGTGTACACAGTGATTCCAGTTTACACAGTGATTCCAGTTTATACAGTGATTGCAGTTTTTACAGTGATTCCAGTTTATACAAAGTGATTCCAGTTTATACACAGTGATTCCAGTTTTTACAGTGATTCTATTTTATACAGTGATTCCAGTTTACACAGTGATTCCAGTGACACAGTGATTCCAGTTTATACAGTGATTCCAGTTTATACACAGTGATTTAAGTTCTCTAAAAAAATTTTTAATAACAGAAGCCTAGTCTATAGACCTCATAAGTTTCAGCATATGAATATCATTTCATTTGTAAAGAATATCATTCTACTAGCTGAAGCTAAAACAGAACTTTGGACATCAATATTTTCTAATCCATGGAATTTTAGTAGTATACATGTCAAGAAATATATTCTTGTACATAGGCAGAATTTGCATAATCCACCAAGATACCAAAATTCATCATGGAAAAATATGAAAAAAGTGGGGAAGTGCACACCTAATTCCAATCTTGCCTGTATCCTTGTATCTACACTTTTTAAACAGAATTTCATGTTTTCATTTTTTTGTGAAAAAAGCTATAATCAATTTTCCCCTAGCAATAATCAATTTTTCCCACCATTAATCCATTTTCCCCACCAATAATCCATTTTCCATTTTCCCCACCTTCCTCTGTTATAAGTCTGTGCCCTAACACTAAGGTTTACAATATACAACTCGCCAAAAGAAGGATTTTTATTTTATTGATTGCCTTTGACATCCATATTCAAAGACAGCACATTTAAGTCAGTGCATCAACAAAAGATGCCACAGATTTTAGTACGTGTGCACCTTCCAGCAGTGTGTGCTATATTTAGTTCTATGGGTAGGAGAGCTTCCAGAGTAAGGAACTATTTTCCCATTGTGTAATGACATGTGACTTACCTCCATTTTAACAGTATCTGTGCTTTCCCACAAAATGTGCAGCAGAACATGAGGCAACAAAAATATAGCTGTACGGATATCGTGCTTGAAGGTCATGCTGCATGCTTTGAACACGCAGGCAGCTTTGTGCTGTTTTACCTGAAACCAAGAGAGAAACCATCTTCATAAAAGGACGGAACTAACATCTCCACTGCCTACCTACTGTGGTGTAGCGGTTATCTTACACGTCTACAGACCACGAGGCCCCGGGTTCAAGCCTGGGTTGGGTAGACACGCCAGTGCACCACAACTGGGTTATTAAAGGTCGTGGACATTGACATGGTTGTCGATGTTATGTCTGTCCGTACGTCGTACCTGTGTTCTCGTCCGGGTCGAATTAAGCGTTTCGTGATAGCATTGTTACTATCATAACCGAATATGCAGGTGTCGACACCGTCATTGTAATTGTGTGTTCACTTGTCGTCGTCTCCACTGCAGTGAAGTAGCAGAGGAAACCTTTATTTCTTCTTCTCATTTGTATTTTTCTCTCAAGAACAAATAAACACCACAACTAAAACACCAAAACAAAACCACAAGCCATGACTGTATATACACATCACAAAAATAACATAATTCAAATTTATAATATGTTTGCTTCTTGTTATAATGAATAGAAAATCAACAGAATATTTGAAAAGAACAACTTCAACTAAATGTTGAATTATTTGAAAAGAACAAGGTCATGGTTAATTATATTGTCTTCAAATTTATAAATGTTTGCTTCTTGTTATTGAATAGAAAATTATTTATGGAACAATTCAACTAAATGTTGAATAAAATGGAACAGGAGGTCATGGTTAATTATATTGTCTTTATGGAGAAAAACATTAGTGGGGAAGAATCAATGAAGGGGGGGGGGGGGACTTTTTTTTACTTTATTCACTTTATTTGCAACACAATTCGTTACAAATTCAGAACATATTTACAGTGGAAGAAAGTTAATATATAATACAGGAATAGAAAATGACATACAGAATGTTGATCACAAGAAAAGTTTGAGGAGACTCTACAGAAAGTTTCGAAAACTTGTTAAACGCAAGTCCGCGAGACATGACATAAAAACATAAGAAACATGTAATTATACATAATTATATACAGTATCAAGAAGAAAAAAATTGTATCGAAAAGGATCTTTATGAAAAAAAAAAAGAGAGAGAAGGGAGAAATAAAAAAAAATTGTTGTTATTTTAATTTTTATTATACCACATATTTTAAGTGCTCAATTCACACCAGTTTTGCTCACAAACACTTTACAATAAAAACTTAACCTGAAAAAAACTAAAATAAATTAATTTGAAAACAAAAGTCCAGAAATCAAAGAGATGATGATGTAAAAAATTCCGACATCAGAATGTTGAATAAAGTGTGTCTTTAGTGCATGTTTGAAGCCTTTTAGATTATTGATAGATCGCATGAATGCAGGGATATTGTTCCACAGGTGAAGAACAGCCCAGGAGAAAAGAAACATTTGAACAAACCACTGGATTTTAAAAACTGGCACGTTTTATACTTTTACTTTACAGACCACTGATAAACCAGTTTAACAAAAACAAATTCTGAACATGAAACAAAAAACACGCAACAATGGGTGTAACCTTAGGCATTTGGAATACTAATTTTCCACTATAATTAACATGTATGTAGTTTGTTTGTTTGTTTGATGAGGGCTTAATGGCACCATGACAGCAAGGGTCAAATTGTGCCTGAGAGGTTAAATCATTCCAGAGGTAGGAAGAAAAGAAAATTTGGGAGACTGAGAGAAACACAGGGACTAAAAGTCAGGAAGCTGGGATCGAGAGAGGAAGTGCATGGGTGCAACAAATAGGCAATAATAGTAGAGAGCGGGGGTGGGGAGGGGGGGGGGGGTGGGAGAGGAGGACTAAATATGGTTGTAGAGGGAAGCATGATGAAGGAGATAATTTTATCAGGAGGGTTTTTCTGGAGCTCGGCTACTGAGTTGTGGGGGACGAGGGAAGCTCTGGGAAGGTTGTACAGGGGGCAAGCAAGGAGGACATGGTGGACCGTGAGGTGCAATGGCAATTGTTGCAGAGGGGTAGGGGGAGCCAATAAGGAGGTGGGAGTGAGGGAGGTGGGTGTGACCTGTTTTAAGGCGGGTAATGTGGACATTGTCGACACGGGAGAGATTGTGGATGGTGGGTTTGATCGGAATGGTGGGCTGGATGACGTGGAGTTTGTTATCAATTTGGGAGTCCCATAAGGTTTGCCAGTGGTCACGAACAAGGGAAGTGATAAGCGGTTTGATGTCAGAAAGGGTTTTGGGAAAGGAGGAGGTCAAGGGCAAGCTTAGCGGCTGCATCAGCTCTGTAGTATAGCCTACACCCTTTGCAATATTAGTTTCCTTTTCAAACTTAAAAAATTATAAATGGAAGTGTTAAAAAAAATGATGGAACGGTGGAAAATTGGAGATATGATAGCTACCAGAAGAATCCTATGTGTTATCCCAAAAGGAAGCAGAAAAAGTCACTAATATAAATATCTTACGGTACCATGTAATAGGCTGAAAGAATTGGTCACAAGTAAAGGTCCTTTAGATAAAGACCACAGTCAAGTTCCACAATTTACTACCTATAAACAAGGAATGCTTTTGACTGAAGATTTAAAAACATAGTCAACCACCTGAAATTTAGTGTTTCAAGAACATTAAAACCATGGAAGGATTTCAGGTTAAGTAGTTCTGAGAATCCCGTTTAAGATTCCAAATAATTGTCATCAATGGCATCAAATGCAAAATTCCACTGACCTTGTTGACCAAGTACCCTGTCCAGTTACAGACCCATTCCTTGTAAGTTTTGCCTTTGCGACTTCTGTAAATGGGCTTTACTGTAATGTTTGAAAACAGCGCAGTTGCAGATGGAGCATACTTGGTATGCAAATGAGGCAGAAGAATCTCCTGAATGTGTTCTGGAAAACGAGCTAACAGCTGTTGTCCTTGGCTAAAATAAAAGTGTGTTAAAAATAGATTGCATCATGGAAAAAACTGAGATTTGGAAGAGTTCTTAAAAATACAAACCGACTAAGCAGACTTGGGGTAATCGTAATCAATTACATTTTTGAAGTAATCATAATTGTAATAAATTAATTTGCTTCAAAATGGAAAGTAATCATAATCATAATCAATTACTTTGGTAAAGTAATACAATTACATTTTGGTAATAATTTATCATTAATCTACTAATTTACTTGCATATTAGTTTGGTAATAATGTGCACAAAAAAAAGATAGTCTTTAAGAAATCAAAGTTTAATCTTGAAATGATCTTGCACATGAAAGAAGGCATTTCAATTATGCTTTCTGATGAAAAGGGTCTCTATTTTTCATTGCTCAGCAGATTAATGGCTTAAACATTTCCCCTCTTAGAAATTTCATGTACTATATGTTCTCTGAAGAACTCAATTTTCAAGGACTAAATTTGACGGGAGTACGCGGTATCAGTTGGATTGTTTCAAATTCATTAAAAATTACAAAAAAATGCAAAATTAGTTGAACAGAGGCAATATATGCTTAAGGGTGCAATGGTCCAAAAGGAACTTGACACAGATTCATATTTTGCTACAAAATTGGTTTGAAAACTTTTCATGTATTTTAAAGAAACAAAAATTGAATCTTCTTTGCTGCAGATGTTGGATTTCTGGTCTCATTTACCAAGGCCTAAGTAAAATGAGTAAATTGTGTTGTCATGTTAACTGCATGCATGGTTAATAAAGATTTTAAACCTATGATAGATTTCAAACAAATACTAATTTTCCAGGCTTGCTATTTCTTCAGAATCAATGAAACACTCAGGAGCATGCCTAATAACAGGAACAAGTATAAAACACAAGGATATTAAATGCAGCCGGATTGTTCAGATGTAATGATAGAATTGCACGATTTATAATTCCAATACTTTAAATATTCAATATGAAACACAAAAACAGTATTATTATAAACATTTGAATTTTAAAACTGACTGTTTAGCACCTAAAAGCCTAGTTGTATTGTCAATTTGTTATAATATTGAAAAAAAGGGAATGGGTAATATTGAGCCATGAGAGTACATATCTTCATGAGGTTTAAGTTTCCCCTTGTAAAGATACATTTCCCAGACAGTAGTTCAAATTTGAAGCATGTAAAGCTTTAACATTAAGATAGCAAAGGATTATGGGAAATATCACAATATGGCAGCTTACATGTAGTTGCGTTCAAAAAATGCTATCACAGTTTGTAGCTTGGGATTTCAGGGTTGAATCTCGAAGAAGGGAGGGGGCTCTGAAAAAACTCCAACAGTTTTCATTATTCTAACAACCATGGTGCTGTCATTTCTTAATGGAAAATATGGTGCAAATCAGTGGCGCTGGAAGTGGGGGTCAAGGGAAAATGCCTCCCCCTCACTTATCAGAAAGTCAGATTTCCCTCCCCCCCTCCACTTATTCGAAAAATACCAGTGCTTGTTCAAGCAAACTGCAAATAATAACCAGAACCCCTTCCTTTTGATTTTCCTTGCCCTTGGAATATTTCATTCTGTTAATCTCCAGCCACCTTAAAAGTCAGCCTATTGTCTTGACAAACCCTTAACACTTACTCTCCCAGGGTTCCAAAAATAGAATAAGCTATTTCTAAAAATTTTGGAAAAAGGATTTTTTCAGCACTTTCTGTTCCATTTGTACCAAAACAAGTTCGACTTTTATGAAAGCTAACATGTTGAACTTTCCAAAAATTGTGCATATTTCCGAACTCAAATACGCAAATTAGGTCATTGAATTAGCATATTAGGTCTCCAAACATTCTATCTTTATGACACACTTGTGCCTTGTGGCTAAATAGCAAAAAAATATGGATAGAATTTCTGAATCGTCCTTGGAAAGACCTTTCATTTGATACTATTCATGGATTTTTAGGAATCAGAAGGAAAAAAATGACGCAAATATGAAAAATTTGGTACATTTTGACCTAAAAATTATCCCCCGATTCTGTGAATAATCTATCTAATAGTGTATGGCACTAAATTTTCCAAAAAAATGCATTTTCCCCTTCTATGATGTCCAAAACTAATAGAATGCAGAAAAACAAGATGTTTACATCATCATTTGCAAAAAATAAAATAAGAAATTATGCAAATGATATGCAAATTAGGTCATTTACCTCATTTATTATGCACAAAAGTGTTTTTTGTTTATTTCTGACTAAATTTCAGCCATTACAAGCTTCACAGCTACTTTTATGTTGATAGACTATGCTGATTATTCATTGAACACTTACTTCTGTTCATTCCACATGGAATTCATAAGAAATGTTTGCCGAAAAGGTCCAAATTTGTAAAGTCTTCTGCTATACCTTGTTGCTGCAAATATAATTTTTTTTTAAATAAAAAAATTGCAAGTATATTCATTCAACTTACTTTAGTTTGGTCTTCCCATAACCAGTTATCGAAGACCTCGTGTCGATCCCGGTCACTCTCCACCAGTACTTCCCACAGATGATAGTCTTTATCGGCTGCAGGGATGACCTTCGACCGTTGTATCTCCTACAGCCGAGCGTTCCGCTCTTCCTTCCTGGTTTTGAAGGCAGCTTTTTCCGCTGCAGTCGGATTTTCTTTGAGTGGTGATGGTGGCGAGACTGCAGCGGAAGGCCTAGAAGAGGGGCCTGGGCTCATCTTCAACGGTCTGTCCCTCTTCCTCTTGGGTTGGGAAGTAGCGGGCGGCTCGTCCTCTTCAAGCATACGCATAACATGTTATCGCATAACATGTTATTGTGGTTTCTAGTAGCGGGCGGCTTGTCCTCTTCAAGCATACGCATAACATGTTATCGCATAACATGTTATTGTGGTTTCTAGTAGCGGGCGGTTCGTCCTCTTCAAGCATACGCATAACATGTTATTGCATAACATGTTATTGTGGTTTCTAATCTGCCCCACAATTTTGTGGTAATTGTGGGGACAGACTTTTACAGCCAGGAAGCCCGGGGTACATACAGGGGTCCAAAATGTTTGTTTTATCGATCTAGTCATCACCACAACAGTGGCATAGCCAGGGGAAAGGATCATGGTCCCAAAAATGGGGCATCAAAATAATGTACCGGAACTAGGCCTATATACAAGCATTTTCCTCTAAATGGGCCTGGGGCACCCCAACATGTGTATTTTGCCCTAACATGGGACCCTACTCCACTTTCCCCAAAAAAAAATTGTGATTTGGCCCCTGAAATAATGGAACTTGGATTTTGTGAAATTGGAAATACACATATTTCAGTAGGCCTAAATTTACAATTTCGCCATTGGGAAATACATATATTTCAGTCCATTTAGAAATGCTATTATTGGGGATCAGCTTTCATTTGTTTCATCCGGGCTATTATAGAAAGGACCTAAATCCTTTTTTTATATGTGATTTTAGTGTCCCTTTACTTGTTTCGTAACAAGCAAAAAATCGCTAATTTATCATTATAATTCTATAAGCCTTATTTTATTACTACACATTTCAATGTAGTACTTTCGCTATTTTTGGAAGAAAACACTCACCAACTCCGTAATTTGGAACAGATCACTATCCATCTCAGCAGGCTCTATATTCTCCTCTTCCTCAATCTGATCGAGTTCTGGTACATCTTCTTCATCAGAAGTACCTTCCGACCCCTCTGAGCCATCATTATTCTGAAGAAAACACACGAGTCGGAAGGCACGTTCGACGTTGTAACTTGTATCTCGCCATTTTGTGATGTCGAATGTGCGAGGAAAAAAAAATAAAAGACGCAAATTGACGTCATCATCAGCGACCTTTTAGGCAGGTAGAGGGGGTGCATCTGTTATTGTAATAGTTTGTCTGAACGATCTATTTCTCCTCTATCCGTAGAGATTTTAAAATTCCAATACAATATTTGGGCCGTTTTTATGATTTTTGATCAAAAAAGGTCCAAAATGGCCCGAAATCACAAATTTTGGCATATTTTCTCCAAAAAAACACAAACATTGACCAAGTACAAGTAAAAATCGTGTAGCAACCAACAATTCAAAGTATCTTTATACTTTACCTGAAGAAAAAAAAATAGAACAAATATTCACGTATGACATTCGTCTTTCAAAAAAAAAAAAAAAAAAATGCGGTTTTTTTTTTTAAATGCACTTTTTTGTAACGATTTTACTCAAAAAATTTCAATCTAACCCCCCAACAAAATAACCATATTATGAAAGATCTATTCAATCTGGTTTGAATGAACTTATTTGCAGCTCTATAGGATTTTGGGAAGGTACTCAAAAAAAATTTGGAAAATGGATCGTAACTGTCACGGTCACCGTGACACTGGGAGAGTAAGGGTTAAACCATCTTCACAACTGCTACTTAAGAACTGAAGACAAGAAGCACATCCAATTCTTACCTCTGTTCACCAGCACCTGTTGTCTTACATTTGTAAAGATGCAGGGTCTCTTGAATGGCATATGCTGAGCAATCCTGGGCTCTGGTGTCACCAGCTGCTCTGAAGGCATGTGCCAGGTGACCTATCAAGTCACTTGCAAAATTGACATCTTCAACATCAGTCTGAAAAGCATAAAGGATCTGTTAGGAATCAGCACTATAATTAAAGGATTAGTTTGGGATCAGCACTATAATTAAAGGATTAGTTCAGAGGTCATGCAAGTCAATCATATATGAAAGAGGACTTCAAATGAAACAAAATGGTGAAGAAAGCATTTAAAAATCTTCTTCCGTTAAGGAAATATTCAAGTTTCAAGTTATATCTTATATGTTTAAAAATGATGAAATAGTGTAGTAAGACTACTATGGGAAGTTAGTGTCTTCATCCTCATATACTTAACAATTGTTAATGTATTTTAAAGAAAGTTTATTTAATTTTATCACTACTTGAATTATTTTTTCTCGAATTTTCTTCAAAAGGTATATCATAAATAACTTTAAACTTAGATATCCCCTTAATGGAATAAGATTTTTGAATGCTTTCCTCACTATTTTGTTTTCTTTGAAGCCCTCTTTTGCTTGACCCCTGAACTAATCCTTAAGAAACAACCAAACATTGGGATCAGCGCTGCACTGATGATAACTGCTTTGAAACTTTGCTTTAAGTCAAATCAACATTAAAGTGGAAATGACATAATAAAAGCCAATAGTGGGTGAATTTGAAAACATTTCTTTTTTAGAGAATTACATAAAGAACCTGTACAGCTTTTCACATCTTACATCACAATTTTTGAAATACCTAGATGTCTTGGAATCTTAGAAACAATTTGACAAAATTTTTAGGCTGCTGTAATGCATTTGTAGTGAGGTGAAAGCTGTGTGCTGTTTCATGTGTCACAATCTTGTATTATGCACTCACAAGATTAAAGTCTGTGGACATTTAACCATGTCCCGAACAGAGCATTCAATTCTAAGTTTAACCCTTACTCTACCATGCGGCAATGTTATCGCCGTTTTGGGTGATCCATCTTTGACTCTGTTTCCCAAGGGCATTTTCAATAAAGTGCTGGTAGAGTAAGGGTTAATCAACCCACAACAAGTGCGCGAACTCAAAAATATATGCAGCATGATCCCCACTACCAGGTCACTAAAATGGAACTAGCCCGACTTTGCTGCCTGGAAAACAGAGGTCCCTTCAATAATCAGCCAGTGCTTAACCCTTATTCTACCACACAGCAATATTATCGCCTTCTTGGGTGCCCCATCTTTGACTCCGCCTCCCAAGCACATTTAAAAAAAGTGCTGGTAGAGTAAAGGTTAATTAACCGGTGGCAAGTGTGCCAATTCGAAAATATATGCAGCATGGTCCCGGCGGGCGGCCCACCGGGGTCACTGAAGTGGAACAAGCCTGACTCTGCTGCTCAGAACACGGATGACCCTTCAATAATCAGCCTGTGCTTAACCCTTACTTTACCACGCAGCGTTATTATCGCCATATTGGGTGCCCCATCTTTGACTCTGCCTGCCAAGCATGTTTTCAAAAAAGTGCTGGTAGAGTAAGGGTTAATAATCTTTGAATTTCAAAGAAGAAAAAATAATTGTGTATTTTCAAGGTATGAGTAATCAAAGTTTTTTATATTTTTTTTATTGAAGAAATGTGATGTATATGAACAGGAAAACACCTCAAAATGCTTTTTTTTTTCTTATATTTCTTTCCTTAATTTCAGACTTTAAAAATGTTAAAATGCCTTCTCTAGCCTGAGGTTGGCTGGGGGTATGTGATAAAGATCAAATCACTCTTCATCAGAATTATCTTCTCTTTTTCAAAAAGTAATGGCAGAAGGTTGAAAAACAATGGATTTATATAAATAAGAAAATAGATACTATGTCCTGTTTATACATCACAAGAGTAACACAAAAATGTGCATATTTGCACAAAAATCTTCAAACAGCTGTAAAATGGTCAATTTTTAAGCAATTTTGATAAAGTTTTTTTCTTCTTTTCTTTATGATTGTTATTAGTGAATTTTCAAACAATTTAACTAATGTTGCCTCTACCTGTCCATATGAATGTTCTATGAATCACTATCTTGATAAAATGCATTTATATGATTAAAAGCAGGTATAAAACTTACATAAAACTTTGTTTTGTTGTTTTTCTGTTGCTGGTGATGAGGGCCATTCTTCCAGGATCTACTGCACCAAGTTCCCCTAGGCACTCACCAAAAAGACTTTGTGCCTTTGGATCACTGTCTCTGCATCCGGCTAGAAACTAAACACATGATAAACATTAGTTCAGGGGTCAGACAAGTCCATGTTAATATGAAAGGGATGTTAATCACAGAACAAGTCCATAATAAAATGTTTGTTTGTTTGATGATGGCTCAACGGCACCACAAGGGATGCCTTAATCATTCTAGAGGTAGAAAGTAAAGGAAACAGGGAGAGAATGAGAAAAATTTAAGGACAAAAGGGAACAATGGTTGAAACAAAAACAAAAAGGAAAAGGAGAATTAAATATGTCGAGAGGGAGGCATGATGAAGGAAGGAGATAATCTTATCCGAAGGATTTTTCTGGAAGAACTCAGCAATTAAGTTGTGTCAGCTCTAATAAAATGATTGATTTCTACTCACCACTGTGATAAGCTCCATGACTATTGGATCAACTGTTTCACTTCCTATCACAAAGTCATGCAGGGAAGCCTGAAAAGAAGGTCATAGCGTCATAATACAGTAAGTCCTATCAAACAAAAGCTGTTGGATGGACAGCGTGTTTGACTATTTGAAGTTTGAATAGACAATGGGCTTGTTCAAAAAGTATGCAGTGATGGGACAAGTAGGATGAATTATGATAACAAATTATCTGGGCTAAACAGTTGAAGAGATTGCACTTATCTTTTTCTCTGTTTTAGATTTTCTAAAAATATCTGGGACTAAACCATGAAAGTGGAAATTCATCTTTTTCTAATTTTCGTACCACAAAACAAATAAGGGGAGTTACCACCACCAGTAAAATGGAAAATTTAAATCTTTCCTAATAAATAAAACACATCTTTTAGTTCTAAACTAAAACTATCCTTCAAATCATAAGGAAAAGAGAGCCCCTGACTGGAATCCATCATGGTAAGATTCAACTTTGAAAGCATCATTCATTATGAGTTAGTTAAATCCGATCAAGCCTTGAAGGCTTATAAAGCCGGTGCTTATACCCGGTTTAAATGGTGCTAAGTGGATAAGAGTATTTGACTCAGGGATGGGACACCAGCCCATTGCAGGTTGACTCCCCAACCGAAACTGGTACTCATTTTACAGCTGAGCCAAATGTAAAAATGGGATAAAGTGTCTTTTCAAGGACACAGCACAGCGCCCTGGCCGAGATTCGATCCCGGTACCTTTTGAGTACGAGACCACCGCTCCAACCACTGAACTACTGCACTTCCCTCCTGCATTATCATAAGGTAGTACAATAATTTACACAACATTGTCAAATGTCAAAACTTAGGAATGTAACACCCTACCCTCTAATCATCTGAAACCACCCTCAGAGTGAAATAAATATCTCTGCTAGTTTTCATTGTATGAGAGGGGTCAGGATAGATATTCACAGTTTCCATTACATTAACAAAGGATGGGTTATGCACAAGCTATTGGGGACATAATGCAATCTTCAGGTACAAAGTACTTTTAAAAAGATCCTTCTAATGATATACACTTATCCATAGTAGAGTTTAAAACACTTCACAATTTATCAACGACACACAATTCATTTTAGTTCAAGTATTATACTCATTGTATTCACCCAGACTCCCTTACCCTGTTGCGTTGGAGCATAGCTCTCAAATTAGATAATGCATGGACACGCACATCTACACTCTCATGGACAACTCCCTTAATGCTTGTTGCAGCTGACCTCGAAAATCTGGCTGACTACAATCAGCATCTTTGAGCTCGAGCAAGATTGCATTGACGGCTTGCAATTCAGGAATGTCAGGCATGAAGTAAAGTTCATGAAAATGTTCACTGAATGCTGACCTGAAACAAATAAGACAAAAACACATTTACTCGTGGGGACATAGCCAGAAATTTGTTGAAGGAAGGAGGTGGATAGGTGGGGCAACCTCTGTGAAAATAATAATTTGCACCGGACCCAATTTAATGATCTAATCATATGCTTACATTACTAATCTCTACTCAGGGGTGGGGTGGGGGTGGGGGAGTGGGGAGAGGGTATATTAAGCTGGAGAAAAAAGAATTTTTACTAAATTTGTTGGGGCTAACCTTTTTCTTACCAATTTTCTAAAGGGTTTGATATTAGGGGAATATTTTGACTTAATTATTCAAAAAATTTGGATTGGCAATAATGTAAGCTGAGAAGCCCATACATGCCATAATGAAACTGTGCCGGTTATTTATTAAACCGCCAAAAAAATTGATATTCAGGAAAGGGGACGAGGGCGACAGCTCCAACAGCTTACGCACCTGTTTACCCAAAAGGAGGGACAGTGGAAGTGATGTATTCCTTTTATCAGATTAAACCCCCTTATCCGGTTGAACCCCCTTATCGGGTTGAACCCCTTATCGGGTTGAACTACCTTATCGGGTTGAACCCCCTTATCGGGTTGAACCCTCTTATCGGGTTGAACCCCCTTATCGGGTTAAAGCCCCTTATCGGGTTGAACCCCCTTATTGGGTTGAATCCCCTTGCTTAAACTTCACTAGAGTTGAGAACATATCTGCAGTGTCTTAAAAAGGTTCAAGGTCAGCAGCTCAGTTCAAACAAATTATAGAAACTACAATAACTTTAAGTTAAATGGGCATTGCACAACATAAAGTTGTTTTAATCAAACCCACTTGCTTCTTATTCACACATTGCAACTGTATCAAACTTATGTGGTGCCTATTCGTTTTTTTTTCTTATTATTAATATTCAAACTTTCATATTTGCATTACAAAGGAAAATATTGCATTATGTAGTTACAAAGCAGTATAACACATAGAAACCTTAATAATTAAATCATAATAGCTTTCAAAAGTGATTGATTCTGTGTACAAACTATATGTAACCAAGTTCTCCAAATAGTGGTAAACTGATTTATCCTGTTATTGGTTAAAGCAACGTAGTTTTCTAAATCATATCAAAATAACTTCTTAACTTCTTAACACTACAAGAAAAGCTTGAAAAGAAAATAGTACCATTAACATATTTACACTTGTATATATATATATATAGTATTTTGCTACAAGTAACAAATGTTTGTTTGTTTGATGATGGCTTAACGGCACCACAACAACTAAGGTCAAATTGTGCCTGAGAGGTCAGATCATTCTAGAGGTAGGAAGTTAAGGAAACAGGGGAGAATGAGAGAAATTTAAGGACAAAAATAATAGTTGTAACAAAAACAAATAGAGAGGGGTGGTAAATATGGTCATAGAGGGAATGATGAAGGAAGGAGATCATTTTATCCGAGGATTTTTCTGGAAGAACTCAGCAATTGAGTTGTAGGAAGCGAGGGAAGCTCTGGGAAGGTTGTACAGGGGGCAAGTAACAAAGAAGAAATTACTTGATCTCTACAGCCAAAAATAATAGTATCCATGGTATGTTCAAAATGAAAAGTTCTCTTCTCATTAATATATTAAGCAGTCTACCCAAAACTGATGAATAAGAGGACATAAAAAAACAGATGTTGGATAGTTTCAGTGTTCACTTTGAAAAAACTGTTATTTTTTTCTTTTTCAGGTTGATCTTAAATAAAATGCATTTGTAGCAATGATTCTATTAATTCTAAATTGTAACCAGCGAAGAGTAATATAACTACTACAAATAAATGGAATTTGTTAATCATAGACCATTAATTTTTTTCATAATGCTCCTTTGTTTTTTACCCTTGTAATGATTTTAAAATAATTAATCAATTCTTACAGGAAACAGGTTTTGTATAAGTGCAAATGGAACAACACTTGTCCTTCTGTCACGTACTTCCTAAGAAAAGGTTATAATTTGCGGTCCATAATTTAAAATGGGAAGCTGCATCTCATTTATTTGAAAACATTTGATTTTTGTTCGGTAACAGTATCTTCACTTACAAGTTTGTTGTTTTTTGTTATCATTTGTTTGTTTGTTTGATGAGGGCTTAACAGCACCATGACACGAGGGTCAAATTTTGCCTGAGAGGTCAGATCATTCTAGAGGTAGGAAGAAAATGAAACAGGGGAGAATGAGAAAAAAATACAAGAACAAAAAGTCAGAAAGCTGTGATCGAGAGAGGAGGTGCATGGGTGAAAAAAATTAAGTAGAGAGAGGGAGGTGGAAGAGGAGAATTAAATATGGTTGTAGAGGGAAGCGTGATGAAGGAAGGAGATAATTTTATCCGGAGAGTTTTTCTGGAAGAACTCAGCAATTGAGTTGTGGGGAGCAAGGTTGTACAGGAGGCAAGCAAGGAGAAGATGATGGACTGTTGAGGGTGCAATGGCAATTGTTATCATTTGCATACAAATATATTGTCAAATTTAGAGTTGGGAATGCAATTAATTACTTGAAGAAAAAAAACTTACTTATTCTCTATGATTAAGAAGTTGAAGATGGAAGCAACTTGCTCAGGTAGTTGATGAAGAAGAGGCAGTAACGTGATTATGATCTGGCTTAGCATAGGTCCAAGTGCAGATGGTTCCAAACTGAAGAAAATATATCATGTGAGAATGCATGAAAAATTTACTGTAGTCAAATCTAGTAGCTACAATCTTGGAAGAAACTGTTGGGACACATACTGGAAAGTTTGCATGTTACAGCTGTTTTTCAGGTATAAACTCTGCCCCCTTCAATGTTCTCGCTTCCCCCCCCCCCTCCCCTTAATCCCTCTTTCAATGTTGTCAAAACATTTCACTAGGAAAATACAGACACAGAAAGCAAGTATCAACATTTTCCACCCATTTCACCAACATTAAACAGGGAAGCAGGAGTGTCCCACAAGTTTTGTCCAAGATTGTAGAAGATGATTTTTTCTCAAGAGGAGAATAAAAAGTGGTTTACTCTTCAAAGGTTAATGGGTGAAAGTTTATGTCCCTTAAAGTAATATTCCTGTGAATTTGCATTCTCATATATATGATAGATTGTTTGTTTGTTTGTTTGATGAGAGTTTAACGGCACCACAACAGCAAGGGTCAAATTGTGTCTGAGAGGTTAGATCAGTTCCAGAGGTAGGAAGGAGAGTAAACAGGGGGAGATTGAGAGAAACACGAGAACTAAAAGCCAGAAAGCTGGGATTGAGAGAGGAGGTGTATAGGTGAAAAAATAATGTAGAGAGAGAGGGGGTAGGGAAGGAGGACTAAATATGGTTGTAGAGGGAAGCATGATGAAGAAAGGAGATAATTTTATCCGGAGGGTTTTTTTGGAAGAGTTCAGCTAGTGAGTTGTGGGCAGCGAGGGAAGCTCTGGGACGGTTGTACAGGGGGCAAGCAAGGAGAATGTAATGGACTGTGAGGGTGCAATGGCAATTGTTGCAGAGGGGTGGGGGGAGCCAGTAAGGAGGTGGGAGTGAGTGAGGTGGGTGTGACCTATTCTAAGGTGTGTAATGTATATGATAGAAGACTATTAAACAAAAACTTTTGTGCAAAAATCATGTTGATATCTTTTTCCATTAAAGAGTTATTGCATTTCAAAGATTGTGCGAGTGTGTTTAAAAGTGATCTTACAGTGTACAGTGTGATGTCATAAAGGCAGATCCAAGAAGTGTTGTTTATTTCTTCTAACATTACTTGCTTCTTCCTATATAACTGGAAACATTAGTTTCATTATTGAAATGGGGTATAGCATGTACTTTATAAGAACATGCTTTGCCCATCTGCTCATGAATCTTACACTCTTAAGTTAAAGAGAATTTTGTTTGCATAAGAATTGTCTTAAATCTGCATTTATGGCATCACATTGTATACTGCGGGTAAAATTCTTACTCCAAATCAGAATAAGATATCAACATGGTTTTTACACCGGTTTGTTTCTTTAAAAGTCCTTTATCACATCAATTCAATTGAAAATTCACGGGAATATTTCTTTACTTAGCAACCTGTAGAAATGTTCATTCTTTGGGTGAACTTAGAGGTCTTACATTATGCTACTAATTCAGCAATGTGTAAAATTTATATTTACATCAGTTGTTGGCAAAAATTCTTTGGGTCAAGAACCAACATTGCAGACAATCCAAATCAAATGAGCACTTTTAATTCAAAAGTAACACCCCGTAAAAAAAAGTATTAGCTTATCACCCAAACCCAGTTAGAAAAGTGATGCAGGAATGCAGTTATTTTATTCTCAAGCTATATTAATTTGGGTAACTTGCAGAGTTCCAGATCATGTCAACTACATCAGGCGTAATAAATATTGAAAACTCTCGGAAGCAATCATTTGTATATCGGTAGAAGGTAGAAAGAAACGAAAATATGGGAGCTGCAGAACTATTTGGGATTCTCTCAAAGCTGATGAGCACGAGGGTGATAAGCTATTTTTTTTTTTATGGACCCAATGTGAATTTTCATCTGCATAAGATCTTACACATACTTGAATTGTCGCACCTCCACAATCGTTCATCATTCTAGCTCACTGTTCCAACCATAAAACACACAACACTTTGGGGAAGGGCATTTGCAAGGGTGCAATGGGGCTCTTTGGTGGAATCAACTTCCTAGTGATATATGCAATATTGATAATCACATACAATTTCTAAAAGCACTGCAAACCCATTTATTTTAGTTGCAGTTATAAGTGTTGATTTCTTTGGCTGGGAATTAAGTGTATCTTTTATTCATCTTATTCTAATTTCTTATTTTTTGTAAGTGGTTTTGAATATACGAATACTAAAAACGTTTTATAAATTAATTAAATATTATTATTAATAATGTGTAACACATGAATGATACCGGCCTTGTAGAATAAAATGAAGTAACAAAAGGAACCCCACAAATAATGGAGTATCCGGTGGATGTACTGCAGTATTTACCTTTGACAAAGCAGTCCCATGCCCTGCAGGAGAGTAGAGGGAAGCCATCATCTTTGTAGCGAAGTCCGATCTTAAGAGTGGTCATCACCTTTACACGCACCCCCGTGATGTGCTTTTGTCCCATCAGTTTCATTATACACTTTAAACTTTCCAAAGCCTATCAAACAACAACAAAAAGTAGTCTTTTTAACCAACTTTAAGAATAAGAGCAAGGACTTCCAATACATATGTTCTGTCTAAATGTATTAAAAAAAGGTATATGATGAGGTACATATGTTTTCTGTTAAACCACTGACTGAAAAAGCATTATTGTTTTTCTGTTAAACCAAATTTTTTCTGTTAAACCACTGACCAAAAAAAAAGCATTGGATTCTGAGTTTAATTGTACTGTATATAAACAGGTACAAATGTTTTCTGTTAAACCACTGACTGAAAAAAGCATTGGATTCTGAGTTTAATTGTACTGTATATGAACAGGTACAAATGTTTTCTGTTAAACCACTGACTGAAAAAAGCATTGGATTCTGAGTTTAATTGTACTGTATATGAACAGGTACAAATGTTTTCTGTTAAACCACTGACTGAAAAAAGCATTGGATTCTGAGTTTAATTGTACTGTATATGAACAGGTACAAATGTTTTCTGTTAAACCACTGACTGAAAAAAGCATTGATTCTGAGTTTAATTGTACTGTATATGAACAGGTACAAATGTTTCCTGTTAAACCACTGACTGAAAAAGCATTGATTCTGAGTTTAATTGTACTGTATATGAACAGGTACAAATGTTTTCTGTTAAACCACTGACTGAAAAAGCATTGAATTCTGAGTTTAATTGTGAAAAAGCATGATAGGTCAACAAGATGTTTTCTGTTAAACCACTGACTAAAAAAAGCATTCAATTCTAAGTTTAATTGACATTTTGTGTATATAAGAACAGGTACAAATGATTTCTGTTAAACCACTGACTGAAAAGGGCATTGGACTCTTGAGTTTAATAGTGAAAAAACATGCCATTTTGTGTAGTTTTCAAGTTATGAGTAATCAAAGTTTGAATTTTTTTTTAAATAAAAATAAATGTGATGTATAAACAGGAAGACACCTCAAAATGCAGTTTCTTTCTATATATTTCTTCCATTAATTTTAGACCTTCAAATTGTTAAAAATGTTTTCTCCAGCTTGAGGTTGGTTGGGGTTTAAAAACAATAGATTTACATTAAAAAAAATTAAGACTTTGTCCTGTTCATACATAACAAGAGTTACACAAAAATCTGTATATTTCCTCAAAAATATTCAAAAACTGGTAAATGGCCAATTTTTAACAGTTTTAATGAAGTTTTTGCTTTCTTCATTTTCTAAGTAGATTTTAAATCCATTTAGCTTATGTTGCCTCGACCTGTCTGTATGCCTTTAAGAACATTATGTACAGTTCACAGCATACACAGATCATGTTTTCATCGTAAAATGGAAGTACTTGACTGGCATTTGCTGACACGTTATGTCTAAATGTTTTCCCTGCCTTAAGCCCGTTACACACCAAAGATGATGCAGCGAGTGGTTTTTAAACAAAATTAAATCAAAGGGGAAGAAAATTTGTTGACCTCGTTTTATTTAAAGAGATGAATTGTCATCGCACAGTGTTTCAGATGATAACTGAAAATTGATTTAAGGGGCATTTCTATGCTCATTAAAGCAAAATCTCACATCGCTGCAGAAAATCATGCCTAACTAAAGTGAATTTCTCCAGTTTGAAAAAAAGCAGCATTTCTAGCAAATTTTCCAGTATCATCAGAAAGCTCGATTATAATTTTATCATGCATAAGCAAAACGTAAAAGCATCTTTAATATTTCTTTCCTGTCCGATTGTCTAAAAAATCACTCACTGCATCATGTTTGGTTTGTAACAGCATTTACAGATAATCAAATGTGAACTGCATGTGATGGGAAGAGTAACATGACCAAAACAATATCATTATTTTGCTTTTACAATTTTTAATTTCAGAACAGACTGGATATTATTACTGCTACAATTATCCCAAAAGGTCTATTGTCTTAAGCACAATCACAGACACTTGCTCCCATCATTTTTCATAGACAATGCAACATGCTGCCATTTTTTAAACAAGACTTCACAAAACAATACAAAGTACCAAATTCAATTGAAAATTGACATTTGCTCTCTTCATAAAAAATCCAACATGCCATTTTTTAAACAAGACAATACAAAGCCCCTCTCTACCAATAACATGCCTTGCAGCTATACAATACTAACACCCATTGCCCCTTAACCCCCAATCACTTTTTAAATCTCTATCTATTTCTATCTTAAGCATCTGCTATCCACTTGTCTTCCATCTGTCACTCATTCCTCTCATCATACTATCTTCTAATCATCTTCAATTGAACTCCCATCCCTTTCCCCCTACACAATGCACATACTCCACTCACAAAGTCATCCAATCCCCACCTACCCTCCATAACAACCTTCCCCATCCACTTTGCATCTTCACCCG
Organism: Chiridota heheva; assembly: GCA_020152595.1. Lineage (NCBI taxonomy): Eukaryota > Metazoa > Echinodermata > Holothuroidea > Apodida > Chiridotidae > Chiridota > Chiridota heheva. Next base: position 627,793 of record JAIGNY010002361.1, read on the forward strand.
CCTACCAACTCCATCCACCTACAACCCCAATACACCTACCATTCCCAATATGCCTGCCATTCCCAATATGCCTACCATTCACAATACACCTACCATTCCCAATATACCTACCATTCCCAATATGCCTACCATTCCAATATGCCTTCCATTCCTAATACACCTACCATTCCCAATGTCTACCATTCCCAATATGCCAACCATTCCCAATATGCCAACCATTCCCAATATGCCTACCATTCCCAATATGCCTACCATTCCCAATATGCCTACCATTCCCAATATGACTACCATTCCCAATATGCCTACTATTCCCAATACACATACCATTCCCAATACACCTACCATTGCCAATATGCCAACCATTCCCAATATGCCTACCATTCCCAATACACCTACCATTCCCAATATGCCTACCATTCTCAGTATGCCTACCATTCCCAATAAGCCTACCATTCCCAATACACCTACCATTCCCAATAAGCCTACTATTTCCAATACACCTACCATTTCCAATACATCTATCATTCCTAATATGCCTACCATTCCCAATATGCCTACCATTCCCAATATGCCTACCATTCCCAATACACCTCCCATTCCCAATACACCTACCATTCCCAATATGCCTACCATTCCCAATACACCTACCATTCCCAATATGCCTACCATTCCAAATACACCTGCTACCTTTGATATACAACCACCATCCTCCACCCCTTTGCACATACCATCCTCCATCTACCCACCATGCCTACTACTGACCATCTACACTCAACTATCCTCTCCACCAAACCTTCTTCCCACATAGCCATCTGCTCTTACTAAGTCATAACACTCACCTTTCACCCAATTAGTCATCATAAACATTTTACACCCACTCACCAACCCCAACCCCCAACTCATCCTTCCACCCACTCACCTGTCCCTGCTCACATACTTGTCATCCTCTCATCTACCAGCCATAGTTGATCAACATACTCATTACTCCAACCTCAATTCACTTTTGACCTCTCCATTGCACCCAAGCTCTCTCCTTCCTACCATCTGATAACATTAACAGAAACTTCCTTAATTTTCATCTAATACACCCAATACACCCCTTAAAACATACTAACATTAAAATCAAATAGGGCTTGCCTACCAACATGATAACTCATGCTATAAATTATAAAGGAATATTCCCATGTTTTTTCGAAACCTTTCATGAGAAAAAATTTTTAGAAATAATTTAGTACACAAATCATGTTGATATGTTATTCCTACCAGGAAATATTCAAATTTTAGGTTCACAAAAAATGTCAATAAACGAATAGGAAAAGGCTCAGTATGACATCACAGCAACACATTCTCCCACAAACATGATGTATTTCAATTAAAATCTATCATCCTTTTTATTTGTAAAACCTTCTAGAAAATTAAATTGATGAAAGTTAGGTATTTATATACATTGACAAATATACCCTGCTTCAATAACTTTTGAAAAATTGTTTCTAATCATACAGAAAAACAATCAATTAACATTCAAAGAAATATATAAACATTTGCAATGTAATTGTCTCAATGACATCATCAAACACGAATTCATCATACTGTACAAAAACTTTACATTGCAATATCTCCTGAATGGATATCAACCTGATTTTTGTACCAAATTGGCTCTAAAAGTATGCTCTTTCAAATCAAACTTTACAGAAAACCATGGGAATATTACAAAACCATGGGATATTACAAATAAACCAAGGGAATATTACAAAAAACCATGGGAATATTACAAAAAAAAAGCATGGGAATATCTTCAAGTCTATTGCACTAAAAATCAGTAAAAAAGTAATAATAATTCACTGATAAAAACATCATTTCACAATCCGAACAAATCCTCTGTCTTCCCATTACACACATGAGCTGGCCCTGCAGTAACACTATCCACAACAACCTGGATCTTCACAAGAATTTCCATTGTATGTATACAGACGATAACGACTGAAATAACTAATGAGGCGAGAGGCTCCATTTTATTGATTACCTTTCATGCCAAATACAAGATAATTTAATTGCTTTTTTATGTCAGGAATGCATTGTTTTAGTTCTTTTGATGTGAATCTCACTCCATTGTATACACTTCATTTAAGTCAGACACACAAAATAAAAATGGAATTCCTTTCAAATGTATTGTTGCCAGTTACTGCACAATGCATGTGGTGATAGAGGAACCAACAACCAGCAAAGATACAAATAGCAACATCCACTCACCTCCTTACCATCCTGTCATGAACTATAATCCACAATACCCACACCATTCCAAGTTCCACTCACATTCCCTCCCTCCACCCCATCACAGCTCTCCTTCTGATAACTTGACATAAAAAGACAGACCTCTCACACGCTTGTTGAGCTTCAGAAAAAAATATCTCCCAATTTTGGGAATTACCAGTTTCTTGTCCTCAAGTGGTGTATGTGAGTTGAGCAACTGAGAGTCAAAAAATGCCAGGATACCCAGGAGTCTAGGCTGGAGGAAGTCGGCCATATTTTCAGATCGTTCACCGGACGCGGTCCTTTGAATGATTCATCTTTGGCTGCAAGCATCATCAAACCACTAAACACCTAATGCAGTAAGATGATAATTTAATTCAGTTTATATAATACTATTCTACTTATCATTTTATGTCCATTTAAAAGTTAAGTTATTTTCACTTCATTTGATGCTTTAAAGGATTAGTTCAGTGGTCAAGTGGTCCATCTTATATGAAAGAGGACTTCAAAAGACACACATGGTGAAGGAAGCATTTAAAACTTACTATGCTAAGGATATATTCAAGTTCAGTGTTACCTGTGTAGAAATGATTGGTGTAGTAAGTCTACTATGGAAGGTTGGCGTCCTCATTCTCACATTCTTAAAAATTATCAATGTATTTTAAGGAATTTTTTTAGTATTTGAATTATTTTTCCTCAAACTTTTTTCAGGTGGGAAATTATAATTACTGTTACTAGATTTTGTTTTACAATTTTTCTGACAAATCCCATGGTTTTTAAGCCACAAAATTGCGACAAAATATGATAGAATACATAAAGACTGAGGAATCTGAGGCTTTGATGTCACAATTAGTCTTATTTCAGTTGTTTCTACACAACTGATTCAGATCTAAATATCTCCTTAACGGAATAAGATTTTTAAATACTTTCTTCACCATTTTGTTTCTTTTGAAAACCCCTTTCACATAAGATGGACTTGCTAAACAAAATATGTTAACAAAATAAGAGTACTTACTGCTGAGTAATTCTCACTCAAATACAAAAGCAGTTCATTGTGGTTACTCTGGTAGTCCATTTTCATCAGGTTCCCCAATTCAATATCTGTTTCTCTCTGCAAACAAGCAAAAGAACATTGCAAGAAATAATCATTGAGTTATGTGAAGTAAAAATTTATGTTCAGTAATACTAATAAAAGAAACATCATGCATATGCTGACATTTAAAATCATGTTGACATATAAAATCATTTGTATTTCCTTTCATATCAATTAAAAAGCTGCAGAGGAAAAGTGATGCTAATTAAGGCTTTCCTTTTTTTAAATTGAAGTACGGAAATGATGTTCAACTGTCATTTACCATCCCTTCAACTGTCACATGCCATCCCTGTAACTCTCACCTAACTCGCACCTACCATCCTTGTAAGTCTCACCAACCATCCCTTTAATTCTCGCATACCATCCCTTAACTGTCACCAATCATTCCTTTAACTGTCACCTACCATCCCTTCAATTCTCACCTACCATCTCTTCAACTCTTACCTACCATCCCTTCAACTCTCACCTACCATCCCTGTAACTCTCACCTACCATCCCTTTAACTCTCACTTAACATCCCTTCAATTCTCACCTACCATCCCAACTCTTTCCTACCATCCCTTCAAGTCTCACCTTCCATCCCTGTAACTCTCACCTACCATCCCTTTAACTCTCTCTTAACATCCCTTCAACTCTTACCTACCATCCCTTCAACTCTCACCTACCATCCCTTCAACTCTCACCTACCATCCCTTCAACTCTCACCTACCATCTCTTTAACTCTCACCTACCATTTCTTCAACTCTCACCTACCATCCCTTCAACTCTCACCTACCATCCCTTTAACTCTCACCTACCATCCCTTCAACTCTCACCTTTCCCTGTAATTCTCACCTACCATCCCTTTAACTCTCACCTACCATCCCTCTGATCCTCTCACAACTATACCAGCACTGGCAATTCCAACTCCTTTAATTCACAACAAGTAACTCCAACAATCCCAATCCTAATCACTTTTTTAATTCCATCCTCTCTCTTAACAGTGGGTAGGATAGAGGTACAAGTGCAACTATAATCTGACAAGATTGAGACTTACCAGTCATATTCTTACCTGCACATAAAGTAAAGCTTTCTCCAAATCAGTTTTACTACAATTCCTGACCAAGAAAGAGAATACGTACGGGAAATGTACAACCAGCAATTCTCGGTGCCTCTGTAAGAAAATACAATATAATGACACAATCAAGAGCGCCAACAATCTCTTAGGAACATAAATGAACATTACAGATGCTAAGTGCCATCCAGGATCCATAAGAGATAATTTAGAAAGCATTCATCAAGTTAATTTGTTCAGTCAGCTTTTGACTCATAGTTTATATTTACTAACATATACCCAGTACCTAGTGTTGCCAATGTCACAGATATTCTATCGGATACAAAAATTGCATTTTATTGTTTACCAAATGCTCAAATTTTGCATGAAATTTGCAAAAAGAATGGTCAATTCTGGAAAGTCATAGATTAGTTGATTGACAGATATTTCAACAATCACCGCACAATTTGCCTAGCAACAAAATCTGCATAAGTGGGGCAAAACTCCAATGCGGTACTGGTACAGTACAGTTAGGTAGCAATGCATACTCATTTAGTCAATGCAATATATTGCACAAAACAAATTTCTGTACACACAACAGACTGAGTGACGACAAGATATTGAACAGCACTTGCACCTATGAGCCCACTATGGGCTTTGTAAATCCGATTCCCATAACATGGACGGTTAGCAAATGGAATTTTGTTTATTCCTTTTCTTAAAAACTTGAAAGATCCGGAGAAGTGCCATAAATGGATCAAAACATATGACTATCTTTAATGTCAATGCAATTGTCATGCATGATTGCAGATTTGAGGTTTGTTTGCCCCACCTAGTTACTGTGTTGCTATGGTGGGTGTGGCATATTTCCTAACCCAGAGACATCAACTGAGTTAGCAGTAAATTTTTGGTCACAGAGATTCAGAAGCTTTCTATGAACCCATTCCACCACGATGGGTACCTACACTTCAGATGTAAGGGTACATTTCTACTTTCTGGTAAATTTTCGGTAAAAAAAGAAGGAAGTTTCTATGAGCTCATCACAACAACAACAACAAGTGAAAACACAACATTTACGGACAGACGCGGTAGTTACCTGAATTTTTTCATCAATCACCAGGGGTGACTGCCAGGTTCTGCTAAACACTACCGAGGATGATAAAATACATACAGACAGACAAACACAAAGATGAAAACAAGTCAGGAAAAGAAACAAACAAAGACATCTTGACGCGAAGCAAACCAAAATGGAGTGTGGGGCCAAAAAGGTGAGGAGGGAAGAGACGACTGGGCAAAGAGCAGCTGTGGGTGGGGAGAAAAAAAAATCCTAATCGGGAGGGATGAACAGGTGGGGGGAAAGAGGTACAGGTTCAGGGGTTAAGGGTAACAGGAGGGTCCAGTGGGAAGGTCTAAGAGCTAGGTGAGGTGAAGAATGAGCTCATGCCCAACAATCTCACTTTATAATGAAACCTTTCAATGAATGCTTTCCCACTGCCAAATACTTGGTTCTTTTAGTCCTAAAATCATTCCTAATGGAGCTTTCCGGTGAAACGGCTTCCAAAAGTCTAGAATATTTTTCATGGTAAAGCAAACAACACTGTAATCCCATCATTCTCAAAGAAGGTAAAAAAAACTCTTTCTGCAATCTAATACATAATGCTATAATAATCAATGATTAACAATACACACCTTGTCAAGTTCCTTTGCAACTGCCCTGAGAATCAAAGAAGACTCTTTAGAAGCTCTTCGCACAATGTGTGGCAGCAAATATTGCAAATTTTTCTGCGCAAAAATAATAATAAAATAAATGGCACTTTCAGTTGCATAATATACTGAAGGTTTGTTAACAAATACTGAAAAATAATATCAAAAACTATAGTGAATACATTACAATTGAAAGTAACAGACCTGACAATGATAAATATTTCCAGCTCCAATTTAAGAACACTAGAAATCATCTCGAGCCCACCACAATCGGACTTTACACTAGTAAACATCAACTGCCCCCACAACAATGGGTAATTACAATAGCCATCATCACTGACACTATCATATTGGGTTCATACATTTGTAAACATCTCCTGCTTCACCACAATCAGTCCTTAACACTTGTAAACTCCTTCTGCCCCACAACAATTAGACCTTATACTTGTCAACATCTCCTGCCCCTTTACAATCAGACCTTACACTTGTAAATATCTCCTGCCCACCACAAGCAGACCTTACACTTGTAAACATCTCCTCCCCCACCATAATCACACCTTACACTTGTAAACATCTCCTGCCCCACCATAATCACACTGTACACTTGTAAACATCTCCTGCCCCACCACAATCACACCCTACACTTGTAAACATCTCCTGCCCCACCATAATCAGACCTTACACTTGTAAATATCTCCTGCCCACCACAACCAGACCTTACACTTGTAAACATCTCTTGCCCACCATAAGCAGACCTTACACTTGTAAACATCGCCTGCCCCACCATAATTACACTGTACACTTGTAAACATCTCCTGCCCCACCATAATCACACCGTACACTTGTAAACATCTCCTGTCCCATCACAATCAGACCTTACACTTGTAAACATCTCCTGCCCCACCATAATCACACTGTACACTTGTAAACATCTCCTGCCCCACCACAATCAGACCTTACACTTGCAAACATCTTCTACCCCACCATATTCATACCGTACACTTGTAAACATCTCCTGCCCCACCACAATCACACTGTACACTTGTAAACATCTCCTGCCCCACCATAATCACACTGTACACCTGTAAACATCTTCTGCCCCACCACAATCAGACTTTACACTTGTACACATCTCCTGTACCACCACAATTAAACCTTACACTTGTAAACATCCCCTGCCCACCATAATCACACCTTACACTTATAAACATCTCCTGCCCCACCATAATCACACTGTACAATTGTAAACATCTCCTGCCCAACCACAATCAGACCTTACACTTGTACACATCTCCTGTACCACCACAATTAAACCTTACACTTGTAAACATCCCCTGCCCACCATAATCACACCTTACACTTGTAAACATCTCCTGCCCCACCATAATCACACCTTACACTTGTAAACATCTCCTGTCCCATCACAATCAGACCTTACACTTGTAAACATCTCCTGCCCCACCATAATCACACTGTACACTTGTAAACATCTCCTGCCCCACCACAATCAGACCTTACACTTGCAAACATCTTCTACCCCACCATATTCATACCGTACACTTGTAAACATCTCCTGCCCCACCACAATCACACTGTACACTTGTAAACATCTCCTGCCCCACCATAATCACACTGTACACCTGTAAACATCTTCTGCCCCACCACAATCAGACTTTACACTTGAAAACATCTCCTACCCCACCATAATCAGACCGTACACTTGTAAACATCTCCTGCCCCACCACAATCAGACCTTACACCTGTAAACATCTCCTGCCCCACCACAATCAGACTTTACACTTGAAAACATCTCCTGCCCCACCGTAATCAGACTTTACACTTGAAAACATCTCCTGCCCCACCACAATCAGACCGCACACTTGTAAACATCTCCTACCCCACCATAATCAGACCGCACACTTGTAAACATCTCCTGCCCCACCACAATCAGACTTTACATTTGAAAACATCCCTGCCCACCATAATCAGACCTTACACTTGTAAACATCTCCTACAATATTTGAAATGAAATAACTCCTAAACAAAAAGATATCAACATGATTTCTACCTAAATTGTTTCTTTTATAGTCCTCTATCATATTTATGAAAATGAAACTTCACGGAATATTCCTTTAAAGAATTAAACAAGTTGTATAAAGTAGAATACAGCTATACAGAGAACTGAAAAAACTCACGGATATAAAACTCTTGACATCTGCGAATTCTAGTGCACGAGCAACTTTGGAAATTACGCTCAGGTTTTCTTGCGGCCTCCTTTGTATGGTGTCTTGCAGGGCCTCCATCAGGAACTTACAAATTGGCTGCTTGAACTTCGCATACAAGTCTTTAAGAGTCAGCTTCCTGTCTGCTGCTACTTCTTGTAACTAAATTAAAAGTGTTAAAATGCCCTGAAATGGCAGCACTCTGAAAAGTATTTACCATGTGGGGGATACCTGACTATACACTTGGCCTTTCTGAGCTAGTTGATTGACATCTTTTTTAACCAATCACCACACAAATTTGCCTAGCAACAAAATCTGCGTAACTAAGTGGGGAAAAAATCATACCAGGTGTCCATACAGTACAGCTAGCTAGTGGCAGTCAATGCAATATACCACACAAAGCAATTTTCTGCACACACAACACTCAGTAACAGACAAGATGGTAAACAAAACTTGCGCCTACAGGCTTTCTAAATCTGATTCCCATTACCCAGAACTGTTAGCAAACAGAATGTGTTTTTTTATATTCTTTTTGCTAAAAACTCTAAAGATCCAGAGAAGTGTCATAGCTGACTTAAGCTTGCTGCAGGCCACATCTAAAATAACAATGCATTGGTCATGCACGATTGACCTCAGTTACAGCATTGCTATGATGGGCGTGGCCAATTTCCTTACTCAGAGAGGTCAACTGGTCTCACCGTTCACTTGGTGATTTGATCAATTTTCAACTTACAAAGTAAGGGTATCCCGCATGCACCGTTTTGGACTCCTAAATGGATTTCTTAGATTCTAGCCAACTGATATTCATCTGCTCACAAAAACTGACAAGTAAAGAATGTTTTTTTTCCGAGCACATGACTTGTTGGATGCAATACAATCAATTTTTCCAAATGATTACAGTTAATGGGTAGCTCTATGCATGCAATTAAATAAAAACAAAACTACTAATTCCATAATAAATGTTCCGGTTTTCACAACCCAATGACAATGATCAGAATCTTGCTGAGCATTAATTATTTCAAACATCCTTCTATCTGAAGAATATGGAAAACAAAAAGAAGAATTTGAACAATGTAATTACCTCAACTAGCGCAGCAGACACAAGCAGTGTTGAGGATGACAAAAGACTCTGTAGCAAGCTGATGACAGCAACAAGCAGTAGCTCACCATCTGCAACTCTAAAAAAAAAAACAAGTTCATTGACTCCTCATATCATAAAAAAACAGTAGACATAAAACTTCATAAATATCATATTCGACGTAATATGAAATTAAAATTGTGCCACTTGCTAATGCCATTTTTTCTCCTGATAAGCGACCATGCTCGGGATTCGTGTGCAGTACTGTTCAAATTGTAGAAATGGTTCAACAACAACCACCACAAAGCCATCGCGGTGGATGCCCAAAAACAAGCAAGTAATGTCACAAAACTTGAGTAGGACCTGTCGTCAAATCACCCTTCACGTTCACATTGTATCCCAAGTAGCTCCGACTTCGGCGAGTCAAGGGGAATGGTAACCCATTTAATTTCTGCGAATTTCCACTCCACGCATTAACAGGGATACAGCCTAGCGTACCAAAAAGTACATGAAACATATCAAAGACAAGTAAGTTGTACACAGCATTTATTATATATTGATGTTTGGATATGTTATCAGTGGGGCTTATATCTTGGGTGGGTGCTTATAAGAGTACAGGTGCTATAGAATACGTCGGATACGGTATCAAAAATCAATTTAACAGAAAATCTGATTGTGATTTTTTCATTTATAGATCAACAAATATTTCCGAAAATTAAAATACAAGCTCAAAGACATACAGCGGAATAATTAGTGATGAGCATTAAAGTCATAACAACTAAAATCAAAACCACATGAAATATAACAAAGAATGAAAGCTACAATTAAAACAGCAAACAAAATATAAATAGCAGAAAAGCAAAAACAATTGGGTTTAAGAAGCAGTGGTGTAGATTCGTCAAAAAAGGTGAGGGATAATTGTATCTATTTTCTTCAAATTTTACTGTGTGCAAAAAATATTACGTATTAGGTGTTCATCAAAAATTGGTGGATATATACCCCCTCCCCTGCCCCACCCCGCCAATATCCATGCCTATGTTAAGAAGGATGGGGCCAGAAGCTTGAATTAGGGGTGGAAATATCACATTAAACTGATAATAAAAACAGAAGCATTTTTTTTTATCACCTTCCCAGCTGTCCAAGCATGTAAACAACACTCTCCTGCAGTTTGTTATCTGCAGCACTTTTCCCGTCAACAAAAGCGATCTTGAGTTTGGCCACAACTGCCTTGATGTTCAGGTCACTGCACGGCTGACCGCAGTTCACCAAGTATTTGATCTTAGAGCTGTAGGTAAGAAAATATCCACAAATTCCCTTAAATTAATTAATAATTAATAATCAATTTAGTTATTTAATTAATTAAATGAATTGATCAAATTGATAATTGAATAAATAAACTTCAAATAAGAAGAAGAATTACAAGAACTCTCAGAAGGACAGCATGCTCCACTATTCTGAGCATGTAGAGAAAATGAGCTTGTTAAGGGAAGTAATGGAGGGGAGGCTAGTACGAGAAATTTGATTACAAATTACCCAAGCTTTCAAGGATGCATGTGCCTCTACCTTCGTTTCAGATTTTCAAATCATTTTACTACAACCTCAAAATATCTTGATGGAGTGGTTCAATATATAACCGGATGTTTCTTCCCCACCCAGGAACTCCTATGAAGCCAATCTTCATAAATGAAACATCTTTTAGATGATCCATTTAACCACACAAAATGAGAGTCCCCTGACTAGCCCATGTCAATGTAATATTACATTGCATCATTGTGGTAAAGGCAATTATATTCTTTGTCATTTTAACTTGGAAAAATCATGTTCCTTACGACCTTGACCTCTAATCATCTAAACAACTCTCGCTTAGAAGTGAAAGAACCATCAGTTATTCTCTTGAGGCTACATATGTATTGTTTAACTTTTCTTTCATTCCAGACAATATTTTAATTGCTATTCGCGCATGTCAGGAATGTCATTATATAAAACAAAGAAGCTCCTCCAAAAACTGTAAGTGGTTGCAGACGCTCATGCCGATGCCAGGAGTAATAGAATAGCTCTATTCTTTGACAAGTCTACCTAAAAACGAAACTCCTTCAAAAACTTTACCATTGTGAAACTATGCAAACCAAAGTAAAATGTTAACGACTAATGTTTTCTTATGTAAATCTAAATTAACATGAACAATCTTCCTTTTCACTTACAACATAAAGATAAAGTTATTTTCATTCAATCAAATTTACAACTTCATACCGTCAACTTCACAATATCAGAATCAGAAACTTTCTGCACCCACTTGTACAAAATGGAATGTTCTTTCGAATTGTACTGTATATAGACTATCAAAACATGTGTGCACATGATAAGGCTCGCTGTAGTGCACACAAGTGTATGCATTTTCACTAGATTCAAACATTTGATATGTGTGCAACTGATGAACAATGGCTGCCAGCAGGAAACCAGCCATTCCTAGAAGATTATTAAATGATGGGTAAATAATAATTTTGAGGGAAGTAGATATGAAGATACAATTCAAGACCAGAAGAGGCCCATGTCTCGTAACTTTTAATAGTTATGTTGTTTACATTGGGCCTATCCCAATACATACTATACATGCATACTTACAGTGTGTTTTGTTCATTGTTTGAAAAAATACTTAGGTGAAAAAAGGTATACCAACAAATTATCTGTATGCCCATCATTATTAACCATATGCCCACAAATAATTACATGAACACCTACAATTACCTGAAAGCAATTCTGATGTCAAGATCCTGATCTGTTGCTAAATCAAGACAAGATTTTACCACATGGGTGACAGCTGAGTTGGTGGATTGCATATCCAAATGCCAGAAAATGTTCTGAAAGCTCTCAATCAATGCTGTATTGTTGAAAGACAGAAGGAAAACAATTCAGGGGTTAAATTTCCTGCTGTTTCGAGAACAGTGTTTTTTTTTTATGCAGAAACAGAGAATTTTCAACATTCTTTTCATAAGCATCGATGATCAATAACTTGATTTCTACATGATAAAAATCTGTTGCAATGGATTTTCAGTCCAAAATTCTCAAAGCCTACAAGGTTGAACAAAAACATCACTTAAAATCACTCATCAATAAACAAACAAACCCTTCACTGTTAAATACCATCCTATTTGTAAATTATTACTTCAAGCCAGACACATTGATCACAGAGAAATATTTGTCCTTGTGTTGAGTGTGAAAGTCAGTGCAGCTGCAGTGAAATTTGTTTACTATCAATGTCAGATTATGACCATGGAAAATGAAGTGAAGTGTGGAAATCCCTGGTATAATTGCTAATTGCTTGTGCTGGATTGTGGTTTCTGTTGTGAGCAATATAGACCTGACAGATTTAAGATTTTGTCGGGGCTTAAGACACAAATGTATTGCAAGGTTTAGATTTAATGTGCTAAAAAAATGCATATTGTCAAACAGGATTATCATACAAAATAGTTTCTACCAGTAAAAAAAAGCTTTTTTCATCTTGCATGCAATTGTCAGCACAATTAATCATGAATACACATATGCATGGCTGCTTGCATGTGTATGATTGTATGCATATGAATGCTACAGCATGTAAATACTAATAAACGGCATACATTTTTGCACATCATTAACCAATAAAGTAGTTGTAAAATACGCCCATTTTGAAGAAAAAATTTGTCCCGTTATCTGCAAAAAAGTTGGAACAGTGAAATCTGATCCGAACGTAATTATTTGAGAAAGAACTGTTCCATGGAAGTGGCAAAACATTTAAATTTTGACCCTGCTGTTACATTTTTTGTGCATAAGCATATATACAGACCAGCTACATATATTACTTTCGGGTTGGGGCAGCAAAGCTACGTACGAAGCAGAGGTAACACTAAATGCACTCTTGCCATATCCATGAATGTCTCCCTCATCTAAAATGACATTCCTTTCTCTCTCCATGACATCATTCCTATATGATATTCCTTCCTTCCTTAGTGAAATTTCTCCCTCCTCTCCTGGTCTGGTGTTCACGTCTCTATTCATGACAATCTTCCCTCCTTAAATAAGGTCTAAAAAATGTGTTTGCTTGCCCTCCTCCACGGACCCTAACTCGCCGAAAAATAGGGCAGAAAAATAAAAAAATCCCTACATTTGTCCAAAATCCCTACACTTCGTAAAAAATTGCCTACAAAATGGTGTAGCAACAACTTTTTCATTGCCATATTACAAAACGTGTAGGGAGGTACTGTAGGGAAACACTGTTTAAGCAAACACGAGCCATGTGATACAATTTGTTCAATCATGTCTCCCGCTCTGCTTTATGTGCTTCAAACTTTCAACTTTCTTTGATCGAATTTTCATTAAATAGAAAAGACGCTGGTCCTCAGCATAAAAACGCTCTTTAAATTCCGCCTGCCCACCCCTTACAATTTTTCCACACGAAAGGGCAAACAAACAAGTTTTTTTAGGCCTATAATATTCATCTTCCCTCCATCCTTTTTTATCTTTTCTATTCCCTTTTCCCTGTTTTATGCAGAAATAATTTCCACCATCGGAAGACTCATGAGTAGACAGCATATTTACAGACACTACACAGTACATTGACGACATCTTAATGCTTACTGAAGCAAAATAAGTATATACCAAGTTTAACTTTGGTGCCCCTCGACAAGAGGGAAAGAAACGGAGAGACAACAGATGCAGAGAGTCTTTCTGTCAGTATGCCGCTTTCTGCAGACTGGCAAGTCTCACAAGAAACTATTGTTTGTAGATGGAGATTGGACAAGGAGCAGTACCTAAGGAAAATGAAAACACAGTTTCAATAGTGGCATACATACATGTGTAAGCTGAGGGTATAAATGGGAACATAGTTTCAGTATTGGAATACACATAAGAGATATCTTCATGAACTGTGGTATTAATTTTGCTACATTGTTGTCTGGACTTTCTTTCTGGAGAAAACTATACACCATTTACACCATAAATATACAAAATAAAAACCTTTGTTGCAACAACGGTTACATTTTACAACTAAAAGTACCTCAGACCTGAAAAAAAAATCCACGGTTTCGGGCAATATAGGAATTTACGGGAAAAATTTTTGGGGAAGGGGGAGGGGATCTTGAGCAAACAACAGTAAATGTGGTTTCAGCCACAATATTTTTGGTAAGAACGTCCCCCATGTAATTGTGCGAAGAATAGTGGAGTAAATTCAATTGTGAAAGACGGAACATAGATGGTAAATTCTGAGCATATAAACATATATTAACATCCTTTCTGTTATGATTTTTTGTGGAAAGATTTTGATCACCTTCATTCAGAACCTTAAGAGGTGCTGTGGCTCAGTGGTACAGGTGCCATGCCCGTATTAGAAAGATGCCGGGTTCAATTCCTGTCATGAGCGCTGCATTATGTCCTTGAGCAAGACACAGCACTTTACTTGCTTCAGTCCACTCAGCTGTAAAATGAGTCCCAGCATTGCTGGAAAGTTAATCTGCGATGGACTGGTATCCCATCCAGGGGGAGTCATGTGCTCTCGGTCTGCTTGTTCCAGGAATAAGCACCGGCCCTACAAGCCTAATGGCTAAAATGAATTTTTCTTAGCTTTATTCAGAATCGTGAGAAATTTTATAATAAATTCTATCTTTGAAATACCTTTAAACATGGTGAAAGAGCAGTACATGATATGTTAATGTTAGTATTACAAAATATTTTTTACAAGTGTCAATAGGAATAAGTTTTAGATAAACCTTTTCAGAGAGCATTTCTTTCCTAGGATGCAGGCCAACTGTCCAAGAGTAGAAGCCAAAGCCTCAGCCACCACATCAGAGCAGGAGTCTATCAATGGACTAAGGGATGAAACAAAATAGTACTGTTGCCGTTTATTAGAGTACACATCAGATGGGTGTAACATACATGTTTAGGAAATTGTCCCTCATGAAAATAAGAATGAATCTATCCCTTATCGTTTATTGTAGTCACAAAGACATTCTTTAGTATGCGGAATTGGTATACACTGTACAATCATTATTGTATTTAATATTTATTACACGGGGGAAAAGAGGGATTAAATGAGCATTTCCAAAAATAAGTGAATGAAAATAATTTTTTTTGCTTATTTGATGTGGGCTTAACAGCACCACAACAGTGAGGGACAAATTGTGCCTGAGAGGTTAGATCATTCCAGGGGTAGGTAGAAAAGAAAACAAGGGGAAATTGAGGGAAACACGAGAACTAAAAGCCAGAAAGTTGGGATTGAAAGAGGAAGTGCATGAGTGAAAAGAACAAAGTACAGAGAGGGGAGTGGGAGAGGAGGACTAAATATCGTTGTAGAGGGAAACATGATGAAGGAAGGAGATAATCTTATCCGGCGGGGTTTTTTGGAGATCGGCAATTGAGCTGTGGGGAATGGGGGAAGCTCTGTCCCTCTGTCCACCTCTACTGACCTACCCACCCTGCACTCACTTACCCACCCTCTCATATCAACCAAGCTAATACCCCTCCCCAACCCCACCTCAACTCACTTTCCCTACTATCATATTAGCAAGCACCTATCCATTCTTTATTTATATCAAGTAGCTGGCTATTCTTGCTAATATCAAGCAGCTGGCTATTCCTGCTTATATCAAGCAGCTAGCTATTCTTGCTAATATCAAGCAGCTAGCTATTCTTGCTAATATCAAGCAGCAAGCTATTCTTGCTAATACCAAGCAGCTAGCTATTCCTGCTAATATCAAGCAGCTAGCTATTCTTGCTAATATCAAGCAGCAAGCTATTCTTGCTAATATCGAGCAGCTAGCTATTCCTGCTAATATCAAGCAGCTAGCTATTCCTGTTAATATCAAGCAGCTAGCTATTCTTGCTAATATCAAGCAGCAAGCTATTCCTGTTAATATCAAGCAGCTAGCTATTCCTGCTAATATCAAGCAGCAAGCTATTGTTGCTAATATCAAGCAGCTAGCTATTCTTGCTAATATCAAGCAGCTAGCTATTCTTGCTAATATCAAGCAGCTAGCTATTCTTGCTAATATCAAGCAGCAAGCTATTCCTTCTAATATCAAGCAGCAAGCTATTCCTTCTAATATCAAGCAGCAAGCTATTTCTGTTAATATCAAGCAGCTAGCTGTTCTTGCTAATATCAAGCAGCTAGCTATTCCTGCTAATATCAAGCAGCTAGCTATTCCTGCTCATGTTAAGCAGCTAGCTATTCTTGCTAATATCAAGCAGTTAGTTATTGTTGCTAATATCAAGCAGCTAGCTATTCCTGCTCATGTTAAGCAGCTAGCTATTCCTGCTAATATCAAGCAGCTAGCTATTCCTAATAATATTAAACAGCTAGCTATTCTTGCTAATATCAAGCAGTTAGTTATTCCTGCTAATATCAAGCAGCTAGCTATTGTTGCTAATATCAAGCAGCAAGCTATTCTTGCTAATATCAAGCAGCAAGCTATTCTTGCTAATATCAAGCAGCTAGCTATTCTTGCTAATATCAAGCAGCTAGCTATTCTTGCTAATATCAAGCAGCAAGCTATTCCTTCTAATATCAAGCAGCAAGCTATTCCTTCTAATATCAAGCAGCAAGCTATTTCTGTTAATATCAAGCAGCTAGCTGTTCTTGCTAATATCAAGCAGCTAGCTATTCCTGCTAATATCAAGCAGCTAGCTATTCCTGCTCATGTTAAGCAGCTAGCTATTCTTGCTATTATCAAGCAGTTAGTTATTGTTGCTAATATCAAGCAGCTAGCTATTCCTGCTAATATCAAGCAGCTAGCTATTCCTGCTAATATCAAGCAGCTAGCTATTCCTGCTAATATCAAGCAGCTAGCTATTCCAGCTAATATCAAGCAGCAAGTTATTCCTGCTAATATTAAGCAGCAAGCTATTCTTGCAAATATCAAGCAGTTAGTTATTCCTGCTAATATCAAGCAGCTAGCTATTCTTGCTAATATCAAGCAGCTAGCTATACCTGCTAATATCAAGCAGCTAGCTATACCTGCTAATATTAAGCAGCTAGCTATTCTTGCTAATATCAAGCAGTTAGTTTTTCATGCTAATATTAAGCAGCTAGCTATTGTTGCTAATATCAAGCAGCAAGCTATTCTTGCTAATATCAAGCAGCAAGCTATTCCTGCTAATATCAAGCAGCTAGCTATTCCTGCTAATATCAAGCAGCTAGCTATTCTTGCTAATATCAAGTAGCTAGCTATTCCTGCTAATACCAAGCAGCTAGCTATTCCTGCTAATATCAAGCGCTAGCTATTCCTGCTAATATCATCCAACTAACCATTCATAATTTAAATTTCCAAGCAGTTAACAATTCCTGCTATTAGTTTCAGTAATGTGAAAATGCTATTAATTCCATATGGTGGACATTTTGTGGTAAATTCATCAAAATTAGAATGGAGCTGAAAGAGTTAAACGAAGACATAGAGTCTGGCTTTTTCTTCATTAAGCATGATAGAAATAATAATTATACATCATCTGAAGACGTTTCACATATTACAAAACAATTTAGCATATATTTTCTTATTTATCAAAACATTAATTCTGTCAAAATAAACTTACATGGGAGGGACCATTTTGTTCATACGCCCTCTAAAAATGATGTCATACACCCAGTACAGATTAGAATATTCATGTATTTCTTTATAAACTATTTCAAATTTTCTAAGTTAATTTTCTACAAATTTCTAACTTAATAATGTTTCCTTTTGCATGGGTCTATGAATTTTTTATTTGTATGTCATATTAATGATTCAAGCATTTAGAACTTCAGGTCAAAACATTTTGGAAAGAAAATTTTAAAGAAAATTGTAAAGAAAAACACATAAAGCAAATTATCTCATCATTGGCATGATTCAAATACAAAATTAGACAAAATGGCAGCATCCATGTTACAAATTCAAACTTGGATAACTTGAGTATGGAACATGTTTGTTTTATGAAGGCTTAACAGCACCATGACAGGGAGGGTCAAATTGTGCCTGAGAGGTCGATCATTCCAGAGGTAGGAAGGAAAGGAAACAGGGGGAGATTGAGAGAACCACAAGAACTAAATGCCAGAAAACTGGGATTGAGAGAGGAGGGGTGGAGAGGAGGAATAAATATGGTTTTAGAGGGAAGCATGATGAAGGAAAGAGATCATTTTATCCAAAAGGTTTTTTCTGGAAGAGCTCGGCTATTGAGTTGTGGGGAGCGAGGGAAGCTCTGGGAAGGTTGTACAGGGGAAAAGCAAGGAGAACGTGATGGACTGAGAATGGAATAAGATTTTATGATAGGGTTTTTGGCAGTTGTTTTTTTTTTTTTTTTTTTTTAAATCTTATTCCTATCTCAAGTTATTCATGTTTGAAATCGACACATGGGGGCTGCCATTTTGTTCAATTCTGTATTGAAATATTGTGCATGATGACATAATTTCCCCAATACAGACATAAGAATTATAATGTATTTCTTTATAAATGTGATTAAAGTTTTTATTCCAAAATAAATGTGACACAAAAGTTTTAAAAGCATGGTTTGATAATTTCATGTGTACAAAAAAAACTCCTTGACCTTCACAAAAGAAAAACATATTTTCATAAACTAGAAAACTTGTGGTAGATTATACAGAAATACAAAGCATTCCATCATCCTTCTTGGGCTGATGACATCATAATCTGCATGTTCTTAAATCAAAATGGCAGCTCCAATGGTACTATTAAGCAGTAGCATTAAAGTTTTTAATGATTACAAAAAAATGTTTTCGAATGCTTTGAGAGTAATGAAACTTGGTCAGTAATTCGTTATTTTCATTTATATTATATGAAATAAGGATTATGTCAGACTATGTCTCTTTTAAGGGCCACATAGGTAGATACAATACCATTAGTTACAGAGAATGTTTATGTGATTTTTGCCACACTCTATGAGACATTTTGCTCATTTTTGCAGATATTTGATCAAAATACATACCAAGTTACTACAGAGGTAACCCATGCATCCACAAATGTCAGAACCTACTTTTTAATTCTAAAAATACTTTTTTTTTTCATTACAAATTATTCCCTTAGAGGCAGAAATGATTCTGTATAACATGTTAAGTGTTCTTTTAATTAAGTATATAATTACATGACATTGTTCATTATCATCAAATTTGGTATCATTTATCTCTCTCTAATTACTGTGCATTATTATTTAATTTGTAAATTCATTGCTATATATTTTACATGGCCCAAGGTTACAAAATAAACTACACTAAAAATCTTGTTTCATTTCTTTTTGAGCCTGTAAATATTGTTCAAATTTTTTTTTAAAAGGGGACTTCAGATTTCCAGTTTCATTGTGGCAAGAGGCTCTATTGTATGATTTCTAATGTCAGATGCAATATGTGTAATTGCTATCCTGCATTGTTCAAGTTGTTTTGAGGTGAAATTCTCCATTTAAATAAATTTCAAACGAGACACAAATACAGTTTGAATTCCTCTTCAAGGAAAAAAAATGAAATAAATAAAATAAAAACCAGCTGGAATGCAGTAAGTTTTTGCACTTACAAAAGTAATTCGTGTACAAGATGATGGTAATTGAATCCGAGATGAAACAGGAAGTGAGGCAAAGAAGAAACTGCAGCTCCAAGGATAACATCAGAGGTATCCCCCTGAAGAAGATGACAAGAAGAAGAGTTACTTGATCCTTGAAGGATAAACCAGAGATTAGGGATTATTTAGCTTGATCCTTGAAGGATAAACCAGAGATTAGGGAGTATTTACCTTGATACTTGAAGGATAAACCAGAGATTAGGGATTATTTACCTTGATCCTTGAAGGATAAACCAAAGATTAGGAATTATCTACCTTGATCCTTGAAGGATAAACCAGAGCTTAGGGATTACTTATCTTGATCCTTAAAGGATACACCAGAGATTAGGGATTACTTACCTTGATCCTTGAAGGATAAACCAGAGATTAGGGATTACTTACCTTAATCCTTGAAGGATAAACCAGAGATTAGGGATTACTTACCTTAAACCTTGAAGGATACACCAGATTACTTACCTTGACCTTTGAAAGATAAGCCAGAGATTAGGGATTATTTACCTTGATCCTTGAAGGATACACCAGAGATTAGAAATGTTTTACTTTGATTCTTGAAGGATAAACCAGAGCTTAGGGATTACTTACCTTGATCCTTGAAGGATAAACCAGAGATTAGGGATTACTTACCTTGATCCTTGAAGGATAAACCAGAGATTAGGGATTACTTACCTTAATCCTTGAAGGCTAAACCAGAGATTAGGGATTACTTACCTTAATCCTTGAAGGATAAACCAGAGATTAGGGATTACTTACCTTGATTCTTGAAGAATAAACCAGATTACTTACCTTGACCCTTGAAGAATAAACCAGAGATTGGGGATTACTTGCCTCCTTGAAAAAATCCGAAATCATAGTTCACTTTGAATGTTAAAACAGTGACCATGAGTTACTTATCACCTGAAGGCTATAAATCCAAAGATCATGAGTTACTTATCAACTTGAATAACAAAACAGAGATCATGAGTTACTTATCAACTTGAATAACAAAGCAGAGACCATGAGTTACTTATCAACTTGACTAACAAAGCAGAGATCATGAGTTACTTATCAACTTGACTAACAAAGCAGAGATCATGAGTTACTTATCAACTTGACTAACAAAGCAGAGATCATGAGTTACTTATCAACTTGATAAACAAAGCAGAGACCATGAGTTACTTATCACCTTGAATAACAAAACAGAGACCATGAGTTACTTATCAACTTGACTAACAAAGCAGATATCATGAGCTACTTTTCAACTTGACTAACAAAGCAGAGATCATGAGTTACTTATCAACTTGAATAACAAAGCAGAGACCATGAGTTACTTATCACCTTGAATAACAAAGCAGAGACCATGAGTTACTTATCAACTTGACTAACAAAGCAGAGATCATGAGTTACTTATCAACTTGAATAACAAAGCGGAGATCATGAGTTACTTATCACCTTGAATAACAAAGCAGAGACCATGAGTTACTTATCAACTTGACTAACAAAGCAGAGATCATGAGTTACTTATCAACTTGACTAACAAAGCAGAGATCATGAGTTACTTATCAACTTGACTAACAAAGCAGAGATCACGAGTTACTTATCCCATGAAGATTAAACCAGGTATGATGGATTACTTGCCATCTTCAAGAAACAGAAGATTGTAAGCTCCTTATCCACTTGAAATTAAAGGCCAAAGATCAGGAACTTCTTACACATTCGAACATAGCTGTGTATTTACATTTAACAACCAAAATGTTGAAATGGTCATTTTTTTCCATTTACGCATCTAAAGTCATTCAAAAAATGACCAAAAACAACTGGTATAGGCATAGCTATACAATTAATAACTACTAGAAAACCATCATTTGTAACGGACCAAAAATAAGCGAACAATGTCACAAAATGTCTTTAAATTACCCATTTGGCAGAAAAACCTGGTCAAAAATAAAGATCTATATTTCACACATGATTTCAACATACACCCTCTAGGTATGTTACCCATGCCATTCACTAACCTTTCTGCTGTCCACTCACCCAACCACCTTCCACTCATCCACCCATCTTCTCCTCACCCACTTATCTTCCCCTCATCCACCCATCTTCCCCAACCTTTAATATAACCTTTACTCGATACATTGCACCACAGATCCCTCCTTATACCTTCCTGATAAATTACATAAACAGGAAAATATACAACCCTTTTATCTTATCTGATACTCCCTTTAAAACATACTCAGCTTGATATTTACCCTTATAATAGGGCTCTCTATCTACCAAATCCCTGACTGAAAAATTAAATACAAATTCATTTAGAGGACATTTATAAATCTTTTTATGTTTTATTTTAATTTTATTGAGAGGAAGTTTTATTGTTTGGCTTTTCTTTTATGCCAGACACAAATATGTTAATATTCATGTCATAAATGCATTTGTTGTAAGTTCTTTTGAGGCAAGAGCCTCCATTGTACAAGTTTCCTTTTAAGTGAGACACAAAAATAGTTGCAATTTCTTTCCAAAGGCAGAAATATATTGTTCCCAGTAACTGAACAATAAATGTGGATGGACAGATGGAAGATCAGACAGAAAATGGATGGATGAACGGACGGACAGACCGAAGGAAAGAGACCAAATAATGGAAGGATGGACAGACCAATGGATGGATAAATGGACAGACAGACCGAAGGACGGACGGACAGAGCGAAGGATGAACTGAAGGACAAACCTTAAACATGCTATATCCCCCTCTCCATATATTGCTACATAATTGGAGCCACAATTCTCCCAGACTTTATGTCTTCTTTAAATACAATTGATACAAATGAAGTACTTTGCAATTGCAAAAATTAACTGTCCATTGCTATGTGAGTTTTGTCGTATTTGTATCATTCACCTTGAAAATCATATTCTCTGTATATTATGGTAATTATTGTTACCTGCAGGGATAATGAGTGCTATGCAGTGTTATGCCACACAAACACTTCATGAAACTGAGGATATTCATGCGAGAATCAACAGAGCCTTTGTTATACTACGTCCAGTCTGGAGGTCAACTGATATCTCCAACAGAACAAAACTCTGGATCTTTAAACTAATGTGATAAGACGGTGCTGTTGTATGGCTGAGAGTTGACGAGTTACCAAAGGCAACATTAAAAAATACAGGTTTTCGTCAATTTTTGCCACAGCCAAATTCTTCGGATTAAATGGTTTGGAAAAGTGACTCTCTGGACCACAGCTTAAACCAGCAATCAATAGTTTGTTTGTTAGATGAGGGCTTAAAGGCACCATGTCCGTGAGGGTCAAATTGTGCCTGAGAGGTTAAATCATTCCAGAGGTAGAAATAAAATAAAATAGGGAGTGTGAGAGAAGTTTACCCAGCTAAGCATAGCGGGATATTTCCGAGAGTTATACTTACCTTCCATGCTATTAATATGCAATCTGGTCACATGACCTGATTCTAACGCACTTCTAACCAACCTTAAAAACGTAGTTACCAGCCCAGCCCTGACCTCCATATAACCTCTACTAACCCTCACTTAACATTCCACCGAGGCCTGAACGAGAGGGGAGGTGGGCTGGGATGCATGGAAGGTAAGTATAACTCTTGTAAATATCCCCGCTACGCTTAGCGGGGTAAATTTACTTCAAGTTATACCTTACCTTCCATGCTATAAATATGCAATCTGGTCGCATGACCTGATTCTAACGCACTTCTAACTGACCTTAAAAACGTAGTTACCAGCCCAGCCGTGACCTTTATATAACCTCTAGTAACCCTCACTATTTTTCAGTACGTTGTTTTCACAACATTGCTGGAACTGGTCAAATTTTCTTTTATAAATTTAAATTTAAATTGTAGACACTACTATGATATTCATATTGTGTCCAAACGCTCTTCCGGTTGCCATCTTTTCTGAGATTCTAACTAGGGTTCATGTGACGTTTGCATCAGTTACTGTTAACGAATAGTGCCTTGTTCGGTTTGACTGTAACTAGAAGTGGTTTAGTATGTTTTAGTACTTCCCACTCTGAGGTCTTTCATCCTTAAGAGGAGAAGGAATTTCGTCCCTTAAGCGGGATAAGATTAGTGAGAGTTTTAGTACCAGCCTTTAGAAAATTGTGCTGCGACCTGAACTCCCTTCCTTCCTATCCTCGGTTGCAATCTGATTGCATATTTATAGCATGGAAGGTAAGGTATAACTTGAAGTAAATACAGGGACTAATAGCTAGGAAGCTGGGATCGAGAGAGGAAGTGCGGGGTGCAAAAATAGGTACAGGGGAAGGAAGAGGAGGACAAAATATGGTTGTAGAGGGAGGCATGATGAAGGAAGGAGATAATTTTATCCAGAGGGTTTTTCTGGAAAAGCTTGGCTATGGAGTTGTGAGGAGTGAGAGAAGCTCTAAGAAGGTTGTACAGGGGCAAGCAAGGAGAACGTGATGAAGTGTGAGGGTGCAATGGCAATTGTTGCAGGGGGGTGGAGGAGCCAGTAAGGAGGTGGGAGTGAGTGAGATGGGTGTGACCCATTCTAAGGCGAGTAATGTGGATGTTGTCGATACGGGAGAAAATGTGGATGGTGGATTTGGTCGGAATGGTGGGCTGGATGTCGTGGAGTTTGTTATCAATTTGGGAGTCCCATGAGGTTTGCCAGCAGTCACGAACAAGGGAAGCTATAAGTGGTTTGATGTCAGAAAGGGTTTTGGGAAAGGAGGTAGGTTAAGGGCAAGCTTAGCGGCTGAATCAGCTCTGTCAATGCCAAGGTATCCAGAAGAAAATAATACTTTTCCTGCACACAGATCTCCTGGTGGAGCCTGTTTGACCAGCTGAAGTCACAGAAGCTACAAAACCTATGGCCAGGGACTGACAGAAGTGGAAGACACGTGTTGAGGCCCTGACCATACCGGTAAGTTAATGACCTTAGTCAACCATTTGACAACTTTAATATTTTGGATTCTCTAATACATGCAAATTAACAGTGCCACTATATATATATATATATATGCAACTATGCAAAAAGGAGACCACAGTCACTTAAAACAGTCAATCAATTTTTTTAAAGGAAATTTATGAGTTCCTGACAAATGATGAGGACACAGAATCTTATCTCTCAATCTCCCTTATTTCTGACACAGGAGTTCACAGTATACATCAAAAAGTCCATTTCCTCCTATTACATCTTACCATGCAAAATGACATCTACAAGAACTTTTCGGAAAAACAAAACAAAAAATGGACAAATGAAGGTCATGGACTTACTATGGCAGCTTTGAGAGTAAATAAACGCCACTTGGAAGCCACTTCTTTCGGAAATAAAGAGAGTGTTCTAATGCAAGAAGCAGTCAGTGAGGGATCTGCAAGAACAAAATAAACAAAATGTATGGATTGGAATTGATATTTGATGCCTCTTACTATCTACCTAGCCCATGTGGCTAGATTTATGGCACCCACTACCCAGAGTTGGAATTAATTAAAAGATTTCCCACCGTTCAAAATAAAGGTGTCAAAAATCTTCCCATGCAAAATCACGACAGAAATAACAATAATGTATGCGACAAAAATAGTATTTAATGTATGCAATTTAATGTACGTTTCATCACACAATTACATGGGGGACGTTTTTAGAGCACATATTTACCACATATACTGTTGTTTACTTAAGAAATGTCTAATAAAAAAGAAAGAATTATGCCTCTTTTTTCTTCCCGCGAGTTCCCAATTTTCCTGTGTTTATAAACCGCCATAACCGTAAAAAATTTCCAGCACTTCCACTACCCACCCTGCATTCACATATCCACATTCCACTAATTTTCCAACATACCCTCCAATAACCTGTTAAACATCAACCCACTTGCCTCACCCACCATTCCATCAACAGACCTGGACAAAATTGTACAGTTCCACATGGGAAAATGAGAATTCATGGGAAAACAATTTTCTTTCATAATCTTTTTTTTTTTTTTTTTTGAAAGATGGGGAAGGAATTTCTTGAGTAAACAACAGTATATGTTGTAAAAGGTTATGGTTAGGGTTACAATATTTCGGATTCATTGGCTTGAGAACATATCCCCATGTAATTGTATAATGAATAGTACTTTAAATTGCAAAAGAGCGAAGCATATAAAGATGTATTTACTACTTTAACATTCATTGACTTTGTGTTTGTGGTAGTTGGTTTAGATTTTAATCCTCTATCAAATGTAATAATGATTGTATCAGTTTTTATGTCTCCCTTCATCCAGTGTGCCAGTTCTTTAAAGGAAAGCACTAATCAAAATTGTATCATTTCAATTTGTGGAATTGAGGAAAGAAAACTAGAGATACATTAAGATTGAGCTGCCTATCCTTTCCTTCCTTACAAATATTCGATGTAATGAAAAATCTCCAAACTTGATTAGCCATAACAAGAAAACAGAACACCTTTTCCACATACTAAGCGACCCTGTTCTACTAAGTAACTGATAACATATTTTATTTGATTAATTTGAAGACTTAAATTACTGAAGTTTAGTTACATTCTTTGATTATTTTAAGTCTGACACTCACAATATTTTTGTGCTGATTATTGTGTGGCTACTATAACACCAGTTCACACAATGCAGTTCCTATACCACACTGTATGGAACCCCTGAGCATGGGCGCTAATTAAGAATAAACTTTACTTAAATCAATTTAATGGATTGTTTAGGAACGGCAAAATGTACCTAGCTTGTCTGCAGCTGCATTACTCAGAGCGGCAATATCCTTATCCGAGACATCTCCTTGGATCTTCAGGTCCAACCAATTGGAACTCAACTAGACAAACAGAAAACAAAAGCTTTTGAGGTTCCGACGTACAATATGGATTTTAAAATTTGTAACTTTATTTATTTGTATAATATATTTTATTACACAATGAACTCGAAATAATAAGGAAAACAAATTAACTCACAGCACTCACAAGAATGGAATTTCACAATTGATTAAATTAAACCATTTTGTCCCATTAACATACGTATGTACATACTTGCTAACAGCTTAGTTATTCCAAAAATGAAACAAAACAGACATGAGGTTGTAAAAATATGAGAATGTTAAGAATTTAACATTAAGCATCGCCTACTCATTAATATGCATGACATTGCCTCCAAAAATAGGGCACATCTGTGGGCCATGGGCTATCTGTGTACTACATATGAACTGAATTGTATTGTTCTTGAGATACTGTGTTTACAAGCTCTTTTCAACAAAAATCATGTTAAGCCCCACCCACTATGCATATTAATAAAATTCAACATTTTGTACCAGGAACATGTACACAGCTAACAACATAGTAATACTAAATATGAAACAAAACATATACAGTATGCAGTTGAAAAAAATATGAGCATTTTAAGGTTTTAACATTAAGCCCGCCTACTCAATAATATGCATGACATCACCAACAAAAACAATAGGGTACATCTATGCACTGTGGGCAATCTGTGTACCATATATGACATGAATCAGGCGAATCATTCTTGAGGTATCGTGGTTACGAGCTGGCATCACACACATACATACATACACACACACGCCATCATGACCGCATAGGTTGAAATGATACACAAAAGGGCTCAACTTCACTGACAAAACAGTAAATTACTCAACAATGAGACAATTAACCTCTCTAAATACAGAAATAGGCCACATCTACCATAGCAACGCGGTAACTAGGTGGGGCAAAAAAAAAACTTAAATCCGCAATTATGTTTGATGACAATTGCATTGACATTTAGATGTTCATGTGGCCTGCTGCAAGCTTTGATCCAATGATGGCACTTCTCCAGATCTTTAGACTTTTTAGCAAAAGGAGTAAACAAAATTCTGTTTGCTAAGTGTTCTGGGTAATAGCAATCAGATTTACAAAGCCTGCAGTAGGCCGGTAAGCGCAATTTTTCTTCACCATTTTGTCGTCGCTTGGTCTGTGTGTGCAGAAATTTTGTGCAGTATATTGCATTGAGTGTGCGCTCCTAGCTAGCTGTCCTGTACCAGTACCACACAGGAATTTTGCCCCACTTAGTTACGCAGATTTTGTTACTAAACAAATTTGTGCAGTGAATGGTTGGAAAAGCTGTCAATCAAGTAACTTAGAGAGGTTAATTATACGTGCAGCAGTGAAAATCTAACTTATCAAAAGCTTGTTAAATATTCAAACCAGTCACTAACTGTATAAAGTATTAGTTGTAAGATGATTATAACCAAATTATGATAGTTTGGAACTAGCATATCTGTGAAATCCATTTCTATGTGTGTCAAACTACAAAGCTTTATTTAAAAATCTATGGACAGGTAGCAACAACTTGATTTTAATTAGAAGAAAATAGGCTGTAACCCCATAAAAATAGGCTATAACCCATGAAAATAGGCTATAACCCATGAAAATAGGCTATAACCCATAAAAATAGGCTATAACCCATGAAAATAGGCTAACCCATGAAAATAGGTTATAACCCATGAAAATAGGCTATAACCCATGAAAATAGGCTATAACCCAGGAAAATAGGCTATAACCCATGAAAATAGGCTATAACGCATGAAAATTAATAGGCTATAACCCATGAAAATAGGCTATAACCCATGAAAATAGGCTATAACCCATAAAATTAGGCTATAACCAACAAAATAGGCTATAACCCACAAAAATAGGCTATAACCCACAAAAATAGGCTACAAGCCAGGAAAATAGGCTATAACCCATGAAAATAGGCTACAAGCCAGGAAAATAGGCTATAACCCATGAAAATAGGCTTTGACCCATGAAAATAGACAATAACCCATAAAAATAGGCTATAACCCATGAAAATAGGCTATAACCCATGAAAATAGGCTATAACGCATTAAAATAGGCTATAACCCATAACAATAGGCTATAACCCATAAAAATAGCAAAACGCAAGATTAGAATCAGTTAGAAATTGAGCATTTTACAGCATTTTGAAGTTGAAAACCTGATTATAATCAAATCTGCATTTTTGTGTGACATCGACATGAGAAAATCAATGAGTTTCCTTATGTAAACTTATTGTTTTTCAATCCTTCACCAACGTTATTTCAATGGGAGAGGTGGAATATGATGAAGAGGTTTTTAATCTCCATCACACCACCTGGATCAATATTGAGCAGGAGAATACTCTGGTGATTTTCAAAGACTGAAAATTAGGACAGAAATATGAAGAATTAAATTAAAGATTTTGAGCTGTCCTCTCTTTCATACATCACAGCTTTAACAAATATTAAAAATTCTTCAAACGTTGATTAGCTATAATTCTACATGTGTTTTCTACATAATTTAAAGATGAATCTGTTTATAATGTAAAGTACTTTTTGGTGAATATAAAATCTCAACCTGTCTGTACACCTTTAAAAGAATAAAGCTGTGATGAAAAACTTACAGAAAGCCATCGTAAGGAGAGCACCCACACAAACTCATGAAGTAACAGCACAGGGTATGCAGATAAATCTGTTAGAAATGAAAACCATCAGGACAAATTCTGACTAACGGCAGTAAAATAATTTAATTCTAATCATGTATATAATTTCCCTGGCTGGGCCCATTGAGAAAAATCTCATCAGATAATTATTTCTGTAAATAAAAATAATAAATAAATGCAGGTATAAAAACAACAAGACCCGCCCCCTTTGTGCCCCATTCGAAACCACAACTTTTCCTGACCCAAGTAACAAACTTAAGTCTCTATCTCTCTCGTTATTACCTCAACTCCCCCTCCGCCTTCCTACCCATTACATGGACATAAGCTAAGCCCAATTTAATAGCAGCCTCAGCTCATAGCTGAGGTCACAAAGCTTCTATGTTTTAAATATTTTCCGACAGGCTTCTTGCTCCCACACAACACATAACTTAATCTCCACACTCTCACCTCTGTGTGGGTAATCTTTACAGTGAGTTCACAAGAAGTTACAGTACATATCCCAAAATCAATTTTTGTGGTTTTAGATTTCAAGTATAGGAGATTAAGATAGTTGTGTGGTTATTTGGGGAATTTTGATTTTCTTCTCCTAGCAGTGTATAGGGAATGTCCTCACTTTCCCCACTGACCACCTTTTTCACTCACCTTTCCTCTACAACTCTCATCCACCCTCACTCCAAACCTACTCTCTAAATAAAGCCTACTTAAGATATCTCAATCCCATGGCACAATGCCTTGCTTTAAATATTATTCACATTCTCGTTTTCTTACAGTGTCCTATGTAAACTATCCATGAAAGATTTGCGCCCTTACATCAGCCATGTTCTGATTTTCCTCATGTTGAAAAATCGAGCATGTCAAACCCATCAAAAATGCATGCATCAATGCCCCCACACTCCATACATAGTGTACAATTAAACATATATTGTATGTACATACAGAGTTTATTTCGGGTATGGTTTAAGAGTGACACAGCGTGTACAATATGTAAGAAATATTGAGTGAGGGCACTGCGAGTAGCAATGTCGTAGATGTCGGAGGACAATTTTGTTTTAATACTAGGCTACTTTTTTATTAGATTTGCCCATCAATGTTTTCTTTCTTTCTAGGGGGTGTCATAATCCCCACCCCCTTCCCCTTCCAGACACACACACCCCACACACACATGATTCCAAGTGAAAGAATGCTCTTTTCAAAAACCATTTCATGTCAGGACAGGAAACAACTGCTTTTATATGTATTAAAGCAGTGCATTGCTTTATTATAGTACTAATTAAAAAATTAACCAACCATGTAATACCCAGACTGCCCTGCTTGTATTTCATGATCAAATATTAAAATGACCCCATACATATCTTCTGGCATTCTTTTAGGGATTAGTTTAGTGGTCAAGCAATTCCATCTCATACGAAAGAGGACTTGTTGAATTGAAGAGAGCATTCAAAAATCTTATTCCGTTAACTTTAAAGTTTGGTATCATTTGTATAGAGATGACTAAAATCAGACTAGTTGTGACATCACAGCCTCGGATTCCTCAGTCTTTATGTATTCTATCATATTTTGTCCTGTGATTTGTGGCTTTACAACATTGAATATGTTAGGAAAGTAATATAACAGAACCTTGTAAGGGTAATTAATTAGAAAAATTAGTAACAAAATTTTCTTTAAAATGCATTAACAATTGTTAAGAATGTGAGGATGAGAGCGCCAACCTTCCATACTAGACTTACTACACCAGTCATTTCTACATAAATAAGACAGAGCTTTAAATTTGATTATCTCCTTAACGGAAGAAGCTAATGTATTGAAGTAGTTTCTGCACCATTTTGTTTCTCTTAATAGTCCTCTTTCATATAAGATAAACTTGCTTGACCACTAAACCAATTTTTGATGCCATATTCCCCTCATTTGACTGTGAGCAAAAACAACATCCCCTGCAGAAAACTTATGAATGTCCAGGAAAATCTGGTGACAGACATATGCATGAACAAGAGACAGATGGAAGGAGAGAAAAGATGTGCTGAAGGCATATTTTGTTACCTTGTGTTTTTTTCTCTATGAAGGTATGAGTAAATACTGCTTTGTATGCCAGGGAAGAAAAGTGAATAATTGATCACCATACAGGGACTTTAAAGCCTAATCCTCACCCTAACTAATTAGGGTTAAGGTTCGAGTTAGGCTTCAAACTCTCTGCGTATATTGAGCAATTAATCACTTTCCATCAGGAAATGAACCACTCACCTGCAGTGGACACCAACACACCAATGCTCTCACTTATTGGCAAGTAGCATTCTAAGAAAACTTCCCTTTCTTCCTCAACTTGCATCAAGAGAACGTCAATCCAAGCATTCGTCAGTTGCTTGACTTCTCCTGCTGATAAGCAAGACACTTGTATTCCGTGTCCACTCTTTGAAGAATTTATTGGGAAAGATGTTGTGTTCTTTGCCAGAGTAGAATTGCAGGCTATGATGTTTAGCCCAGCTCTTATACCCTTCAAGATGTCACCTTTACTTTCCTAAAAATGTGTAAAAACAATATGTAAAATGGTGATTCACCTGTACAACCAGATTAAAGGATTAGTTCAGTGGTCAATAAAGTTTATCTTCTATGCAAGAGACTTCAAAAGAAACAAAATGGTAAAGAAACGAGTTTAATAGCTTATTCCGCTATACACCCTAATTTTTCGGTTTAATGCCCTTTTAATCAACAGATTATTGCAAAGAATAGTCAAAGGAATAGTTCAGAGGTCAAGCAAGTTGATCGTATATGAAAGGGGACTTTAATAGACACAAAAATGGTGAAAAAACATTAAAAAATCTTATTCTATTAAAGAGATAGTCAAGTTTAAAGCTGTCTTATCTGTGTAAAAATGACTGGTGTAGTAAGTCTACTATGGAAGGCCTGTACCCTCATCCTCACATTTTTACCCATTGTTCATGTAGTTTAAAGAAAATTTATTTAACTTTTTTACTATTTAAATTAATTTTTCTCAAATCTATTTCAGGTGGTATATTATGATTATCCTTACTTGATTCAGTTTTACTGTTTTCCTGACATATCCAATGGTTTTTAAGTAACAAAATCATAGGACTAAATATGATATAATACATCAAGACTCTAAGGAATCTGAGGATATGACATCACACCTAGTCTAATTTCAGTCGTTTCTATACAAATGAAACCAAACTTTAAACTTGAATATCTTCTTAATAGAATAAAAATTTTGAATGCTTTCTTCACGATATTATTTCCATTAAAAGTCTTCTTTCATGTGAGATCAACTGGCTTGACCGCTGAACTAATCCTTTAACTTGGAGGCAAATTCTACCCAGAAAACAACTAAAGATTGCAATAAAAGCAATTTTTTACCCTGTTCTGCTAAAGCAGTAAAATCACAGAATCTTAGTACTTAAAAAGAACATCCAAACTAATATGAACATGTATGTTCCTATCAACTGAACCATTTTGCAAACACTAAAATGGAAGTTGGCTGTATAATAAGAAAGTAAAGATTAATACATTCTTCTTAATGTTAGGAAACCGTTCACTGTTTCACTTCACCTTAATTCACTACAGATCTAGACAAATAATCAAGTTCCGGGGCTACAACCACGGGACAAAATGGGACTTTGCAGGACTACACAAAAAGAGTGACGATATGTGGTAAATAAATATGTACTCTTAAAACATAGATGGAGTTCCCAAGCATGACCTATAAATCATAATGGGCGACTTGAAAGCCAAAGTAGGGTGTAATAATGATGATTATGATAATGTTATTGGAAGTCATGACATTGGTGAAAGGAATGCTAATGGTAAAAGGCTTTTGGACTTCTGTGGTATCAACAATTTATTAGTGACTGTTACAATTTTTCCACATAAACTCATTCATAAACAGACCTGGACTTCCCCAGGAGGGAGGACAAAGAACCAAATTGATCATGTGATTGTAACAAAGCAACACAGAACCTCCATTTTAGACACAAGAGTGATGAGAGGGGCTGACATTTCAAGTAATCACCACTTGATACGGACCAGGATCCGATTGAAACTAAAAGGAAAACCGATAACAAAAGCAAGTTGACCCAAGTATGATACCATCAAGTTACAGCAACCAGCAATCATGAAGAGTTTTCGGTTGAACTACGAAATAGACATAAAGTTTTACAAGACTGCTGTGGTGAGACTGAAGTACCTGATAACATTTAAAGAAGTTGAGAGTAAGTGGCAGACATTTGAAGAGGTATACAATGAAGCTGCTAAAAAGGGCCTTGGGTACAAAAAGAAGGGCCAAAAGCCATGGATCAGCAGAGAAAGTTTGAAATGTGTTGAGGGGAGAAAACAGCTGAAGCTTAAGATTGAGAATGCCAAGTCAATTAGAATTAAAGATATTATGAGAGCTAAGTATGCTGAAAAAGACAAAAATGTGAAGAAAAGCTTGAGAGATAAAAGGAAATGGGTTGACGACCTTGCTACATCTGCAGAGGAAGCAGAGTAATGGCAGAATGAGAGAACTCTACAAGATAACCAAAACAATTTGCAATGAAAGGACCAGGGTTGGGAGTGCTATAAGAGACAAGGACGGGAATCTATTAAAGGATGAAAAAGAAAAAAAGAGAGAGGTGGGAAGAGCATTTCGAGAAGAAACTGAATAGACCAGATCCTGTTTTTCCAGTTCTAGCATAACATGTGACCTAAAATAGATGAAATCATTACCAGTTATATTACAAGAAGTGAAATAAAAGAGGCATTGATGAAGCTAAAGAATAACAAAGCTGCAGGCAAGGATAATACAACTGCTGAATGTTAAAAGCTGATAAATGCACATCAGTATTATGGCTTGAAGAGCTGTTCAGAATTATACGGGAAAAGGAAGTTATACCAAAATCATGGAAGTAAGGACTGATAACAAAAATACATCAGAAAGGCAATACTAATGTGTGCGTTATCTGGCGTGTAATAACCTTAACATCCATACCAAGCGAAATATTTGGAAGTCTTTTAATTGACAGAATTAGAAACGGTGTTGACAGTAAGATGAGAGACGAACAGGCAGGATTTAGAGAGAAAGGAGTACCACCGAGCAAATTTTCATTCTGCGCAACATTCTAGAACAGGTGGCTGAATGGCAGTCAACCATATATATCGCTTTTGTTGACTTCGAGAAGGCGTTTGACTCAGTGCACAGAGAAAGCCTCTGGAAAATAATGGCTGGCAGCCTATGGTATTCCACAAAAGATAATATGTTTGATTAAAGTGTTATATGAAGACAGTGAATGTGCAGTTATAGAGGATGGTGTGGAATCTAAATGGTTTGAAGTCAAAAGTGGTGTAAAGCAAGGTGATGTAATGTCAGGTTCCTTTTTTTGATGGTGGTAGACTGGGTGATGAGGAAAACGACTGATAATAACAGAAACTGAATTAGATGAAAGTTTATGTCAACTCTTGAGGACTTAGATTTTGCTGATGATATCGCTCTACTTTAATCTACATATCAACACATGCAAACCAAATGACCAGGCTCAATCAGTATGCTGCACAAACTGGACTTAGAATTAATAAGGATAAGACAAGCTCATGAAAGTTAACAGCAAATGTGCAAACAAAGTTTATATCGATAACCAACAATTAAATGAAGTGAGCAAGTTCAGATACCTTGGTGCAAGAGTAAGCGCACATGGTGGTGAAGGAGAAATATCCAAAACAGAATCCCTAAAGCAAGAGTAGCATTTATGAAGTTAAATAAGATATGGGAATCAAGCACATTCCAATATATACAAAAATACAACTGTTTAACAATCTTATTAAATCTGTACTCTTGTATGATTGCAAGACATGGAGAGTTAATGTAGCAGATAATAAAAAGCTGGATAAATTTATGTTCAAATGTTAAGGAGAATTTTGAAGATCAGATGGCCATATGTAAAATCTATCAATGAAATACTGAGAATCACTAAACATGACAAAATCAGCACTGAAGTAAAAAGAAGAAGGTGGAGGTGGATTGGTCATGTAATGCGCATAAGCACTATTAAGCACTGTGTGACAGCTATGATGTGGAAACCAGAGGGGAGAAGGAAAGTTGGTCTTTCTAGAAGGACCTGGGAAGGACAGTTGAGAAGGAGAGGAATGTGATGGGATGGAGCTTGTGGACAGAAGCCAGACAAGTTGTAAATAACAGAGTCCAGTAAAAGAGTGTACTGCAGCCTTATGGGCCAGGAGGCCTGAAGAGACTAACTGAGGTGAGGTGAATAGTACATTAAATTGTGAAAGAGAAAAATATATAAAAATGTATTTACTACATTAATATTATTTCTGTCACAATTGTGTGGGAAGATTTTTAACACCTTTATTCAAAACCATGGGATTTTTTAATTAATTCCTAATCTGACTCACCACTTCACTTTGTCCTAGCAGCATACACAACTCTCCCAATCTCAACTTTAACTTTTTTAAAGTTTAGATTTGTTGGTAACATCATATCCAAATTCTCTTGTAGTGCGTCCAACTCTAAGAAAGAAAATGGAAAAGAAGAAATATCTGTGAATTTTCTTAAATGTGATAGAGGACTATTAAAGAAACAATTTGGTGTACAAATCAAGATCAGCCGAATTTGTTGAAAAGTGACCTCACAGTGTAAAATGTGATGTCATTCAGGCAGATCCAAGACAAGTCTTACGTATTTCTTTCAAACAAAATATTGCTTTTCTTTTACTTAAAGTGTAAGGTTCAAGGGTTGATTTAGTTTGGTTTGTTGATGTTTAACGGCACCGTGACAGTCAGAGTCAAATTATGGTGTAAGATTTGGGATAGTGAGGAAAGGAAGGTTTGTAAGGGAGAAAAGGGGGAAAAAACAGAAAGAAAAAAGAAAAAAAAGGAGGTAAGTAAGGTTAGGTGTAGAAAGGGGGAAGGGAAAAGTTAAATGTGGTGGAAGAGGTTGTTATTGCGGAGGAAGTTGATGATGTTTGAGAAGAATTGTTTTTTAAAAGGTCTGAGATTGAGGATAGTGAGGAGAGAAGAGATCTGGAGTTCTGGTATAAGGGACAGGTTACGAAGATATGCTTGATGGAGAGATCGGTGTTACAAGTGGGGCAGAGAGGGGTAGGGGAGCTGGATAAGAGATGGGAGTGAGTGAGAGAGGAATGGCCGAGGCGGATGCGGGTGACAATGATGTCTTCCCTGCGGTTGCGACTGTGCAGAGGGGTGTTGATCCCAACTTTGGGTTTGATGGTGTGGAGTTTGTTACTGGTTTCGTGATTCCAGGAATTTTGTCAGGTTTTTTTTTATGTAGTTGGAAATGGAGAGACGGAGGTCTGAGTGTAGAATAGGAAAAGGAGAGGCAATGTTTGACAGAGCTTTGTTGGCAGCTCTGTCGGCTCTCTCATTGCCAGGGATGCTGACATGGTTGGAAATCCAGAAGAAGATAATATTCTTTCCTAAGGAGGAGAGAGTGTGGAGTTTGTTGAGGATTTGTAGAATGAGAGCGTTGGACTAAAGCATGTTGAGGATGCCAGTGAGGACAGATTTATAGTCAGAAAAGATGACAAGACAGGGATGGAAAGAGAGTTCTATAAAGTTTAAGGCCAAAAGGATAAATTTCGCCTCGGCAGAGTAGATAGAGGTGCCATCAGGTAGCCTTGAGGAGAAGGTGAGGCTGGGACAGGCGGAAGCAGCAGAAGAGCCTTCCCATGTGGAGCCGTCGGTGAAGAAGGAAGGAGTAGTCGTGGAAATGTCTCCTGTGTTGGCAGTATTTTGAGTGGAAAAGGCTGGTTTGTAAAGAGCTTTCGTGAAGGAGGAAAGACCAAGGTACACCTTGGAGGGGGGGGTGGAAGGGGGTGAATAGTCCAGGTGGGTGTCGGTGGGATGGTGTATCTGGCAATCAAGAAAATGTTGATGTTGGCTTTGAAGAAGTGGGAGTGCATCCGAATCCCGAAAGGTGGGGGGATGCGTTAGTTGAGATGGAAAGAGTTGGTGAAGGTTCATGGATATATGGGCAAAGCACGTTTTTATAAAGTGTATGTTATACCCTCTCTCAATAAATAAACAAAAAATGCTTTCAGTAATCTAGGAAAAGGCAATTAATTTTCAAAGAGATATAAAAAAAAAATCTTGGATTTGCCTTTATGACATCACACTGTACATTGTGGGTCACTTTTCAACACTCATGCAATCTTTAAAATGCAATAACTCCTAAACAGAAAAATAAATCAGCAGGATTTCTACATTAATTTGTTTCTTTCATAGTCCTTTGTCATATATATGAAAATGACAACTAATGTAAATATTCCTTTAAGGTCAAAAATTGTTATGAATGGAATAGGCAAGTAAATTAGGGGGAAAAAGTGCTCTAAAAAGCTAATTGTGGTATATTTGGACCTTTACAACAGTCAATTGCCCTCTTCAAAGACCCTCCTCAACACCCTTGACACTTATTTACAAATTTGATTTTTTATCTCTTGTGAAGATTCACCCAGATTCAACATGATGATCCAAGATGCCTATTAAAAACTTGTCCAGAAACTCCTCAGCACAGAAACCAATTTATCTACCAATTATCATCCCACTTAAGTACTTTTTATTCTTTCAAGTCCTCCAGGCACTAATTTGAGAAAACTGTTAATGAATAAAATAATTGGCTTGGCCCAGAAAATAAGATCTCCAAACCACACTTCACTAAAAGGCTGTGTGTAGCCAGCAATTTAGTTTGTTCACATTCACTGTGGTTAATCTAGCATTGGTGTTAATGAAAGAGTCCAGGATAGTGAAACTTAATGGAGACAGGGGTTTGAAATATAATCTCCCCGACTTGTTCCATTTGCCAATCAGGACTTGGGGTTGGAAAGTAATAGGCCTTTTAGATCATCGTAAATTCTTTTGTGCAAAGATTCACCATATTCATTTTTAAGGCTTTAAACCCACACAAACAGATGGACGGACAGACAGACAGTAAAGATGCTATATCCCCTCTTCACCAACTTTGTGGGCAAGGTGATATTTACTTTAACAGTGCCATTTTCCTTGTAGCCGGGAAGTTTTGGGGGGTTCTTTTCAATTAATAATAATAAAAAAAAGGTTATCATTGGCAACTTGGCTGCAAAACTGTCTTGTTTGGTATTCTAATCCTCAAGTTTTACAGATGTGAAACTCAATCTCAAATCATTTACGCCCCTAACTACATGTTGCAATTGTCCGCACCCATCTTTTGCTTTCAAATGAAGTTGTAAGTTGCTAAGTTCATACTAGACAATATCAGATTTCCTTATATGTTAAATGCAACTATAATGATAACCGTAAACAGGGGTCAAATTTCCCAGACTTTTGAGAAGAGTGCTTTTTTTTGCAGAAACAGAGAATTTTCAAACAACAATGTTCCAGCAGAATATCGTTCTTTTGATGTTTTGATGCATCAATGATCAATAAGTTGATATTTGCTCAAAAAATTGTCAGCACAATTTATCATAAATACACATATGCAAGGCTGCTTGCACATGTATGCAACTGGATACTACATCATGTAAATACTAATAAAATAATGACATACATATTTGCACATATTAACCCATAAAGCAGTTGTAAATTAAA
Source organism: Chiridota heheva (assembly GCA_020152595.1). Lineage (NCBI taxonomy): Eukaryota > Metazoa > Echinodermata > Holothuroidea > Apodida > Chiridotidae > Chiridota > Chiridota heheva. The sequence goes on from JAIGNY010002361.1 coordinate 666,736, forward strand.
CCCATTCTGAGGAAAAGAATTTTGTCCTGTAATCAGCAAAAAAAGTTGAAACTGTAAAATCTGATTTGGAACAGTGTTATTTAAGAAAGTACTGTACTGTAGAACAGTGGAGAAAATTTTAAATTTCGACCTCAGAAAAAAGAGGAATGAACCCTTTCTCTTACTGGAAGGTACTATTTCGTGGAACAGTCGAGAAAAAGTGAAGAAAATTTTAATTTTGACCTCAGGTAAAAGAGGGAATGAACCCTTTCTCTTACTGGAAATTACTTTTTTGTGGAACAGTGGAGAAAAAGTGAAGAAAATTCTAATTTTGACCTCAGGTAAAAGGGGGAATGAACCCTTTCTCTTACTGGAAATAACTGTTTCGTGGAACAGTGGAGAAAAAGTGAAGAAAATTTTAAATTTCAACCCCAGGTAAAAAAGGGAATAAACCCTTTTCTTACTGAAGAGTACTATTTCGTGGAACAGTGGAGAAAAAGTAAAGAAAATTTTAAATTTCTACCCCAGGTAAAAGAGGACTGAACCCTTTCTCTTACTGGAAAGTACTATTCCATGGAACAGTGGAGAAATTTCAAAATTTTAACCTCAGGTAAAAGACTAAAAAAGATGGAATGAACCCTTTCTCTTACCGGGTGCCTGAACCCGTCTTCTTTGGGGTTTGTCTCAAGGACAGTCTTGTTTTCTTTCCCTGACGTTCATCCTCGCTGCTAACATCACTGGATTCATTCATAAGAGGTAGTAGTGGCGCTTCTTTCTCCTCGCTGATCTCCGTCTCAGATTCCCAGGAGGAAAAATGAATCTTCAGCTCTGAGTGGATCGAAATTGCAATAGGTCGCTCGATTGACTGAAGGAGGAAAAATCAATGGATCAAGATATAAAAACAGGCTATGACAATTGATCAAATTGCTCACAAAGATGAACGTGATCTTTGGCTGACAGATTTAGTCAGTTACATAGGAACCACAGGTCTTTTACAAACTTTTCTGGAAATTTCCTACAATTTTTGTAAAATTTCATTCATTTCGTGAGGTTATAAAATCCTACATTTTTGGAAAAATTTCTTAAACTTTCAAGAAGTTCTCTTTAATTTTTGGGAAATTTTATTCAATTTTCTTCAAATTTCCTTAATTTTGTGAAATTTGCTTCAATTTTTGGGAAATTTGCTTTAATTTTCAGGAAATTTTCTTCAACTTTCTAAAATTTTCTGAAATTTCCTTTAATTAAAGTAAAATTTAATTCATTTTTGTTTTTCTTTTCATTTTCAGGAAATTTCCTTCATTTTCGGAAAATTTTCTCAATATCTTGGAAAATGTTGCAAAATTTCCCATCTGGCTGCCCCCAATGTCAAATACCTTTCTACATCGCTGTCATTGTTTTTGTAACACATGCCTTTTCTTTTCTACGCTTCTGTACAAAAGATTGTTCCTTCAATCCATGGGAATGTGGTTACCCTGTCATACTCATCTAGATAATTCTCATGAATATTTATTTTTGCTCTTGTGGATCTAATAAAGCTGGGGTTTAATTTAAAGTGGGATAAAGGACTTGTGGGAAGAGTCGATACTCCAAATAATGAATTGATTGTTTCTGAAAACTAAAGTTTGAAAAATTAAAACTAAAACGGTAAATACCGTCATGGTTCGCATGCCCATGCAAATTGACACCCATATCATATGACCTGGCCAATTTTTTAAATGGCATCTCACACTAAGTCTCACATGGCATCCCACCCCATGTCCCACATGACATCCCATCCCATGTCCCACATGGCATTCACCATATCTCCCACATGGCATCCCACCCCATGTCCCACATGGCGTCCCACTCCATGTCCCACACATGACATCCCATCCCATGTCCCACGTGGCATTCCATCATGTCCCACAGGGCATCCCATCCTATGACCCACATGGCATTCCACCCTATGTCCTACATGGATCACATCCCATGTCCCAAATGACATCCCACCTCATGTCCCACATAACATCCCATGCCTTGTCCCACATGGCATTCCACCATATTTCCTATATGGCATTCCACCATAAAGTGTCTCACATGGCATTCCACCATATGTCCCACATGGCATTCCACCATATGTCCCACATGGCATTCCACCATATGTCCCACATGGCATCCCACTCTATGACCCACATGGATCCCATCCTACATTTATGTCCCATGTGGCATTCCATCATATGTCCCACAGGGCATCCCATCCTATGACCCACATGGCATTCCACCCTATGTCCCACATGGCATCCCACCTTATGCCCCAACATATGTTCCACATGGTATCCCTCCCAATGTCCCAGTGACATCCTACTTTATGTCCCACATGGCATCACATCCTATGTCCCCATGGCCTCCTACCCTATGTCCCCACATAGCCTCCTACCTATGTCACACATGGCATCCTACCTTATGTCACACATGGCATCCCAACCTTGTCACACTCTGTGTTACTCGTGGCATCCCACCATGTCCCACATGGCATTCTACCCAATTCCACATGGCATCCCACCTGATGTCCCACATGGACATGATCCCATAGGCTCCATAAGAAGTCTCATCCTAGCTATCAGTCCCTGATTGAGCATACTATGTATGAAAGTGTCATGTTCATATTATAACTTATATGCTAATGACTTGTTGAAATGGGATGGGACCCCATACCCCATCCCATACCATCCCATGCCCCACATGACATTCCATCCCATGGCATTCCACCCTATGTCCTGCATGGCATTCCACCATATATCCTACATGGCATCCCATTCTGTTCCACATGGCATCCCACCCCATGTCCCACATGGCATCCCACCCTGTCCCACATGACGTCTCATAGGCTCCATAAGAAGTCTCATCCTAGCTATGACAGTCCCTGATTGAGCATACTATATATACGAGTGTCAGTTCATATAATAACTTATATGCAAATGAGTTGTTGAATAAGAAAAAAGGTGGAGTCAAATAATTATGCCTGATATAGCCCTTGGTGTATACCACATGGTAAATATTATATCATATGTCCCTCATGGCCCCATCTATGTCCCACATGGCATCCCTCCCTATGTCCATATGCAATCACATCCTGTCACACTCCCTGACTATGCATACTAAATAAAAAAAAGTCTGGTCAGTTCATATACTGTAGCAACTTTATGCAAATGACCACAATAATAAAGGTGGAGTTTAATAATCATGCCTGATACAACTGTTGGTGCCCAAATATTTTGAAGAATTTTAAGGATTTTAAATCTCAAGTGGTACAAGAGAGACTTCAGGATCTCTGAAGAATATTGGAAAATTATATCATTTTACAGTTATCTTCTAAGAAAATATCAAATGTTTTGTAGGCTTTTTACGGAAACTAGTCTTTAATCCTGTCTTAAGTGTCTCTGAAAAAGTTCAACATTTTGTAAGGAAATTCTAACCTTCCATAAGGATATCTGAAGAAACTTTAACTTTTTCTAAGGAACTTTGAAGAAACTTTAACATTTTCTGAGGAATTTTCAAAAAACTTTAACATTTCTGAGGAAATCTCAGTAAAAATCTGGGGACTGCGGACGGACAGCCGGACGGATGTAATCGCTATTTATACATAGGTTCGCATTATGCTTCGCATGCAAACCAATGAGGAAATATTGGTTTGTTTGTTTGATGAGGGTTTAACAGCACCACGACAGGAAAGGTCAAATTGTGCCCGAGAGGTTAGATCATTCCAGAGGTACAAAGAAAAGAAAATAGGGGGAGATTGAGAGAAACAAGGGAACTAAAAGCCAGGAAGCTGGAATCGAGAGAGGAAGTATTGGCAGTGCATTAAGAAAGGCAAAAAGGTGCATGATTTGGCACTCAGCTAAACTTGCTGCCTTTGAGCAACATTATAGCTTTAAAGGATTAGTTCAGTGGTCAATCAAGTATATCTAATAATCGAAAGCTGACTTCACAAGAAAGCATCTTATTCCGTTAAGAAGCATTTGAAAATCTTATTCCGTTATACGGAGACATTCAAGTTTAAAAGCTCTGTGTTATCTGTGTAGAAATGACTATGAAAGGTTGGTGCCCTTATCCTAACATTTTTAACAAATGTATTTTAAAGAAAATAGATTTGTAACTTTTGTACTATTTGAATTATTTTTCCTTCAAGTGGTATATTATAATTACCCTGTTTTACAACTTTCCTGACATATTCAATGGTTTTTAAGCCACAAAATCACAGAAAATATATGATCGAATACATAAAGACTTTTGAGGAGTCTGAGGCTGCTACATCAGTTTTCAATGCAAATGATACCCAAACTTTCACTTAAATATCTCCTTAACGGAATAAGATTTTTGAATACTTTCTTAACCATTTTGTTTCTTTTGAAGTCCTCTTTATATACGATGAACTTGACCCCTGAACTAATTCTTTAGATTTCTGGTAAACCAGCTATCCTATGATTTTTGTATATGAATCAACTACAACAATGTAGCATAATGTCATACTCACATTTGTCTCATGACATTGGCCTAGGTCATCAATTAAAGCAGAGTTGATCATTTCAATCCATACTGCCACATTGTCGCCACTTCTTGCATTGTCAACTGATATCTGGTTATAGATAGATGCCAACATTTGGCACAAGGCATCCCTGAGGTCAACTTCACAAATGGAAAAAGATGAAGAACTTGTAAGAAATGCTATTTGCGTGAAGTATCTTAGAATTATAAGTAGAGTTTAACAATTTTGGTCAAATTTTGCCATAGTTTGTTTGTTTGATGAAGACTTAACGGCACCACAACAACAACAACTAAGGTCAAATTGTGCCTGAGAGGTCAGATCATTCTAGAGGTAGGAAGTAAAGGAAACAGGGGGAGAATGAGAGAAATTTAAGGACAAAAGGTCAGAAAGCTGTGATCGTGAGGGGAGGTGCATGGTTGAAACAAAACAAAGTAGAGAGGGGGTGGAAGAGGTTAAAATTGATCTGAAATAATTGAATAGTGGAGATGTACGAGGTTGGTGGGGCTGCACCAAATTTAAAAATACTTTAAAAACTTATTCATTATACATATACTGTCTGAATAATACTGAGAGCACATTTGTGCTTTATACATAACAGTAATGGGGTCATACCATGTCATATCACCCAATGCAAAGTACACCTATGTTTTACATTTTGATGAAATTTGGTGTGCAGGTTTGGTGCAAGAAAAAATAGAAAAATCCAAAATTTTAGAGAAATCTTTCTTTGAAAGCCTTTGAAAATGGCCGAAAGTTGTAAAAAAGGGCATGGCCTTTGAATTTCAGTGTCATAACTCATAAAAGATAAGGTCCAAATTTGATACAATGATTGATGGCTTGCCACAAAATGTCACATCACAAAATTTCAAATTTGTCACATGTCTCAAATGTTGCATAATTTTTGGCACCTTTTGCACAGAATGTCACATCAATTTTGCCTTTGTCACATTTGATTGGTATAGATTCACACATCATGACCAGTTGAGCGGTGATACCCATACATAGAAAGGATTATTTGGTTATGTCTGTTTCATGAAATATGGAATCCAGCATTAAAATGCAACATTAAATTACCAATGAGTGTGAGTTACAGGGTGAAACATGTCACAAAAAGTCAGACAAATTTTAATACATCTGTTTATCTTCACTTTGATGCATTTTATCACAAAATTTCAAAATGTCACAGATTTTTGGACAATGAAATTTTGTCAAAAATTTCACCATTTCTCTGCTATACTTGAATATGCAGGATTGTATCTGGAATAAAGATGCTTATAATCAAAAACTTGTGACCTTTACTTTTACCTCTGGAATGACAATTGATTGGTCGTTCGGCTAAAATTGGTATGAAATGGTCTATATGGAATTCAGTGGTATATATGCAGTCAGTGGTCTATATGCAGTCAGTGGTGTAAATGCGGTCAGTGGTGTACATGCGGTCGGTGGTGTACATGCGGTCAGTGGTGTACATGCAGTCAGTGGTGTACATGCGGTCAGTGGTGTACATGCGGTCAGTGGTGTACATGCGGTCAGTGGTGTACATGCGGTCAGTGGCATATGCGGTCAGTGGTGTACATGCGGTCAGTGGTGTACATGCGGTCAGTGGTGTACATGCGGTCAGTGGTGTACACGCCGTCAGTGGTGTACATGCAGTCAGTGGTGTACATGCAGTCAGTGGTGTACATGCAGTGGTCTACATGCAGTCAGTGGTGTACATGCAGTCAGTGGTCTATTTGCAGTCAGTGGTCTATATGCAGTCAGTGGTCTATATGCAGTCAGAGGTCTATATGCAGTCAGTGGTCTATAAGCAGTCAGTGGTCTACATTCCGTCAGTGGTGTACATGCGGTCAGTGGTGTACATACGGTTGTTAGTGGTGTACATGCCGTCAGTGGTGTACATGCAGTCAGTGGTGTACATGCAGTCAGTGGTGTACATGCAGTCAGTGGTCTACATGCAGTCAGTGGTGTACATGCAGTCAGTGGTGTACGTGCAGTCAGTGGTCTACATGCAGTCAGTGGTGTACATGCAGTCAGTGTTCAAGCTTATCTGCAAAGTACCTAATGTATCTTCCTGCCAAAATGAAACAATTGTCCATAAAGACTTAACTCACCACTCTCAATGGCCTGCAAACCAAACTCCTGTAGACATGTAGCAAAGGTTTCCAACACATACTCTACAACTGAAACAGGAAGTGAGTGTCCTTTTTTCTGGAGAACAGAGCACGATAGCAAGAAGCAAGACTTTGCTCCAATCCAGGCATGTCCCTAAGTGATAAACAATTGTTTGTACATTTTTACCAAATTTTTAACTGAACATTCAGAAAAGATTAATTTTGTTGCCTTTTGTACAAAAGCCCCAGCTTAAGGCATTCTTTAGATGTATGGTAGAGCTTCAATTTAAGGCGTTCTTTAGATGTATGGCAGAGCTTCTGTTTAGGGTGTTCTTTAGATGTATGGTAGAGCTTCAGTTTAGGGCGTTCTTTAGATGTATGGTAGAGCTTTAGCTTAAGGCTTTCTTTAGATGTATGGTAAAGCTTCAGTTTATGGCATTCTTTAGATGTATGATGAGCTTCAGTTTAAGGCATTCTTTAGATGTATGGTAGAGCTTCAGGCTTTCTTTAGATGTATGGTCAAAGCATTCTTTAGATTTATAGAGCTTCAGTTTCTTCAGATGTATGGTAGGCTTAGCTTAAGCTTCTTTAGATGTTTAGCTTTAGTTTATGGCATTCTTTAAATGTATGCTTCAGATTAGAGTGTTCAGTTTAAAGCTTCAGTTTCATTTTTAGATGTATGGTAGAGCTTCAGTTTAAGGCTTTCTTTAGATGTATGGTAAAGCTTCAGTTTATGGCATTCTTTAAATGTATGGTAGGGCTTCAGTTTAAGGCATTCTTTAGATGTATGGTAAAGCTTCAGTTTACGGCGTTCTTTAGATGTATGGTAGAGCTTCAGTTTAAGGCATTCTTTAGATGTTTGGTAGAGCTTCAGCTTAAGGCTTTTTTAGATGTATGGTGAAGCTTCAGTTTATAGCGTTTTTAGATGTATGGTAGAGCTTTAATTAAAGGTATTCTTTAGATGTATGGTAGAGCTTCAAATTAAGGCGTTCTTTAGATGTATGGTAGAGCTTTCACATAACTCATTACTGATTGTCAGGAACATGTTATGCGAAAGCTGTATAAGGATGCTTCAGCTGACGTCAGGATGCTTCAGCTGACGTCATGATGTCACATGACTTTGTTTACATTATTTTGTCGAAAAAATACTGCCGTCTGCTGTACACTCCGTGTACACTTAATTAGACTTACATACGTTTGCATGTTGTTACATAAGATTATTTTTTGTAAGATAATTCTGCCGGAACCTTGCTGTGCCGTTGGTTGCACTAATAGATGTGTGCAGGGAAATAAAAAAAAAAAATTCTCGATTTCCATCTGATCCTGATCAACGTTCGAAGTGGGTTTCTGCTGTATAACGCAACGGCTTTCAACCTACGCTTTATATGATTTGCAGCAAGCACTTTTAGGCTTTGTCTAAGTATAACAAACAATTAGCTGGCTTTAATGTTAAAGTTACTCTTCTTCGTACAGCCAGTGAATATATAAAACTTAAGGAAAGTATGAAGTAAAATCGGAAAAAAAAAAAAAAAAATTGCAATTAGTAAAATTTGCTGAACTGGTACTGGTAGGTTAGCATGTAGTATGTTTGTTGACTGGGCTGTGTGAAGACGCGTGAAATGCAACGATGTCACGGCCCTGCAAAATGGAGTCCAGTTGAGTTAGAATCACGTAATGAAATCCCTCTATATGCTCCTTGCATGGAATTATTGGTTAATTTAGATATATGGATATTTTTATCATGTGATTATCTGCATACAAACCTGCAAAATAATCTACAGTTCTGGCGGTTATAATCGTGAGAAAACGGGACAAACGGGACTTCCGGAAAAAATTTATGGATTCGTGAAAAGAAATTTTTATTATAGAAAGAAAAAAAAATTGAAAAAATGTATAAACAATTTTTTTTTGGTGGGAAGGGGGGGGGGGGCATTTTTGAGTAAATAAGAGTATATGAGGTAAAAAGTTATATTTTTCAATCAATTTCCTTTTTTTAGATTTCTTGTGTAACACGATTTTTAGAAAATTTGTATAAAGATTCTTTAATATTTGGATATACTTTTCATTGAGAATCAGAAGAGCAAAATACTCAGTTTATACCTTTTTGAATAGGGAACAATGAAAGGGACTTTTTGCAAGTTATCATGAAAATGAATCTATCACTTTTCTTTCATGTTTATTTAGTCACAAAGACATTCGCCAGTGTGCAGAATTGATACAGTCATTATTGTTTTTGACATTCATCACTACGCAAAAAATGAGGAACGATATGTTGTAAATATGTGCTCTAATTGTGTTAATAGTACATTAAATTGAGAAAGAGGGGAGCATATAAAGATGTATTTACTACATTAATATTTATTGCCATGATTTTTTGGGGGAAGATTTTTGACACCTTTATTCAAAACCATGGGAATTTTTATAATTAATTCCAACTCTTGTCTCAAGCATTATTTACTATTACATGTAAGTTAATCCTTTTCACCCCAGTCCTGTAGATGTGTTTGTTTGGTGAGGATTAATGTCACCATGACAAGTATGGTCAAATTGTGCCCAAGAGATTAGATTATGTCAGAGTTTAAAAGGGATTGGAGAATTTCAGATAGAGCGCAGTTGGTAGGTGTATTGTTGGAGAATGTTATTAGGATAAGATAGATTGAGGTATAGTTATGGTAGCAGGTATGGTGTAGGAAGGAGATGATTTTTATCTGGGGAGTTTTTGCAGAACAGCTCGGTAAAATGGAGTTCAAGGGATTGAGGGAAGTTCTGGGGTAGGTGATGAGTGGGCAGTCAATGAGGAAACTGTAAGGGGTCCATGATGGTTTAACAGAGAGATGGATGGTGGGAATAGGTGGGGTGGGTATGATCTATTTTGAGGCGGGTAATGTAGACATGGTCTTTATGGGAGAGGTTGTGGGTAGTGGGATTGGTGGGAATGGAATGTTGTGGAGTTTGTCATCTGTAGAAATATTTTATATTCTAGAGTGTTGCTTACTCATACACAGCTACATCTTCATCCCTGGCAAGAACCAGACGAGTTACTCCAACAAGCAGGTCTATGAAATAATCCAGTAACTCCATGGCAGGAGACATTCCTTGCTCTAACAGACAACCAAGGACAGACAGCGAAACCTGAAGAAACAAAAAACCTTTTCAATAATACAGTAAACATAAACTATAACAAGTAACACTTGATTCAGTCGGTGGCCCGAAGTTCGAATGAACCCAAGTTGTGTGAACCCAAAGTTTATGCGAACCCAAGTTCATGCGAACTCAAAGTTCTTACACCCAAATATAATACTTCAATAAAAAATAACATCAAACTCATGGTTTCATTTGTTAATTTGTTAAATTCTAAATAAAACTGACTATATTTTTAATGGATAAGCACTTTGGAAATGAATATTTTTCTAATTCTTTCCTCCTGTAGTTTTGTTCAAGCCTTTTTACGCTTTACTGGTACAACTACTGAAAGTTGCAAATATGTTTATCATTGGTATACAAACTTTGGGGTGTTCATGGTACAAAACAAACAAAACAACTTTTTTCTTTTATAAATATCTAGATAAGTAAAACCAAGCTTCTGTGAATTCATCGTGGATTAAAAAGAAATCAAAGAATTTATTTATATTTCTGACAACAAAAAGAATTGCGTTTTTCACATATATGACAGAGGACAATTCAAGAAACAATCTGACCAAAATCACATTGATTTTTTTTTCCGTTTAGGAGTTATTAAATTCAAAAAAACATTATTTATAACATAAAGCAAGCATTTTATCAGGTTTAACAAAGCAATTTTGCCTTCATGTTTCAATGCAAACAGGGGCATGACAGATATTATGAAGCAACATCTTTTCTTAGGAGAAATAGTCCATCAATCATTCACAGTTAATGTACACATCACCTCAGGCATAGCTATTTTTATCACCAGTTTGCAAACAATTTTCTCCCACTAAGACATTTGACACCGATGAGTAATTTCAATCACAAAAGTGCCCTGATTACTCAGCACTGGCTTCTTTAATCTTATACACACAAATAACCTTGGACTACTTGACTGTGGTGTGCATGGGAATGGCAAATAAACAATCATTGTTTAGAGTGGAAATACAGTACACTGAATGGTAAGTTTATGGCAATGGTAATTGCCATACCTGAGGTTTCAGGATTAACTCAGGTGCCGGGTGCGGATAGGCTTAAAGATAAACTTTACGGCATGTGGATTTATCTTTTCTGAATACCATCCTGTTAGTAAAATGATTGCTTTCCATTTTCATCACAATTCGAAAATCAACACACCATTTTGAAAATATTACGATTAAAGCAAGGAGCTGTTATCAGAAAGCTGCTATTTACCCTACTGTTATTAACAAACCAATAACATGACATAATAATTTGATTACACTTGAATGTATGGTTATGGATACATTTATAATAATTGAATTTTACATTCAGCCCTGCCTTCTAACTATCATTCATGTTATCACCACAAAACAATAGGGTACACTTACAGACCATATGCTATTCGTGTGCCACATACAACGTTTTTACATTGTCTCTTGTTTGAGGTATAGTGCTAACGAGCTTACTGTAAGGAACACACACACACATCATTTGACTACAAAGGTACCTGAGCCATCGGCATCTGAACCAATCAAAAGCCAAATAGCGTCAGATCGATTTAACGTGGAGATGAAAATACGCTACAATCCAACATTTCTGATTGGTGGAAATATTTACACAATCATTGACAAGTCAAATCAATTACCGCTGCAAAAGTGACGTTACTAGTATGTATCAGATTTATTGGGGGCAGGTCAAGCATTGATCTTGAGAAGAGTCCCTCTTTAAAAGAAAGCAATGTAGGCATCTTACATGTTTGACCGCAAGCTGACCTTCCTCAACCTGACGAGACAGAATGATCCAATGCAGCTGTATCTGTGGTGCAAACATCAGATCCCCGTGCTTCACCAGAGATCTCAGAATACGGCTTCAAAAACAAGAGAAATACCTACAGCTGATACACATTGATAATAGATGCACAAATGTGAGCACCACCCATGGGCATAGAAAGGGTCACCTTCCAGAGGGGGCGCAAAATTTAAAAAAAAAAACCCGTGACAAGTGGGAAAATTGCACTGGTAAATAAAGTTTCCACCAAAAGTTGCTGCTAATCGGGAAATCCCCTTAAATTATTTAAAACTTTTCTTCAAGTTCCAGGAAGTTTCTGTCATTTTCTTAAAATTTCTTTCATTTTTGGGAAATTTTACCAAAATATCTAATAAATTTACCCCATTTTTTTATTTGATGTCCATTTTCACCTCTTAACCAAGAAAAAAGCATGCCCTCTGCCCCATAGGCAATCTGTGTGCACATAGGATTTCACTTTACTCTTAAGATTCACAAGATTTGTTTCTTTAGCAAAATCATACCAAGCCCTGCCCCACCCATCAAGAATATTAATGAAGTCAACTTCATATGAGACAATCATTCTTCTCAACATATCTTTTTAAGTAAACAATTTTTGTAAATTTTAATTGAGAGTAGATGAATAGCTTAGCCAGATGATTCCATTGTCATGGATGGACAAACAAACAACTTTTTAGGCAAAGGAATAAAAAGTATTTTGTCTTGTGGCGTTTTCTGAGAAAACAATGTATGTGCACTATCATCATTCCATCTAAAGAACTAAATATCTCCCCCCTCCCTCACACCTCCCCAAACCCATTTGTTCCACTTATTCACATTACTTCCCTGTTCTATCATTAAAGTGCCCAACGCTGGCAAGAAATCACCAACTTCAGCATTTTTGTTTGGCTAGAATTTTCACTCCATATGATAGAAATGCCATCACAACACTTGCAAAAGACTGGATTAATGATGAAAATGCAAAGCATCTATAAATGTAAATATTTCTTATCATTTGTTTGTTTGTTTGATGAGTGCTTAACAGCACCACGACAACGAGGGTCAAATTGTGCCTTAGAGGTTAGATCATTCTAGAGGTAGGAAGGAAAGAAAACAGGGGGAGATTGAGAGAAATACGAGAAGTTAAAGTCAGAAAGCTGGAATCGAGAGAGGAGGTGCATGGGTGAAAAAAACAAAGTAGAGAGAGGGGGGGAGAGGAGGACTAAATTTGGTTGTAGAGGGAAGCATGATAAAGGAAGGAGATAATTCTATCCAAAAGGTTTTTTCTGAAGAACTGCAATAGTAATTGTTTGCAAGAGGAGTTGGACTTAGGGTGCAATATTGTTGCAGAGGTGGGAGGAGGTGGGGTGGGAGTCGGAGTGAGGTGGGTGTGACCTATTCTAAGACGGTAATATGAATATTGTCGCACGAGAAAGGTTGTGGATGGTAGGTTTGCTCAGAATGGTGGGCTGTATGACATGGAGTTTGTTATCAATTTGGAAGTCCCATGAGGTTTGCCAGCGGTCACGAACAAGGAAAGCGATAAGCGGTTTGATGTCAGAAAAGATTTTGGGAAATGGGGTAGGTTGAGGGCAAGCTTAGCTGCTATAATATTTATTAACATTGTTTATGAAATACACCTCTCACCTCAGATTCAGTTGCAAATAAAAGCACTGGCAGAAATGTGAAATAGAGACAGGCTTGTAGTCCGTTATAACACTCTCCAAATCATCCTTGCTCTGTGAAAAAAATCAAAGATGGTTAATCAATTAAAAGACCATATGGAGCTGGAAAAAATCTATGGTTCCAGCGATTTATAACCGCTTGAAAAAGAGAATTCACAAGAAGAAGAAAAACAAATATTTTTTTATATATATTCCTTGACCACAGTATATGAGGTAAATATGTGCTTTAAAAATGATCCCCATGTAATTGTGCGATGAAAAGTATATCAAATTACAAAAAAGGAAATATTTAAAGATTTCTTTCACAATTTCTTGTGAGAAAAAATTTGACACCTTTATTCAGAACCGTTAGAAATGAATTCTGACTCCGAGACCAGAGAATGAATTGGAGTTGGTAAAGTCTGTTTACATGCACTAAACGGCTTATGAACATAGGCCAGTTACTTTGTTAAGGTTATTCATTTCAGCTCCACTGAAGTTAATGGGGACAAAAGTCTGGCTTTTTCTTCATTTAATATGATATAAATAATAATTAAATGTCATCTAAAGAAATTTCACATGCTACAGAGCAATATCATATATTTTCTAATTTATTAAAACAATTATGTCAATATAAACTTACATGGGGGCGGCCATTTTGTTACCCTCTAAAAAATGATGCCATACACCCAGTACAGATTAGAATATTAATGTATTTCTTTATAATCTATTTTAAATTTTAAACTTATAAGAATAATTTTCCCTTTGCATGCATCTATGAAATTTTATTTGTATATGATATAATGATTCAAGCTCTTAGAACTTCATGTCAAAGCATTTGGGAAAGAGAATTTCAAAGAAATGTATTACAGTATGTGTGTTAGTGCATAGGGCAATTATGTCCCAGGGGGCCCAGTTTCATATGTGAGGTATATGTTGCAGCCCAAGCAGGTGCCTTTTTTTTCAGAAAGCATTTATCAAAAAACCCAATTCTGTTATACTGCAGGTCTGAAAAATGGCATATTTTCATACTGCAGGTGTCAACAACAAAAACATGAAACTGCAGGTAAAACATTTTTGTAGTACAGACAGGTTTAAAAAATTAGTTCTCATACTGCAGATACCAAAAAACTCACATACTGCAGGTATGATTTTGAATTCCTGCATGGCACATACCTACTACTGAAGTTAGAACAGCACCCCAGGGAATTATATCATCATTGGCATGATTTTAACACAAAATTACTATACAAAATGGCAGTGTCCATATTACAACTTCAAACTTGGATAACTTGAGAATGGAATAAGATTATAAGATGGGGATTTTAGGTTGTTGGTTTATTTTAATTCTTTATCATATATCAAGCTCCAATCTTGAACAAAACGCGTTGAAAAACTAAGTAGAGATATGTGATGCTTTTCATAAACCTACTTTTCTATTTAAATTATTCCACATTTAGAAATCATAAATGCTGGACATTTTTTCTTTTGCTTCTTCAATCCCTTTTCTTTCAGTTGTAATGAAAGTTGTAGAATTTTAAAGACATTGTTATAATTTCATTGATGCCGCCAATATCCTCCCCCCTTACCGCACTATCTTAATCCTCCTCCTCTCCCCCTCCCCCTTCCCCATTCAATGTTGACCGTTAATAATGCTTTTTTTCTGGAAATGACGTTAAAATAAATAAATCCAACATTTAAAAAAAGGGGTAGAGGGAGTTACAATTCTCAGAAAAAATAATAAAGAAACATAAAACTAACATATGTAGTTCTCATAACACTGAATTGTTCCAACAGTTTTGTCCAAAATGCCGAAAAGTTTCTCTTTAAGCCTACCCGCACCCGGCACCTGAATTAATCCTAAAAACTCAGGTATGGCAACAACCAACCTGACTTCCTGTTCAGTGTATTGTGTTTCCACACCAAACAATGATTGTTTATCTGCCATTCCCATGCACACCACATTCAAGTAGCCCAAGGTTATTTGTGTGTATAAGATTACAGAAGCCAGTGCTAAGTAATCAGGGCACTTTTGTGATTGAAATCACTCATCGGTGTAAAGTGTCTTATAGTGGGAGAAATTTGTTTGCAAACTGGTAATAAAAATAGCTATGCCTGAGGTGATGTGTACATTAATCGTGAATGATTGATGGACCATTTCTCCTAAGGAAAGATATTGCTTCATGAAGATTGTAGAATGTTTGACTTTACTGTCTCTTATAACATTACGTCGTGAGCAATGCATTGTGTCCTTAAGCAATACACTTTACTCTACTTGCTTCTGTCCACTCAGCTGTAAAATGATTACCAGCACTGCTGGGGAGTTAATCTGTGCTGGACTGGCATCCTGTCCAGGGGGAGTAACGTACTCTCATCCGCTTGCACCATGGAAACCGGGATAAGTACTGGCTAAATGAGCCAAATGGCTCGAATAGATTTAGCTTCTTTTTTTAAATTTTATAATATTACTAGTGTAGAGGATGATTGAATGATTATCTTTGGTACTCACTGGACTTTCCACTCTCTGTGTTCCATTGTCATGTATGGTCCATCTAAAGAAAGATAAGTCTTGTGGCTGTTCAAGCATCTCTACCTCACCGTGAACAAATAAGATCCTGGAGATATCCCCCAATCCTGATTTATCAAAGAGATCAACAAGGTATCAACATCCTTAAGAGCGCATACTGTTCCAATTGCAAACATTTGTGAGTTTACATGATATTCACATGGACCTACTCTGAATAATTCTTCATTTACAACAACAATAACAATTATAACTAGAATCATAGCACTCTGTAGAACGCATACCTCTGCCCCTGTTCATTCCCCATCCGGAATACAATCTACATCACAAACCCTAAACCCACCAAGTCATAACCCCAACCAATCTCTGTCTCACTGTTGATCTGAATTACCATTTGCATCTAAACATTTCACCCTCTTATCATTAAAGTTTTCAGTTTTATTCAGGCTAAGCATTCATTGTTTGAGCTCCATTCAGCCAAGATTTAAATTCCATCATTTTCCTTTCATGCAAGAAGTCAATAGTTTTCATTCTTTTTAATACAAGAAACCACTTATCTGGTTTTCTTATAGTCCATAAAATTGATTGCGTTAAATTCTTTTCAGCACATCATTTCATTGTTAAGGACATTCCATTGGAATCTAATGAATAGTTTCAACTATATTAGCCTTCACGGATCTCATCCTAAAACATCCAAAACCTTAATTTGTGTTTTTTCCCTTTTCCATCATGTTCCAACTTTTAAGAACTTCTTCCTTGAGTAGTAACAAAACCACACAGCAAAATTGATCCAAATCCTGTCATCCGTTCTTAAGGAAATATCTTGATGACAGACAAACAAACAAACAAACAGGCAAACAAACAAACGGGCAAAAACATAACCTCCGTCCAATTTCGTTGGTGGAGGTAATAATCACTATTATAAAGTGCCTAAGTTCAGAAAGGGTTATATGCAAATTTATATGAAAATAGATGAATAAAACCTAAAGGTTGTTTAACCATTAAATTAAACAAAGTGACTTGCAAAACATAATCTGAAATGAGTCTTTTTTACCAATTTATATTGAGGCAAGAAGATCTATTGTGCAATTTTGCTTTCATGCCAAGAATATCAATTGCTATGCATATCAGGAATGCATTGTTTTAACTCCTTTTGAAGCAAGTTTGTTTGTTTGTTTGTTTAATGAGGGCTTAACGGCACCATGAAGCAAGAGTCCTTTCAAGCTGGCTACAATTACAGATGGTATTCGATTCCAACGGCAGAATCTATTTAAGTTTTCAGTAACTGCACAATGGATGTGTGGACAGACAGTAAAGATACTACATGCCCATTCATGTTGTAGAGGAGATAATTTGGGGTTCATTGAGGCTAAGACCTTAGTACATTAATCAGGTTATATCAATTTGAACATAACCTATTTTGTTTCATTTGAATACCATCCTCTTTCCTTTGTTTTAAATGATTAGTTCAGGGGTCAACCAAGTCATTCTTTAATATGAAAGAAGACTTTAAAAGAAACAAAATGGTGCAGAAACTGTTCACAAATCTTATTTTGTTAAGGAGATATTTAAGTCTAAAGCTCTGTCTTATGTCTGTAAAATGACTGGTGTAGTAAGTTTACTATGGAACATTCATGCCCTGATCCTCACATTCTAAACAATTGTTGATATATTTTAAAGAATTGTAAGAATTATATCAACCCTTAAAAGATTCTGTTTTACTACTTTCTTAACATATCCAATGGTTATTAAGCCCCAAAATTGCAGGAAAAAATTATGAGAGAATACATAAAAATCTTAGGAATCTGAGATTGTGATGTCACAACTTGACCTCGGTAAGCGTAGCGGGGATATTTACGAGAGTTATACTTACCTTCCATGCTATTAATATGCAATCTGGTCACATGACCCAATTCTAACGCACTTCTAACCGACCTTAAAAATGTAGTTACCAGCCCAGTCCTGACCTTCATATTACCTTTACTAACCCTCACTCAACATTCCACCAAGGCCTGAATGAGAGGGGAGGTAGGCCGGGATGCATGGAAGGTAAGTATAACTCTCGTAAATATCCCCGCTACTCTTAGCGAGGTAATTTACTTCAAGTTATACCTTACCTTCCATGCTATGATTATGCATTCAGATTGCAACCAAGGATAGGAAAGAAGGGAGTTCAGGTCGCAGCACAATTTTCTAAAGGTTGGTACTAAAACTCGCACGAGTCTTATCCTGCTTAAAGGACAAAATTCCTTCTCCTCTTAAGGACGAAAGACCTCTAAATAGGAACTATAAAAAATAGTTACCCACTGCTAGTTATGACAAGAGAACAGAAAGCACTTTGTTGAAAATAACTGAGGCAAGACGTCTACAGAACAAAAGTTAATCATCCGCAAAAAGATGCGAACGTAATCCGTTAGTGAACAGAATCAAACTGTAAACAATGCCGAATACGCCATGATGAAACTCACCAGGTTCGTCAGAGGACCGAAGTGGTTTAGGTAAGCATAAAGGATCAAAGGGTCTGCAAAGTTAAACTAAACAGAAGCTGCCAGAACCACGGCAGAACCGTGTTAGTTAAAAATAAACAAAATAAAAGGTGCCGAAGATCGGCAAAATTTTGTTAGTAAAACAATGAAAGAACAATCGCCAAAATAACAGCAAAGTTTTCATTAGTGGGAATAAACAAAATAAAAAGAGCCTGAACAATGGCCAAAAAAATTGTTAGTAAAAAGAAACAAATTAAACATGCCAGAACAGCGGCAAATATCCGTTAATGAACAATTAAAGACGTTAAGAAAATTAATGTAATAGCTTCAACTGAACGAGAGAAAGAACGTGAATAATTGAAAACAAGAAAATTCACCTCAAGAAAGGGGTGGTCCTCTTCTCGAAAGAACGGCCCTTGCAACTCCGCCTTGATAGTCTGGTATATTCTTCAGATATGCGGAAATGAACGTGGCTGGTGTTTTCCATACTGCAGCACAAAGAATCTCCTTGAGGGGAACCCCACCAAAAAATGCAATTGATGTAGCTATGCCCTGTACCTGATGTGCCTTAAGAGATTGTTCTGTGAATAACGCGAATTTATTGTATGTGATTGCCTGAACAATCCAATGTGAAATTGTATCACGCGAGACGGCGCAATGCAGATTTTGTAAGAACACGGATAAGGCGGTGACGTCGTTTCGAAAAGATTGCATACATTTAATATAGTGTTTGAGACATTGAACAGAGTACCAGGCCTTGTCCTCTGCCATGACAGAAAACATAGTGAGTAACGGAAGGAAAAAAAGTTCTGGTAAAAACTCTAATGTTTGGTTCTTGGCTAAGAAGACTGGATCGGCACGAGTCAAACACCACCCAATTCGGAGCGAATATGGCCCTCTTTGGTAAAAGCGCGTGAACGGCGCCTCTGCGCTTAGCAGAGGCTGTGGAGAGTAGAAATACTGTTTTGATCAGTTCCTTTGAGTGGACATTCTGACAAAAGCTCAAACGGAGCCTGAGCTAATGTCTTGAGAACCACCTGCATATCCCGAAGAGGAGCGAGGTTCTGAACTGAAGGTCTTTGTAAGAACATTCCTTTATTTAATCTTTCTAGAAGTTGCGCATCGGTGATGGTTTGAGCCATCTAGAAAGCCCCAGTGGATAATGCTATGACTGTCCTGAACCACTTGACTGTATTGATGGATTTATTCAGGTTAAAAAAATCCCGCTAAGTCACCAAGAGGCGCCGTATGCGGAGTAACCAATCTATCCTGGCACCAGTCTCGGAACATTCCGAGCCCAAGTGCAAGTCCTCCGGCTTCGGGCTGCCATTTGGGCAGCTGCTTGAAAAACCCTGCGACACAAGGGATTCACAGATAGAGGCCACACAGTCAAATGGAGTGCTCTTGAATTCTGGTGCAGTTTGACCAAGCCTGGGATTGAGACTAACTCGTCCATAACCAGAAGCTCGTACAAGAAACCTGCAACAAGATTGAGCAGCTGAGGGAACCACAGATGGCCGGGCCAGTTGGGAGCTAGCAGAAGAAACATGTGACACTGATCGTACATCACCTTGCCCAAAACACTCAGAACCAGTGCGAACAGTGGAAGGCGTAGCCCACAAAAAGGGTCCACCTGATCATGAATGCGTTCAACTTTCCAGACTCTCGGATCGTGTCAGAGCGCAAAAAATTGGTAGCTGGTGGTTGTCCATGGACGCCAACAGATCTACATTTGGGAGACCGAAAGTCAACCAGATCGCCTCGGCCACCTGCGGAAGGAGGGCCCATTCTGTAAGGGCTCCTTGGAGGCGGGATAACAAATCCGCGATCGCGTTCTCCTTGTCTGGCAGGTGGACCACCTGGAGTGTGACCTTGTTCGTCATGCACCAAGACAGAAGGGAGGATCCAAAGTCTTGTTCCGCACCCATGGTAGGAAATGAAGAAGAGCCCGGCCTACTGCCTCTTGTTCCAACAGATTAATGTGCTGACCTCACCAAGTGTCCGTCCAAAATCCTGCGACTTGGAACCAAGCTAAATGCGCTCCCCACCTTAACAAAGACGCTTCGGTCACCACTGACACCGAAGGCCTGACGGGTGGAAAAATCACTTCCTGTGACAGGTGAGAGTGGACGCACGACCACCAAATGTGGGGAACCACCGCCTGTGTACAGGGGACGAGGACACCAAGGTCCCTCCTGGATGGTACAAAATGATATAGTAGATGAAATTGTAGATCCCACATGTAAAACCTGCACATGGGGACTACATCTACTAGCCTGGCTAGGTATTCTAGGAATAGTAGCCATGCTCTCGCCGGCAATGCCAGCTGCGAGAGGAGCACGTCAGTTCCCGCCCAGGATCCGCTCCTCCGTCAGTCGTATACAACATGAGTAAAATCCAGGACTGCTCCCAGACAGGTGCGAGTCTGAGAAGGAACTAGATTGGACTTGGTGAGGTTGATCACCCACCCCAAGTCCTAAGCCACTCTTATGAATAAATTTGTGTGTTCTGCGACGGTGGCTGCATCTACTGCGACAATCAGCCAGTTGTCCAGGTACATAAAGATTCTGATGCCAGGCTTTCGCAGGAAGGCCGCTAGAACTCTCGTTAACCAAGTGAAGATCCTGGAGGCAGTAGATAGCCCAAAAAGTAAGGCCCTAAACGTGTACGTAACTCCCTCGAATTGGAACGACAGAAAACACCTGTGTTTCTCGAACATCGGCACATGGAGATAGGCGTCCGCGAGGTCAACAAAGGTGGCCCCACAGGCCTCTCGTCAACTGAGAGAGGATGGGGTGAAGAGTTTTCATCTTAAACTTCAACGTACAAATGAACCTGTTGAGTGGTCTCAGATTTATTATTGGCCGCCACATGTTCCCCTTCTTGGGGGCCAGGAAAAACGTGGACATTACAAGGTTCCTCGGAGGATTCGAAACCGGAGTGATGGCATTCTTCGCCAGCAGTTCTCTGATTTCTGTCCTCAACAACTCTGTGTGGTTGCGTAGGGGTGGGGCGAAAGACTCCCCTAGGGGCCAGGGAGTTGTGAACTCTAGACGGTAACCATGCCAAATGGTTCATAGCACCCATTTGTCTGTGGTGACTCTCTCCCATGCCATTCCCCAGACGCCCCCCCGACTGGACCGCCCGTCAACGAGGGGCATTGGGGATGGGTCAAAAACCCTGCCCCTTGCCCTTTCCCCGACCTCGGGAGAAAGTACCCGCTCTGCATGCAGAGGGGAAGGAGCATCGACCGCTTCTCTGTCACATTCACTCTGCCAGCCCACGAAATAGACTCCTGGCGAGAGAAAGAAGCTGCATAGGGTCCCATTACTGCATTATGGCGACAATGGACCTGTTGCTGGATAGGCGTATCCTGGCCCCATATGGGGGCCGAAGGACTGTGATGTGCGGGAAGAGAAGAAAAAGACTTTGTCTTCGCTAACAGCTTCCGAGTCTTCCGAAGATCATCCTGGGGACCTGCTTGGAGCAACAGAACATCTCGGAAGTGATCTGCAAGTAGGTCCAGGCCTTCTGTTGGTAAGTACCGAAGGTCCGTCTGAGTGGCGTCAGAGAGTCCAAGAAGAGGTAGAACATTCTTGCGTCTTTTCCTGACTACCTTTGCTTGAGACTTGGAAAAGTCGAGCAAATCCGAGAGTCCGGATAACAAAGGCGCGGACCTTTGCTTGAGACTTGGAAAAGTCGAGCAAATCCGAGAGTCCGGATAACAAAGGCACGGTCCTTGTAAGGACGTTGGCTGGTAGATGTCTATGCAAAACCGAGTCTAACCCCTCTGTCATCCATACGGCAAGGGCTTGGTATTTAAAACCCCGCAGCCCCTGATAGGCAACTGGTTGGACACGCGTGGCCTTGTCAACTTCTTTGTTGTAGGCTGTCCAATTCCTGTCTGGGGCCCTGGCCCAATGCTGAACCCTGGTCACCAGACATCGGGAGGCATCAATGGGGAAATTGTCAGATCATTTTAGAGGTAGTAAGAAAGAGACCAGGGGAAGAATGGAAATTCAAGAATATCCCTCGAGAGAGGAGGGCTGGGAGCTGAGCAGTCTACGCTGAGACTGTGGGCCAGCCAGAGGTGCAATTTTGTTTCGTCTGAGAAAGGTTGTTGATGGTGGAATATCCAGCTCAATTTCCCATTCTAGGAAGTCAATGAGTTTCGGAGGCAAACAGCCCTGAAAAGATTTGTTAAAGGGTGATGTCTTGGGATCCACTGGAGCCATCAGTATAGATGGGGGAGGTGGCTTTGATTTGGTTGTGGAGATTGATGAAGAGATTAGGAAGAAGACCTCAACCGGCGTAAGCTGAAGGGGGCGATAGGGTTTTAGTCCTATCAAAGAGGGAGGAGAAATCTGAGGTTGTAAACAGGGGATAAAAGCATAGGAGAGGCTAAGCTTTTTACATCTAAGTAGAAAGGGGGGAGGTCTTATTTAGGTCCTGTAGGTAGACAAAGCCTGAGGGTCTGCATCATTAATGCAGCACTGGGGATGGCTTGAACAAAAGTGCATGCGGGAGGAATCTAAAACCGTTATTGTTGCTCCAGACTTGCAGCTGATTGAGGCTGGTTTGAATCCCCTATTTTCAACAATAGGAAAGCTAGGGGAGGAGAGGGGTAGTCCCGTGTCTTAAGAGTGTCTGAAGTCTCCACCTGAGGGTCCAGATCATCCAAAAAATTGATGTCCTCTCCTGAGGGATAGATACCGAGGGCATCCTCCTCCGAGTCAGGTGGATGCCATCACGAGAGGTGCTTCTGCAATATCCAGCTTGATTTCCCGTTAGGAAGTCAATGAGCTGGGCAACCAGCTCCTCTTGTAAAAGGATCCACTGGGAAGGGGGGAGGTGCAGGAGGTGGTAGCCTTCGCTCCAGCGCCTGGGACACCAAAGTCTTAAGTGTTTGCTTGAGTGCGTCCTACAAGGTCGAACCTCAAGGGGATTTCCCTTGTGTTGCTTCCTTCGACTCCGCCTGGGCTCAAGGGAGGACAAGGAAGAGAAAGAGAAAGAAGAGGACTGGTGACGTCAACTCTGTCCCTTCCTGTGTGCACTATCCCGTTCGCCGTCCCTCTTCCGGGGTCTGCCTCGCTCAGGAGACATCACCAGGAGAAGGGAGGGGGGGGGCGGAGAGTTGGGCTCCACCACAGCGTTTGACACCAAAGAAGTACGTGTCAATGAACGCCTACTCAGCTGCAAGTGCCCTGCTGAGAGTGGGCGGCAGTCCCGCCTCAAGGGCGAGAGGGGGCTGCAGCTTAAGCCTGGGTGGCGGTGGCGGCGGGGAATAGACAATGACAGCCTGTCTGACCATCGCTTCTCCACTCTCTCAGACGCTTTTTGATTGCGGTGCTCCAACCACGCCGCTTGATCCCAGTCACTGCACAGAGTACATGGGTTGGCCTCCCAGCATAATCTACATGCGTAACAAAAGAGATGGATGTCACCGAGCATAATTTCAAGAAGCGTTTACACGTGACGCATCGCGAGACATCTTGGGTGCATAACGCACCGACATTCAGGGACCTGTCCTCCAGTGTCCATGATACTGATGAAAAATATTGAGGAACTGTAACGTTCAACGCGACAATCTTATTGATGCAGTTTAAACGGCCATGGAACTGTGGAACTGCGTAGCTAATGACTACAGGACCAAGAAGAAACTAGCTCTCGTGATGCTATACTTCTTGCAAAGATTGTCACTTATCACCTGACCACGTAGCTTTGTAGCTAGCGGGTCTATTGTATGGTGTACGTTATCCCATTACCAAACTCTGGAGCCAGACGAACCCGTTCACAGGAGCCACATGGACCCGTAAAGCCGTGGGCCACGCAGTCATAAGGAGCCGTCCCATGGACCCGTAAACACGGGCCGTGGAGCCATCCAATAGACCCCTACGGAGCCGTAAACACGGGACGTGGAGCCGTCCAAATGGACCTGTGCGGAGCTGTCACGAACCTGTAAACACGGGCCGTGGAGCCGCTCACCGGAGCGGTGCGAACCTGTAAGGACCCGTGAAATCACTTGTGACTCACGTATAACCTCTTTGGGCGCCACCTTTTTGTGGCCCTACCGGTCCCCAACACGGAACCGTGGGCCACAGCGGTGTACAAAGGGTTTACCCACTAAAGATACGCGCCTCACACAACTCAGTAGCATCGAGAAGGGGGCGCTTCTTTATAGTGGTTTATTCTAAGTGACATCTAGGACGCCACTTAGCTGATCAATATAGCCTCAGGTAACTTACGTCTGATAGACCGCACCTGTGGCCCTGCCAACTCAGTAATCTGTCAATCGGAGGCCTCCAGGGGTGAATCAGGAAAAGGTTAACAAAGTAAACTACAAACACAGGCCTCCTTGGCTCAGTACTGTCAAGTCGGTGGCCATGGCGTAAGTAGAAACTCTGAGACTAATTGATTTATGTCGCCTCTCAACGTTTTTCTGAAAAGTAAAAAATATATATATATACATATACACTTACGGGGGATGTACTTAAGACCCTTACATGGGTAAGACGGTCTGCGGTAGACTCAAACATAGTGAGGAGGCAAGCCACAGCACTTTAGTACATCAAAATGTTTTATCAGAAAAAGACTATCTGAAAATTTTTAAAAACCTGAGAAAATGCACCGGACCTAAATTCTTTAAAATCGCAGAGGTAGCGTGGAAAACACGAACCACAGAGTAAGTTGGCGTCTGTGGAGATAAAAAGAAAAGATTACATCTCCTGTGAAGAGGACGTCGGAGAGACCCCCTTAAAATCTCTCCAAAGCCCCAAAATTCAAGCTTGAAAATGAAAAACTTTTGTCTTAATTATATGCGAGAAAAATGAATACACGATACGTACTGGTAATGTTAAATAAACAAAAAGGCTCTCTGGTAACAACTGTAGCTCCTTGGAGCTGTATGAAGCCGACTCCTCGAACACCCTGTGGTGACGTCGATCCAAAACCCATGCACCAACATTGATTGAAGAAATTAGCCTAATGCATACAAGAACCTGTAATACAGATATCCTAACATGTTAATACAATGCATAGTATAACACTAGGCTCTCCTCTTGAAAAGCAGGGTTAAGGGTGAAAAACACTTAAACCCAGGGGCAAGAGGTCCACTAGACAGGCACACTTGGTGCCCTAGGGCCTAAAAACACCCGCCGTGAGAGTGGGACTCTCTTGAACTAGCCATCCGCATTGTACGGATGCAGACAAAAACACTCTATCCTAAGTGTAGACTTAAAGGTAAAGTCCTGTGAGTCGGACCGAAGAATTCCAGGTTCTATGGCTACCTTGTCTTACCTGAGAAACCTTTAGAAAGGTGAACCAATTAAGGCCGAACAGCGTAAAATCTGCCTGGTAAAAGCTGCAAGGGAGAAAATTGTTAGAAAAAGGTTAGATTTCTAAAATAAAATTTGACCAGTTTCCAGCGATGTTGTAATAACAACGCGCTGAAAAGAAGTGAGGGTTAGTAGAGGTAATATGGAGGTCAGGATTGGGCTGGTAACTATGCTTTTAAGGTTGGTTAGAAGTGCATTAGAATCAGGTCATGTGACCAGATTGCATATTAATAGCATGGAAGGTAAGGTATAACTAGAAGTAAATAGTATGATTTCAGTCATTTCTACACAAATGATACAAAACTTTAAACTTAGATATCTCCTTAACGGAATATGATGTTTGACTGCTTTCTTCACATTTTTTTTTTTAAGTCTTCTTTATAATATTAAATAGACTTGCTTGACCCCTGAACTAATCCTTTAATACCATGTCCTTTCCCCTGCCGTTTCATGCCCTTTCTCCTGCCCTCTTTCAAGCCCTTTCCCCTATCCTCTTTCATGCTTTTTACTCTGCCCTGTTTCATGCCCTTTCCCCTGCCCTGTTTCATTCCCTTTCCCCTGCCATTTCATGCTTTTTCCTCTCCCCTGTTTCATGCCCTTTCCTCTGCCGTTTCATGCCCTTTTCCCTACCGTTTCATGCCCTTTCCCCTGCCCTATTTTTTCCTCTGCCCTGTTTCATGCCCCTTCCTCTGCGCTGTTTGATGCCCTTTCTCCTGCCCTTTACCCTGCCGTTTCAAGCCCTTTCCCTGCTCTGTTTCATGCTTTTTCCTCTGCCCTGTATCATGCCCGTTCCTCTGCCGTTTCATGCCCTTTCCCTGCCCTTTCCCCTACCCTGTTTCATGCCCTTTCCCCTGCCCTGTTTCATGCCCTTTCCTCTGCCCTGTTTCATGCCCTTTCCCCTGCCCTGTTTCATTCCCTTTCCCTGGCCATTTCATTCCCCCCCAACTGTTTCATTCCCTTTCCCCTCCCGTTTCATGCTTTTTCCTCTGCCGTTTCATGCCCTTTCCCCACCCTGTTTCATGCCCTTTCCCCTGTCCCGTTTCATGCTTTTCCTCTGCCCTGTTTCATGCCCTTTCCTCTGCCCTGTTTCATGCCCTTTCCTCTGCCCTGTTTCGTGCCCTTTCCCCTGCCCTGTTTCATGCCCTTTCCCCTACCCTGTTTCATGCCCTTTCCCCTATCCTGTTTCATGCCCTTTCCCCTGCCCTGTTTCATGCCCTGTTTCATGCCCTTTCCCCTGCCCTGTTTCGTTCCCTTTCCCTGGCCGTTTCATTCCCTTTCCCCTGCCGTTTCATTACCTTTTCCCTCCGTTTCATGCTTTTCCTCTGCCATTTCATGCCCTTTTCCCGCCCTGTTTCATGCCCTTTCCCCGCCCTGTTTCATGCCCTTTCCCCTGTCCCGTTTCATGCTTTTCCTCTGCCCTGTTTCATGCCCTTTCCTCTGCCCTGTTTCATGCCCTTTCCTCTGCCCTCTTTCATGCTCTTTCCCCTGCCCTGTTTCATGCCCTTTCCCCTGCCCTGTTTCATGCCCTTTCCCATGCATTGTTTCATGCTACCTGTGTGTGATTTCCTCTCTTTCTTCTTCAGGTACAAAAGTTTTCTGTTCTAACAGGTACCAACAAGAGCATTAAATTCTGAGTTTTGACCATAGCATGTGTAGCTTTCAAGTTATGAGTAATCTAAAGTTTAATATTTTAATATTGTTTCGACGTACTAAGTGCCCCTGCTCTAATAAGCGCCCACCCAACTTTTTTTGACTGATATCATAATCTATTTAATTCATTTGATAAGTTGAAACACTCAAAATTTGTTACATTCTTTGTTTATTTTGCACCTGACACTCACAATGTTTTTGTTGGGCTAGCAAAGTACCAGTCCAAATGAGCATGGGCTATTATTAGGAAGAAACTTTGGGAAGAAAAAGTGGTAAAAAAACAAATAAAAAGTATTTTCGTAAGCGCTCGAGAGCTTATTACATCAAATACGGTATATTTCAAAAATGTGATGCAAGAACAGAAAACACCTCAAAATGCTTTTGTTTCATTATATTTCTTTATTTAATTTCAGACCTTGAAAATGTTAAAAATGCCTTCTCCAGTTTGAGGTTGGTTGAGGTATGGTAAATATCAAATTCTCTTCAGTAAGGTTATCTGAAGTGCCTTTTTTAAAGAGATATGGCTGAGGTTTAAAAAACAATTGATTTACATAACAAAATAGAGAATATTCATACATCACAAGAGTAACACAAAAATTTGCATATTTGCCCATAAATCTTCTAAAAGCTGTAAAATGACAAATTTTTCACTGATTTTGTTGAGTTTTTTTTTGCTATCTTTATGTGTTTATGTGGATATTAAATCAATTTAACTCATGTTGCCTGTACCTGTCCATAAACCTAAAATTACTACTCTCCCACCTTGTATCTCACTACAATTACAATCTGCCAAACTTACTTGCTAAAAATTGAAGCAGTTCCGTGAGCAATTCTCGATAACCAACAAGACTCTTGTACTTTACAGATTGGAATAGTAAAGTAATAATACCACAGACTTTCTGGTGAATAGAATTACAGCCATGCTCTGCCAGGAGTCGAATGAGGCATGAGATAAGCCATCCTTGCATTCCTGCAAATAAAGTTTCAGGACAAAATCTTGAAAATAAAACTTTTTGAATGAAGAAACAAGAGAAATTTGCAATAACATTGCTTTTCATAATGGTAGCACAACCTGTGAACCAGCCTGGCCCAAGGGGCTTCACCATGCTCTAACAACAGACAATTCTTCCCACAATTCTCGGCCAACACCCTTACCCAAGTTGTTTTTGTATTCTAAGATTGACAATACATGACTAAACAAAACAAAAAGAAGACATTTTTTAATTCTAATAGTTGCGTTAACATTTGTGCAAAGATATAACATATCAGCTCATTAACAAACTAGAAAACAAATGATGTCACAAGATTTTTGTAAGGATGTACCTTCCAGTGTAATACATAAGGCTAAGTCCAGTACCCAGGTACCCACCCGAATGGTCGGGTTACCCGCCCGAATGGTCGGGTACCCAGTTCGAAAATATCGGGTACAGTACCCGAAAAAGGAAAAAAAAAAAATAATAAAGATCTAAAAAAAATTTTAGCTCTATAATTTTTGCAGAACTGATATGTTATTAGGCTTAAACTAAAACTATGGTATTATACTAATTTGGACCAAAAATAAGCCTAAGATTGTCAGTCAAAATTTGTTGGTACAAGTTAGTGTAGTAACCATGTTTTTAGTGTTAGCCTAATAATATACCAGTTCCGCAAAAATTGTGGAGCTACAATAATACTAATAATAATAACAATAATAATAATATCAAAAATAATAATAATAATATTCAAAATAATAATAATGAATAAATAAATAAATATGTATGCATATATGATAACAATTTTTTTTAGATCTAATTTTTTTCTTGGGTACCTGGACCGGAACCAGGTATCAGTAACAGGTATCTGGTTCCGATTTTTTGCTACCCGACAGGCCTAGTAATATAGTATTCTTAGTTCCATGGATATGATCAGGTCAATTGTACTGTCAGATGAGTGCTCTAAACATTTTGTTATCCATATCCAGACCTGGATAAAATGTACAATTCTAATGGTTATAACCACGGGAAAATGGGAATTTACAGGAGGAAATTTATCTTCAGATTAAAAAATATTATAGATTTCTTGAAAGTAAGCAACAGTACATTGTGGTAAAAAGTGATGGTTTCGGCCACAATGGTTAGGGTTAATTGCACTAAGAACGTTCCCCCTCTTGATAAATATTACATTAAATTGCAAAAGAGGGAACATGACGGTAAAGTGTGAGAAGTGTTAGAATATGAAGATGTAATTACAACATTAATATATTTTCTGTCACAATTTTTCATTAGAAGATTTTGGACACCTTTATTCAAAATGGCGGAAAACTTTATTTAAACTCTGCCCAAATCTCTGATAAGCAAAATTGTGTGAGGATGCATAATCTCACTTCACCTCATACCACTGAGTCTTTAATAAGAGGGCAAATGTCTCTTACTATTTAAAATCTTTAAGTCTGAGTGTTTCAAAAATGAGCAAATCGTCTAATTTTGCAACTGAACAAATACCTTCATCACCAAATTGACAAGTTACACGACTTGTCCTTCTCCTTAAAAATTTGTTGCAGAAATCATAGCCACAGACTTAATGTAGTAAATAATGAGACCACTTCTCTTAATTAAAATAACCACTCAACCACACATTAAGGACTTCATCCATTGCTAATTTGATACTCAACACCAACTTCCACAACAACCCAGGAACAAATGGAGAACTAGTGCAATGGAGCCATTGATGAGGAAATTTAATCCTAATTGCTTGTGGTTTTCAGAATAAAGAAAATAAAGAGGAAAAGTCTAACCCAACCTGCTTATATATCAGGTTGGGTCTGACTGTTTGAAAGTTTAAGGAGCACAACAACTAATGTAAGGTATATACCCCACAGCAGAACAACACTGCCACATAGAATTGATTAAAAATTCCTTTTAAATTGTCCTCCTAAATTGCTTCATTTACAAATAATTTTCTTGCTAAGATTTCTTATGCCTCACAATACTGCCAGCTTGACCTAATGCTGAATAATGATTTACTATCTTTGTCCTCTAACCTCTGCATATCTGGTATTCTTCACTCAGTTCTTTTTGATGTCCTTCCAGTACAGCAGGTGCAGTGAGTATTTGTGGGTGGTTATTTAGAATCCAGGTTAGATACTCCAGAATGATCACACCATGACATTTGGATGCTTTGTCTTTGGACAATTCAGAAACAACTAATATATGAAAGAGATAAAAAAAAAAATGTAAATATCTGGGAACCAAATACCAAAGGTATCAGGTATGTAAGTAGGTCCTTCCAGTACAGCAGGTGCAGTGAGTATTTGTGGGTGGTTGTTTAGAATCCAGGTTAGATACTCCAGAATGATCACACCATGACATTTGGATGCTTTGTCTTTGGACAATTCAGAAACAATTAATGTATGAAAGAAATAAAGAACTTATAAACATCTGGGAACAAAATACCAAAAGTATCGAGGATGTAAGTAGGAAATGTAAAAAAAATCCTTAAATTTTCAAATCCAAAATAGAAACTCCAGAATTCCAGGAAACTCTATAATTCCGGGAAACTCCAGAATTCCGGGAAACTCCAGAATTCCGGGAAAATCCAAAATTTCTGGAAATTCTGGAAGTCCTGGTGATTGAATGTAGGTACAATGAAAAGATCTATATTTGAATATCTTCGTTGCTTAAGTTATTTCTATTGTCTGCATCTACATGTATATTAGTCTAACGTTGTTCTGTTAAGCCTTTCACACATCTTGTTTGATTTTATATTTAAAAGTAATTAAATTAAGATTAAAAAAATAACTGAATTTAAAAAAAAAAAAAATGTACATCCCTGAAGTATATATAATCAATACATGATAACAATGATACAGATATGTCGATTTACGTCAATGAAGTTAATCAAAACACAAACTTTTGGACTTCCAAAGTCCTTCTTTAATGAACGCAACACAGAAATCAATTTTAGGTACATTTTTCTCTGATGGAATTCAAAGCATGTTCCCTCAAATTATGTATAAAGGAAACTTTGCCAATACATGTGATGTGATGAAATACTAATCTTTGGATCTGCAATCATTAAATCTATGAATAAGTTAAAGGAACGTACTAACTCAGATATAGCAGAAATAATATCTGATTCCAACCTTAGGTTTTGTCCACAAAGACACTTAAACAGACCCCTAGCTTGATTTAAAAAGGGGCGAGAGTGCTAGACTTGTTGAGGGACACATTAATGCGCATGCGAAACGCTGCATCTTTTCGGCGTGGAGTCCAGGGGCACCGTTAAACTCAATCCCCTAGTGAAGAAGCTTTGGGATTTTAGCTATAGTCATACATCTGAGAATGAATCTATTCTGACATATAAGGAACAGTCTATCATTCTGGGTTCTGTATCTGTGTAAAGTATTCCATTTATGAGGCTAATTCAGATTATTAAGTTTAAAAAAAAAAAATATAAAAAAAATAATATATATATATATTTTTCCTCATGAGGGGCAGGGCGGACCCCAAAGGGGCAAGGCGGACCCCCAGGGGTCAGGGCTGGCCCACAGAGGGGTAGGGCGGGCCGCCCCTGTAAAACAGCAAAGCTAGGGTCTGCATAAATACCATATGGATTGCTTCAGTGAAGTATATAATACTGGTGTCCCCTATAGAGGATGTAATGCTTTCACCTAATAGGACCAATCATAGAACTATAAGGTACAAGCATGAATACTTATAGCTTCTGGTGTAAATTACTGAAGACTTACTGAATTACTGAAGTCAAACTTACTTTTTTCAATGTCTGTGAGTCTATCACGAACTTGAATGCAAGTGCTCTGACGAACTGTCTGTAACGCTTGAAAGTCTTTCTGTTGGGTAGGGTTACTGCAAACAAAGTAAGTGAAAAGATTGTGGTGAAATGTGCCATTTCCAATCACTTGAATGTACACAATATGATTACTCATCAGTGATCACTCAAGATCAAGTAAGATGGCCTTCCCTCAAATAAAGTTTAGTGGGTACATAGGTGACTGTACAGGCCAATGCGTGAGCCACAAATCCTGCCACAATGAGGGCAATCAATTCTAGGTGGGATAACAGCTGAACTGAAAGCCTGTCTTTCTTTCCTCTTCTTCCTCTGCATCTTATTAGGAGGGATTCCTCGCACAGTTGGTGTCCTTTGTAAAAAAAAATACACCAGTCAGGCCTATTTTTGGCAAAAGTTTTCCAAGAATCAATGTTTATAGCAAACTTTTTACGATTGCTTTTTAATTTTAATTGTAGGAGGGCGGTGGTCCGACATACAGACAACATAACCTGTCCAACGCAGCTGGCTATGAATCATCAGAGAATCAATGCTGGTAATATTGGCTTCTTCCAAGACACTGATATTGGTACACTCACTATCTGATTGAAGCTAAAGTTTGTTTATTCTTTCCAGATGTTTCAGGTCATCATCAGGAAAATTTGCTTCTTCACAGAATCTGGCATTTTGTGGTACAAGCATCATTTTACACTGTCCACTAAGAGCGTATACTCACTTGAGTGCAAGCTTGCGGTCAGAGCCACTGCAAGCAATCAGATCTGCCGATATTTCATCATGAGAATGCTGACTGGGTAAGATCGCAGTCACTAGATTCTGATCCTACTCCAGTGTATGATCGTGATCCAGGCGATCAGATCCACCAATGAAAATCTCACAAAACCATGTGTGAACCAAATCAGTGACTCGTGATCAATTTAGTTGAGCAATATCCCGTTAGAGGTCTGTAAAATGCCAATAGTGTTGTTTTAATGTTTTCGGTCATCATAACCTGCGATCACATTGCCTACAGCGGGCCTGATCACAAGCTCGCACTCCAGTGTACTTTATCGAGCAAGGTCATCGTCGGGGGATTATAAGCCAGAAAAAAGTAAGAGCACGTCCTAATATTGCTCAAGCCAAGTAATTGATGTCTCTAAGTTAGGAAATAAGCCACACCCACCATAGCAACACGGTAACTAGGTGGGGCAAACAAACCGCAAATCTGCAATCATGCATGACCAATGCATTGACATTTAGATGTTCATGTGGCCTGCCGCAAGTTTTGATCCATTTATGGCACTTCTCTGGATCTTTCAAGTTTTTAGCAAAAGGAATAAACAAAATTCTGTTTGTTAGCTGTTCCGGGTAACGGGAATTGGATTTACAAAGCCTGCAGTGGGCACGTAGGTGCAATTTTTGTTCACCATCTTGTCACCACTCAGTCTGTGTGTGCAGAAATTTGTTTTGTGCAGTATATTGCATTGACTGCATGGGCGCATGCCGCTAGCTAGTTGTACTGTACCAGTACTGCATAGGAGATTTGCCTCAGTTGCACAGATTTTGTTGCTGGGCAAGTTCATGCAGTGATTGTTGAAAAAGCTGTCAATCATCTAACTTGACAGGTCAATTAAACCTGAATCACTTCCACAAAACATCTTACGCCTCATTACATATGGCTTTATGGTCAGTGTTGATATTATACTGTAATCGACGTGGGTGCTTACAATAATACAATTGCAGCGCTTTTCAGGCCTGAGGTTTCTTCCTAATAAGCTTCCATGCTTAGGGGCCATGTACAGTGTGCTATTCAAACTGCATTGTACATATATGTGAACTGGTTCTATCCCCACAATAAACATTGTGAGTGTCAGATGCAAAATAAGCAAAAAATATATCAATACTTGGATATCTGAGTTTTCATATTAATCAAATAAATTATGTTTGTTTGTTTGTTTGTTTCATGAGGGCTTAACGGCACCATGACACCGAAGGTCAAATTGTGCCTGACTAAAAAAATGTTCGGTAGGAGCAGGTGCTTAATACATTTAATACAGTAGTCATTTTATACAGGAAATTATCAAAGCATGATGTTCAAACTTTGTGTCACATTATTTTGGAATAAAAACTCTAATATAAGTGATAAAGAAATACATTGTAATCCTTATGGGGAATTGATGTAATCCTGCATAAGATTTCAATACAGGATTATACAAAATGGCAGCCTCCATGTGTCAACTTCAAACATGACTAACATGAGATAGAAATAAGATTTTGACTTGCTGATTTTGGTAGTTGGTTAAGATTTTAATCCTCTATCATCTGAAATAAGAATTGTATCAGACTTTATGTCTCCTTTAAAATCCATGCACTGAGATTTCATTTGAACAAATGAAAGGTAACAATTGTTTATACTGTATACTATATACCTTTTATCCCCAATTTTTCTCAAACCTTTCTTCATTTCTTCTAAATCATTTCTCATGGAGCTGCCTCCTGCACTGCCACTGGAAGACGCCATGTTGAAGGGAACACTACCAGAAGCTTCCTGGAGAGAAATAGAAAAGGTTCATCATCAATTCATACTATCATATCATTCATGAAACTTAAAGGTCTATGGACAGGTACAAATGTTTCCTGTTCCCAACTTATCATAAAGAACATTAGGTGGGTTTGTTGATGTTTAACGGCACTGTGACAGTCAGAGTCAAATGTGCCAAGAGGAAGGTGCTTGAGTTAGGACAGAGAGGAAAGAGAGGAGGGATAGAGGGAAGGAAGTAAAGAAGGTGGATAAGGGAAAGAAGTTAAGGTAGTAAAAGGAAGATGAGGAAGGCAAGGCAGAGAAGGGAAGGAAAGGGAGGTTTAGATCAGGTGGAGTAAATTGCTGTTGCAGAGAAAGGTGATGAAGTTGGAGGTAGGATTGTTCTTGAAAATATCGGAAATTGAGATGGAGGGGGAGAGGTGTGATCTGGCATTCTGGTATATGGGACAGGTTAAGAGGATATGCTTGATCGAAAGATCGGTATTGCATGTAGGGCAGAGAGGAGCAGGGGAGCCGGAAAGTAGTTGAGAGTGGGTAAGAAAGGTGTGGCCTAGGGGATGCGGGTGATAACAATGTCCTCCCTGCGGTTGCGACTGTGCAGGGGGACATTGATCCCGACTTTGGGTTTGAAGGTATAAAGTTTGTTACTGGTCTCGAGATTCCAGGAGTCTTGTCAGGTCTTACTGAGGTAGCTGGAAGTGGAGAAACAGAGGTCTGAGTGTGGGATAAGAAAAGGAGAGATGTGATTCGACAGAGCAAAGAACATTAAACCATCTTGAGTTTGAAAATAGCATGTGTAGTTTTTAAGTTATAAGCACTCTTAAATTTTGAACATTTTTAATAAATTGAAGGAGCACTAGACTAAGAAGTGATGGTGTATTTTTAGGGTCCCCCAAAAATCAAATGCTTATCTAGCAGGCAATGGTGTAGTAATTTTCTGATTAATATGAATATTTAAGTAACCTTTGCCCTCATATTGTCTGTGGGCTATGGAGGCATAAAGTTTATCATCTTTTGTGGATAATATATCTGTGAAATTCGCAAAAACGAGCGCCCTCACTTTTTTGTCTAGTGCTCCTTTAAAAAATGTGATATATAAACAGGGAAACATCTCAAAATGCTTATGTTATTCTTTTTCATTTCTTCCCCTAATTTCAGCCCTTCAAAATGTTCAAAAAGAAATGGCAGAGGGTCAAAAAACAATGGATTTCCATAAGAAAATAGAGACTAATGTCCCGTTCATACAAGAATAACACAAAAACTTGCACATTTGCAAAAAAATCTTTAAACAGCTGTAAGATGGACAATATTTCACCAATTTTGATTAAAATTGTTGCTTTTTTCGTGCTTTTTAATCAATTTTAAATTAAATTAGAAAATTGTTGCCTCTAACTGTCCATATACCTTTAGAGTAGGGCTTATTACATAAAAATGCAGCATTTTAAAGGGTGACAAACTGAAAAACAAGCACTGGGAGAGC
Source organism: Chiridota heheva (assembly GCA_020152595.1). Taxonomy (NCBI): domain Eukaryota; kingdom Metazoa; phylum Echinodermata; class Holothuroidea; order Apodida; family Chiridotidae; genus Chiridota; species Chiridota heheva. The sequence goes on from JAIGNY010002361.1 coordinate 702,703, forward strand.
ATTTCAAAGATCACAATGATTATTAGCAGGGCTGTAATATTTATTTTATTTTACTTTTGCATCATAGGCTACATTCTAAATGGTTACCATACAGGTTTTTCGATGTTATATGTCTATCATTGCTGAAGGGCCCCTGTGGGGTCCAGGGGTGAAGCCCTGGTGAGAACCCAGGGGGCAGATGAACCCAGGGGGCAGATCCCCCGGAAGCCCTGCATTGTTTGTGGTTTCGGTGGCAGAAAATGCTTAAAATCATGTCAAATACACACTTAAAACATTTTTAATTTTTAGCATGGGTAGAGGCATGCCCCCTCTTCCTCCCCTCTTCCACTGAGATTTGTGCAGCTAAGGAATTCAATATTAATTTTCCTATTTAAGTTTCTGCTTCTGCTCGAATACTGGCAGGATTCAAACTTGAGTATATGGGCCAATCATGTGCGAGGTTAAACTTAAGTAGTCGCTTTTAAGTCTCTTTTTTAATAGATCTGGGCTCGTAGCTTGTATCAGTTTCAGGAAGAGCATTCCACTTTTGTTTTTGAATGTGGATAAAAAGAGTTTTTGTATATATTGGTTCGACAAAATATGGTTTGAAAATTTCTTTAATTATTCTGGTGAAGGCCCGAATGAGTCACTGGCTTTAAGTATTGGTCACTGGATATGCCCACAAGTTTGTTGATGATCTTATACAGCAAGGCGAGCCTGGCTGTAGATCTTATTGCTTGAAGAGATGACCATTAAAGATCGCTGAGTAGGTTTGTAACCGTTCTTTCTGTCCTGTCAAAATTTTGCTTGACAAACCTACAGTAGCTGCACTTCGCTGAACTTTTTCCAGTTGTTTGCAGTGGAAGACTGTGTGAGGATCTCAAGCCACTAATGCATATTCCAGATAAGGTCTTACAAGGCTGATGTATGCAGTTGATCAAAGTTGCTCCGAAGAGTCGGACAGGTTACGTCTAATCAAACCAAGTGAATTGCTGGTTTTGGAAAAGACATGTGCAAGTTGAGCGTCCCGCTTTAGACCCCCTTGCAGGTGTACTCCAAGGTAAGGATGGGAGTTGACCACTACCAGTGTGTGGCCACGCAATTTGTATTTATGGATTTATCTATGGATATATTAAAATGGATTTATCTTTCTTGCAGATGACATGTGAATGAGTTGGCATTGAACCACATCAGCCACCTATTCTGCCACTTGGTTAGTTTATACAGATCATCCTGGAGAGCCTTGGAGCCTGTACTTAATGAAATAGTCCAATAAAGTAGGCAATTATCTGCAATTGAGTGTACGTAGAGTTTAGATAATCTGGCAGGTCATTGATTACAAAAGAAATAATAGGGGCCTAATATTGTACCCTGGGGGCCTAATACTGTACCCTGGGGCCTAATACTGTCCTAGGGGGCCTAATACTGTACCCTGGGGGCCTAATACTGTATCCTGGGGGCCTAATACTGTACCCTGGGGGCCTAATACTGTACCCTGGGGTACACCAGAGTCCATATGAAGCAACCTTCAAAAACAACTTTCTGTTCTCTATCTGTTAAGAAGGCATTTATCCATCTGGTAAGTTTGTGATTAATTACATAGTATTTTAATTTGTTGATTTGCAGAATATAAGGAACTGTGTCGAATGCCTTGCTGAAGTCAAGAATAATAACATTCACTTGTATTTTGTTATCCAGAGCTTGATCGTTGGTTGATATGATAAGTTGTGTGTCACAAGATCTACGTTTCTAACAAATTTGTTTGGAGTTAGATAAAAACTGATGACTGTCTAAATGATTCATAGCTTGACTATGGATGATGTGTTCAAAGATCTTGCAGCATATACTACACTGGTCAAGGAAACTGGTCTGTAATTCTTGGGATCAGCTTTCTTGCCCCTCTTGAATATTGGAGAAACATTAGCTCATTTCCAACCCTGAAGAAGGATGGCTTCTTCCAGAGATAGATTAAATATGGCAGTAAGGATTGGGAAAGTTTGGTTTGCCAAAAGGTACAGTACCTGGAAGGAAGATTCTCAGGTCCTGCTGCATTGGATAGACTAAGGCTTTCAAGTTAATTGGTCACACCATGAATGGTACTGTAACTATAAAATCCTACATCAAAGGAAATGGTGGTCCTTTTTTAGAAACTTGAAAGGCATCTTCCTTGGTAAGACCACCTTAAAAAAAAAGTGTTTAAGACTTCAGCTTTCCCCTTGCTATCTGAGATGAGCTGGCCATAATCTCTCAGTGTTGCAATCCCTCCACTATCTCTCTTCAATTATTCAATGTATCTCCAAAACATTTTGGGATTATCCTCCATTCTAGGGGTTAATTTTTCCTTGATATAGTTCTTGCACTCTTTCCTGGGTTTCCTTTTTGTTGCTTTTTGTAGTGATTTATACTTCTGCCATACACTTTGGCTTTCTTTTAAATGCTTTCTTGAACCATCTACTTTTGCGACGTAGCTGTTGTTTGACGGCTCTTGTCGGACCATGGTAAGTCTATACTTGGTCGAGTTTTGATATGGTATTCCATGAGTTTATGGATTCCATTGTATAATAAGCTACAACTTTTTTCAACACCCTCTGAAATAATGTTGGATTTGGAGCAGCAAGGTTCTCTGCATTTTTCATGAGTTCCTGAGATGTTTTTTTGTAAATCTGCACTTTACGTGGAGATAGCCTGCTTTTTTGAGGATAAACATTTATTATTGTCATAAGAGCATCATGGGCACATACACCAAAACCAGGCATATGCACAATGTCTTCTGCTTTCAGTGCTTTGCTTGAATTTGTTGAAAGAACAAAGTCAAGAACACTCACTGCGTCTACTCTTCAAGTTCATGTGTGGGTTCAAAGATCAAATGGCTTAGGCTATGTTCAACACAATATGTCAATGAGTTTTTGACAAAGAGTGCTCTTGGAGGTATTTTTCTTAACTGAGTTAGAATTCCAATTGATATTACCAATAAATCACCATAGGCCTAAAAGGATATAACTAGTTTTTGGAGCATCTGTTAGCTTTGTGAGGAATTCATCGAGTTGGTCCAAACTATATGGTAATCGTTTGGTGGTCTGTAGAAAAATCCCACAAAAAGTGCATTGCATTCTTTCATTTATAGTTGGGTCCAAAGGATTTCACAATCGGTGTCAAAATCTGGGTGATGTGTTAGTATGAGATCATTTCTATGTGCTATGTAAACACCAACTCCTGTAGTATTGGTTACACGGTCCTTCCTAATAAGCTCATAAGTTTCATCATCATCATCTTCCTTTACTGTGCAGAAACCTTCACTGGAGTATCGCAGTCATGAATGAACATGGATTTTGACCAGACTGGAAGTGGATGAACACTGGGCTTTCACCCTCTCTAAGAGAAGTTTTCAGAGAACCATGTATTGTGAATGTCCTACCATTGGGACCGGCAGCTTAATGTCCCCTCCAACCATCAACCATTCTCTCAACAGCTGAATGAGGAGCAGGAGCTGCAAATGACGTACTTCCAATTTGATGTTCGGCGTACAGTATTTATCTGCATAGCTGTGGCAAAACTGGTTAAGTGACCAAGGCTTGAACCGGGTACCCCTCCAGCATCTCAGTTGAGCGCTCTACCAACTGAGCTTCCTACTTTCGAGTCACATGTTGTTTCAGGAAACATTGCACCATCTGAAATTGAACTGCTTAACCACAATTCAGTCCCTATAAAATCAACTTTAGTGGATGTAATTAAAGTCTCCAGTTCACAGACTTGATTCCTAATGCTCTGGCAGTTGACAATTTCACTAATTGAATTTCTAATGTTAATTCTCTGGCATTTTATTGAAACAATTATTATTTTTTGTCAGAAATATAAATTGGGCAGTTCCAAAAATCATGTACAGGAGGGGGAAGGGGGAGGGAGAGGGGAGAAAGTGGGGAGGGGTAAGTTATATATGGGATTGGGATTCAGGAGGGTCCGTGATACTGGGATTGGGATTCGGGGATAAGTCGCGCGGAAGATCTTCTGCACACATTTTCGGATCTACATATTGAATTTAGTAGCACAAATTTCAGTTTGTGTTTAATTATTGCACTCCACGCCGCCGGTGCAAACCTTTAATCGACGCGTGCAGTCAATAATGCTACATTCGTCTTACGCACACATTTAAGAAACTATGCAATCTGGCCCCCATACACATAATTTCTGGAACTGCCCATTCTGTGATTTCTCCTCTTTTTGACAAATGAACAGAAGCTAGTTATATACTTATTCAGATATCAATCAAAAAAAAGTTCGTGCTCCAATGATAAACATGCAACTTTCAACAGCAGTCCCAGTAAAGCGTAAAAAGGCATGAACGAAAATACGGGATATAAAATTTGTAAAAATATTCAATAAATCATTTCCAAAATGCGTATTCATTGAAAATATAGTAAGTTTGATTAAAAATTTATCAAATTAACAGAGGCTTTAACTTGAGTTGTGAAATACTGAATGAACAAAACAATGTGAATAACTAATAAAACGGTACTAATGGCCTAGGCCTAACGTAATGATTAACCACAACAATCCAACGATAGGTCAAACCTTACAAAAGACACTGATTGTCGGAAAATAAATGTAAGGCATGAGGGCCTACCTTAAATTACAATTTCTAAAGACTCGGTGTCAGGCATGGCGTCTAAATATGTTGTAAAAAGTTAAAAGTTTGAGCTGATTCTAACTAGGTTTGCTGAAAAATCGGAAATGCGCGGGTTATCACGTGACACTAAGCGAGGTAGCATATCATTTTAGGCTACAACTCCATGATTTGGTAGATAAGTGTTTCATCTTAGATTTGGTAGATAAGTGTTTCATATATATATATATATATATATATATATATATATATATATATATATATATATATATATATATATATATATATATATATATATATATATATATATATATATATATATATATATATATATATATATATATATATATATATATATATATATATATATATATATATATATATATATATATATATATATATATATATATATATATATATATATATATATATATATATATATATATATATATATATATATATATGTATATATATCTATATATATATATGTATATATATATATATATATATATATATATATAAATATATATATATATATATATATATATATATATATATATAAATATCAATATATATATATATATATATATATATATATATATATATATATATATATATATATATATATATATATATATATATATATATATATATATATATATATATATATATATATATATATATATATATATATATATATATATATATATATATATATATATATATATATATATATATATATATATATATATATATATATATATATATATATATATATATATATACAACTGAAATTTTGAGGGGGCCAATATTTTTTGTTTTTATCATAGCAACAATTTAGTCTTTGTTATTACTTTACACAATAACATAGGCTTAGATTATCTTTATGACCTGATGACCATACTTTGATATTAAAATTTCTCCCACGATGGTGGCGCCTGGGTGGGGTCCGAGGCTCCCGTCAAGGAGGCCTGGACTCCCCGTCGGGGTAGTCGTGGTCGAGTCAAAAATAGGTATTTTAACGTTCCCCAACGAGCAATGCAGTGAAAACTATTCTTCAAACTCATACATTGCCTCCAAAATGTTTAATATGGCTCAGAAACTTTGGCTGCAAATTACCGCCGGAGCCTTACCCCGTACACTCCTTTGGACCCCTGTCGGGAGCCTACGGCCTGTGGCTGCCTGCTCCATTTTTTTTTAAGCAGGGGCGCACCCAGGATCCGCAACCAGGATCCGCAACCAGGATCATGCGAAAACTGGGACAACTGAAATTTTGAGGGGGCCAATATTTTTTTTGTTTTTATCATAGCAAGAATTTAGTCTTTGTTATTACTTCACACAATAACATAGGCTTAGATTATCTTTTATGTTGCCCTTCCCCCTACTTCTGTAGCCCTTAAAATGACAAGTTGAGAAAAACTATATTTTCACAGCTTTTTTTCTAACCGAAATGAAGAAAATGTGGTCTAAATGAATCAAAATCATTAAAATTTTCCACAAATAGATCGACAATTTTGGGCAAAATATATTCATTTAACAAAAATATTTTTAATTCAAAGTAACACTATAAATGTTTATAATAAAAATCATGTGTGTAGAAAGGGGTTGAGAGTGTCGCAATATCCCCTCCCCCTCTACGTAAATATGATAAAAGATATTGGCGGGATTTCGGGTTGCAAGGGAAATTTTCTCCATTTTTTTCTTTATATTGTTTTCTTGTGTACGGTAATTATTTTGTATTTTAGGGTGCTTTTATGACTTTGTCCACTTTGTTTCGCTGCATGGGCAAATCCTGTTTATAATAGAAGTACTGTTCACACTAGGAATTATTGGTTTGATCGACTAATCTGTACTGAGATTTATACATGTCATATGCTAAAGCAATAGGAAATTCCCCCTTTTGCAATATTTTAAAAGGGGAATTCTGATCAAAGATGGGGAACCCCTCTCAGTAATATGAACACTGGAAAGAGTGGTTCAGAAAGCATATTTAAGTTCCATATTGGGCGATGACCTATTCATCCTTTTTTAACATGAAAGCAGCGAAATAGCTGATAATTTAACATTTTCGGGTAAAAATTTAAGCCATCATCATTTCCCCCTCGCCATTTCTTTATCTTAAAAGACTATCCATAATTTTCTCTGATACATTATATACACTATGTTACCCACCCCCTTCCTTATCTCTTATCCCTCAAGAATAAGATATGAGTCGTCCTATATTTTCAAAATTTTCTTGAGAGCCTCAGAGTAGTGTGATATCCATAATTTTCCAGTGTGTGTCTAAAACAAAGATCTAGACCTCCGACGCTAAGACCTTAGACCCGGAAGTATCTCTAAATATACTGGGTCTGAAAGATAAAACTAAGACACCACGAGGTCTAAAACTAAAAATGATTACGGTGTGTCTAAAACAAAGATCTAAGACCTCAGGCTTCACACCCGGAAGACCCCCGTTAGATCTAAAACTAAGATCCCACCAGTGTAAAACTAAGACCCCATTTATAGGTCCAAAATTAAGACCCCACTGCTAGGTTTAAAACTAAGACCCCACCACTGCTAGGTGTAAAAGTAAGACCCTGTGTACCATGTCTAAAACACCAGGTCTAAAACTAAGACTCCAGGTCTAAAACTAAGACCCCAGTAGGTCGAAACATAAAACCCCATGAGGTCTAAAAATAAGACCTTAGTAGGTCCAAAACTAAGATCCCACTAGGTCTAAAACTAAGATCCCACTAGGTATAAAACTAAGATCCCACTAGGTCAAAAATTAAGATCCCACTAGATCTAAAACTAAGACCCCAGTAGGTCGAAAACTAAGACCCCAGTAGGTCGAAAACTAAGACACTAGGTCGAAACTAAGACTCGCTAGGTCAAAAACTAAGGTCACATTAAAGGATTAGTTCAGGGGTCAAGCAAGTCCATCTTATATGAGAGAGGACTTCAAAAGAAACAAAATGGTGAAGAACTGAAAAAGCTTCACCTCTGGACCCCACATGGGTGCCGCCAATGGCTATACAAATATTGTTCACAAACACGTACTACACTAGATTCGTCCCCTCTCCCCTACAATTTTGAAAATAAATCGCCGCCCTTGCCTGTGTGACAAGCACATTCATTCAATTTTTAAGGAGCTTGTGCCTTTGTGTGTAGAAGGGCCCACACAGGCTCTCGATTGGCCTGCGCCATGTATCACAAGGCATTTCGCTACACCCTGTGTTGTATATCTCATTGGGTGTTATAGTTAAAACTAAACATCTCGTCTTTTCGAAGTTGTCGATTCTCATCTCTGAGTTACTTTGCTTCCTATTAATATGGTTGGATTGAAGACGTGAAGCAGTGGTCCTCTAGAGGTCTCCTCCCTCTTGTTTGGACTCCGGCCCAGTATAAGTTGAGGTTCATTCTCACCCTCATTACATTGGCTAAGTTAGTAGGGTATATGGTGGATATTAGAAGGACCCCCTGGGCTAGTAGACAAATACATCGAGTGTACGTTCTCAGCAGTAATATCGAACTGAGCTGTTTTATTTCTTTCAAAAAATATATATATATTTTATTATATTTCTGATACACTTCTTTGACAGGTTTCCGTGGTCAAGTACGGTATCCAAAGAAATAATAATTTCTTCAAATAGTATTATTCACTGTGAGTAGCTGACATGTACCATAATGTTGCCAGAGTGAACATGCAGGCCGTCGCCACCCTTCGCTGACTGAGGGGAATAAACCTCGGACAGCCGAGCAAAACTCAAAATGGAAGCCGAAAAATTGAACATTTTTCTCAATTTGTCGTTGAACAGATGAAACTCTCAAATTTATGCTGCAAATCATATATTTTATTTACATTCGACAACAAATTTCCATGTGGGGCCAGGGTCGAAGCCTCCGGAAGCTCTCAAAAATTAAATAATAGTCAAATTTAACCTCCGAACAGTTTAAAGGCCGCTGTTTTGACATAATTTTGGAGAAAACAATTGTTCTGCGAGCCCCACCCCTCCCCTCCTCATTTTTTCTCCCCTTCTCGACCTATTCAATGGCGTAAAAGCATTATTTAGGTCAGTGGTAAGTGTCTATATTGTGTGAAAGAAGAAACTATACTTAAACATACAATATCTTGTTCCGGTGTGATAGAAAATTGTTCCCCTGTAAATTTGGGCCCTCCTTTTGTTGTTTTTTCCTAACGAGTGTCTGGTGAATTTGGTCCCCCCGGACTGATTTTACTAGGTAATAGTAAATTTTGCCCCCGAAAATTTGGGCCCCAGGTCTTATTGCCTAACGAGTGTCTAGTGAATTTGGTGCCCCCCTTCCCCCTTCTCGACCTATTCAATGGCGTAAAAGCATTATTTAGGTCAGTGGTAAGTGTCTATATTGTGTGAAAGAAGAAACTATACTTAAACATACAATATCTTGTTCCGGTGTGATAGAAAATTATTCCCCTGTAAATTTGGGCCCTCCTTTTGTTGTTTTTTCCTAACGAGTGTCTGGTGAATTTGGTCCCCCCGGACTGATTTTACTAGGTAATAGTAAATTTTGCCCCCGAAAATTTGGGCCCCAGGTCTTATTGCCTAACGAGTGTCTAGTGAATTTGGTGCCCCCTCCCCCTCCCAACTAATTTTACTAGGTAATTTACTGGTGTGTCTGCTCGGTTCCTTCAATTAAATTTGTGAAGTGAAGTAATAAGCTAAAACCGAAGTTAGTGATATTTATGTACAGAATACAGCTACTCGTGGAATTTTCCCCACGAACAGAAAATGGTTTCCAGTAAGCACTTCGGTGAAAAAGAAATATAATATTTTCTTGAATCTGGTCAGTACCCATCAGGATACCCTAAAGAAAAAAAAGCGTGCTTTACGCAAAACGACAGTGAGATTTACTGTGAAGGGAGAAGAAGGATTTTAAGTTCGTGGAATTGAAATTTTTGCGTCATCACTGTGTATTCAGTCCCATGCATGGAACTCTTTTCAATCTGAAGTACTCTAAATTGTTTTGCTATCAATATTAGTTTGTTTGTTTGATGAGAGCTTAACGGCACCACAACAGCAAGTGTCAAATTGTGCCTGAGAGGTTAGATTATTCCAGAGGTAGGAAGGAGAGTAAACAGGGGAAGATTGAGAGAAACACGAGAACTAAAAGCCAGAAATCTGGGATCGAGAGAGGTGTATCATTGGGTGGAAAAACAATGTAGAGAGAGAGAGAGGGGTGGGGAAGGATGACTAAATATGGTTGTAGAGGGAAGCATGATGAAGGAAGGAGATCATTTTATCCGGAGGTGTTTTTTTAAGAAGAGCTCAGCTACCGAGTTGTGGGCAGCAAGGCAAGCTCTGGGAAGGTTGTACAGGGGAAAGCAAGGAGAATGTGATGGACTGTGAGGGTGCAATGGCAATTGTTAGGGTGGGTTTGGGTTTTGTGACGAGTGGAGAGGTCCAGGTCAATATTAGTTTTAAAAAATAACATTGACAACGTCAATACTTTTCGGTTGTCCTATTGACTGTTTATTGCCCATTTTTTTTTCCAAACATCATTTAAGGAAATAAATACACTTGCCATCACTCCTTCATCAAGCTGATAACCTTTTCTTTACAATGTACTTTTTTTTCACAGAAACTAATCCATAGATAAAATCAACACCCTTACGCAAAGAGGTCAGCAGCAAAGACTGGATACTAATCACATATAACCCATGCTGGGTAATTAGCAAACTCATAAAATCTAATCTGGATTTTTCAGGTATGACAATACTGACACAACTCAACTCTCATATAACTTTCTGCGTTTTTCTTCACCTCGAGCAAATGTAGACAATCAAACTGAAGCTTTGAATATCTTGTTTTTTTGTTTGTTTTCAAAACACATAACGTCATCGTCGGTCATCAAAGTTGTCGTCTATGAAATTGCATCCTGTATTGAGAAGCGCGGACTTTTTTTTAAGATGGGGACCAAATTTACTGGATGGCAACAACTTTATGGTCTGGGAGACAAAATTTCCTAGGAAAGAAGGACCGGGGTCCAAATTTCTTAGCGGACCGTTTTACTATGAGGGGGACCAAATTTACTGAATGGCTACGGCTTAATTGTCTGGGGCCAAAATTTCCTAGGAAATAAGAGACGGGGGCCAAAATTTACTGGGGAAAAATTTACTTTTATACCGGTCAGGGGTAAGGCCTATTGATTGATGAAAATGTCACACGACGTTTGTTTGAAAATGACTTTGAACAGCAATAACTTGGGAAATTATAAATATATTCTTCAAAATGTCGATTCAGGACTTTGTTTCTCAAAATTTGCAGTCCACTTCATCAGTTTATTAATCTGTTAATACGTAATTAAAAAGAAAGCTGATTGTATAACTGTACATAGTGCTTAGCAGATGTACATGCTCGATATCGTGGTCAACTACTTGACATGTTGGTTAATAACATAAAATAACATCAAACAGTCAAATAAATTTTTGCTATGGCGGTCGAATTTTATACCTCTTCTATCTTATTTAATTCCTCTTCAATCCAATTAATAACAACCGCGGAAATGATGTCACTATTTATCAGATTTACTGGTGACGTTACAAGATATTTTCTCAAGACAAGATTGTTTCTTCCGCTAGCTGCAGCTTTCTTATAATCACACTCCTTCTTACTATTACCTGATGACATAATATCAACCCAGGGCAACCAGGCAACCACGAATGAAAGCTAGGGTACCCAAACACCAACGAACAACAAAAGGCAAACAAATATTCTTAAAAAAAAAAAAAAAAAACCCATCATAGTAGCAAGCATTTCATTAAAATCGTCCTGTAAAAAAAATATACTCTGGTGGATTTTTGGTCTCATCCGACTTCACTAGTCCATCCTTGGTCCCTCCCGACCTTCCTGGTCCATCTCTGGTCCTGCCCGACCCCTATTCAAGTTCAACCTCTCTGGTCCTCCTGGTCCCGTCCGACATCTCAACTCCCTCCCTGGTCCCCCGATCCCGTCCAATATAACTGGCCGGTCATTGGTCCCAACCAGGACCCATCCGACTTCCGTGGCCCCTCCCCGGTTCCTCCCGAGCTCCTTGGCCCCTTCCCCATCCCATTCGACCTCACCGGTTCCTTTCCCGATCCCGACTGTGTTAGCTCCCTCCCCCTCCCTGTTTGACCTCCCTGGTCTCTGGTCAGTCAGATCTCCCTGGTCATTGGTCCCTGGGCCGTCAGACCTCTCTGGTCCCCTTTGCCTCATCCGTCAGACCTCCAGGGTCCCTGGTCCGTCCTTTATTCCCAGATCCTAGTCCCTAGTCCGTCCCTGCATGGTCCCTACTCCCCGGTCCATCCCTAATCCTTGGTCGGTCCCTGGTCCATGATCCGTCCCTAATCCTGGTCCGTCCCTAGTTCCCGGTTCGTCTCTGATCCCCGGTCCGTCCCTGGTTCCTGGACCGTTCCTGGCCCCGGTCCGTTCATGGTTCGTGGTACCTGGTTCCCGGTCTGTCACGCGTTCACGGTTCCTGGACCATGATTCCTGGTCCCTGGTCCGTTGTCTCTGGTCCCTGGTCCGTCGTCCCTGGTCGCTGGTCTGTCGTCTCTGGTACCTGGTCCGTTATCCTCGGCTCTGTTCGAGCTCCCTGGTCTCTGATCCGTCAGATCTCCATGATCCTTCATCCCTTTGCCGTCAGACCTCCCTGGTCCATGTGTTTGGTCCGTCAGACCTCCCTGGTTCCTGGTCCTTCCCTTATTCCCTCATTCCTGGTTCATAGTCCGTGGTCTATCCATGGTCAATGGTCCGTTCCTGATCCCTGGTCCGCCCATGGTCCCTCGTCCTTGGTCCGTCATCCCTGGTCCGTCATCCCTGGTCCCTGGTCCGTCGTCCCTGGTTCCTGGTCCGTCGTTACTGGTTCCTAGTTCCCGGTCCGTGCCTGGTCCTTCTCTGCTCCCTGGTCCATCGTCTCTGGTCCGCATCCCTGGTCCCTGACCCGTCGTCTTCGGCCTTGTTTGAGCTCCTTGGTTCATCTCTGCTCTTTGATCCGCCCCTCATCCGTCCTTGATCCCTGGTCCCTTGTCCGTCCCTGGTCCCTGGTCCCTGGTCCGTGCCAGATCCCTGGTAAGTCCCTGTTCCGTCTCTGATTCCCGGTCCCTTCCTGGTCCCTGGTCCGTCCCTGGTCCTGGTCCGTACCTGGTCCGTAGTCTATCCCAGGTCCATCCTTGGTCCGTTCTTGTTCCTTCATTCCTGGTTCCTGGTCCATCGTCCCTGGTCCATCGTTCCTGGTCCGTCACTGGTCCCAGTCCGTCCCTGGTCTCTGATCCCCGGTCCCTTCCTGGTCCCTGGTCCGTCCCTGGTCCTGGTCCGTCTCTGGTTCCTAGTCTATCCCAGGTCCATCCCCTGGTCCGTTCTTGTTCCGTCATCCCTGGTCCCTGGTCCATCGTCCCTGGTCCATCGTTCCTGGTCCGTCACTGGTCTCAGTCCGTCCCTGGTCTTTTGTCCGTCCTTGGTCCCCGTCTGTCCCTGGTCTCGATCTGTCCCTCGTCCCGGGCCGTCCTTGTACCCAAGTCCATTCCTAATCACTGGTCCTTCCCTTATTACTGGTTCCTAGTCCCTGGTTTGTGCCTGGTTCTTCCCTGCTCCATGGTCCATCGTCTCTGGTCCGTCATCCCTGGTCCCTGCTCCGTCTTCTCCGGCCTTGATCGAGCTCACTGGTTCATCTCTGCTCTTTAATCCACCCCTCATCCGTCCTTGATTCCTGGTCCCTTGTCCGTCCCTGCTCTCTAGTCCTTTGTCCGTTCCTGGTCTCCGGTACGTTCCTGGTTTCTGATCCATTGTACCTGTTCCGTCATCCCTGGTATCTGGTCCATCGTCCCTGGTAGCTGGTCAATCGTTCCTGGTCCGTCCCTGGTCCCTAGTCCCTAATCCCTTGTCCCCAGTCCCTGGTCCCCGATCCGTGGTCCCCATTCCCTAAACCCCATTCCCTAAACCCCATTCCCTGGTCCTTAATCCCTGATCTCAGTCCGTCCCTAGTCATCGGTCCGTCTCTCGTCCCCGGGCCTTCATTGGTCCCGCTTCATATCCCTGGTCCCTGATCCGACCCTGGTCCCTAGGCCATCCCTGATCCCGGGTCCGTCTTTGATCCCTGGTCCGTTTCTGGTCAGTCCCATCTACCTGGTCCGTCCCTGATCCGTCTCTGGTCCTTGGTCCTTCCCTGGTCCCGGTCGATCCCTAGTCCTTGTCCGTCCCTGATTCTGGTTCGTCTCTGGTCACTGGTCCATCGCTGGTCCGTCAACGGTCCATCCCTGGTCCCTGGTCTATCGTCCACGGTCCCTGCTTCCTGGTTTTACCTACGTTCCTGGTCGCTGGTCTCTGGTACGTTCCTGGTTCCTGATCCATTGTTCCTGTTCCGTTATACTTGGTATCTTTTCCATCGTTCCTGGTTCCCAGCCCCTGGTCGGTCCCGAGTCACTGGTCCTCAGTCCCTGGTCCCCATTCCCTGATCCCCGTTCCCCAGTCCCTGGTCCCCAATCCCTGGTCCCCAGTCCTTTGTATCCAGTCCATGGTCCCCAGTCCCTGGTCCCCATTCCCTGGTCCCCTGTCTCTGAACCCAGTCCGTTTCTAGTCATCGGTCCGTTTCTCGTCCCGGGCCTTCATTGGTCCCGGTTCATCCCTGGTCCCTGATCCATCCCTGGTCCTTAGCTCATCCTTGATTCGGATCCGTCTTTGATCCCTGGTCCGTCCCTGGTCAGTCCCTTCTCCCTGGTCCGTCCCTGATTCCTGGTCCGTCCTTCGTGTTTGGTCTGTCCCTGGGCCGTCGGCGGTCCGTGGCCTGTCCCCGGTCCCGGGTCCTTCCCTTGTCCAAGGTCCGTCTCTCGTTCCTGGCCCTTCCTTGTTTGTACCTGGTCCCTGGTCTGCCCCGGTCCCTGACCTTTCCTAGTTCCTTGTCCTTCCATGGTCTCTGGTCCGTCCCTGGTCAATCCTTGGCCCGTCCCTAGTCGCCGTCCGTCAATGGCCCCTAGTCCGTCCCTGGTCCATCCCTGGCCCCTGCTCTGTCGTCCCTGGTCCGTGTTCCCTGGTTTTTGGACCCAAGTACGTCCCTGATCCCTGGTACGTCCCTGGTTCCTGGTCCCTTGTTCCTGTTCTGCCATCCCTGGTTCCTCGTCCATCGCCCCTGGTCGATCGTTTCTCCGTCCCTGGGCTCAGTCCGTTTCTGGTCTCTTGTCCGTCTTTGGTCCCATTTGTCCATGGTCATCGGTCCGTCCATCGTTTCTCGTCCACAGTCCATCTCTGGTCTTTGGTCCATCCCTGGTCCTATGTCCGTCCCTGGTCCCTAGTTTATCCTTGATTTCTGGTACGTCTCTGGTCCCTGGTGCGTCCCCTGTCCCTGGTTTTTGGTCCGTCCCTGATCCCTGGTCCGTCCCTGGTCTCTGGTCCGTCCTCGGTCCCTGGTTTATCCCCGGTCTGTAATCCTTTCCTGGTCTTTGGTCTTTCCTGGTTCCTAAGCCTTCCGTGATTCCTGGTCCCTGGTCCGTTCCTAGTGCCTGGTCCGTCCTTGTTTCTGGTCTGTCCCTGTTTACTAGTCCTTCCTGGTCGCTGGTCTCTGCCTGGTCCCTGGTCCTTCCCTGGTCCCCAGTCCTATTCCCGTCCGTCCATGGTCTCTGGTCCGCCCATGGTCCTTCCCTGATACCTGGTCCTTCCCTAGTCCCTGGTTTGTCTCTGGTTCCTGTCTGACCTGTCCGGTCCCCGATCCGTCCCTGGTCCGTCCCTGGTCCGTCCCAGTCCCCGGTCTCCGGTTCATCCCCTATTGCTGGTCCGTCCATGGTCCTTACCTAATCCATGGTCATTCCCTAGTCACTGGTTTGTCTCTGGTCCCTGGTTCGTTCCTGGTTCCTGGTCCGTCCCTGTCCCTGTCCATTGTCCCTGTCCCCGCCGGTCAGTCTCCGGTCCCAGCCGGTTAGTCTCCGGTCCCCGCATGTCAGTCCACGGTTCCCGCCAGTCAGTCCCCGATCCGCGCCGGTCCGTCCTTGGTCCCCGTCGGTCCGTCTCTGGTCCCCGCCGGTCCGTCCTTGGTACCGCCGGTTCGTGCCCAGTCCCGCCGGTCCGTCCCCGGTCCCCGGTTCATCTTTCGTCCCTCGTCCGTCCCTGGTACTGGTCCGTCTCTGGTACCTGGTCCGTCCCTGGTCACAGGTCTGTCCCTGGTTCGTCTCTCTCTGGTCCGTCCCTGGTCCCCAGTCCGTCCCCGATCCTCGCCGATCCGTCCCCGTTCCCCGCCGGTTCGTCCGCATTCCCCTTCGGTCCGTCTCCGGTCCGCGCCGGTCCGTCCTCGGTACCCGCCGGTCAGTCCCCGGTCCCCACCGTTCAGTCGTCTGGTCCCCCTTTCTGGTCCCCTTCTCTGGTCCCCCTCTCTGATCCTCCTCTCTGGTTCCCCTCTCTGGTTCCCCTCTCTGGTTCCCCCTCTCTGGTCCACTCTCTCTCTCCCCCTTTCTGGGCCACCTCTCTGGTCCCCCTTCTCTGGTCCAACTATTTTGTCTCCCCTCTCTGGTCCCCCCTTTCTGGTCCCCTCTCTGGTCCCCACTCTCTGGTCCCCCTCTCTAGTCCCCTCTCTGGTCCGCTTCTCTGGTCCGCTTCTCTGGTCCCCCTCTCTGGTCCCCTTCTCTGGTCCCCCTCTCTTGTCCCCCCTCTCTGGTCCCCCTTCTCTGGTTCCCCCTCTGGTTCCCCCTCTGGTTCCCCCTCTGGTTCCCCCCTCCGGTCCGGTCCCCTTTTTTCCGGTCCGGTCCCCTCTCTCCGGTCCAGTGCCCCCTCTCTGGTCCCCTTCTCTGATCCCCCTCCGGTCCCCACTTTCCAGTCAAAACTTTCCAGTCCCCTCTCGATCCCCTTTCTGGTCCCTATACGGTCCCCTATCCGGTACTCCTCTCTGGTCCCCTTTCCGTTCCCCGGTCCCCTCCCCGGTTCCCGGTCCCCTCCCCGGTCCCCCTCCCCGTTCCCCCTCCCCGGTCCCCGGTTTCCCGGTTCCCCAATCCCCCCCGGTTCCCCTGGTTCTTCCAGTTCCCCTGGTTCCCCCGGTCCTCCGGCCCCCAGTCCCCTGTTCCTCCGGTCCTCCGGTTTCCCGGTCTCCCGGTTCCCTGGTTCCCAGTTCCCAGTCCCCGGTCCCCCTGATTCCCCCGGTTCCCCTGTCCCCGGTTCCCCCAATCCCCCGGTCCCCGATTCCCCGGTCCCGGTTCTCCTGGTCCCCGCTTTTTCCGGTTCCCAGTTCCCAGTTCCCAGTTCCCGGTTCCCCAGTTCCCGGTTCCCAGTTCCCTGGTTCCCAGTTCCTTGGTCCCCGGTCTCTTTCTTTCCCCGGTCCCCCTTCTTTCCCCGATCCCTTTTTTCTTCAGTCCCCTTCTTTCCCCAGTCCCCTTCTTTCCCGGTCCCCCTTCTTTCCCGGTCCCCCTTCTTTCCCCAGTCCCCCTTTTTCCCGGTCTTTCGGTTCCTCCGGTCCCCCTGCTTCCCCAGTACCCCGGTCCCTGGTTCCCAGTCCCCAGTTCTCCCGGTCCCCGGTTTTCAGTTCCCAGTTCCCAGTTCCCGGTTCCCTGGTTCCCCCGGTTCCCTGGTTCCCCCGGTTCCTTCGGTCCCCGGTTTCCCCGGTCTCTTTCTTTCCCCGGTGCCCCTTCTTTCCCCGGTCCCCTTTTTTTCTTCAGTCCCCTTTTTTTCTTCAGTCCCTTTTTTCTTCAGTCCCCTTTTTTTCTTCAGTCCCCTTCTTTCCCGGTCCCCTTCTTTCCCGGTCCCCCTTCTTTCCCGGTCCCCTTCTTTCCCGGTCCCCTTCTTTCCCGGTCCCCTTCTTTCCCGGTCCCCTTCTTTCCCGGTCCCCTTCTTTCCCGGTCCCCTTCTTTCCCGGTCCCCTTCTTTCCCAGTCCCCCTTCTTTCCCGGTCCCCCTTCTTTCCCGGTCCCCTTCTTTCCCGGTCCCCCTTCTTCCCCGGTCCCCCTTCTTTCCGGTCCCCTTCGGTCCCCCTTCTTTCCCCGGTCCCCTTCTTTCCCGGTCCCCCTTCTTTCCCGGTCCCCCTTCTTTCCCCGGTCCCCTTCTTTCCCGGTCCCCTTCTTATCCCGGTCCCCTTTTTCCCCAGTTCCCGGTTCCCAGTTCCCCCAGTTCCCGGTTCCCCGTTCCCGGTTCCCCGTTCCCAGTTCCCAGTTCCCAGTTCCCAGTTCCCGGTTCCCAGTTCCTTGGTCCCCGGTTTCCCGGTCTCTTTCTTTCCCAGTCCCTCTTTTTTTTCCCGGTCCCCTTTTTTTCCCGGTCCCCCTTTTTCCCGGGTCCCCCTTTTTCCCGGTCCCCTTTTTTCCCAGTCCCCCTTTTTTTCCCGGTCCCCTTTTTTCCCGGTCCCCTTTTTCCCCAGTCCCCCTTCTTTCCCGGTCCCCCTTTTTCCCCAGTCCCCTTTTTCCCCGGTCCCCCTTTTTCCCGGTCCCCTTTTTTCCCGGTCCCCCTTTTTCCCGGTCCCCTTCTTTCCCGGTCCCCTTCTTTCCCGGTCCCCTTTTTCCCGGTCCCCCTTTTTCCCCAGTCCCCCTTTTTCCCGGTCCCCTTTTTTCCATGGTCCCCTTCTTTTCCCGGTCCCCCTTCTTTCCCGGTCCCCCTTCTTTCCCCAGTCTCCCCTTCTTCCCAGTCCCCTTCTTCTCCGGTCCTCCTTCTTCCCGGTCCCCTTCTTCCCGGTCCCCTCTTCCCCGTCCCCTTCTTCCCCTGTCCCCTTCTTCTCCAGTCCCCTTCTTCCCGGTCCTTCGGTTCCTCCGGTCCCCCCAGTTCCCCGGTCTCCCGGTTCCTCCAGTCTCCCGGTTACCGGTCCCCCCTTCCCCGGTCCCCCTTCCTTCCCCGGTCCCTGGTCCCCTTCCTTCCCGGTCCCCCTTCCTTCCCGGTCCCCCTTCCCCTTCCCGGTCCCCCCCTTCCCCCTTCCCCTGTCCTCCTTCCTTCCCGGTCCCCTTCCTTCCCGGTCCCCTTCCCCTGGTCCCCTTCTTCCTGGTCCCCTTCTTCCCTGGTCCCCTTCTTCCCCAGTCCCCCTCTTTGTTTTTTGGTCCTGGTTCTGGTTCCTGGCCTCTTCTGTTCCTTGTTTCTTGATCCTTAATCCTTTCTGATCCTCTTCTGGTCCTTCTCTGGTTCCTGGTCTTTCCTTGTTTCCTGGTCCTTCCTTGTTTCTGCTTTGTCCCTGGTCATTGGTCTGTTCTTGGTTCCTGGCCCCTTCTGGTCCTTGGTCTGTTCCTTGGTCAGTGCTTCGCCTCTGGTCCCTCTTTCATCCCTAAAATACATCAGAATTTTCGCATAAATTAACAACCTAAAAAATATCAAAGTGCTTTTCCTCAATTTAAAAAACTGATTTTTGCAGATTTTAAAATTCTATTTCTACTAGCATTATTGGCAAAACATCAAAATCAGTCATCAAACAGCATTTTGTAAAGCATCTTCTTAGTTAGGCATCAATTGCATATTGCATATTTTATGCCAACTTTTGCAACAGTGCAAACATGATCATAATTCTCTGAAGTGGTGCAGCAAATTTTGTTTTTGAAGCTATATCATACTCCCAATCACCATACCAGGACTTTGCCCATTATTTTCAATGACTACAACAAAAATTAAAATTACATTTGCAACTATTTGCCCAGATTTTCAATGATAAAATAAAAAAAAATTACGTTTCCAACTATTTGCCTATCACAAATTTTGCATAAATAAAACTACTAGAATTTGCCAGGTATGATATTCATTTTTGAAGCACTACTTCAACAGCTCAAAAATAATGATTGACGTTTATGAAAGAAATAATTCACCTGGGGGAAAATGGCACTTCCCTGGATTCACAACGTTATTACCACTTGATTGTGTTTTACAAGGTCCATGCATGAACATACAACATTATCCAAATTTTCATGAACGTATTACTCCTTTCATGGATGGTAGACATTTCAAAGCAATTTCCTGGAAATTTTACAGCCTTTTGAAAATTTTCAGGCATTATCATGCAAATTTATAAGAATTCGTTATGTATGCTATTGCACGGCGACTTTTCTTATGAAAAACCTATTTTTGATTAATATCTATTGAAATTCTACGGAGGGTTGCAGCAAATTATGACCAAAAGTTTTTTTTTTTTTAAATGATATTTACAATACCCCCATTTATTAAAGCAGGAATAGACTTTGTTATCATCTTCAGTGACTGAGATTTAAAAACAATTTAAAAGACAACATTTTAAAGTTATTTGGACAGGTAGCAACAGTTTGAGCTTAAATGGTTTAATATATACTAAAAACCATGCAAACAACAAAAAAATCCATCAAAAAAAGTTGACCATTTTCTGATTTTATTGTTTTAAAGCATGTTCAAATTTAGATACATAATTACAATAAATTGCGAAATATTTTGTGACCTCAGCCTAGGACAATTAGAAAGATATTTAACGTATTGTTTTTCGGTCCTTCCCCAAAATGTTATGAATGAGAGAAGTTGGCTCTAGTGTATTGGAAATTGGATATTATTATAACGTTAACCCAAATTTAGTTGTAGAAAGAAAGTTTAGCTGCATTTCTGTTTATACATTCCTCATATTTGTACATGCTCAATTTGTTTACAAACTTTGATTTGTCATACCTTCAAGGAGATATAAGTCTGATATAATCTTTATTTCAAATGATGGAGGATGCAAATCATAACCAGCTACCAAAAAACAGCAAGTCAAAATCTTATTGCTATCTGTGTGAAGTCGACACATGGAGGCTGCCATTTT
This sequence comes from Chiridota heheva, assembly GCA_020152595.1. Lineage (NCBI taxonomy): Eukaryota > Metazoa > Echinodermata > Holothuroidea > Apodida > Chiridotidae > Chiridota > Chiridota heheva. Next base: position 723,001 of record JAIGNY010002361.1, read on the forward strand.
GTTCAATTCTGTAATGAAATATTGTGCATGATGACGTAATTTTCCCTAACAGAGACATAAGGATTATAATGTATTTCTTTATAAAATGTGATAAAAGTTTTCATTCTAAAATAATGAGACACAAAGTTTTAATAGCCTATCTTGATAATTTTATGTGAACACAAAAATGTCCTTGACACTTACATAAGAAAAACAATTTCTCATGAGCTAGAAAACTTGAGGTAGATTATAAAGAAATATAAAGCATTCCAACTGGGCTAATGAAATCATAATCTGCATATTTTGAAATCAAAATGGCAGCTCCCATAGTACTATTTAGTAGTAGCATTCAAATTTTTAATGAATATAAAAATTGTGTTAACATTACTTCGGGGGGTATGAAACTTGGTCAAAAACATTGTTATTCCTAATTATATCATATGAAATAAGTATAAATGTTAGACTTGATGTCCCCTTTAAAAACTGTGAGACTAGTGCTATTGTAACCATAAGACATGTTCTGCTAGGAATTAAATTGCTTTTGATTCAGTCAAAAATATTTAGCTGTACACATACCTTTGAATAGCTATGGACAGTTGGCAACAATGTGAACTTAATTGGAAGAAAATAGGCTGTAAGTTTCATCAAATTGGATAAATGGACGTCATTTTTTAGCAATAGTCAATTGTACTCAAATTTCGTTCAAATATCACAAAGAGTTAAAGCAGAGGAATGTCCTTGATTAATTTAATATTTCTCAATCTTTCACCAACGTTATTCGAATGGGAGGGAATAAGAGGTTTGGAATCTACATCATGCCCCAATCAAGATTTAACATTCTGCCTCTTAAAGGTCTATGGACGCCTAGAGATTTCTAGCTCACGAGATTAAATTCTAAACGCAACAGTCTTTAAATCTTGTTAATAGCACATATAGTTGTTTTTAATTACGACTGATTAAAGTTTTAGCGATCTGCAGTGAATGCATAATTTATCTTAAATTTGTGATGTATGTCCAGGCGGGTAGCTGAAAAGCTTTGTGTAATTCTTTGTATTTTCTTTCTAAATTTAAGTTCCTGAAAATTATGACAGAGTGTATTCATGTGATACATGATACATTTCATTAGCCACACATTTCATGTGCATCCAACGATATCCATGTAACTGCGAAGACGTTCGTAATTTGTCCAAAATAAAAATGGCCACATCCACAATGTCCGAATGTTTCCGTCGGTACAAAGAAAGTTTCTTCATAATTCGCTTCAGATGTCTATATGGCTTATAATCAGATGTTTTACAGCCAAGTAATACAGGATTTCTTTCTAGCTAAACCCTAAATTAAAGTAGAGACGTACGAGTTTATTCCTATCCATCTCTGAAATGTATGTATCATGTACCACGTCCACAATAATATTACGTAATATTATGACGTACGTACGTATCATTAACACGTGTCAATGCAATGTTTACCATTTTACAACAGCTTTTAGTTCGTTATTCATTTCAGACAAAATATAAATGGGCCACAAAACGATTGAAAATCGATTCAAACTTATTAAAATAGAATATGACAAACCTTTCGATTGCAGTGAAAACATTAATGTTGAAATAGAGAACTTTGGGACACTTATTTAAATATTACTTTTATGTTTGTGTGGGGGAGGGGGGTGTGCTGTTGCTCACACCATACGGCCGCTGCATTACATCTATGGGTTTTTTCTCCCTGTAAAGCAAAATTTACAAAGACATTCTTCAAAACTCAGATACGCCACTTGGTGCAAACGTCCTTGCGAATCAGTAGAATTGTAAATACCTCGCCTTTGATTATCTATAATTAATTACTTTTTTTGTTGGGAGGGAGAAAGCTCCTCTGGCCTCGTTGTTACGTCACATTAATAGACAATTAAAGGAGACAGAAAGTCTGGCTTTCTCCATATTCTCCATTTAATTTGATAGAAAAAATCAATGTAAATCATCTAGAGAAATTTCACTTCGTACAAAGCAAGTTAGTATATACTCTCTAATTTATTGAAACATTTACTTTGTGAATATAAACTTACATGGAAGCTGCCATTTTGTTCATACGCCCTCTAAAAAATGATGCCATACACCCAGTACAGATTAAAATATTAATGTTTTTTTTGTTTTTTTATAATCTACTGAAATATTCTAACTAAAAACATATTTTTTCCTTTGCACAGCATGGGTCTTTGAATTTGTATTTGTATGTATGATATTAATGATTCAAGCCCTTAGAACTTCACGTCAAAGCATTTTAGAAAGAAAATTTCAAAGATAATTATTAAAAAATACATTATGTGGGCTCGCAGATGTGTTAAAATTATGTCATCATTGGCATGATTTCAACACGTTATAGACACGTCCATGTTACAACTTCAAACCTGGATACTTGAGAATGGAATAAGATTTTATATGTTTATTTATGGTAGAGTTTTTGGAAAAGTTGGTTTATTTTTTAATTCTCACATATCAAGCTAGAATATTAATTTTATGTCTTCTTTATGTTTGTCATTAGGGTTTAATCAGCGAGGGTCAAACTGTGCCTAAAAGGTTAGATCATTTCAGAGGTATGAAGGAAAGAAAACAGGGGAGATTAAGAGAAACACGAGAACTAAAAGCCAGAAAGCTGGGATCGCGAGAGTAGGTGCATGGGTAAAAATGTAGAACAAATGTTTTCTTTAAGGATACTTAAAATGAGAAAGAAAGAAAAAAATCAATAATGAAGTTTTTCCTCTATTTTGTGATAACTTTCATGATTCCTTGCTGACTTACTAATAATTTTCAATTTGTACAGACGCCGATGATATTCTTAATTTTCTCGCAAGTCAGCGATATATACCTTTATTGTTTTGTGGCTAAAGATTATCCACTTCTTATTATTATTCTGTTCTAAATTTTCTATATCACTTCATGGAATAATAATAGAAAAAAAAGAAAGAAAAAAAGGTTTACATACTGAGAAAATACAGACTATGGAATAGTTGAATGGGGAGGGGGACAGAGAGGGGGGTGGTTAAGATAGTGAGGTAGAAGAGGAATATTGGTTTGGTTTGGTTTGCTTTGTTGATGTTTAACGGCATGCACCGCGACAGTCAGGAGTCAAATGTGCCAAAATGGTGTTAAAAACCAAGGTGTTTTGAGTTAGGACAGAGAGGAAAGAGAGATGGGATAAAGGGAAGGTGGGATAGAGGGAAGGAGGGAGAGAGGGAAAGAGGGAGAGAAGATGGATAAGGGAAAGAAGTTCAGGTAATAAAAGGCAGGTGAAGAAGGTAAGGCAGAGAAGGGATGGAAAGGGAGGTTTAGATCAGGTGGAATAAGTTGCTGGTGCGAAGAAAGGTGATGAAGTTGGAGGTAGGATTGTTCTTGAAAAGATCGGAAATTGAGATAAATGGGGAAAGGTGTGATTTGGAATTCAGAGGAATATTGGGGGCGTCAATAAAATTATAAGAATGTTTTTAAAAATCTATAATATTAATAGCAAATGACAGAATAGCGATTGAAGAAATTCCAGCATTTATGATTTCTAAAGTGGAATAATTCACAATACAAAATAGATTAATGAAAAGCATCACATATTTCACTGTAAGTGTTTCAATGAGTTATTGTCCAAGATTGTAGGTATGGCATCTCCTTTCGTCTGTGGTTCATTATAGCATTAAACTGTGGAAATAGCCAAATATTCCATTTTTGGGCGTCTAACACTTAAATATTTTTAGAGCACCACGTTTGTTTATTAATTTATTAATATTTGCATATCGAATAATATTTATAAAGTAAGCGCCTTTATTTTGTCCCTCTATCCTAAAACTCTAACTTCGCCACTGTCTGCAACATCTTTTTGTCATGTGCCCCAACTTTCGGAAGAAATTAGTATTCCCTTCACCACGGTTAGTTTGTCTCTACTATTTCAGTTTTACTGTAAATTATCTGATCACAGACGCTGTTTTTAGAGAGAAAAAAATATCATTAAAATCAGCTAGACACTGACCATTTTACATCATTTTAAAATTTCATTCTCAGGCAACAAGTTGCATATTTTATGATGTATTACAGGGCAACCTTGGTATTTTCATTTGTAAATCCTTTTGTTTTATGTCTATCATAATTCTTTAAAATGGTGCATGGGGCTCTTACAAAAAGTTTTCAAGTCTTTCCAATGCCCCGAACCAACTTTTAGCAGGAATATACTTTCCTATCATTCAGTCATTTCAGTGACCAAGGTTTAGAAAGGAAATTTAAAGAATTACATATAGATATTAAGCTGTGCCTAGTCATACATCACACATTTTGCATGAAATGTATTTTTTATTTTTTCAAACTTCAAAAACTGATCAAAAAACTGGGCAAAAGCGATCTCGTGGGGTAAAATGCCCCCCGTAGAGCCACCACTGTCCATCGACCTTTACATATAATTTTATTTTTAATCTAGGTACATATTTTCCTTCTGTAATTGTTGTAGATTTTCATGCAAGTGTCAGGAAATCGCAACGCATTTTTAAAAGTTATATAAGTTTGACTTGTGACTTGACTTGACTTGCCGGAAAATAACTTGTGACTTGACTTGACTTGCCGGAAAATGACTTTTGACTTGACTTGACTTGCCAACAAGTTATTTAACTTGCAAAAGTATATTGGTTGGCTACAGCTCTGCCTTTCTGATTTCCTCGCTTTCAGCGCTGCTGCATGCGTTAGGGGAAAATTATCATATTATGCTCCCTCCCTGTTTAGAATTGAAAACCCAAAATGTATATTACATGAGGTGATTTTAATGTTGCAATTGGATTTTTTTAATTTCCCTCACAGATCCATTTGAAACTATATAATTCATGATATCATTTTAAGCTACTTTGGAGCATCAAAAACAGGGAATATTAAAAGCTTCCGGGGGTATCGCTTCTCCCCCTGTATCTAATGTGCAGAAATATTGTTTTCAAATTAAAGTTGTGCTGATGCATCTATCAGTCTAGCATGTGCGGGCCTGGTATTTTTAGAAGGGTATAGGGTGGTTTTGACTAGATATGATAACGTTTTTATTCTTGCCAAATTTTGATAGATTTTTATCCTTAGAATCTACGGCAATTCTACCAGCCTAGAGTGCTTCAGCAGCTGCAAGGGCAAATAGGATGCTTGGTTTGATTAGAAGAAATTTATGTTTTCTTGGTGGAGAGGTTGTCCTTAATTTGTATAAGCAAGTTAGTCAGGCCTCACATTGAGTATGCTATTCACACTTGGAGTCTCTTTTATAAGGATAAGTTCATTTTGGAGCAGGTTCAGCGAAGAGCCACTAGACTTATTCCCAAAGTAAGGAATCTCTTTTATGAATCTATGTTGCGAATTATTGGTTTGACCACGTCTGAGTTGAGAAGAGTACGTGGCGATATAATTCAGGATTCTAAATTCCTATCTGGTAGTGATGCTTTGACTTCCTGTAATTTCTTACATGTTTCAGCTAATCCTCATGTGACACGTGGTAACAGTTTGAAGTTGACCAAACAGTTCTCATGGATAGACATATCGGCGTTTTAGTTTTTCGCAAAGAGTTGCTAATGAGTGGAATGGTTTGTCTGAGTGGGTAGCTAGCTCCAATTCTGTTCACAATTTCAAAGTCAACATTGATCAGTTCTCTACTAATTCTGGGCGTCTTTTATTATCATTATTTTTATTTTTTGTGGTGGTGCTTGTGTTAATTTAGGCTTTTTATGGGGTGATTCTCCCTTCTTAGCCCGTCATCTTGTTATGTTATGTTAAAATCAGTTGATTTTTAGGTAAATTTCACTGGACGACCACAATCTCTCCTAGAGCAACTAATGCGAGGCGCGAAGGAACATGTAATTTGGGCACCTTCAGAATTAAAGGAGAGATTCAGGCAGACATAAAATGCATAAACTTTATTGTATATGATTTTATATGTTCTTTTTCAAACTTTAATTCTACGACTGTATGGGAGCAGCCATTTTGTTAAGCCAAGGCAAAAATCCTGGTCGCCCAATGCATCAGAATTTTGTTCACTGGCAGACTGGGCGACAAAAAAAAAATTCACATGGGGCGACCAAATGGTCGCCCAGTTAGTATGTTACAAAATTCACTGAGCAAAATCAATATCCAGGTGGCATTTTCCCTTTGCTTTCCACGCTTTCGTGACCTTTCTGCGACTGTTTGACTCGAATAGAAGCAATGATATTTTCAGGAGAAATTTCTTGTTTCCAATTAGGAACCAAATGCTATTCCGGGTTGATTTCAACGTTACAATCTAAAATTTGTGTTCTTTTCATCAACTGAATTTCTAAGCCACTGGGGGCATTAAAAACAAGAAAATTTCCTGGCTTCCGGGACTTTTTCCTGCCTGGACTCTAAGTTTTTAAACGAATTTTCTCAATTTTAGAGGCAAATTTTTCTCTGCTTGTTTAGAAATTGTAACCAAACTGCTTATCTGAGTTAATTGTAACGTTATAGAATCTATTTTTTTAATTTCTGTGTTTTATATAAAAGTCATTTTGGGGCTTCAAAACAAGAAATCTTTAGAGTTGTTGGGACTTCGTTCCCTGACCCGTACCAGGGCTTCTTCCCTGCACCTCACCCGGGCTCTATAGCGGGCCACTGGGTCCCACGCCGACACGTGCACGCTATGCGTGCGCAGTGCCTCCTTTGGCAACACATTTTATGTCGGGACAATCATAGATTTTTGTCAGGTAAAATGGAAGCGCCCCTAGTCGTCGGACCTATAAGGCCTCTGTGAATGTGACCAAGAAATTTTGCATTTTCACCATACCCTGTTATACAAATTTAGCAGTTCAGTCAGAAAAAATGTCTTGTAATTTTCAGTGACTTCAATTAAGGACGAATTACATTACAAATTTTGATCTGTCCTCTCTTTCATACATCACAACTTTTGCATTCATTGAAAATTCTTCCAACTTTGATTTTCACTTTTCACTTTTTGTAGGCATATGCCAGGGAAAGCATACGTATGTCACAATGACTTGTTTTCAGTGTGTACCCGATGACTTTGCCAGGATGGAAAGTGGATAAACACCGGGTTAACACCCTGCTCTTTTCAAGAAGTGTTCAGAGAACCAGGCAGGGGTGAAACTCCTACCACCAGGACCGATGGATTTACGTCCCCTCCGAAGTGCGGTGAGCGCCACCTAACCATCGGCCACTTTTCACAAAGGTCGGGTGGGGGAGCTGGTGCAACAACCCGGATTAGCAACCCGGAAGCTACATGTGCTATTGTAGTGCCTAAAAGTGAAAAACATACAAACAATTGAAAGCATATACTCTGTCCATCAATCTTTAACAAACAAGACCAATAATTCGTCTCTCTTTTCGCGTAGTGACGCATGACTTGTCCTTAAAAATTTGTTCCAGCAAATCATAGCCACAAACTTAATGTAGCAAATAATGAGATCACTTATCCTAATTAAAATAGCCACTCAACCACGCAATAAGGACTTCATCCATTGCTTATTTGGTACTCAACACCAACTTCCACAACAACCCAGGACCAAGTGGAGAACTAGTACAATGGCGCCATTAATAACGGAAATTTAATCCATATTGCTTGTGGTTTTCAGACTAAAGACAATAATGAGGAAAAGTCTGACCTGACCTGCTTGTATATCAGGTCGGGTCTGACTGTTTGAAATTTTAAGGAGCATAACAACTAATGGAATGTCATTTGTGTAGACAAATGTCACACGAATTCCTCATACTGACAAATGTTCGGAAAATTTTGAATTTTGATGAAATAAAAGTTGATAAACGTATTATATAGCTTTATATATCAGTGAAAGGAAAAAATGCTACTCTTGTACTTACAATAAAGATATTTGAAGCAAATCTTATTTCACGAAGCTTCAAAGACATTCGTCAGTATGCGGAAATAATAAATCAGTATTTCGCTCCAATTTTCGTTTCACCTAAATAAAACATTCGTCAGTATGCGGGAAGAGGGACGAATAATTTAACAATATCATATTTAGGTATTTCAAGTGAAATCGGATTAATTCAAAATTGATCAAAAAATACTGAAATGATTCATCAACAGGTTACAAAAACTTACCCATGCTGAAACGCATGTGAATGTGAGTTGCTAGACCAAATTCAAGGTGACCAGTTCTTCAGTAGCTTCAAGCCTTCCTCCAATATTTCCATTCAGACAAATATCTTGACCCTTTCACAATTCGTCTGATAAATTTAGTCTCCTCTCTCGAATGTCTACGGGATTAAGTGACACACATTTGAAAATAAACAAATACATGACGCCACCTCTTTCAAAAATGTGAAAATTATTTTCAGCAGAGAAAGTCGTCAAAAAACGAATGTGGTGAAAAACTGCATTGCAAATATTCTAAATTATGGCAAAATTTTATCAATTTGGAAAAGTTTTTTATTTAAGTTTTTCTACAAGAAAATAGAAACATGAAATTTGTAAGTATATTCTTTGACCGTGCATAACCCTGCACATGCTACAAAGTAGAGAGCGCTCTTATTTGTTTAACAAAAGCTTTTTATCGATTTATGACTGAAACTTAAATAGCTAACGACCTTTTGGGAGATTTATGTGAAAACACAATTAATCGAAAACAAATAATGGCGTACCATGAGAAGGTATACTAAATATTCACAAAATAGATTAATGAGACGGGGTTAAATCGGCCTCCTCCCCCTCCTCCCCTGAAAATGTACAACCATTCATTTTCCACACATCAAGAAAACCCCTATAAAATGAGAAACGATTATGTTTTCTTTTCAACCTCCTTCTTCAGAGTCTTAGCAGATATGCACTGACTTTAAATTTGTATTGGAGGGGGAGGGGGTGATGGTGGGGGGGTGATTTGTTGAATGACTTACTGACCTATATCGTGTGAAATATAGTATTGATATTGAAAACCATGAGATGTAATTAAGCAAATAGGAAAGCAGAACAAGCCGAATCAAAACGTAGATGAATGAACAGGAAGCCTTTCTGAAAGCTGAAAATCTTGACGTATTTCTGGATATTTCTGTCCTTCATTAAATCTTTGAAAATGAAAGAAATGTCTTCTTAATTTATTTAGATTTTGATTGACAGATTGAGGTGGGACTAAGAACCAAAAGCTTTCTGCCAGAATCAGCTATTGCCTAAAATGATCAAACACAATGAAGTAGCATAATAAATGAAGAACTATTAAAACAGGCACAATGGAGATAAGCAGAGAGATATTCAAGAGAAGAGGGAGATGGTTGGGTTACATATTAAGAAAGGACGGAGAAAATCATGTCTACTAACTGTGGTGTAGCGGTTATCATACCTATGTCTACAGACCACGAGGCCCTGGGTTCAAGCCTGGGTTGGGTAGACACGCCAGTGCACCACAACTGGTTATTAAAGGCCGTGGACATTGACTTGGTTGTCGATGTTATGTCTGTCCGTACGTCGTACCTGTGTTCTCGTCCGGGTCGTATTAAGCGTTTCGTGATAGCATTGTTTCTATCATAACCGAATACGCAGGTGACGACCACGTCATTGTAATTGTGTGTTCACTCGTCGTCGCAAATCATGCCAGAATAGCCATCACCTGGACACCATAAAGTGGAAGAAAGGAGGGAAGGCCTAAAACCACACGGAGAAGACTGGCAGAGAATGGGGGAAACGGTTTTGGATGGAACAGCTGGGGAAAAGCTGCAGTAGTAGCAAGAGACAGAAAGAGATGGAAGAATTTGCTTAGAGAAGCCTCCATCTCCATACCCAGGAGAAAGGAGCAGTCAAGGTAAACCGTGAAGTGGCCAATTTCAACCAATTTTGGCTCAAGTTGCTTTTTTAATTATTTTTGATGGACTTTGATAAAGAAATATTTAACGATTGTTGCATCTACCTGTCCACGTACCTTTGAGCTATCATGTTAACGACGACTAGTTGTTCGACCTAATTAAATCCATCCGACGGCCCGGTGCTTATCTCCGATTTCAATGGCGCAAACGAATGAGAGCTTATGACGAGTTTTCCTGGACGGGACGCCAGTCCATCGCGATCAACTTCAAGCAGAGGCGGCGGAAGATGTTTGAATCTAGGGGCACAGGATCTGAGGGGCACTTTCCAACTGCCATATTTTGATAGCATGTAGCACAGCAGTATAGCTTTATAAGAGCAATCGTCCCCCCCTTCCCCCCGCCATTAGAAAATTTCGATACTTTTATCAGTTCGAAAATTACTGGTGACTTTATTCTCCTTTTTTTTTTTTTTTTCTTTCTTTTTTAATTTACAGCTTCATATATTCAAAATATTTTGATCCAAAATTCGGTAAAATTTATGCCAAAATCTACAACAAAAAATGAAATTTGTATAGATCATAAGTCTTGAAATCGGAAGGATTTTGACTTATAGATTATGATTTGTCAATTGGTCATGGATCGGAGTATATCTAATGTCTAAAATAATATGAAAAGTAAATAATTTTCTTGCTGAGAATGAATATAACTCGGTATATCACAGTATAAATTAGACCAGATGGCCCAAATTCACACTCAGTCTTTATCGAGTCAGTGGCAGAACCCAAATTAAAGGCGCTCTACGAGTGAAATTTGTGGTACTTGAAATAGCTTTTTTAATTTTTAATCTCTGTAAGGAAGGGGGCGTCTTTTAATCTTTAGTCCGTAATTGTTGCATATTCTATTGTTGTTGTTTGTTGCAAGTGGATTAAATGGGGTTATTATCTGGCATCTATGGAATGAAATTGTATTTGCTTTTTGAGTGCTGTGTTGACCAAACCAAAATCGTTTCATTGCAAAATGGCAATGGAATTGAAAAAAAAGGGTATTTGCATGAGCCTTTATTCGCCATGTTCGTACTTGAGGGCTTCTATACTTAAGTCTATGACCACGACCAGCTCTTTTAAAAGGGCTATGCATTTGTACAGTACAGAGTTCATGTGAAAGCTGCCGTGAGGGACGCAGAGTTCTTCAAACGGGAAGGGAGTTTGGCAATAGGCTTATAGGCATAATAGTTTTTTTTTTTTCGTTATGACATGCACTTATAGCTGGGCCCGAATACGGCCGTATACTCTCAGTAAGAAATTTATAGGTCCCAGCCCGCCCTTGGTTGTCGGGTTGTTGGCGTTATGGCAGGGATTTGCGATGGGATCTATCTTCGTTGATTTTCGCACCTACCAGATTCTACTTTGCACTTTTCACCCATCTATTTCCGGTTGAACGAGGATTAGCGCTGTTTCCCGAAAAAGAAAAGAAAAATGTTTATTGTGCACGTACTTTTTTAACCCAAATTATATCACCGTAGTATTTTGTCCATCGTGTGAATATTGTACGTTCCAATGTTTTGTGGACACATATATATGTAATTATGTAACTTGTAAGAATGCAGACATTTTGTTCGAATAGTAGGCCTATGTATCTTTAAAGACGGATGTGTGTATTTTATCAAATTGAAAATTTGGCAATATCATTGAATTTGAGTAGCTCCTGCCTGTAAGTGATTTAAATGATATACAGCACTTTGTATGTTTGTCCATTTGTTTGCACAAGGAAGTTTACAAGGAACTTCTTTGGTTTGCACATATTTTTTTTTCTTCTATCTATACAGTGACTTACAAGGACAAACACAAAATGTTCCCTAAAAATTAATACATTTTACTTTAAAGAAATAGTTAAGTTGTCATCAAGACCATCGAATATGAAAGAGGACTTAAAAGAAAAAATGGTGAAGAAAATCTTCAAAACCCTTATTCCGTTAAGGAGATATTTAAGGTTTTGGTATCGTTTTTGTAGAAAGATTGAAATCAGACTAGTTGTGACATCACAGCCTCAGATTCCTCAAAGTCTTTATCTATTTTATCATATTTTGTCCTGCGATTTTGTGATTTAAAAACCATCGGATATGTCAGGAAAGTAGTAAAACATAATCTTGTAAGGGTAATTATAATTTACCACCTGAAGAAAGTTTGAGGAAAAATGATTCAAATAATAAAAAAGTTTTAAATAAATTTTCTTTAAAATACATCAACAATTGTTAAGAATATGAGGATGTGGGCACCAACCGTCCATAGAAGACTTGCTATACAACAGTCGTTTCTACCCAGATGAAACAGAACTTTAAAATGAATATCTCTTTAATGGAATAAGCTATTAAAGTAGTTTCTTCACCATTTTGTTTCTCGTAAAGTCTTCTTTCATATAAAATAAACTTAATCACTAAACTAATCCTTTAAACGCAAACCTTAATTTTAAGGATATTATAGGCTACCGTAAACTGGTAAATCTTTATATGCGGTTTTTTTTTTTTTTCTGTATTTCGCGGATGATAGCACTTTCACAAATATGAAAGGATTAGTTCAATGATCAAGCAAGTCCATTTAGCAGTGGCGTAGCTAGGCACTGGCATTTGGGGGAAGGGCAAGAGTGGGGCAGGGTTACATTTTCTTGGGGCGAAATTAATAATACAATGAACAATTACACTAATTCTGCCATTTTATTTGTGGGGCAACAGGGGCAAGGCTTCTTAGAGAGGGCGCAAACCCTCTGCTCCCTCTAGTTATACCCATGCTATCCAGGTAGCTCCCATTTAAGAATGGCAATTCCCTGGTCTATCTTATGTAGAACAGGTCCACATGATCTCAAAAGAAAGAGTTGAAATAGTATTAAAATTGGGAAAGTCTTTTCCTACATGGCAAAGACTCAATAAGTTTTGGTCAAAATTTACTGCAATACTTCAAAAATTAATGATAGACATGTTTCAAATGCAAATGAATTACAAAATAAAATACCAAGGTCATCATACATGCTACGAAGGCCCATAAGGGACAAAAAGAAAATAGGTGCTCACCAATCCGTAATTACGGATTCAATCCGTAATTACAAATTCGTCAATCCTTAATTCGTAATTACACAATCCGTAATAACGGATGAATTACAAATTCAATACATAATTACGGAATCGTCAATTGGTAATTAAAAGATCCGTAATTACAGATTCATCAATCCGTAATTACAAAATCAATCCGTAATTACGGATTCGTCAATTGGTATTTACAAATTCAATCCGTAATTATGGATTCATATATATAGATAATAAAACAAGACGACGATTATAAAAATAAATTTTAAAAAAGTTTAAAAAAAGACGACGGTGAATTTCAAAAGTCAGCGGTCAAAAGTTTTGAATATTTATAAGTCAAAATTTGACAGTAGTCAATGGAAATTCGAACAATCCGGAGCGAAAAATGTAAACACCCATAAGGTTCAGTGCATGTGCAAACAACGTCACGTGACGTGCCTGTACAAAAAAAGACCGTGTTTTGTGGGTATATTAAAGCACCTTCTTTTCTGGGCCGTTTCCGGACTGACAAATTTATTCAGCTGATTATAATTCATCACCGGAAGATTCATGCTAGTATGCGAATGGTTCCGGGTTCGACTTGCGGACGCTGTATTGTGTCCTGGCTTGATCTAATTTCACTCTGCTTAACCCAATTTGCTCAACTGTAAAATGGGTACCAGCACTGCTGGGGGGTTGACATGGGATGGACTGGGGTAGTGTACAGGGTTCATGTGCTCTCACCCGCTTACGCCAAGGTACCCGGGAACAAGCATCGGCCAGAGGGGCTTTAGGCTTCATTTTCATGGTTCTAGTCTGCTAGCATATTCTCGTGTTATACCGACAGTGACGGCATGAACAAATGTTAGTATAATATTTTGTGTATGGGTATGGGTGAGAATTCTCTTTTGAAAAAAAAAAATGTTATAATTTCATTCCATTCATTTTTCAGTACAGACAAGAATGACTGATCCACCAAACTCCAAAGAATTATCTGACTTGAATAAAACACAGATTATTTCATCAGGTCTTTTATATAGCTCTTCTATGGCGGCAAACTTTCTAGTTGTTTTCTTGGTAGAGAGGTTGTCCAAAATCAGTATAAACAGTTAGCCAGGCCTCACCTTTAGTATGCTATTCAGGCTTAGATTCCCTTGTATGAGATAGATAAGTTCATTTTGGAGCAGGTTCAGCGAAGAGCCACGAGATTTATTCCCGAAGTAAGGAATTTCTCTTATAAATCTAGGTTGCGAATTCTTGGTTTGACCACACTTGAGTCGAGAAGAGTACGTGGCGATATGATTCAGGTTTTTAAATTCCTGTCTGGTAGTGCTGCTTTGACTTCCTGCAATTTCTTGCATGTTTTAGCTAATCCTCATGTGACACGTGGTAACAGTTTGAAGTTGACTAAATAGTTCTCACGGATAGATATTCGGCGTTTTAGCTTTTCGCAAAGAGTTGTTAATGAGTGGAATGGTTTGTCTATAGATAGCTCCAATTCTGTTCACAATTTCAAAGTCAACATTGATGAGTTCTTTACCAACTCTGGGCGTATTTGATTTATCATTATTATTTTTTTTTTGTGGTGGTGGTGTTAGTTTGGGCTTTTTTGGGGTGACTCGTTCTTCTTAGCCTGTCATCTTCTTATCTTATGTTAAATGTCTTTTTATAATGATTGTTTTAATTTATGCATCGTTGTCTCTGCAAGTTTGAATTGAAATTCTATTGGTGATGAAGATAAACTTTTGCTCAAACCTAAATGGCCATATCTCTTGTATCTGTATGGAAGAGGTGCAAATTGAAAAATAGAGACAAAATGTTTAAATGGCTACAAGAAAAAATCTCTTGGTCTCTCAATTTCGAAAAAATAGAGATTAGATGGCTTATTCCTTGTTCAAAAAATAGAGATTAAATGGCCTATCTCTTGTTCGAAAAATAGAGATTAAATGGCCTATCTCTTGGTCTCGTGATTTCACTCGTATCAAGTGTATCTTCATTGTGTGTTCCTCTGTTAAAATAAGCAAAATCAATGACTCTCACTTGGAGATAAAAAGATAAAAAATAGAAGTAAGTCAGGAATACTATAGTGATCCTTTAAATTAAGGTTTCTACCGGGCTGTTGTTCAACTCCAAGGGATTAATTATAGGGTCACAGAAAGGGCACCTTTCAGGGGGTGGAAGACAGAACACCTGACTCGATTCTTATGTCTATGGACTTATTCTCCACCAGGGACGGATTAATAGCGGCGCCACTGGGGGACACTTCTTTTCGCCAAAATCGATTTTCCCGATTCGAGGAGAAAATTAAGATAGCGACGCCATGAGGAGGACTGGGGATCACATCCACGTCACCATTTCTCACCAAGAACAATTTTTCAAATTCTTCATATCCGGGAGAAAACACGAGGGGTTCCAAGAGGTAGCCTGAAGGGCATGCTCTGGGAGGGGCTTTCGGCATGTCGATTATGATTTTTGGTGCTTTTTTATCAATAGCTATTTTCATTTTTACACTGATGATCAATTTTTACGAAAGCCCATTAGCTGATTAGGGCCATTCAAAAATGTATGAGAGAAAAAGATTTTTTTTTTTTTTGAAGACCCTAAAAACAGTCAAAAGGCATGTAGGTGACCGCGATATCACCGCCAGTGCACCACAACTGGTTATCAAATGCCGTGGGCATTGACTTGGTTGTCGATGTTATGTCTGTCCGTACGTCGTACCTGTGTTCTCGTCCGGCTTGTATTAAGCGTTTCGTGATAGCATTTGTACTATCATAACCGAATACACAGGCGACGACCCCGTCATTGTAATTGTGTGTTCAACTCTCTCTCTCTCTCTCGCGATATCACTTGAATTTAAAATTAAGCGCAATTATTATTTTTCTCTCCCAAAAAGAAAAAAAAAAGATTTGAGCAAAAAAACGTTTTCAACAAAAACAAAAGTTGAAGGTTACGGTTGGGTTATGGTTGAGGTTAGAGTTAACCCGTATCTCTTATTTATTTATTCATACCAAACTCTTTTATGGCCTTAAATGGGCTGTCGTAAATTCTGAAATGAATTTTTCATAATGTCCCTCACACACTGCATAGGCTGATAGGTGTAACCAATGAGATAAGGGGGATGGGTGACAGGTTCGTAAACCCTCCCCCCCCCAAAAAAAAAGTAAAATGGTGGGCCCTAATGGTAAAATGTTCCATGAAATAGGCTTAAAGTCCAAATATTTCCATTGGCGACCTCCCCTTACCTAATACAAAAGGCTACACTCCTGAACTGTATAATTATTTTCACATGCAATGCTCAGTGACAGTTCTAAACGTGGGGAATGTACAAAAGCAAGTATTTTCAACAAACAAATGATTTCGAATGATTGAGGGAACGCCTCGCATATCTCGATGCCTCACCGTATGATGGCATAACATCAGAGAGGTCCCATTTACAAATTAAATTTGAATGCACTTTCCTGCATTATATATTTCAGGCGAGTGAAAAGAAATATATGAAAGAATATATATATGTAAGAATATACATAGAAAAACTTTTAACAAATTCGACTAGATATTGACCATTTTAAAGCATTTTTAAATCTGGTACCAATTTGATGAAATATGCAGGGCGACCTTGGTATTGAATATCATATCTGAATCCTTGCCAAACTCAGTTGAATATATCAGAAATTAAGATTATGTCTTTCCCACTCGGCATGATGTTGACCCGTTGACAACATCATACTTGGGCAACATCTTAGTCAGTCAGGCAAGGTTGTGAAATGTCGGATACAGTAACGTAGTTAACCTCCCACTTTGGGGTCGTGGGAGCCGTGAATATTGACAGTTTGATACCTTGGTAACATCTTTTCTGAATGGGGGGAGAGCTGACCGTAGTGTTGTGTAAATGGAAATCCGGAAGTTACATAATTTACATAGGTTTTCTCCTTTTCGGGAAGGGGTGGGGTGGGAAGGGGAAGCATTCACAAATCTTATTCCGTTAAGGAGATATTTAGGTTTCAAGTTTGCTATCATTTGTGTAGAAACGATTGATATCAGACTAGTTGTGATGTCATAGTCTCGGTTCCTCAAAGTCTTTATGTATTCTATCATATTTTATCCTGCAATTTTGTGGCTTAAAAACCATGGGATATGTTAAAAAGTAGTAAAACTGAATCTAGGAAGGTATTTATAATATACCACCTAAAGAAAGTTTCAGGAAAAATCATTTAAATAGTACAAAAATTAAATAAACTTTTTTTAAAGTTCATAAAGACTTTAAGGAGTCTGAGGCTGTGACATCACAACTAGTCTGATTTCTGAGTTGTTTCTACAGACGTAATACCAAATTTTAAACTTGAATATCTCCTTAACGGAATAAGATTTTGCAATGCTTTCTTTACCATTTTGTTTCTTTTGAAGTCCTCTTTCATATAAGATGGACATGCTTGACCACTAAACTAGTCCTTTAATAAAATTTAAAATTGTCTACTTTTCTTCAAGTACACTTTCGAACTTTTGCTGATTTTCAGATATTTTGGAGCATCAAACTATTAAAAACCAGAAACCTCAGAGCTTCCGGGGCTTTTCCCCTTGACCCCTACCAGAGCTTCGCCTCTGTACACAACTGACTGTTTAGAAATTGTAACACAAATAATTATTTGAATATAGTTTAACATAAAAATATATAATTGTCTTCTTTTCATCAATCATGTCAATTAATTTTCCTAACTTCGATTTATTTTTAGTCATTTTGGGATATCAAAAACAAGAAATAATCGCAGGTTAACATAATGCAGCGCTCGCGCATGCAGCGCTCGCGCATGCAGCGCTCGCGCATGCAGCGCTCGCGCATGCAGCGCTCGCGCATGCAGCTTTTGCGCATGCAGCGCTCGCGCATGCAGCTTTTGCGCATGCAGCGCTCGCGCATGCAGCTTTTGCGCATGCAGCGCTCGCGCATGCAGCTTTTGCGCATGCAGCGCTCGCGCATGCAGCGCTCGCGCATGCAGCTTTTGCGCATGCAGCGCTCGCGCATGCAGCTTTTGCGCATGCAGCGCTCGCGCATGCAGCAAACGAGCATGACTCCTTAATAACTGAGCCATTGCACATAGAGTGAACCTGCATTCTATATCAGTGGCGTAGCCATAATTATATTTTTAAGAGGGGGGGGGGGCAACAATCCTCTTTAGGGGGCAAAACTACAATCCTCTTTAGGGGGCAAAACTATAAACTTTTCAACCAACATATTATGGTTGCTCATTACAATTATATTAATTGCTCATAAGACTGTTAGAGTAAAACGTTTGGCGCGCCTAAAACTGACATGCATCACTTAAAAGGCATTGTTTCGGAAATTGCTTAAAATCAGTGTTTTAAATGTAAGGACGAATCCCTGGTAGGGGTTCAGGGGGCGAAGCCCCCGAAGCGCTGCGTTTCACGTGATTTTGATTGCAGAATATTGCTTAATATTCTGTAAAATCCAGGGTCTAAGCCTTGCGTTTCTCTTAATTTGGGTTGCACAAAATTACTTAAAATTGTGTCAAATCTAATGGGACGAAGCCCTGGAAATCCTGCATTTCTCACAGTTTTGCGAGCAGAGACTGTTTAGTAGTTGTGTCAACTCCAAGGTTAAAGCCCTGTTAGGGGTCCAAGGGACGAATTAAGCCCTCGGAAGTCCTGCGTTTCTCGATTTTGTTGACAGAAATTTGCTTCAACTCATCATGTAAATTCCAGGGCGTTCAAACTCTGCGTTTTTTGAAATTTTGGCAGCAAAAAATTGCAGCTTCAAATCATGTCAAATCTTGGGGGAGAAGCCCTGGTAAGGGCCTAGGGGGTGAAGCCCCCTGAAACCCTACGTTTCTCGTGTTTTTGATTGCAGAAAATTGATTCAAATGTTGTGAAAATCTAAGAGCTAACCCTTCGGAAGCCCTGTGCTTCTCGTGATTTTGGTAGTAGAAGTTGCTTGAACACTTGAAATTGTGTCTAATCTATGGGCGAAGCCCTGGAAGGGACCCAGGGGCGAAGTCCCCGGAAGCCCTGCATTTCTCGCGATTTTGATAGCAGAAAAGTTCTCAATATTGTTTTAGCTTCTGTCAAATCCAGGGTTGAAATCCTGGTAAGCACCGAGGGGTCGAAATCTTGGTAAGCGCCCAGGGGAAAGCTTAGCGTGTTTTGGCGTGATTTTGGTATGAGAAAATTGCTTAAAATCGTATCAATTCCACCAACTAAAGTTAGTTAATAGGAATATACATTATGGAACGAATGTTCAAATGTAGGATCCCCATTGAGTATGATATGTGGCTTTAGTTGCAGGCACGTAGCCAATGGGGTGGGGGATGGGGGAAAGTTTTTATATTTAAACAACAAAAAACAATTAAAGGTATTATAGTAATACATTGTACAGATATCACGTGATTTAATGATAATCTATTGAAAATCTGTTTAAATTTTCAGTAAATTCCCTTAATTTTGGGGATATCTTTTAAATTTCGGGCAATTTCCTTCATTTTCGGGAAATATTCTTTAATTTCACGAGCAATTTCGTTCATTGTCTCACAATTTTCTTAAATTTTCGGAAAGTTTGTAGGGAATTTTGCTAATTTTTTATTTCATTTTACTTCTAATATTTCTATAACTTAACCAAATATTTCTTCAAGTTTACCCCATTTTCCTTTAGTTTTACCTAATTTTTCAAAAATTGCGTGGCTAATGGTACCATCGGTATTAAACATCAAAATGAGCGTAATATTTCATCAGAGTTATCGTCCAAATATGTGCTCCCCCACCCCCTCCCATAAGGTCTGGCTACGTACCTGTATAGTTGAGGTCTAGGGATGATTTTCAAGCTTCGAGAAAAAAGGGAGAAAAAAACCCCATTTACAACGTTTTTGTGGTAAATCATACAATTATACGGAGAGACCTCCATCTGTCCGTGGCAGTGTGGTAAAACTTCAGCTTTCTATAGCATCCAAGGTTCGATTCCAGGTGGGTCTCCAACCAGTGCTCCACGACTGGTTAATAAAACGGCCGTGGGCGTCTTGACGTAAATACTCCATTGAAGGTCTGTTGAGAGTCATAAACCTTGGTAAACTAACAACCAAATCGCAGAAATTAAGAATAAAAAGTATATGAAATACATATTCTCAGGACAATGTTTGTGCCCCCTCACAAAACTTCACCACGCCACTATAAACAAGACAGTTTGAAGCCAAGTTGCCAAATGATAAGCCGATTTTGATTATTAGTTTTAACTTTTTAACTTAACCAGTGTATGCAATATACAGTACACGAGGATATTTCAGTTTTTCTTGCATCTATCGTGTTATAGGCCTATAAACAAGTGAACAATGTATAACGCACTCATACACGTCTTAGCAAAAAGTTCCATTGATTTGACCAAATTTCCTTCAATGTTGTCAAATTTATTCTGATTTGAAAATTTCCCAATTTGACCTCTCAACCGAGAAGAAAGCATACCATCAATTTTCTTCATTTTGGGGCAAATTTTCAGTAACTTTCCTACATTTTTGTGAATTCTTTGTCAATTTTCGGGAAGTTTTCTTCAATTTGCAGGAAATGTTGCCAAATTCTTCAAAAATTTCCATTAATTTAAATAATTTTCTTCCGTTTCAACGAATTCTTTTCAATTTTGTTTTAAAAATTTGACCACCCAACCAGGAAGAAAGCATACAACTGACGTCAAATACTCGCAGGTATCAGTTTCCCCTGTAAACTGGTAAACATTCCTTCATTGTTATTCACTTTTCTTCCTTTTTGGGAAATTTTCTTTGATTTTGGCAATTTTTTTTTTAAATTTTGGAAACATTTCCTTAAATATCGGGATTTTCCAACAATAGAAACAATTTTTCCTTCAGTTTTACCCATTCTTTTCAATTTTATGTTGATGATTTTTCAAGTTTACCTTCTAAACCGGTAGAAAGCATACAACCGGGAAACTTCAGGAAGGTGAAATTCTCTCACTGAGGCAAATTTTTTTCAAATGGGATATATGTTAATTTGAGGCCGTCGGTAAATCTTATAGTCAGTCAAAATGGTCTACTAACGCTCCTGCTGATTAGTATTTAGCCATGCTACAAAAACATCATCAAACTCCCTCATAATCAGCTGATCAAACATGTCAGAGTCGTAGGAAGGGTCACCTCTCAGCAGTCTGGGACCCCTATTACCAGTGCGATGTGGATAAACTTGAATCTATTCAAAGGAGAGCAGCGAGGTTCTGTATGGCAAACTACTTTTCACCATAGACCACTCTCCATTAGCCTCTTAAGCATTTAAGCAAACTGGACTATGGAGCCGTCTACTCATTTGAAATAAAGTGAGTGAAAAACTTTACAACTAACATAGTGAGAGACACAAACCAGACCAAACAATGCACCCAGGGTCAGGTCAGGGTAGGGTCAGGTCAGGATCAGGTCAGGGTAGATCAGGTCAGTGTAGGGTAGGGTAGGGTCAGCTATATGTTGTCTTTTACGTATATCATTGAGAAAAAGGTCAAATCTTTAAGGTTTTAAAAAATGTCTTCATTTAGAATCGTTTCAGTGCATGTCATTTAGAATAAAATTAAAGGCTGCTCTGAAAATCATATTTTGGCATTTTGCATGTTTTGAAAGTCTTTATTGATGGTCAACCTTTACCCAAAAAAGATTCCATTTTACTACTTTCCTGACATATTCAATGGTATGTAAGCCACAAAAACGCAGGAAAACAATATGAAAAAATATATAAAGACTGAGGAATCTGAGGTTGTGATGACACAAGTCTTCTGATTCAGTAATTACTACACAAATTTAAAGTTAAATATATCCTTAATGGAATAAGCTTTTTTAATGCTTTCTTCACCAGCTTGTTTCTATCATCAAAGTTCTTTTCCATATGAGTTAACCTTGCTTGACCCCTGGGCTAATTCTTAAAGGCACAATTTAACTAAGTGCAGCATTTATATGACTGAGTGTTGATTGGATTGGAAGCCACTGGGCTGGAGCAGGCATGCAGGTTACTTCTTACTTCTGCCTATCAATCAAAGAATTCAAATCCTTTCTGAATTAATCCTTTGGTGGCTTGCAATCATTTCATATTGTTTGGTCTTTGTTGTACTTTTCTTTTGTACTTGGAATTCTATTAGTCTCCACATGGCATGGAGTAAAACAATAATAACAAAAATAAACAAAAACATAAACAAAAAATAAAGCCAGAAAAAATAAGATTACCAGCTAAAAACTTTATTACTCCTTGTAATGAATACGTACTTTTACAAAAATATGATTTTTTTTCTACTTGTATGGAGGTTCAATAACCTTCTCCCTGTCACTGATCTTACATATCTTTATCATTTGCATGAACTGCAGATAATTGTCACTAATCTTCTCTAGTTCAATGCTGTACAGTGCTTCACAAACATCATTTTTTTGCTCATACATGGCACAAAAAGGAAAACAAAAAATGAATATTAAATTGTTTCATTGCTAAATCCTTATTACTGTCATTACACTACTCCTCCCCATTTGATCTCAGAGATGATGTCTTAGCAGCATACTTTATTACCTCCATTGTTGTGGGTTAGGTATTACTAAATACTTCAATTACTAAGGTGATTTCATCAGAGATTTGAATCAAATTACTTCTCTGAAAGACTACTACAAACGTTTTATCATCAATTTTTTGTTTCAATAAAAACCCATAACCAAAATTTGTACAGGATTAAACATACGACAATCAACAATATATACATGCCTCCGAAAATTAATATTTTGACCTTTTGCGTAAAATCAAGAAAATGACCATTTCAGACCATAAAAACAGTACAATTACAAAATATATCGTATTTACAGGTGTGATTATACAGCTTTATACATCTGCTAATTATATCATATCATATATAATATCATATATATTATATCATATAGCTATTTCATCCATTTTCACCCAACACATACCCATTAGACTTGTAAAGATCCAAGGATCTGATTGCACCAATTGAGATGTAAGTACAGCAGAAAACTACAAGTGGAAACAATGCCAGAAATATTCTTAACAAAAGCTCTACTAAGATTTGACCTCTTGCCCATAATACCTACATAATTTTTTTTTTATCTAAGACAAAGAAGAACTTTGACATTTTGTATTAATAAACAGGCAAGTTCTTATGACATCTCAAGAAGGAGAATTCCGAAGCCTTAAGCCTTATAACCTCACAGACAAAGCAGCCTTGATGTATAGTAAGTGGCCCAAAGTTCGTGCGGGCCCAAAGTTCGTGCACCCCAATATTTCTCCTACTTCGACAAAAGATACCAACAAACTCATGATGTTAAATCCTGTTGCAGAAACAACACAAAAACCATAACCAAAGCACCATCAGTGATAATAGATAGTCAATCGGAGTTGGAATTAATTAAAAAATTTCCCACAGTTCTGAACAAAGGTGTCAAAAATCTTCCCACAAAAAATAGTGACAGAAATAAAATTAATGTGGTTAATACATCTTTATACACTTTCTTCTTTCGCAATTAATGTACTTTTCATCGCACAATCATATAGGGGACATTTTTAGTGCACATATTTACCACATATACTGCTGTTTACTCAAGAGATCCCAAAAAAAAAAAAAAAAAAAAAAAAATGAATAATAATAATTCTAATAATAAAAAATAAATAAATAATATTTTAAAAATAATAATATAATATGATTTTTATTAAAAAAAGGTTATAACCGCTGGAATCATAGATGTTTTCCAGCTCTGTAGTCATGTAAGTGTAAAAATTGGCTGCATTACAAATTATAACAATAATATGGTTAAATGGATATAAAGAAAATATATGGTAGACATGTTAAAGATAGTTAATGGTTCTACAGCATAAAAGAACAATTCTGTGTTACATGAATTTTGATTAGCAGGTACTGAAGGTTAAAATAAAAGACAGGTCACAGTAACGTGGCATGTAAGACTGCAACTGTAGGGAGGACCCCTGTAAGCTGTCCTGTGTAAGCTGTCCCCTGTAAGCTGTCCCCTGTAAGCAACCCCTATAAGACGGGCCCCTATACGACAGGCATTTGTAAAACGGCCCCTGTAAGATGGACCATGTAAGGATGACCCATGTAAGCAACCCCTTTAAGACAGGCCCCTATATGATAGGCCCTTGTTAAACAGGTCTCTGTAAAATGGCCCCTGTAAGAAAGACCCCTGTAAGCCAGCCCCTGTAAGCAACCTCTTTATGACGGGCCCCTGTAAGACAACCCCTGTATGACAGACTCCTGTAAAAATAGGCCCTGTAAGACGGGCCATGTAAGGAGGACCCCTGTACGCCAGCCCCTGTATGCAACCCCTTTAAAACAAGCCCCTGTAAAACAGTCCCTGTATGACAGGCCCTTGTAAAACAGGCATCTGTAAAATGGTCCCAGTAAGAAGTACCCCTGTAAGCTGGCCCATGTAAGCTGGCACCTGTAAGCAACCGCTTTGAGATGGGCGGCTGTAAGACATCCCCTTGTAAAACAAGCCCCTGTAAGACGGGCCCATGTAAGACAGGCACCTGTCAGACGGGCCCTTGTAAGACAGGCAGGTATTGATACACACTAAATTGGTATAAAATTTAACAAAATGGAAGGAGCTTGTAGCATGACTGGGCTACAGGACTGTCATGTGGACCCTTCTATTACATGTCATACTTGATCCTTCTACACGCATGCCAATTGGTAAAATGATGTACACCCCCATTTATTTCAATTTCAAAACAGCAACTGCAGACAACATTTCATCCTCAATGTAAATGACATCACACGACCAGACAAATTCTCTTCAACCAAACACGTTCTATCATGAAAACTACTTGGGTTTCTTTTCCCATTGAATTAATAGATTCGTTTCCTCTGAGTAATTAATATGAACAGACCATAAAAAAAATAAAAAACTTTTCATTAAAAAAGTAAACTTCCCACCCCAAAATCATCCCAGTTACACAATACAAACTTAAAGAAAGTTAAGCAAAGTGTTTTAATACAATTTTGTAAAAAATATTGACTTTAGGGTTTTACAAATTACTCAATTGTTTAAGATGAACCAAGCATGGCCAAGGAACCAAATCCTACAATTTGAAACTAGATTACCAAGGATTATTTTCTGCTTTGCATGATCACATTCTAAGGTATGCTGATATAAAAATCTCACCTGAATAATAATTCTTTCAATTCCATTTCTAAATTGCAAGAGACTAAGTCATAAAATCTACCTTTTTAACCAAATGGCTTGGTTTTCTTTGTTGATGTTTAACAGCACCGCGACAGTCAGAGTCAAATGTGCCAAGAGGGTGTTAAAAAATTAAGGTGTAAGAGTTAGGGCAGAGAGGAGATAGAGGATTGAGAGGGAGAAAAGGGGGAAATTCGGGTAAATTTGGGAGAGAAATTAAGGTGAAAAAAGAGTTGATTAAATCCATCAGAGCCATTAGGCTAGGGCAGGGCTCCCAGTAAACCTTTAAAAACCTTTATTGACAAATTGAACCTTTATTCCTTTTAAAATAACCTTTAAAACCTTTAAAAATCTAGGGATAAGCCTAGCCGCTAGGCTTATCCCATGGCTTCCATAGCACAAGCAAATGAGAGCACACGACCCCCCCCCCCTTCCTTCCACTATGGTTAACTCCCCAGCAGTGCTGGTACTCATTTTACTGTTGAGTGGATGAAAGTGTATTGCTCAAAAACACAATGCAGTGCTCGGGATGGGAGTTGAAACCGGTGATAGCCAAGATCAAATCTCCTTCTCACAAGTACCAGTTGTCATTTAATGTACACAATGAATAACCATGGGGTATGATCTGCCAAGTATGTGTCATAATCCATAATCTTCATGGACAGTCATTTTTTGGTAAAAATTAAGTTCAAAAATCCACACAGAAAGCACCTTTCTAAACAAGGATCAACTAGCGTACTGTTACGACACACACCACAAAGATGCTAATGGGAAGCAGAATTGGTTTTGATATGTAAAACCGCAAATAATCACAGAAGTTTATAATTAGAAATGACTGGTGTAGTAAGTCTACTATGGAAGGTTGGTGCCCTCTTCCTCACAATCTTAACAATTGTTAATGTATTTTAAAGATAATGTATTTAACTTTTTACTATTTTGATTATTTGTCCTTGAATTTTCGTTGGGTGGTAAATTATAATTCACTTACAAGATTCTGTTTCACTACTTTCCTGACGAATCTAGTTGTTTTAATCCACAAAAGTCGCAGGACAAAATATGATAAAATACATAAAATACATTTTGAGGAATCTGAGGATGTGACATCACAACTAGTCTGATTTCAGTCGTTTCTACACAAATGACACCAAATCTTAAACTTAAATATCTTTTTAACGGAATGAGATTTTTGAATTCTTTCTTCACCATTCCTTTCCTTTTGAAGTCCTCTTTCATATAAGATAGACTTGCTTGACACTTCACCTATCCTTTATATTATGTGGAATGCTTTACAGATCAGTGAAACACCTTCCTGTTCAGATATTCTCACTCGACAACTGACAGCCACAAATTCAAATCATGCGAAAGACCTAGAAGATTTAAAGAATAGAAAGAGTTTAATATACACGCCAATGGAAAGTTTTAATTCTTTGTAGACTGGCTTTCATTCAAGAAAGTATTCATGATGAACTATATTGTGTGTGGATCTTAAATATCTAAATAGCTTTCACTGCATCAGGAATTAATATAATTCTCTACTCCACAAAATGAATTTCATAGCTGCTTTTAGAAATAAACATTATATCTGAAAAACATTTTTGATTATTAGCAACAGAGTGACTTATTGCATTGTGTACATTGTTGTCAAAATATACTTCCTATGAATAAATATTCTGCAAACGATTTACATGATTTTTTTTTCTAATTACAACTTTACATGGTGCCAAGTGGATTGCAATAGGCTCAGCAAGGTTGGCATTTTACTCAAGAGGTCCATTGTAAGTTATCGTAAGATTTCTCTCAGATTATCATTCAATTAAGATTTTTGCAAATTCATTATGTTGCTATGGGTTACAATTCCTTTAGATTTGTGCAAGTTCATTATGTTGCTACAGGTTACCATTCATTTAGATTTCTAAGAGATCATTATGTTGCTATAGGTTACCATTAATTTAGATATCTGTGAGTTTATTATGTAACTGCAGGTTACAATTCATTAAGATTTCTGTGAGTTTTATTATGTTGCTACAGGTTACATTCACTTACATTTCTGCGAGTTCATTATGTTGCTACGGGTTACCATTCACTTAGAATTATACAAGTTCATTATGCTGCTACAGGCTCCCATTCCTTTAGATTTCTGTGAGTTCATTATGTTGCTACAAGTTACCATACATTTAGATTTCTGCCAATTCATTAGGTTGCTTCTGGTTACATTCACTTACATTTCTGTTAGTTCATTATGTTGCTATGGGTTACCATTCACTTAGATTTCTACAAGTTAATTATGTTGCTACAGGCTACCATTCCTTTAGATTTCTGTGAGTTCATTACATTGCTACAGATTACCAATCATTTAGATTTCTGTGAGTTCATCATGTTGCTACAGGCTACCATTCCTTTAGATTTCTGTGACTTCATTATGTTGCTACAGGCTACCATTCCTTTAGATTTCTGTGGGTTCATTATGTTGCTACAGGTTACCATTCCTTTAGATTTCTGTGGGTTCATTATGTTGCTACAGTTTACCCTTCCTATAGATTTCTGTGAGTTCATTATAGTGCTACAGGCTACCATTCCTTTAGATTTCTGTGAGTTCATTATGTTGCTACAGGCTACCATTCCTATAGATTTTTGTGAGTTCATTATTTTGCTACAGACTACCATTCCTTTAGACTTCTGTGACTTAATCATGTTGCTACAGGTTACCATTCCTTTAGATTTCTGTGAGTTCATTATGTTGCTACAGTTACCATTCACTTAGATTTCTGTGAGTTCATTATGTTAGAACAGGCTACTATTCCTTCAGATTTCCGTGAATTGATTACATTGCCACAGTTTACCATTCCTTTAGATTTCTGTGGATTCATTATGTTGCTACAGGCTACCATTCCTTTAGATTTCTGTGAGTTGATTATGTTACTACAGGCTACCATTCATTTCACATTTCAACTTCATCCCTGATAGAATCTGTCTCTGGATTTCCACCAGAAGATTCAAAATCCCCATTCTCTGAGTCCAATAAGCTTTGTCCCTGCAAAAATCTTGCAAGAGAAGAACTCAAGAATGACCTTCTGTCTCCGGCCAGGAACTCCAGATCACTGGTGGTGAATGGAAACGCAGAGGTCATATTCTTGTGTGTTTCCCGTAGATCTTCATAAGATGTAAGGTAGAGCTTATCACTATGGCAACGAGCCTTCAGAGGAGGATGCTCCGTTTCCTGGAATGATTCCAGATTCTTAAAAAGTTCTTGAATTTCGCCAACAATGTAACAATACTGTCGAAAGAGCGCAACCTCACCCCCACCAACCATGTGCACACTTGGTACCCACCTCAAATAGCAATGAGTCCAAAAGTGAATACTAGGAGCACTATAGTCCGGAAATATGATACCCGAACTGCTATCATTAGTTCTTGAGCTACTGAGAGAACTTAAGCTATTGTTTGAATTGGAAGAAGACAGTTTCTTAGAACTTGAATGTTTCGGACTGTTGGAATAGTATGACCACACTATATCTGACTTGCTCGTTCTGCTTATACCCATGTAGATGCCTGCGTTGCAACCTTGTTGGTCATTCACCTCTGGAGGTACTTGTAACTTTTCTCTGTATGCATAAAGATCCTCCCTAATCAAATACAACGGATTTGTGAAAAGAGTTTGGTCTGTATTTGAAAACTGCAAAGTCCATGCCCACACCGAGGCCAGGGAAACTGGTTTGTTAGTCTTTGTGCAGAACTTGATTCTTTCTCGCTCGTTGTCAAAGATAAAATTGCCAAAGATACCGCAATGGACGCTGTCCCATAGTGTGATAAGGAATGTGTCGGTAAACTCAAACGCCAGGGGGTACTGTAGCATTAGCTGATGGATACAGTCCAAGAACAACAGGAAAACTGGACTCTGATGATGAAATGAAACAGAAAATGTATCACAAACACACTCTTATTCACTTTAACTGATTCTCTGTACAAATCTGTTCTTGTTTCTCTGGGTGTCTTTTGATTTTTCTTTTTTGTGTGTGTTGGTAATAGTGTTAGTTTGGGCTTTTTATGGGGAGATTCACCCTTCTTAGCCCGTCATCTTGCTATGTTATATTATATTTTAAGCTATCCCTAATAACAATGCAACAGAGTTGGAATTATTCATAAAATTTCCCACCGTTCTGAATAAAGTTGTCGAAAATCTTTCCATGAAAAATCGTGGCAGAAATAATATTGATGTAGCAAATACATCTTTAAATGCTTCCCTCTTCCGTAAATTATTGTACATTGGGAAGGGGGGGGGGGAGAGGGACATTTCTAGAGCACATGTTTACCACAGATACTGTTGCTTACTCAAGAAATCTACAACAAATTATTATTATTTTCTTTTTGTTATTGAAAAAAAAAAAAAAAAAGGTCTTTCTGCAAATTCCCATTTTTCCCACAGTTATAACTACTGGAAGTTTTGAGCAATTTCCTATGACACCTTGACGATGATTTATTGTATAAACCTTCAATTTTCAAGAAAACCCACAAAATATTGAGAAATATTGAAACTGACAAAGCAGAAAATTTAAGGTTTAGTTAAATGTTCATGCAAGTCTATCTTATAAGAATGTGCGACTTCAAAAGAAACAAAATGGTGAAGAAAGCATTCATAAATTCTATTTCGTCTCAATTGTGTAGAAATGACTGAATTCAGACTAGTTGTGATGTCACATCCTGACATTCCCCACAGGTGTTACATATTTTTTCCCTCACATTTTATGACTCACACTGCAGTTTATGTCAGAAAAGTAGTAAAACAGAGTCTAGTGAGATAATTTCAATTTACAACCCTGAAGAAAGTTTGAGGAAAAAAATTATTTCAGTACAAAATATCATTAATTTTCTTTAGAGTAAATCTGAATAATTGTTTAGAACGTGAGGATGAGGACAGTAGCCATTTCACAACAGTAATTTTTACGTGAATGAGACAGAACTTTAAACTTAAATATCTCCATTAATAATGGATTACACAGTTTCTTCACTTTCATATAAGATGAAATTGATTAGACTACTGAATTATGAATCGTTTAATACTTAAATAACCTTTCTGAGTTTAATGATTGACAGCTTGTTTTAACCAATCACCACACGAATTTGCCTAGCAACAAAATCTGCGTAAGTAAGTGGGGGCAAACATCCTACGCGGTACTGGTACAGTACAGCTAGCTAACAGCGTGCGCTCATGTAGTTAATGCAACTTACTGTACAAAGCAAATTTCTGCACACAAACTGAGTGACGACAAGATGGTCAACAAAAATTGCACCTAAGTGCCCACTACGGGCTTCGCAAATCTGATTCCCGTTACCCGGAACAGCTAACAAACATAATTTTTCGCTAACGGGCCAGCTGCGGGCTTTGTAAATCTGATTGCTGTTACCCAGAATTGTTAGCAAACTGAATTTTGTTCATCCTATTTGCTAAAAACTCTAAAAATCCGAAGAAGTGCCATAAATGAATCAATGCTTGCGGCAGGCCTTGCAAATATCTAAATGTCAACGCATTGGTAATGCACGATTGCGGATTTGAGGTTTGTTTCCCCACATAGTTACCGCGTTGCTATGGTGGGCGTGGCCTATTTGGAAACCTGGAAAGGTTAATTGAAGTTGGATGACTGGTAAATGATGACACCAAGCATGCACTATGCTTTGTATGCTATTTAATGAATTGTATACCTTTTAAACACCACATTCAGAGTCAAAACTTGACATGAGTATCAATTCTTTAAGTATTCTGCATGAAACAGCAACGACTTACTATTGCTAAAAGGGTGTTACACCTCTTCATAGTTACAGAACAGAAACACCTATGATATAAGTTGCATGTGTACTTTCTCAGCCTTTTCACCTGTGTATTTTTGGGCAATCAAACAAGTCTACTTTTATCTATATAGCAAAGCCTTGCATAACAAACCTCTTCATCGGAGTAGTTGGAGCAATGTCCTGAGCGGCTGAGAAATGGGTGTCCCAAAGCAACCCACTCGCGCTGCACCAAGCTTTGAAATCCAAGCTGTGTCCTATAATGACCATCAAGGATGATTTGAACCAAAGAGGAAACCACACAGGAGAAATCGAACCCACACGTCTCTGCCGAATAAATGGAGAAAACTATGTGAATGTCTTGTCTAAAACCGATTTTTCCTCGCTTAAATATATATGGACAGGTAGAGGCAACATAAGCTGAATTGATTTAAAATCCATTAAAATACATAAAGAAAGCAAAACATACCATCAAAATTGCTAGAAAAGTGGGCCATTTAACAGATTTTTTTAGATTTTTGTGCACATATGGGTAAATATGCAAATTTTGGTGGTTATCTTGTGATGTATGAAGGAAACATTATCTCTTTTTCCTTATGTAAACTCAATGTTTTTTAAAAACTCTCTGCCATTTCTCATTGAAAAGGGGAAGATAATTCCAATAAAGAGGACTTAATCTTTACCACACCCCCAACCAACCTCAAACTGGAGAAGGCATTTTGAACATTTTCAAGGTCTGAAATTAAGGGAAGAAATATAAAGAAAAACAAAAACATTTTGAGGTGTTTTCCTGTTCCATACATCACATTTTTCAATATATATAAAAAAAGGTGCAAACTTTGATTTCTCATAATTTGAAAGCTACACATGCCAGTTTCAAAAATCAAACACTATTGAACTCCAAATATAATGCTCATTTCGGTACATGGTTGAAAAGAAAACTTTTGTGCCTGTCTATAGACCTATACAATGTCCTAAATTGTTAACAGATAGAACAAAGTGTGGCAGGTTGTCTTGGGGTATTATAATTAGCACACAGAAAGTGAACAAAGAACTTTCTTCATTTTTCTGATCCATGTGGAAGCACTACACAAATACAATCCCGAGAGCAATGCAATAACCCTGTTAATAAATAATAAATAAAAATTCGAACGTAAAATAATCAGTTCGACAAAACATCTGCCACATGCTTCCATGTGTAATTGCTCATTTTCTGGAATTTGATGACGGTATGTGAAATTGGCTAATGACCCAAACCCTCCCCTCCCGCAGTGTCAGTGCACCCGCCCACCCAAAAGAAAAATAGATGTCCATACAAATTACTTTATTTAATTTCTTCTCTTCCCTTAAACTTAAACCCCCTCCCACCCTCAGCAATTCGCCACACAAATAAGGGATTAATTATGGATCATTACTAAATCACAACATTCAACTGATTTACCATGCAATACTGTTAAGTGAGGAAAGTGAACTTTTCATTATATTCTTTATGTAGGCTTAGCAACTTATTGAGCATATAGAAAATGATAGTTAGCAGCAAATAACACATTTTTAAAGTCTAAAATTGGCTACATTTAGAATAAATGTAATCTTACTTATGTGCTTGTTATATATGCTACTCAACTGCCCACTGTAGCTTACTTATCTGACTAGAATTATAGCACTCTGCAGAATACATACCCCCCCCCCCTCCCCCACTCCCCCTCATTCATTCCCCATCGGAATACAATCTACCTCAGAAACCCTCAACCCACCAAGTTATAACCCCAAACAATCTCTTTCTCACTAGTGATCCGTATTGCCATTTACATTCTAAACTCTTGAGGATCATCACTTGTGATCACTGTTTTCAATTTAATTTAGGCTAAGCATTCACTGTTTGAGCTCTATTCAGGGTAGATTCATATTCCATCATTTTCATTCATTCATAGCAGAAACCAATTGCTGGGTATTTATTTACTCTTTTGCAGATGGGAACGTGTTTATCCCTCAGTAATATCCCATGTTCTTGGTATTTTTACTTTAGATAAAGACAGTTATTCTCAGTTTTACACTTACACATACATTTGTTCTACACTACACAACGTTTTAAATAATGTAAGAAACAGATGTGATGTTGGCTGTACATACAGGTTGACATATACACACTGTGATTGTACATTCACCAAGCACAGATCCCTGAAGTTGAAACATGTGTTCTACCAAGTCAGTGCAATTCAAATGTTATGAATACACGACTTTGATCAATTTCGCAACATGTAGGAGCTCTGCTAAAGACTACTGGTGTATATATATCTATCACATTTCTAGTTTCTTACCTTTGAGAATAACGCTCTCTCCAAGTTCCA
The DNA here is from genome assembly GCA_020152595.1 of Chiridota heheva. Taxonomy (NCBI): domain Eukaryota; kingdom Metazoa; phylum Echinodermata; class Holothuroidea; order Apodida; family Chiridotidae; genus Chiridota; species Chiridota heheva. The sequence continues at coordinate 756,119 of JAIGNY010002361.1, forward strand.
AATACTCAGCTGCAGATCTTGCTGTGTGTAAGCAGGAACTGCAGAAAGAAAACAAACAAATAGTTGGTGAAGCATACCTCTCATTCTAAAAAATCATAAGATATACCACAAATGATACAAATCACCTCATCACTGATGATATGCCCTGCACACATATTACTAATAACAGTTACCCATCCACCTTTCAATCTCACTGTAGAGCATTCACTTTCCACTTTAACCTTCAATTTTTAACAAATTCCTCCATCTGTCACTAATCTTAGTCAAAGTCCAACCCTTTCACCCAACCCAACTCCAGTGGCGGTGCCAGGATTTTGGTTATGGGGGGCACGAGAGGGACAATTTGTTTCATAGTGGAAGGGGGCAAAAGCCTATAAATTATATAAAATAAGTCACTTTACAAAATTTTCTGGGGGAAAGCGGGGGAGGGGGGGGGGAGGTGGGGGAAAATCGATCTCATGGGAGGTGAAAAAATGACCCCCTCCTGTTTCCTGTAGCGCTAACACTGCCCAACTCACTTACCTTTACCAACCCACCAATAAGAGCTGGATGAGGGTATCTTTCTAGAAGTAGGGGTTTGATGGAGTTTGTTCTGGATCTGAGAGTCCAATTGATTTTGCATACATAGAGTGGAGATAGTTTAGAATTTTGATTTTGATGTGGAAAGTTAAAAAGTGACAGGTTGAGAGGTTTTTGTAGCAGCAATATTGGCCCTGTTTTCCTACCCTTAATGAGATTGTAGGTTCGAGTCCCAATTCAGACATCAAAATTGTGGGCTCTATTGTAAGGCTGCTCTTTAGTGCCTGAATTGGAAAAGCTAAAATGTATTATTACAAGCTCCAATCCCAAATGATGGGTGCCAAACAAGATGACAGCAAGCATTCTATATATTTTATATTTTTTTCCTATGGCCAGGATTCCTATTCAAGGACAGTGGTGGTGCCAGAATTCCTATTCATGGACAGTGGTGGTGCCAGAATTCCTATTCATGGACAGTGGTGGTGCCAGGATTCCTATTCATGGACAGTGGTGGTGCCAGGAATCCTATTCATGGACAGTGGTGGTGCCAGGATTCCTATTCATGGACAGTGGTGGTGCCAGGATTCCTATTCATAGACAGTGGTGGTGCCAGGAATCCTATTCATGGACAGTAGTGGTGCCAGGATTCCCATTCATGTACAGTGGTGGTGCCAGGATTCCTATTCATGGACAGTGGTGATGCCAGGATTCCTATTCATGGACAGTGGTGGTGCCAGGATTCCTATTCATGGACAGTGGTGGTGCCAGGATTCCTATTTATGGACAGTGGTTGTGCCAGGATTCCTATTCATGGACAGTGGTGGTGCCAGGATTCCTATTCATGGACAGTGGTGGTGCCAGGATTCCTATTTATGGACAGTGGTGGTGCCAGGATTCCTATTCATGGACAGTGGTGGTGCCAGGATTCCTATTCATGGACAGTGGTGGTGCCAGGATTCCTATTCATGGACAGTGGTGGTGCCAGGATTCCTATTCATGGACAGTGGTGGTGCCAGGATTCCTATTCATGGACAGTGGTGGTGCCAGGATTCCTATTCATGGACAGTGGTGGTGCCAGGATTCCTATTCATGGACAGTGGTCATGCAGGGATTTCTATTCATGGACAGTGGTGGTCCCAGGATTTCTATTCATGGACAGTGGTGGTGCCAAGATTCCTATTTATGGACAGTGATGGTGCCAGGATTCCTATTCATGGACAAAGGTGGTGCCAGGATTCCTATTCATGGACAGTGGTGGTGCCAGGATTCCTATTCATGGACAGTCGTGGTGCCAGGATTCCTATTCATGGACAGTGGTGCCAGGATTTAATTACTGCGGGAGGGAGGGTGTTTCCTGGGAGACGGATAATGCCTTACAGATCATGCAAAATATTTCAGCTATACAAACTTTTCTGGGGGAGGAATATGCCCCCTCCTAGTACCACCGCTGCTTATGGACCTTTAGGGTTGAAAGCAGGTGGTATCTCAGCTGCTCCATGCAGTAAGGAGTTGTTGGTTGCTTTCACTACATGCAAAAATGCAGTAGAAATGAAAACAAAAGGGAAGCTTAAAACACTCACCTAATATGTTGTAACCACTTGCTGCTGTCCAGGCCTGAAATCCACCGTCCATCACTAGTAAAGAATTCTTTTAAGGTTTCTGAAAAACAAACAAACCAGAAATATTCATAAGAGTAAGACAAATTCAGTCTCAACACTAACAGCATGTTCTTCCATCTTTACAAATTCATTAATTTTCTACTCTCAACATTCTTCCCTATGCTTCATAGTCCTGCCTCCATCCATCATCCTCAAATGACCATCGTTTCTTTATACTTACCATCCTCCATCCATCTTCCACTCACTCTACTTCCTGCCCTTCCTATCCATCTACCCTTTTCCTGATCCACCTACACTTTCTCAATCTACGAAACCCTCTTTCCCATTGCCTACCCTCTCCTATCAACTTACCTCTTCCAATCCACTTTCCCTCCTCCATTATTAACCCACCTCAACCCCTCCCTCCGTCACCCATCCATAACACCTCCTTACCGACACTCACCACTTCCAGACCATCATCACCTCTACTCATAGGTTAAAATTCCAACTGTTCTGAGAATGGTGTCTTTTATGCAGGAACAATTCATTTTCAAATATCATCCATCATTCGAATACAATTCATCCTCCACCCACCTACTAGCTCTTCACTCAGTCATCATCTTCCTCCACCCACCTACTAGCTCTTCACTCAGTCATCATGTTCCTCCACCCACCTACTAGCTCTTCAATCAGTCATCATGTTCCTCCACCCACCTACTAGCTCTTCACTCAGTCATCATGTTCCTCCACCCACCTACTAGCTCTTCAATCAGTCATCATGTTCCTCCACCCACCTATTAGCTCTTCACTCAGTCATCATCTTCCTCCACCCACCTACTAGCTCTTCACTCAGTCATCATGTTCCTCCACCCACCTACTAGCTCTTCACTCAGCCAACATCTTCCACTGACCTTTCCTTAATGGCACCCCACCCTTTCTTCCTACTTTCTGACAACTTTACATGCAAGCAGAAAGACAAAACGGTCTAGAATGGCCATGTGCATATGACATCAGCTAACATGTTTTGATATCTACTAAAACCACTCAAGTGTAAGAATATATCAAACTGAAATTGATTCATCCTTGATCATATTTCTGAATTAATAAATCATGATATACAAATTTGTGATGTAAGCATGAACACACCTTTGTATTTTCTGAAGGGAATCCATTAAAGGATTAGTTCAGGGGTTAAGCAAATTCATGTTATATTAAAAAAGACTTTAAAAGAAATGAAATGGTGAAGAAAACATAAAAAAAAACTATAAAAAAAAACTTATTCTGTTAAGGAGATATTCAAGTTGAAAGCTCTTTCTTATCTGTGTAGAAATGACTGGTGCAGTAAGTCTAGTATGGAAGGTTGGCACCCTCATCCTTAACAATTGTTAATGAAGCTTAAAGAAAGTTTATTTAAACATTTTTACTATTTTGATTATTTCTTTCTTGAAGTTTCTTCAGGTGGTAAATTATAGTTACCCATGTTTGTTTGTTTGATAAGGGCATAACGGCACCAAGAAAACGAGGGTCAAATTGTGCCTGAGAGGTCAGATCATTCTAGAGGTGGGAAGGGAAGGAAACAGGGGGAAAATGAGAGAAATACAAGAAAAAGTCAGAAAGCTGTGATCGAGAGAGGAGGTGCATGGGTGAAAAAAAAAAAAAAGTAGAGAGAGGGGGTGGAAGAGGAGAATTAAATATGGTTGTAGAGGGAAGCATGATGAAGGAAGGAGATAATTTGATCCGGAGGGTGTTTCTGAAAGAACTCAGCAATTGAGTTGTGGGGAGCAAGGGAAGCTCTGGGAAGGTTGTACAGTGGGCAAGCAAGGAGAACGTGATGGACTGAGAGGGTGCAATGGCAATTGTTGCAGAGGGGTTGGGGGGAGCCAATAAGGAGGTGGGAGTGAGTGAGGTGGGTGTGACCTATTCTAAGACGGGTAATATGAACGTTGTCGATACGAGAGAGGTTGTTGATAGTGGGTTTGGTCGGAATGGTAGGCTCATATAAGATTCTGTTTTACTACTTTCCTGACATATGCAATGGTTTTTAAGTCACAAAAATGATAGAATACAAAAGAGCTTTAAGTAATCTGAGGATGAGACATCGCAACTAGTCTGATTTCAGTCGTTACTACCTAAATGATACCAAACTTTAAACTTAAATATCTACTGAATGGAATAAGATTTTTGAAAGCTTTCTTCACCACTTTGCTTGACCCCTGAACTAATCCTTTGATCTTTTTGAGTTCAGAAGCTCCACTGTAAGAATTTCCTTTCAGTGTTAGTGCAAATATTTTAATTGAAAATTAAATTAAGTTCTTTTAAGGTGAGTCTCTCAATTGTATAAATCTGCTATCATGCGAGACAAGAATATTTGGCATTCCTCTCAAAAAGCAGAGTAATGAGTTGATGAACAGAGGAATGAATAGAGAATCTGAGATAATAGGCATCAGTTAACCCTTACACGCTAAAGCGTACATTTATTCAACTTTTGGTATGTGCTAGGCACTTTTCTATTTCACATATGGGCGATTTTTGTATCATTTGAAAGAAGGCCTTTGATTCTTTCATAATCTCACCATTTTGTACAGGTGTCACATCAAAATGTTCAGTTCTATTGTTAATTTCAGGGAAATAGGGCCAAACATGGGTAATCTTTGTTTTTTCTATCCAAAATCTGTCAAACTCCCAACTAACAGCTATGGTTATAATCACTTTGTTTATTTTAAAATGGACCAATAGCAGCGTGATATTTCATTGCTTCATAAGACCAGTGTTTGCCTTCTATTCTGCAGTCATTTTGGCAGCAGAAATCAAGCTGATGAATAACTCACCTGTAATGCAAATATCTTTGAGTCTGAGGAAGCTTGTCTGAAGCTCTTTGACTTGTGGACAGAGCTTGTTGAGCTCTATAATGTGTGGAGGGTGATTCCCGGGATTAATCTGCAGGATGCTGTCCAATACCCTGTTAACAAATAAAACAATCAAAGATAAAGATGTTTATATTTCTATTCATGCTCAAAACAATAATTACAAATTCTTTTAAGGTGCCAGGTTCTATTGTTTCACTTTATTTCATGCCAGAACAAATATTTTATTTGCTATTTATGGCAGGAATGCATTTGTTGAAAGTTCTTCTAAGGAATGTTTGTTTGTTTGTTTGTTTGATGAGGTCTTAACGGCACCACGACAACGAAGGTCAAATTGTGCCTGAGAGGTCAGATCATTTTAGAGGTAGTAAGGAAAGAGACCAGGGGAAGAATGAGAGAAATTCAAGAACAAAAGCCAGAAAGCTGTGATCGAGAGAGGAGGTGCATGGGTAAAACTAAAAACAGAGTAGAGAGGGGGTGGAAGAGGAGGATTAAATATGATTGTAGAGGGATGTATGCTGGAGGAAGGAGACTATTTTATCTGGAGGATTTTTTTGGAAGAACTCAGCAATTGAGTTGTGGGGAGCGAGAGAAGCTCTGGGAAGGTTGTACAGGGGGCAAGCAAGGAGAACGTGATGGATTGTAAGGATGCAGTGGCAATTGTTACAGAGGGGTTGGGGAACCAATAAGGAGGTGGGAGTGAGTGAGGTGGGTGTGACCAATTCTAAGGCGGGTAATATGAGCGTTGTCGATCTGAGAAAGGTTGTTAATGGTGGATTTGATATTGTGGGCTGGATAACATGGAGTTTGTTATCAATTTGGAAGTTCCATAAGGTTTGCCAGCGGTCACGAACAAGAGAGATAAAGCGGTTTGATGTCAGAGAGGGTTTTGGGAAAGGGGGAAGGGGAGGAGGTTAAGAGGCAAGCTTAGCGGCTGTATCAGCCCTGTCATTGCCAGGGATGCCAACATGGCTGGGTATCCAGAAGAAAAGAACACTTTTCCTGCAGAGGGTGGGAGAAAAGAGTTTCCTTTTATATTTCCATTCACAAAAATAATTGGAATTCCTTTCCAAGGGCAGAAATCTTTTGTTCCCCAGTAGCTGAATGATGCATGAGGTTGGATGGACAATAGATGTGGACGAACAGACGGACAGACTAACGGTAACAATGGTATATCCTCTCTTCACCAACTTCGTTGGCAAGGGATGAAAGCAGTACAGATACACAAATTCTATGTCTGCATTATTCAAGGATGAGAAAAATCTGAACAGATGTCCTCAACACAATACTGCTTTAATTATAAAAAAAAAGGTTTTCTTCATACCATTCAGCACAGTGGAAATCATGTTATGATGCAACAAAATCACTCTATTGAAATTTCAATGGTTTATTTATTCTGAAGAACAGTCCACCAAAATAAAAATGTGTTTGCTGGAAAAATATCGCTTTTACACCAAATCTTTATCAATTTATTAGGGATATGTACTTAAAAAATATACCTACTTTGTATGCAACAAAGAGGCCTTCCTTGGCCAGTACACAGTTACAACTCTAACATAGCATACTAAAACCAATGAGCTATATATAACACCCTACACCTAACCCTGTAATTAAGATGTATAAAGCCGCTTACAAGTTTTATATAAGAACAATTTATTCTTGTTTGTTTGACGAGGTCTTAACGGCACCACGACAACGAGGGTCAAATTGTGCCTGAGAATTTAGCTCATTCTAGAGGTAGGAAGGAAAGAAAACGGGGAGTTTGAGAGAAACATGAGAACTAAAGTCAGAAAGCTGGGATCGAGAGAGAAGGTGCATGGGTGAAAAAAACAAAGTAGAGAGAGGGGGATGGGAAGAGGACTAAATATGGCTGTGGAGGGAAACATGATGAAGGAAGGAGATCATTTTATCTGGAGGGTTTTTCTGGAAGAACTCGGCAATTGAAATGTGGAGAGCAAGGGAAATTCTGGGAAGGTTGTATAGGAGGCAAGCAAGGAGAACGTGATGGACTGTGAGGGTGCAATGGCAATTGCTGCAGAGGGCTTGGGGGGAACCAATAAGGAGGTGGAAGTTAGTGAGGTGGGTGTGACCAATTTTAAGATGGGTAATATGAACGTTGCCGACACGAGAGAGGTTGTGAATGGTGGGGTTATTTTTAAAGAACTCCCTAATGGGGGCCATTGCATAAAAGGGACTTTGTGGACCCCAACTCACCTCCTTGCCTGTTTAACACAAAATTTGCCACATCACACTATCTAACAACAGCCTGGAGAAGTATATACTAGGGGTTCAATGGAAGGATGCAGATCCAGAGGTAGACAGCATGACACGACAACATCAGGCAATGGCACAAGCAATAGCAAGGGACAGGGTTAAATGGGGGTCATGTCGTCTTCAATGCTCTTTACGAGTCTGATACTTGAGATTATGATGTAATGTAGGACAAATATCTGTGTACGTGTAAAACTAAGATTAACAAGGCTTTATCAAAAATAAAAACATACCAAGAGTATGGGGTATTACTGAGGGATAACACACATTCCCATCTGCAGGAGAGTAAGTGTACACCCAGCACAATTATCATCTTATCTTAGTACCTCCACTAACAAAGTTGGACGGAGGTTATGATTCTGCCTCTGTATGTTTGTCATCAACATATCTCAAGAACTGACTGGATTGTGATTAAATTTGCTGTGTAGTTTTGCTACTGCTTAAGGAAGAAATGATTACAATTTGGGACATATTGAAACTAGGGGAGGGGCAGAAGTGGAGGGGTGGGGATATTTTAGGGTTGGATTTGTCAAGGCTTAGTTGAAATCTTCCAATGGAGTGTGCTCAACAATGAATTCATGCCATGTAAGGAAATCAAAACAATCAAATTTCTGGACTCAAAAATCATATCAATGGGTTTCTAGTATCAAAGAAAACCAAACTAGAACATCAATGATGTAGTAGCTCAACATATATTTTGGGGTGCCATGGTTTAAGCCTGTTTTTGTTGGTTGGTAGCCAAACGTTTGGGTGCTTTTTGGACAGTAATTGAGTGGCACTTTACATATAAAGAAGAGGCACTTTTGTCAGTTTTTGAAAAGGTGGCGGAATCTTGCCAATGGTTCCTACCTGCCTACTTACATGGTTTGAACATAGGTAGAATTTTAGGGAAGCAAGGGGGCACTTTCCCCACCCTCAATTCTTCTCCAAATGGATACTTTTGTATGGTGATGTGTTTTAGCATAAATTTGTAATCCCCCTCTCCCACACACACACACTTTCCCCCACTTTCAGTAGGCAAATCCCACCTATAAGTTTGAGATGCCACGACCAATGTTGACAATTACCCATTGGGCGAATAGGTAAAAGGCTTCTTTTGAAAATTGCTGCCTTCAAAATTATTGAGGGCTTGCCTTCTCCCACCATGGCCCTTGGAGTCGGTGCCCCTGGTAAAATGACATGCTTTAATTGTGTCAAATAAATACTAAATGTATATAACAACTTTTATGTATTATGTAATATTTGTGAGTGAGTGGATTTCTATTTATTTTTAAGCTTCAAGAATGACCTAGAACAATTTCATATATGTTTCAAAAGGGTGCCTAGAGCGCGGTCCGCCCTCAACTTTCAAAAGGACACCTCCTACCCGGTCCACCAACAACTTTCAATAGGGCACCTCCTGCACTCCTTACTTTAGGGCAAGGGGCAGTGCCCCCACCCCCTGCCACTGTGGTTCCGACATCACTGCAAAGCGCCAAAATCCCCATCTGCCCCCAGGACTCTACTTGCCCCACCGTGTAATGGAGCTCAATATAGACGGTCAAATAGGCCCACAGCAGTGATCCTGGTATCATTTAAAAAAGCTATCATAATTCTTTCAGAAAATACAATTTTTTGATTGGGGTTATGTTGCAGATTTTTGAAAAAAGATGGGTTGAAATAAAGACAATTAAAAAAATGCACAAAATTGAATGAAAAACATTTTTTTTTCTTTCAAAGACTTACTTGCCATACTTCATGACCTTGTTTATGTCTGAACACCCATGAGGAAGTTACAAAGACATCAATGCATCCAATCCCAGTCAAATGTTGACGGCCCCTATCATCAATCATCTTTTTTTAGCAAATGTTGTGCAAAATTTCATGATTTTTAGCTTTATTGAGACCAAAATTGAGCAAAAATCGTAGTTTCTGATCGCAATACAACTGCCGTACACAAAAATAATGTCATAAAGCTTACTACATATTTTTAATTAAAAACAAAGAGCAACTACCCCTTCTTTGTTCACAGTGTAATTTAAGTTTTAAAAATCCCACACACTGAAACATACGCATTGTAGTGTAGCGGTTAGTTAGTGAGATTGCAACGTGTATGGCCTGAGTTTAAAACCCAAAGCAGATGCGCGGCTTTCGTTTTTCGCGAGTAATTACAGCGGTGATTATCAATTGTTTATTTTCATTGTTTCTGCATGTTTTGCTTTAAAAAACAAAAATTGACTGGTATCATTGGAAAGGAAATTTCACAAACAATCTAAATATGTAAAAATATCCTATAGATTCAATATTCACAAAAAATAAAACAAGCTCAAAAAATTGACCAATTTTGAGCTAATTTTGCCAAAAATTGGCATATTTATATTGATATTTTCTTTATTTTGACTAATTCACTGAAAAGTTTATTGTCTTAGCATTCAAATAAACCACACTTGTAGTGATAGAAAACAAAAGAAAAGTTGTGAAAATTAATTTTGAAAAAACAAAAGTTGCACAAAATTGCAGTGATGTTTGGAACAAGCTGGAGATTTATAAGTTTCTCTTATAACAACTACTACTATAAATTAATTGTATGTTATTCAAATTCAAGGTACTTTACCTGAAATTATCCTTTGAAATATCAAAGTAATTTCAACCTCTGATCAGAATAATTTCCTGCCCCCTCCCTAATACAGCATAATGATAAATAAATGACAAATTATGTGTTACTTTTATTTGAAATTGAATTTGTTTTTATAAAGATTGTGTCATTCTCTAATTTTCCCTGAAATAATTTCAACCCCATCCCCCAAAATATGAGATAGTTTTGACTTGGTTTGTCTTCAATTCAACATTGAATGGTGGAGAAGAGGTGGGGGGTGAACCCTATCCCCCAATATATGAGATAGTTTTGACTTGGTTTGTATCTTCAATTCAACATTGAATGGTAAAGTATACAAAATAACTCTCATATTGCATTTAATTACATCATTGATGTAAGAAAATAGCAGCTTCAGTGTTCCAACAGTTTTGTCTAAGATTGTAGCATAATGGATGAGCTTTTCAAACTTACTTGTTTTCAACATGTGTGTGGACAGATTCAGGATGCAAGGGCACCATACGAAATAAAGCAGCTTCATTGCGATGACTCCAACACCAAGTCTGTCAAGAAACAAATACAAGATTGACAACAACTCATAATGGATATGCATTTATTCAAGAGTTGGACTTAATTATCAAATTTCCCACAGTTCTGAATAAAGGTGTCAAAATTCTTCCCACAAAAAATCGTGACAGAAATAATATTAATGTAGTAAATACATCTTAATATGCGTCCCTCTTTCACAATTTAATGTATTATTCATCGCACAATTACACAGGGGACGTTTTTAGAGCACATATTTACCACAGATACTGTTGTTTACTCAAGAATGTATACAAAATAAAATAAATATCATTATATTTCAATAAGAAGAAAAAACTCTAGCCATAAATTCCTGTTTTCCCCCGCAATTATAACTGCCAGAACCGTAGGCTTCTTGCAGGTCTGTATTAATGGGTAATCAACAAGTATTGATGAAAATATTTTCATACTTTTGTTTCTCATATTTTGCTTTATTGCTTTTTGTGATACAAAAATGACCAATATTGTACAATGTTAATATGCAAATATGTTGCAGTACACAAATATCGAATTTAAAGAACAAACAGAAAAAAGTGGAAAACGAATCAAGTTGAAAATGAAAATAAAAAAGTTTTACATGCAAAGTTAAAACACAAGCGTGCAAGTAATCTACAAGTGTGAGCCCAGAGGCTGATTGTTTTTCAATGCCATGAAGTAGGAGATAATAAGTCTGATCTATTACTGCATGCAATATGTTCCTCAACATTAAATGAAAAAGCCATATTGACCTTAAAACAAATCCAAAGTTGTTATTTTTTCTTGCTTCTTACATGTGTAAATAAGATACTTACCATGAAAAAGTAAGAAATTTATGTCGCTAGCTTGTTTATCAAAAAGGCCAAAGAAAACATGAAGCAATATCTTTTTTCAGGAGAAATGGTCCATCAATCATCCACAGTTAATGCACATTATTACCTCAGCCATTATGATACACATCTATTTTTACCACAAACTTTGAAAACTTTTGAAAACAAACTTCTCCCACTAAGACACCTAACACGGATGAGTGATTTCAATCACAAAAGTGCCTTGATTATTCAGCCCTGGCTTTGTGTAATCTTATACACACAAATAGCCCTGGGCTACTTGGATGTGGTCAATCATTGTTTGGAGTGGAAACACAATACACTAAACAGGAAGTCGGGTTGGTAATTGTCATACCTGAGTTTTCAGGATTAACCCAGGTGTCGGGTGCGGGTAGGCTTAAAGATAAACTTTTCAGCATGAATGTCTCTAAAGGTGAGACTGACATCAGGTGGTAAGTAACAGGTGGAAGAAAATTTCCAAAGATGTTTTGTTTTACAAAGTGACACGACCCCCAAAAAATGTTCATATAATTGCTCACAGCCCTTATCTCTCTCTCTCTCTAGGTGCCGTGTCTGGAACAGACATTGGCGATCATGGCTTTCCAGTCACTTCTGTTTAGAGCTAAATGCATAAACTTATTGTTATTTAGGCTGTTGTTGGTAGCCCAGTTGTTTAAGCTTTGGACATATTTAACTCGCTGCCTTTCTCTGCTTCTTTTGCCCTCAATTTTCCCACATACTGCAAGCTGTTCCAACCCACCCTCCTGATAAACATGCCCGAAAAAATTCCATCTGTCTCCTTCTGATGGCATTGAGTAGGGACCTGTCTATGCCTGAAGCTATCAGGAAATTATCATTTGTTTTCCTTTCTGTCCAAGATATTTTCATAAATTATACAGCCCTTATAAAACGTACAAAGGGGACTTGGCAGTAAACTTAACTTAGTAAGAAGTTGATTTGTGCCTAGGATGTAGTGTATACACCAAAATTGAAAGTAAATGACTTTCATATCCACGACCAAATTGAAAGTAAATGACTTTTATATCCATGACCGTATTATGACAATTAGCAAAAATAATGGGCCAATATTTTCGTACTGATGGCAACCCTTTCGTAAGTTTTAGCTTTTGGCTGAGTTTTGAATTCATGCAAATTTTGGAATGTATGACCTGGCAGATAACACAAAATCTGTATGTAATTCTTTAAATTTTTCTTCACTCTTAGTCAGTGAAAATGATGGAAAAGTCTATTCCTGGTAGAATTTGTTTGGGGGTACGACAAAGACTGAAAAAACATTTTGGCCAGCATTTGCTGCACCACTTCAAAGAATAATAACAGACATTTAATAAAAAAGGATTTACAACAGAAAATATCAAGGTCACCCTGTAATACATCACAAAATTTGCATAAAACATGCAAATTGATACCAGACTTAAAAAATAGTCAATGATTATCAAATTTTGATGAAATATTTTGCTACTGTGATGATTTTTAATAGTTTTTGAAGCAATTTAGTTAATGTTGCCTCTACACATCTATATACAGTACCATTTAGAATGGCAGAAATAAAGCATTTTTCTTGAAATTCAGTGATATCATTGAAGGAATCTTCCACGTGTATTGCTGCTTACAATTTTATCCTCAAAATTACACTCTATTGGTTGGGAAACAAATGAAAAAATTCCCCCAGCATTTGATTGGTCAAAGTACTGAAAAAAATCACATTCAGTTAAACTTGGTTTGAAAGGTCTATAAAACCACATGATGCAATAAAAACAGAAACAAAGGTACTTACCGGTCCCCTTTGACCTTCAAACTGCTGACACGCCTTCATTAGGTCACCATCTGATAAACACTCGGGAACAACAAAATATTCAGGTAGTCTGTAAAAGAAATATTAAGAAATAAAAATAATGATCCAGGTTAGTTGTTGTTCTTTGATGTTTAACAAAATGGCGATGTAAACAAAGTCATGTGACCTCGTGACGTCAGCTGAAACACCCTTATTGGAAAAATTTAAGTAAAATAGCAAGAATGATTTAACTTTAGTTTACTAAATAACAGACATACATTTCTAGTATGTTTATTTAGTTCAAGCATTTCAAATGAGCATAATTTCCAATAGGTGCCGATGGGACTTTATAGAAATGACATTTATTGCTGTAATGCCAAATAGACAGTGGATGGGATGAACAATAATTTTTCCACTGCATATGCAAATGAATGACCCAGTGTAAATGCACCCTCCCCCTCTCTTCTCCCTTACTGTTACACCCCATCTCTCTACTTTCCTCCTTCTGATAACCTTATATGAAAAGAAAAACACAACCCCTCAACAGTTATCCCTTATGAGCCCTTAAAAACGTACTCAACTTGATATTTTCCCTTAAAAGTTTGACGGGACCATCGGTCTACCCAGCATCACAAAACGATATTACTGACAGCAAGTACATTCAAATCTCACACACTTTTCAATCTTGTTCTGTAGCACTTTCAACTTAATCTTACATCTATCACCAATTCCTCCATCTCTTTATTCATGATGTACCATTATCTTCCACATAACATGCTTTGCTGTTACCCACATTCCCAACTCCTCTCAAATAGTACCATCCATCCCACCTACATCAAACCATCCCCCATCAACCTACTGCATCATACTTCATTCACCAACCCCATATTCACCTGCCATCTTTCATTCGCCTACCAACTCCCATCCCCAACATACCTGTCATCCCTAATACCCACACAGCATTCTCCCCTGTGTACCTATTATCCTCCATTTACCTACCTTTCCCAATTTTAGGCTTTTGTATTCACTTATGCCTTCTGCATTCACCTACACCCATCTACACTTTTCTTCCTGCCTATCCACCACCCCTTGCATTTTAGAATAATCTTGCACCCTACCTTTATACCCTCTACTGGGCCATGACACCCCCCTTTTACTCATATACCTTCTTCTCACATATCTACCTTCCTCCACTCTAATACCTACTCTCCACTCTAATACCCAACTTATTTACTTCATTTACCTAAGCCTCCTCCACTCTAATATCTACTCTCCACTCTAATACCCAACTCACTTACCTAACCCTATTCTGTGCTTCATGGACGGACAAGACAGGTGGATGGAATTTGTTCTTCTCTTTTATGCACAAATTCCTCCATTATCATTTCAACATAATTAACAGACATTATTTTTAAAGAAACGTTGTTAATGCTGTCAAAGTAAGAGTGCAGTGACCTTAAGGACTGATGTAAAATTGGAATTTTTTTTGTATACCGAATTTGCGTACTCGAACAAAATGATGCAGAAACAACTTACGAATTACACATGAGAAAATCCCTGTTTGCAGTTGTCACCCTTAAACCACTCACTCCCCACCTTAGCATCTCTGTCTGCCAGTCCCCCTGAGATGTAAACAGAGGAGTTTTCCCTATAGACCAATCCATTCCACTTTTGCCTGGCTTTGGAGGTGGGGTTGGGGGTTCTGCGGAAGTTCTACCCCACTCTGTGGTAAACCTGATGTGTGGAACAGGTTGTGAACCAGATTGATTTTTTTTCTTTCTTGGTGCTGCTTTTGGTACTGTAGAGTTCGATCCAGTCCGTTCTGTGTGTGACCATTTGACTGGAAGGCATGGTTTTGGTTTACGGATAAGTTTGACCTGCGAGGTTTCAATGGAGCAGATGGAGATAACGGTGGTTGAAATGAGAATGCAAAGAGAAGCTCTGGGTTACTCGGGTGAGCATGGTGAACCATTGCCGCCATTATCTGCAAAAAGACAAATTCTTATTGTCAAAGAACTTATCGAATGAAGTCCATACCAAATGTATAAAATATTTAATACTGTGGAAGTCTATCCAGACATATGTGATTGGTCTCTAATGAATCATTTTATTGCAAATTAAATAATATTGAATAAACAAAAAATTAATTCCAAATGTATGATATATTTAATACTGTGAAATCTATCCAGACATTTGTAACTTCCATAATAAATCACTTTCTTGCAGTATATTCAGATAAACTAAAACAATCTAATTGTTTTTTCCAGTTCTGTGGTAGTGATTAATTCACACTATTCCACAACATAATTGTTATACTTGGAAGATCATACACTTACAGACTTCACCTCCGGCTTGTGAGTAAACTTAAAGCTGAAGGTGAAAAGCTTGAAGTTCTTCAGACGGATTTCTACCATTTTTGGAGCTGTGCTTCCCACTTTTGGCAAAAGTTGTTTCCTTCGACTGCCTCCCACTGCAAAACAAAGGCAAAAAGACGCCATATACAATCAATACATTCACTACATCACAGGAACTGAAACTATAGCGAGGGAAGAATGTGTGTTGGTCGAAATGTGAATTATGTTCCACATTCAACAGTTGCACCATTGAGATGTCTCTATGGTGAAACAGGAGGTACTTTCGTTAGCAGAAAAACTTATAAGAGAATACTTACATAACACTAAAGCTGTCTGAATGACAGCATGCTCGACTATTCGAAGTTGCAGGGGGAGTGCACTATTTGCAGGAAGTAAGCACTTAATTATCACGTAACTTCCAGTGTGATAAATTTTGATAACAAGCTAAGCTTCAGGGAAGTCCACTTACAGTATCTAATTCTTTGTTTTTATTTCCCATGCCATCAACCTATGCAGTGGTGTTGGTGTGTTAATGTGGGTATGAGTGTGTGTAAGAGTGTGACACTTTGCTTGTAAACACAATATCTCATTTATTCACTTCTGAATAATGCTTATTTATCAAATGATGACATACATCTAATAGGCACTGCAAATACTGTAGCAAAGTATGAAATATCAATAGCGTGATGAATTCCACCTGAAAGTCATCAATCCCCCTCCAATGCCATCTATTCATTCCTCCCTCATAACATCCTTCCCTCCATACCCAATGCCAACCATCCATCCATCCCTTCCTTCGTGATGCCATCAATCACTCACCAATGCCATCCATCCCTCCCTCCCCCGATGCCATCCACCTCTTTCTCCTTCCCCAATGCATCTACCCATTCCTCACCGATGCCATCCATCCCTCCCTCCCTCCCCCAAAGCCATTCACCTCTTTCTCCTTCCCCAATGCATCTACCCATTCCTCACCGATGCCATTTATCCCTCCCTCCCCAATGCTATTCATTCCTACCCCCCAATGCCATCCATCCCTACCTTCCAGATGCCATCCATCCCTACCTTCCAGATGCCATCCATCCCTCCTTCCATAATGCCATTTATCCGTCCGTCCTGATGTAATAATCCCATCTTGATGCCATCCAACCCTCCCTCCCTCCTGATATCATCCATCCCTCCCTCCATTCCTGATGTCCATCCCTCCCTCCCTCCCTACCTGATGCCATCCATTCCTCCCTCCCTGATGCCATCCATCCCTCCCTCCCTGATGCCATCCATCCCTTCTTCCCTCCCTGATGCCATCCATTTCCTCCTCCCTGATGCCATCCATCCCTCTCTGATCCATCCCTCCATCCCTGATGCCATCCATCCCTCCCTCCCTGTTATCATCCATCCCTCCCTCCCTCCCTGATGCCATCCATTCCTCCTTCCCTCTCTCATGCCATTCATTCCACCCTCCCTCCCTGATACCATCCATCCCTCCCTGGTGTCATCCATCCCTCCCTCCCTCCCCTGATGCTATCCATCCCTCCTCCCTTCCTCCCTAATGCCATCCATTTCTCCCTCCCAGATGCCATTCATCCCTCCCTCCCAGGCCACCCCAATGCTATCTATCTCTCCCCTCCCCACTGTCATCCAACCATTCCTCCCTGATACCATCTAGCCTTCCCCCACTGTTGCCTTCCATCCCTCCCCATCACAATTGCCATCCATTCCCTCCTGATGCCATCCCTCCCTCCCTGATGCCATCCATCCCTCCCTCCCTGATGCCATCCATCCCTCCCTCCCTGATGCCATTCGTCCCTCCCCAATGCTATCCATCCCTCCCTCCCTGATGGCACCTAATGCCATCCACCCCTCCCCTCCCAGATGCCATTCATCCCTCCCTCCCAGGCCTCCCCAATGCCATCTATCTCTCCCCTCCCCACTGCCATCCATCCATCCCTCCCTGATACCATCTATCCTTCCCCCACTGTTGCCATCCTTCCCCCACTGTTGCCATCCATCCCTCCCTATCGCTATTACTATCCATCCCTCCCCATCGCTATTACCATCCATCCCACCATCCCTGATGCCATACCTCCCTGATGACATCCATCCCTCCCTCCCTGATGACGTCCATCCCTCCCTCCCTGATGCCATCCATCCATCCTTCCTTCCCTGATGACATTCCTCCCTCCCCAATTCTATCCATCCTTCCCTCCTGATGGCACCTAATGCCATTAAGATCCTTATATTCAATTTCTAAATTCTAAGTGCCAATTCTGATAGTGCAATGAACACTTCTGAAATTAGTCAAAGAAGCACATCTCGTTGTTGAATGAATGCAAAAAATGTTGATTAAATAACTGGCCACCTGTATGTAGTACATTGGTAGAAGTTATTTGCGTACTTAAAAGAATGAAAAGAGTAATCAATGGTCTACATGTATGTCCCTTCTTAAATGTAAATTGCATACTATGTTTGTTTGTTTGTGCTCATACATCAGCAATTTTTCATAGGTGGCACGCGGGCCAAATCTGGCACACCAAAAAATCCAATCTAGGCCGCGAACAATAGTCATAGAGGAAAAAAATATATAGTAAGTCGGCAGATCAAATTGCAAAATCTCGTTTATTTTGGGTTTTTCCAAGGCAGATCAGCGCACTACAACATCGCGGCTTATCAAATAAAATGCTATCTGTAGTTCCGCTATAAAAAGGGCAGACTCGCGGCGTGTCAAAGGAAGGTGGATAAAAGAACCACCAACACCTAGCGTACATCCTTATCGTGCGTGCACTCAGCTTGTTTGTTCTCAGGGATTGTTTTGACGGGTTTTGTTTGTCACGTGATGCTGGGTTTGCCACTTGATTAGCCGCAGCCTGAGGCTGTTGTCAAATGGTGGACCTTAGAAAAATTTGATTAAGAAACTGTGTCATACATAAATAGGTCAGTTAATATAACAACTCTATTAATTAGCAGTTAATTAGCAAATTAGCAGTCAACTTAAACAATTAAGGTGAAGTCTAATAATTTCAACTAAAAAATCTTAAAAACAATATTTCAGATATTTTAAAACTTTTCTTTTCAAGCCTAATCATTTGTTATTTTGGTTACCATCTATGACACTGCAAATTTTAATTCAGACATTATGCACATTCTATATATTTGTTCCACTTTAAATAATGTACATTTTCAAATGACGACAAGCTTTTTATAGACCTTGCTCCCCCAAAAACTTTAACCAATGCCGAGGCAGAAACGGATGCCAACACCAAGGTAAGTAGAATAGCTCCTACTATTTTTCGAATAGTCGAGCTAAAAATTATTAAAAAAAACTTTCAACACAACAGAGGAATACATATACACTACTTTGGCAGCAATGTTATTTATTTCCCAATTTCTATTAAGTGGCGTACTGTGGGAATTTGTTGTAATCCTACCTTAACATGTCTACCATCAAACAAACTGATTATCAATTTATGACATAAGTATCATTTCTACTAATCTTAAATCTACATTTACTGAAACCCAACAAAAACATGTACAAAAATACATGTACAAAAATACTTTTGTATCAGGAAGCTATGTCCACATGTTGTTTGTCTTGGTGCAGTGCCAATCTTCTCAAATTTCACTGCAAATATTAAGCTTTTCCTTCAAGTGCAATCCAATACAACACTCTTTATGAACACTTTCATTTTGTTCTGGCAATAAGAATGCTTTACCCTCGAAAAGGTAATGCTACCATATGACCTAACAACACGACACACATCTCTCTCTAGGTAAATCCAAGCCTCGAGGGCATATAGAACTGGTGCTTATACCTGGTTTCCTAATGCTAAGCGGATGAGATGAGAGTAATCGATTCCCCTGGATGGGACACCAGTCCATTGCAGGTTAACTTCCCAGCTGAAACTGGTACTCATTTTACAGCTGAGTAAACTGGACTGAATGAGATAAAGTGTCTTGCTCAAGGACACAGCACAATGCACTGGCTGAGATTCGATCCTGGTACCTTTAGTGTACGAGACCCACGCCCTAACCACTGGGCTACTGCACTCCCTAGATACATAGCTACTGCTTATTAAATGAGGTGTCTTGCTCACTGACACCTGGCTGAGATTCGATCCTGGTACCTTTTGCGTAGGAGACCAATGCCCTGACCACTGGGCTACTGCACTTCCTAGATACATCGTTACAATTAATTCAATGTGGTGTCTTGCTCACTGACACCTGGCTGAGATTCAAACCTAGTTTCTTTCGGTATGAGACCGACGCCCTAACCACTGGACTACTGCACTCCCTAGATACATTTCTACTGCTAATTAAACGAGGTGTCTTGCATTAATATTTCTATTGAATTGCACCCGTTGTTAAATAATAATCAAAAATACACCTGATTTCCTCATTTTTGATATTCGTCCTAAGTCTTTTTACTGTACATTGGATTCATACAAATATCACACTGTATCTACAGGTAGCACAGAGCTATTCAAGTTTCAGTCAAAATTCCCATCTTGTCATTTAAAGCCAGATCTGCCAGTTCTCTCCAATACTAACATACCCAGAGGTTACTTCTCCTCAACACACTATAAATCTTGGCAATACATTCAAACATATCTCTGCTCTCCCATACTTCACACCTTGGTTACTTCCTCCTGTTTGGCATGGCAATACACCCCATAACTTCACACTAATCTCTCCTCTCCTGCCACTCTTCCAAACCCAGTTCCTTTTTCTCTATGATACGTTAACATGCACTGGTCAGTTCTTTATTGTGTGGGGTGCATAGTAAGACCTTGAAGGTCTGTGGACATGTAACAATTTCTATATTGGTTTAAACAAGATCAAAATCTGAGCAGATCAGTTTTTGAATTTTGAAGAGGAAAAAAATTGTGAGTATGACTGAGCAGAAAGCTTAAAATCATTTTGTAATTCTTTAAGTTTCTTTTCTAAATCGTAGTGACACAGACACGAGGGGTCACTGGGGAGGGGCACGACCCCCCCAATGCTTTGTAATATATTCTTAAAGTGTGCACACATTTCACAAGCTATTGCACCTTTGACAGTAATTGGGGGACACTTTTTATTTTCAAAAAGGACCCTTTTGTCATTTTTGTTAGAAAAGTGGTGGGCACATTCCTTCTAGCCCCCTCCTCCTCATACACCCGTGGCATTGTTATTCCTTACCCTGGTTTATAGTCTCTATGCTTGTCAGTGGAATGTCATTATCTTTGAACAGCTTGTTCCTTTGATCCAATTCAATCTGTGGAGATAAAATGAGGTCATAGAACTTATCAACAAATCAATTGAAAAATATGATTAAAAATAAATAATTAATGATTTTTCAAACGGAACACCTCAATGTACATTTACCATCATTATTTTTCAAAAAGTAGCAATTTTGTTGGGTAGTCAGGGTTAATTAATCCAAACATTTTTTTAAAGGATGGCCTCATCTCTTTCCAATCCTAGCTTTCTGCACTCATCTACCATCTGTGTCCAAGTACAATTTCCTTCTTACCCATTCACCCATGCAGCACTCCTTGCCGGACTGCACATACCTATCCTATACCCCCATCTTCCTTCCTACCTATCCACTATTATACTCAGTCAGGACACCAACTTTTTACTCATAATCACTTTCTTTACTGTACCCATCCTCCACACATCTACTCATCTCCTGCACTTATCTCCCCTCCTTCCACTCATCTCCCCTCATCTCCTGCACTCATCTTCCCTCCTTCCACTTATCTCCTGCACTCATCTCCCCTCATCTCCTCCACTCATCTCCCCTCCCTCCAATCATCTCCTGCACTCATCTCCTGCACTCATCTCCCCTCCCTCCCTCATCTCCCCTCCTTCCACTCATCTCCTGCACTCATCTCCTGCACTCATCTCCCCTCCCTCCCCTCATCTCCTGCACTCATCTCCCCTCATCTCCTGCACTCATCTCCCCTCCCTCCACTCATCTCCCCTCCCTCCACTCTCTCACCTACCCATAAAAAGTATTTCATAGTCATTTAAGGAATATTCCCATGTTTTTTTGTAACCTTTCATAAGAGAACAATTTCAGAAACAATTTAGTACAAAAATTATGTTGATATATTTTGTTCCAATAAATAATAGGGGATATTCAAAAAGTTTAAGCATTTCATTAAATTCTATCATCTTTTTTATTAGTAAAACCTGCTAGAAAAATAACTTGATAAAAGTTAGGTATTTATATACATTGCCAAATATACCTAATTCAATTACTCTTGGAAAATTGTTTGAATCATACTGAAACAACCAATTAATTTTCAAAGAAATACATAAACATTTGCAATGGAATTGTCTCTATGACATCATCAAACACGAATTCATCATACTGTACAAAAACTTTACAATGCAATTGGAAATCTTTCAAATTCCATATCTCCTGAACAGAATATGATATCAACCTAATTTTTGTACCAAATTGGCTCTAAAGTATGCTCTTTCAAATTAAATTGTACAAAAAAACCATGGGAATATTCCTTTAAAAGCAGTCCTTGTCTCTATCACTTCCTTTTCAAACTGCCATAAAGCCATCTAATACAATTTCTACCCATTTTTCCAAGTTTATTTAATGTGAGTCTCTGTTTATCAATTTCCTTTCAAGTCATACATTAAATAAACATTTTTATATTCTCTCTTCAATCTCTCATCAAACCAGTATATTCCACCCAACATTACATTCCTATAAAACATAACATTCTTCCTGTGAATTAGTACACCATTATATATTATTTTTCCTATCAGACCAGACAAAATAACTATCTATGACAGACTTTTTTTTCAAGTTCATTTAATGTGAGTCTCTGTTGTATAAATTTCCTTTCAAGTCATACATTAAATAAACATATTTATATTCTCTCTCCAAGGGTATAAATCTATATAGTTGTATCAAAAGTATATGGCATATGATAACACCATTCCCCACCAGCATTTTATCATAGATGGCCAGCTAACTTGAATGGTTGACCTGAACAAATACAATCCATGAAACACCATTAATAATGAAATCGACTATGCAGTTAAAGAAACATTCAACTTAAGTTCTATCTTTTGTCTACTAAAAGACTAGGGGAAGTCAAAAAGACTGTGTATTCATGGGGAGGGGGGAAGTCAAAAGTGGGGGTGGAAGGCGGGGAAAAAGCATGCTAAGATGCAAAAAATCACCATAAAAATGATACAATTTCAAAGAAAAAAAGTGGGGGGCAAGTGCAACTACGATTCAAATAGAATTCCACTCTTCTTTTTTCAGCGCCATTTAGCAAATGAACTGATCTGAATATATCAATTTCTAATTGAAGAATAAATAACTACAATCTAGTAAAGTACAGAGGAGGTGTATAAGACAATCGAATACGAACTGTCTGTTGCTGTAACCGTGACTAATTTAACCTTATTCCCTGCTGACAGGCCATCTTGGAAGTAGTCAATTATCAACTCAAGACTGTTTCATTTCTCAGCAATATTCACTAAGATCAAGCCATTGGGAGAGAAGGAGACAGAATCACTAAGGGCTGTCACGGGCTGGTTTCCGCTAGGAAACCTGTGACATGGGGATGTCCTGAGATGGAGAGGGAGGGAAGGACAATGAGTGCAAGATGCTAAATAAATAGGATGGATCAGGTGCATGGGCAAGACTTGAACCTTAGCTTAGTGGTCAAAGCAAGTCATCCCACATGACAGAGTACAATATAATAAACAAAATTTGGGTAGAAATGACTAAAATAAGATTAGCTGTCAGAGCAGCAGTAGCCGCAGCAGCAGCCGCCGCCGCCGCAGCAGTTGCCGCCGCTGCAGTCGCCGCCGCTGCAGCAGCAGCCGCCGCCACCGCCGCCGCAGCAGCAGTAGTTTTTTTCCTGAAATTCTTTGGTTTACAATTGTTTATGATAGGAAAGTACTAAAACAGAATTTAACAAAGTACAATTTACGACTTGGAAGAAATCTCATGGGGCCTGGAAGTTAGTGTGCTAAATAACAAACAATAAATAAACAAGAACTCTTGGAAGGACAGTATGTTCGACTATTCAAAGCTAGTATAGAGAATGGGCTTATAGAGGAAAGTATATACAGAAATAGGGTAGCAGGGGCTACTTGAGCTTTGAAAGATGCACTTTCATTTTCATTTGCAATACAAGCTTCAAAAAATCTTCAAGTTTTCCCAGACATTTTAAAACAAAAAAATAGCTCAAGGTTATCTTACCCAGTAACTCAGAAAAAATGTAAACTCAGCAGTCTTTATAACTACAACAACTCTTTTAGTTCTATCAATTAAATAACAAAGAAAGGAGAGGCCCTGACTTGCAAATGTCTATAGAAGAATGCCATTCAACCCCCTTTCTAACCTGCACCCTCCCCCAGCCCATACACATTCCCAGAACTACATCCTGGATTGTAATACAACTTCCAATTTAAGAAAATATGCGTGTCAAACAATGTCAAGCAGCACGAAAAATGTACAATAAGATTAAAGCAAAATTATGCGAAACAATACTGCTTAACGTATGACAAACTAAACATTGGAAACAATACAAATCCCCTCCCTGCTAATAATGCATATTCCAGACTGTCTCACATTCCCATCCCAACCTGTCCCAACTGTCATCCCACGTCTATACTCCATGGAATCACACCTGAAAACCTGATATTGTATGTCATTCCACCACTTGCATGACCCACCTGCCATCACAACTGAAATCCAGATGACATTCCACTACATGCCATTCCAACCTGTCCCACATGTCGACCCACCCTGTTCCACTTGCCAACTGACCCTGTTCCACATGCCAACCGACCCTGTTCCACATGCCAACCCACCCTGCCCTACATACAATTCCACCCTGTCCCACATGACTTTATCCAAATTCCGTCAGCTACTTTATCATCATGTCATCTTCTACCACACATTCTGCTTATTGTTTATATTTCTCAAACCCCTAATTTAACATTCTTTACAAGTGAAGAAACTTTTATATGCTTCTTTATTTATGGCAAGACAAACATTTGTATTGCTATTCATGTCAGGAATATCAATATGATAACACTAGAAATGTGAAGTTAGAAAGTCATAAGCCATATATTTTTGATCTCAGGTCAAACACATTGCAGCAAATGCACACTATACCTAACCATTAAGTGTGAACAATGCTCTTCACATATACTGTATGATCATTTGTTTTAGCAAAATCATCATACCCCATTTAATTCAAGAGATACCACATGTAAAATATTTTCATTGCTATGCAAATGAGCTAATTAGTATGCACACACAATCCCCCAATCATGCTCAAGTGAACAGTACCAATGCCCTCTACCAATGAACCAAATAACAAGTTATTACTTCAGCTTAAATATTTTGTATGCAAGTCTATTGTTAAGCAAATAACCTACTTAATGTGCACACTACACCTCACCATTGAGTGTAGACAATGCTCTTCACATAAATGATCATTTGTGTGATACAAAATCTCCACTCCCACTTTAATTTAAGAGATATCATAGATACAAATATTTTCATTGTTATGCAAATAGGCTAATTAGTATGCACACACAATCCCCCAATCATGCTCAAGTGAACAGTACCAATGCCCTCTACCAATGAACCAAATAGCAAGTTATTATCTAAGGTTAAATATTTTGTACGCAAGTCTATTGTTATGCAAATAACCTACTTAATGTGCACACTACACCTCACCATTAAGTGTAGACAATGGTCTTCACATATATGATCATTTGTGTAAAACAAATTTTCTACTCCCACTTTAAATTAAGATATACCACATGTACAAATATGTTCATTGCTATGCAAATAAGCTAATTAGTATGCACACACAATCTCCCAATCATGCTCAAGTGAACAGTACCAATGCCCTCTACCACTGAACCAAATAGCAAGTTATTATCTAAGGTTAAATATTTTATGTGAAAGTCTAGTGTTATGCAAATAACCTACTTAATATGCACACTACACCTCACCATTAAGTGTAGACAATAGTCTTCACATATATGATCATTTGTGTCAACAAAATCCCCACTCCCACTTTAATTTAAGAGATATAGAAACAAATATTTGTATTGTTATGCAAATAAGCTTATTAGTATGCACACACAACCCTCCCCCATCATGCTTATTTGAATAGTACCCATATCCTCTACCCTTGTGCCAAGTCACATGAATGTACATCATTCATAATTTAAGTTATGAGCTCATGAATTTTAAATGATTTTTTTTACGAAAGTCTCTTGTTATGCAATAACCTAATCAATATGCACACTTCACCTCATCATTAAGTGTAAACAATGCTCTTCACATATATGATCATTTGTGCAAACAAAACCCCACATCCACTTTAATTTAAGAGATATCATAGATACAAATATTTCATTGTTATGCAAATAAGCCAAATAGTATGCACACACAACCTCTAATCATGCTCACTTGAACAGTACCCTTATACCAAGTTACATGAATGTACACCATTCATATAAACTTAAACTTTTTATACAAACTTTTCCAAAACTTTAACCTGACAAAATTTTCATTGTTATGCAAAAAGCTTTAATCACAACTCTCTAATCATGCTCATTTGATTAGTACCCATGTCCTCTACCCCTACACCAAGTCACATAATTGTACACCATTCATAACTTAAGTTAACCAAAACTTTAGGGGTAGTAGAATAGCTCTACTATTGTTCAATTAGTTGAGCTAAAAACTGAATCCAAAATACTTACAATCTTGACATTGGGCTTGTTTGCAGGAACAAAGCTGACTTTGAAATTGGTGCAGAAGAGTGAACCAGAGATCCCCCTATTCTGGCCGCTAAATGTGTCAAACTTCAGGACGCTGCGAGCCTTAAATATGATTATCTCTCCTAAAATGATAAAATATAGAAGAAAAAACAGACTGTCAGAAATAAGCTGGATAAAATAACTATAAAAGTATTTGTGGCACCAGCAAGTTAATACTTATATTTGAAATAGAATCACACACTTTGAATTTTTTTTCTTTTTATATTCACCTTTTTGTATACTTTTGTTCCTAACTTATTTCTATATATCGGTGATTCTTAATAGACGGCCCGCGGGCCAAATCTGGCATGCCAGACAAACCATTCTAGCCCACGGACAATAGTCATTATATAATGTAATACAGTGCATTGCATGTAAGATCAATCTGAATGAGATCGGTAAAAAATGGCAAAATACTCCTTTATTGTGTTTTTTTTAGGCCTGTAGGCAGATCAGCTCACTAAAACATGCGGCTTATCAAACAAAATGTAATCTTTAGTTCCGCTATAAACTAGGCTGCTGCTTGTCAAAGGAAGGTGGATAAGAAAACTGCTGACAACTGATGTACATTCATCTAATCGCGCACGCTCTCAACTTGTTTGTTTGTATTCAGGGATTGTTTTGACGGGTTTTTTTGTCACATGACGCTGGTTTTGCCACGTGATTGGCCATGGTCTGAAGCTGTTGTGAAATGATGGCTCTTCAAAAACTTTAATTAAGAACCCTTGCTAGATATCATCTACAAAGTTCAAAAAACTTGTAGAGACATTAAATCTAGCTTTTCCTTTTTACTTGAAGTACAGTAAACTTGGGTGATATTGAACATCATACTATATCAATACATCACCTGATAAATAATCAAATAATCAAAATATTGATATGCAAATTATATGACCTCATACTTCAATCATAGTTATACTGTTCTGTACAAGGTCATCTCATCTCAGCACTTTTTTGTGTAAACAAACATAAATCATTGCAAAATATGTACATAAATCTTCAAATAAACATCCATTATGCTTAAAAAAATATGTTTACATGGTTTCTTTCAATTTAGTCTATGTTTCATGTATTATCTCCTGAGCCTGATGATAATTTTTAGGGTCATATCAATATATTGATGTATGTATATATATATATATATATATATATATATATATATATATATATATATATATATATATATATATATATATATATATATATATATATATATATATATATATATATATATATATATATATATATATATATATATATATATATATATATATATATATATATTGATATGATATATATATATGAATATATATATATATATATATTGATATGACCCTTAAACTCAATATTGAGTCAATATCAATATATCAATACATCGCCAAAGATTAAAGTACAGTATGATAACTCCAACTTGGAGGTGAATGGCAGAGAAGGAGAGAGATGCTTGGATGGGGGAGCTGGAACCAAGTGAGTGAAGTGGCACAAGACTGGAAGAGATGGATCTCTGTGCTGAAGGACCTCCACCATTTGAAGAAAAGGGAGCAGTGAGTGAGTGATGATAAACTCATCGGACTAAATTTCACATCTTCAAAAACAATCCCAAATTATTTTTTTTTAAATGAATCCAAACATTTATTTTGTTATTAATAACATCCATGGATGGGAGCTGCCCACAGGTCACAGCTGCATAGCAATTAGGGTATGATATATTTTTAAATTCTTTTATCAAATTTACAAGCTTATTAGAAATTACATTTTCCTTACAATTTTTTCTACATTTTTCTATGATTTTTTTTTTGTACATGATATTATTGAAAAACCCCATAAAACTTCATTTTATTTAACCCTTAAAGTCCAAGGACTTAAATTTTCAACAAAAAAATTCTTTCAAAATTATTTTCAGAACATTACTTTTGCTTTGTATCACTACAAGTTTGGTTTATATAATTGTTAAGACAATAATCTTTTCAATAAAAAAAAGTCAAAATAAAGAAAATATCAACATAAATATGCAAATTTTAGGACAAGTTAGGCCATTTTTTTTTTTAGCTTGTATTTTGTTTTGTTTTTGTGGCTAATGAAAATGGAGTTTTTACAGATTTAGATTGTTTGTGAAATTTTCTTTCCAATGATACCAAACTGAATTTCTATTTCAAAGCAAAACCTGCAAAAACAAATAAAAAAAATAAAATAATAATACTGATCACCACTGTAATTACTTCTGAAAAACAAAAGCCATGCACCTGGTGTGGTATTCAAACCCGCCGGGGCCCACACAGTTATCCCACACATTACCGCTAGACTACAATGCGTATGTCCTAAAATGAGGATTTGTTTTGATACTTAAATATTGGCATGATTAAAGAGGGGGTAGTTGCTCTTTTTGATTTTGCCTTTTTAAGGTAATTTCGCATAGGTGGGTTGTAGCATGCTTTGATTTTTCAAAATTTTGGTCTCAAAAGGGTGGCATGATTTTTTCAACTTTTGCCAAAAAAGATATTGATGATAGGGAGGGACAGTCAAAATTAGGTGGATGTTGTGTTTGTAAGTTCATCACAGGTTTTCAGGCAAAAGCAATTTTTGGCAATTAAGTTTTGGTAAAAATCTTTTTTTGTTCAAAAAATTTTTATTTCAACCCATCTTTTTTCAAAAATCTTCAACATAACATATAACATAACCCCATCAAAAAGTTTAATTTTCTGAAAGAACTATTTGAGCTCAGCTTTCAAATGATACAAGAATCACTGCTGTGGGCCTATTTGACAAAGTAAAATATTTTTGAGAAATCTATGTCAAATCAGTCTTGTCACAACCAATTGGAAACAAGGGTTTAAAGCATTTCAGGAAGATGAAGAAAAAAATATATATATACAAAATTATATAGAAATACATTGTGTGCCAGAGTATGTAGGCTGGAAGGTTCAGCCTCCATCTAACCCCTTTAACCATGGGGTTAACTTAAAAATGGAATAAGCTTTTTAAAAATGTTTTTGTGGTTGGTTTCTTTTTAATCATATATCTTGCTAAAATTCTTGACTTTGTCTCCTTTAATATAAACAAATTTTTAGACACAGTAAGTCGAAGGAATGTCCAAGATCTCTATGTCTGCCAGGGACGATCCTACCCTTGATGAATATCAATTTTTTGCGGCTTAATGAATAACTGTAAGTAGTTCATTTATGGCACGTATGGGCATCTGAGTTTCTCTTGTTGCCAATTATCTGAAAAATTTGGTTTAATTTTTCAAATATTCAGCTAATTTTCCAAAAAAGACACGTTCAATTTTCTGGAAAAATTTGGGTAAAAAGTTCTAAAGTTTTTCTGGGAAAAGAGAAATTCCAAAAGAGGGATAGAAAGTCACATACAGCTGCCGTCCTCCTTCAAACTATTGTGAAACACGTTTGATTTCAATTAATAGATTTAACAAAAGAAAATTATGGGAGTTATTCTTAGTAATAAATATCATAAATACTTCCATAGTATTTGATTTTAGTAAAATTTGTTGCTATTTGCTTGATTTTAATACTATTTGAGCATATGCTGCCTATACTCTAGATAGTCACTTGGTGCTTCATATTTTCTTATAAACCTGAAGTCACCACGACAACGAGGGTCAAAATGTGCCTGAGAGGCTAGATCATTCTAGAGGTAGGAAGGAAAGAAAACAGGGGGAGAAATACAAGAACCAATAGTCAGTAAGCCGGGATCAAGACAGGAGGTGCATGGGTGAAAAACAACAAAGTAGAGAGAGGGGGGTGGAAGAGGAGGACTAAATATGGTAATAGAGGGAAGCATGATGAAGGAAGGAGTTAATTTTATCCGGGGTTTTTTCTGGAAGAACTCGGCAATTGAGTAGTAGGGAGCGAGGGAAGCTCTGGGAAGGTTGTACAGGGGGCAAGCAAGGAGAACGTGATGGACTGTGAGGGTGCAAAGGCAATTGTTGCAGAGGGGTTGGGGGGAACCACTAAGGACGTGGGAGTGAGTGAGGTGAGTGTGACCAATTCTAAGACTGATAGAGCCAATAAGGAGGTGGGAGTGAGTGAGGTGGGTGTGACCAATTCTAAGACGTGTAATATGAACATTGTTGACACGAGAGGTTGTTGATGGTGTGATCGGAATGGGAGAGTTTGTTATTAATTTGGAAGTCCCATGAGGTTTGCCAGCAGTCACAAACAAGGGAAGCGATAAGCGGTTTGATGTCAGAAAGGGTTTTTGGAAATGGGGTAGGGGGAGGTTTGAGAGCAAGCTTAGCGGCTGCATCAGCCCTGTCATTGCCAGAATGCCAACATGGCTGGGTATCCAGAAGAAAATAATACTTTTCCTGCAGAGAGTGGGCAAAAGGAGATTCCGGAGGAGGAGGTGGGATGTGAAGTTATCCCATTTAAGATTGAGTAAAGAAGTAAAAACAGCCTTGGAATCGGAGAAGATGGCAAAGTGGCTGAGCAGAAGGTACTCAATAAAGTTGAGGGCGACGAGGATGGCCTTTGCCTCGGCTGAAAAGATGGAGGAGTAGTCGGGAAGCCTGCTACTGAGGGTGAAGTCTTGGATGACAGCAGCAGCAGCTGTCTTGTCGCCTTTCTTGGAGCCATCAGCATGGATGGAGGTAAAGTTTGAGAGTTGGTCTTTGATCTGGTTGTGGAGATTGATGAAGAGGTTAGGGTAGGTTTGGGATTTATGCCAAGATGAGAGGTCTAATCTAATGCACAAGCCGAAGGGAGGGGAACAGGTTTTAGTCCTATCAAAGAGGGTGGAGAAATTGGGGTACCTTATGAGGTTGTAAACAGGGTTCTGGGTGTTGGTGAGGACTCTAAAAGCATAGGAGAGGCTAAGTTTTTTTCATCTAAGTAGAAAGGGGGTTCATTGGCTTCAACATGAAGGCTGGTGATTGGGGAGGTCCTGTAGGCACCCAGACAAAGCCTGAGGGCTTCATTTGGGATGGTGTTGTTGTGGTTGAGGTATGAGTCAATTTTTCACAAGAGGAAATCTAGGGGAAGAGTAGAAGATGGTGAAGTTGTCCATGTAGATGATATTGGGGCCAAGGTTGTCCGCGATGTCAATAATGCTCAGGTTGAAGAGAGTGGGGGAGAGGATGCTGCCCTGGCGGACGCTCTCTTCTTGGGGGTACAGGTTGGAGAGGGTGTGGCCAATACGAACTTGGAACTGCCTGGGTGAGAGAAAGTTTTGAATCAAGATGGGGAGGTGGCCTCTGAGGCCGATGGTGTAAAGTTTGCGGATAATGCCGTATTTCCAAGTAGTGTCGAAAGCTTTCTCGAGGTCGAAAAAGATGACAACGAGGTGTTCCTTTTTTGCAAAGGATTCCCAGATAGCGGTGTTGAGCATAATCAACTGGTCTAGGGTATTGCAACGTTTCCGGAAGTCACTTTGGTAAGGAGAGAGGATTCTGTTGGTCTCAAGGAACCAGTTTGGTCTCTGGTTAATGATCATTTCCATACTTTTACAGAGACAGCAGGTGAGGGCGATTAGGCGGTAGCTGGAGGGGTCGGTACTGTCCTTCCCCGGTTTAGGGATGGGGGTGACAATAGCTGTCCTCCAGATAGGGGGAAAGATGTGTGAGGACCAAATGTGGTTGAGGATGGTGAGTAGGGTAGTGGTGGCCTTGTTGGGGAGGTATTTTAGGAACTGGTAGGGGATGTTATCTGGGCCCTTGGGAGGTGCAGCCAGCATCTTGGATGGCTTGCTTTAATTCAGAAAGGGTGAGAGGGGTGCTGTAGCTCTCGAAGTTGTCGGAGGGAAAGAAGATACTCCAGGCTTCATCGCGAGCTTTTTTGGTTTTAAAAGCATTGGGATAGTTGACTGAGGACAGACGGCAAGGTGGTTAACGATGTTCTTTTTCGTGGTGAGAAGATTACCATTTCAGGAGAGATGGGGGATGGGAGGCTTGCCCACCCTGCTGTGGAAGCTGTTAACCATTCTCCAAATCTTCTTAGTGGGGGTGTTGGTGATGAGAGAAGAGATGAAGTTGTTCCAAGTTTTGGTTTTACTAGCCTTGATAGCACGCCTGGCTTCAGCACAACTGATGCGAAAGAGGTTGAGGTTGTGGGTGGTCAGGTAAGTTTTGAAGTTCCTGAGGGCCCTTTTCCTGTTCTTGATGGTGGTTTGCAGTCATCAGAGGAACCAGGGGTTAGGGGAGAGGGGGTGATTAGGGGTTTGAGGTTTTGAGAATAAAGCAGGTGGCAATGTTGATAAGGATGTTACTGAAGTTTGACATGGGATCCTCACCCTCGAGGAGATGGGGAAGAGGTGCGAGTCACAGGGGTTTCAAAAGGGGCCAGTCAGCCTTCTTGAGGTTCCATTGGGGGTGTGGTCAGTGGGGTTTGAAGGTTGGAGTGTATAAAAGAGAGTAATGGTCACTACCACAGAGATCAGTGTAACCTTCTAGCTAAAATTAAGGAGGTTGGGAGAACAGATAGACAGGTCAATACAGGTAAGCGAGCCTGTGGCGGGGTGAAGGTAGGTCGGGGAGTTAGTGTTGAGCAAGGAAAGGCTGTGCTGTCGAAGAGCGTTTTGACTCTGGGGTTGGTGGTACTGGAGCCCCACAGAGGGTTGTGGGCATTGAAGTCACCAAGAATGTTGAAGGGGGGAGCTGAGGGATGAGGTTGTTAAGGCTGGTTGGCTGAATGTTGGCATGGGGGGGATAGATATTGCAAAGAGTGAAGGTTTTGTGGAGGGAGATAGACATACAGATGGCCTGAAGGTTGGTGTGCACTAGAACAGGGCTGTGTGGGATATCGTGTCTAATGAGAATGAAGATGCCTCTACAGGCCCTGTCGGCTCCACTTGATGTTTGTGATAGCAAGCAAATTTGTTAAGGGAATAATGGTCAGTGGTTTTCAAGAAGGTTTTTTGTAGGCAGAAGACGACCGGGTTGAAGGTGGTGGCCAGAAGGTCAATTTCTTCAGAATTGGCTATAAGGCTCCTTATGTTCCATTGTAAAATGTTGTGAATGTTATTGTAATCGTTTATGTTGCATGCCATAAGGTGGCTGGGAGTTACCTTGAGGAAAATTTGTTGGGTCTGAGTTGGCTTATTTTTTCTTTGGATCTGTCCCAGTTTCTTTAGGAGCGGTTGTTTTTGAAAGTTGGATGAGAAGTATGTTCGGTAATGGAACAATCCATGTTCTCTTCGTGTCTTATGTGTGGGTTTGGATGGTGGGCTGTTTGTTGATTGGTTGTTTGTTGGTTTGATGATTGTTAGCCGGGTTGGCTTAAGTTTGATGGCATTAGAGGTGTTGGGGTGGGAGACGGCAGGAGTCTTAGAGGAGGAAGAAAGGTTGGGGAAAGAAGTGGTGGTTTGGGTAATGGGTGTGGTTGGGTTGTTGGCAATGGTGATGGGCTTAGGACTGGGTAAGAAGAGACAGGTGAGGTCGGTTTGGGTATGTGAGTCAGTTTTTGTTGTGTTAGGAAGGGAGGAGGGGGGGGAATATTGGTGTTAGAGGAGACTGTGCTCGAGTGGGATGGCTTAGTGTGGAAAGAAGCGAGAAATTGTTTCCTGGCCTTCGAGTAAGTGATGTTGAAATTAATTGTTTTTAGTTTGGTTATTTTCTTTTCCTGAAGCCAGATGGGGCAGTCTTTTGAGAAGGAAGGGATGGTTAGCTGGGTGAGTACCGTCACAATTGGTGCAGTGTGGGGTGCTGGTGTAGGAGATGCTGTCATGGTCCAGGTTGCCACAGTACGCTTGGCTGCGGCAGGAGTTTTTACCATGGCCATACCTCTGGCACTTATGACAGCGGAGGGGGTTAGGAATATAAGGGGTAACTGGAATTCTCAGTGTAGCCAGCAGTGATGTGAGAGGGGAGAGTTGGTGTGGAAAACGTCAGGAAGATGGTATTGTTAGGTGTTTCGGCGCCGTCTCTCTTGAGGACAAGCTTCAGTAACGTGTTGATTGGTAAGTTCCTCTACAAGGTCTTTATCGGTCAGGTAGGCTAGGTCTCTGGTTCTGACCACACCTTTGCTGGAGTTTATGGAATGGTGGGGGGTGACTGTAACATCAATACCGGTATTGGCTAGGGTTTTGGTGGTGAGGAGGGTGGCTTGAGTGTTCCTGGTGCAGTGCACCAGGAGATCGTCGGATCTGAGGGTGGAGACCTTGTGGAGGGTACTGACAAGGCCTTGGAGCACTTTGTGAATTAGAAAAGGGAAAATTCTTTTAAAACTATCTGGTTTATTGGTGGCCTGTATTGTTAGAATTTTGGAGACTGGGAAATTCTTTTTAAACTATCTGGTTCAATGGAGCCTGTAGGTATTAGAATTTTGGGGACTGGGTTGAAGAATGGACAATGGAGGTAGCAGGTGGGTCACAGGAAGGGAGGGAAGTTCAAGGTCAAGGCAGAATTGTTTCGTCATCATGATAAAAAAAAACCAAGGGCCGAGAGACCCGAGGCAACTAGAAAAAAAATCGCGGAACTACTATAGGAGAACCACTGTACAAGTAACAATAAGGCGTGAAAGTCTGGTCAAACGGAAGGGAAGAAAAAACAAAAGAACAATTTCACTGAAAGCAGATGCCCATCCACAGAGAGAGAATCCCGGAAAATAAAGATATAAAACAAAATTTAGGTGGTAAAGGGTAAGGTAAAATAAAATGGAATGAAATTGGAAAGAATAGAATATAAGTCACGTCACTCTCAACACAGCCAAAATTTAAACAATCATATACTATCACTATTGTGATTGCACCATACTGCCCCACGAGATTGCTTTGCCCTCCCACTTCCTTCCCTCAGAAAATTTTGTACAGTGACTTATGTTGTCCGATTTATAGGCATGTGCCCCCATGAGCCAAAACTGCTGCTCTCTTGCCCCCTGCTCCACCAGCATCAAAATCCTGGTGCCACCACTGTATGTACCTTCAAAGGTCTAAAATATAACAGCAATGAACCTAAGCACTGTACACTGTGATATCCAGTAAGTGATGATTCTCTCCTTGCTACTACTGTATTAAATTTTTTTGGTACAGTACATGTTGAGCGTAACAATGCACTTCCGGCTTATTTGGCTCCAGCAGCAGCGCAGCAATGCACAGCGCAGCAGCAAATGTCATGGAACTCACTTCCTTAAATACAGTATGCTGTGTAGACTTGCATTCAAACAAAACTACAACAGCTTCAATCTTTCATTTTATGACTATTAGTGCATGTAAAATAATTATGCAGTTTCATTCTTAACTTTTTCTGGAAGAACTGTTGCATGACAAGAATTAACAATTTAATTGCAAAATTTGTCTCACAATTAACATAATACCTCTTTCTGCCTTTTATTTTAAAAATACTGCATTTTATTTTTGAGTTAAAAATTTGATGTCAAATTTTACTATAGTACTATTGTTTTGTATGTATATGCCTGTGCCAAGAAATCAAAGGAATACTGACAATGCTGGTTTTATTCATAAGTAAAAGTACATGTTAACCCTAAATGCCTGTAGAGTTCAAAAACCGACTGCAATTTTCGGAACATTTTATTAAGCTTAATTCCTCAAAATTTCCTTTCGTTTTCTGTCATTACAAGTTTCTTTTAAATGAATGCTAAGAAGACAATGAACTTTACAATAAAAGAGTCAAAATGACGAAAATATTAACATACATATGATAATTTTGCAATTTTTAGGTAAAAATATGGCATTTTTTTCTTTTAAACTTTTTTTAGCTTGTAGTTTTTTTGCTTGTGAATAATGAAAATGGAGGATTTTTAAAGATAAAAACTAGTTTTTGACATTTCTCTTTCTATTGATACCACTCTCAATTTGTTTTCAATGCAAAACATGAGAAAATAATCAAAATAAAACAAAAGAAATCACACTAAAAACAAACCCCTATAGCTCAACACAGCATTGAATCAGTGACCTTCCACACAACAAACAGGCTTATGTGCTGACGGCTGAGCTGTGCAACAGACTGATATCAGTGTGTTTGTTTATATTCTTATGTAATTGAGCATAATGTAATTGAGCATAATTGTGACATTAAGCTCAGATGGGATAGTAGTGTAATACATATCATTCAAAAGATCGTGGAGCTACCATGCTAAGGATGTTTTTAGTAAAGGGCAGTTGTATTCTAATCAGGAGCTTGATTTTATGAAAAAATTGGGTCTAAAAAAGGCTGAAAATCATAAAATTTTGCACTTTTGCCAAAAAAAGAGATTGATGATAGGTACTGTGAAAATTTGACCAGATTTGCAAGGTCCTGAAGTATGATTAGTAAGTGTTTGATGAAGTTTTTGCCGATTTTTCCCAAAATTTGCATTTTTAACCATTTTCAAAGCAAGTTGACTCAAAAATTCTCAATATAACCATCATCAAACATGATAGTTTATTGATAGAATTAGCATAGCTCTTTTAAATTATACCACAATCAGTGCTGTAGGCCGATAGTAAGGTCCAAATTTTATTGTTTAAAAACAACAACTTCCAAATCGAAAATAATATTGTCGATCTGGCGTTTAAGAGTTAATGGAGCAGCTAAATGTTACAAAATCTAAAATGGCCTGTTCAATTTCACAGGCCTGAGATGAATCTGTTGGCTACAGATCAAAGGGAGAGGGCCAACAAGTCACAAGCTTACAAGAGCTGTAGCTCATTACTCATGTAGGTCTATTTTTGGCAACACATGATTTCAACAACAATAAACATCTGTATACAGTTTTGCCAACACAAGGAATACAATACATGGTGGATACATCCTGTTGAACATTTTGAAATTATTTCTTTGGGTTATTTTTTCCACTAGCCACTGCACCTCATATGTACTTCTGTATATATGAGGTGCAGTGGCTTAGTGTTAAGAAGTAGTATGCAAAAGGTACGGGTTCGATTCCCGTCATGAGCGCTACATTGTGTCCTCAGCAATACACTTTACTCTACTTGTTCCAGTCCACTCACCTGTAAAATGAGTACCAGCACTGCTAGGAAGGGAGGGGTTAACCTGCAATGGATTGGCGTCCAGTCCTGGGGGAGTCATATACTCACTTGCTCCATGAAAACCAGGGATAAACACTAGCCCTAGTTACAAGTGCACATGATGTAGAACAAACAACTTGTCATTTAGTTGGCAAATAAACACATCACTATAGAGGTCAAATAATAGATTTGATCCCTCAGTCAGATGTGTTGACAATTTAATAGACATTCACAATCTACAGCTATTAATATTTTAGGACTTTACAATAAAATTCAGAAGTAGTAGTCAATAATTTGAATATCTATGAAATTACAACACAAAGAATTTTAAGTGGGTCAGATGTAATATACATCATGTTTGGTTTGCTTTGGTTTGATGGGGTTTTGCACTGCGACAGTGCGAGTCAACGTGGGTGTTAAATAATCAAGGTGCAAAGGTTAGGAAAGTGTAGCTGTAGTATACTTGTCAGAAGCTTCAAGACTAAAAAAACAACCATTCAAAGTCACTTAATGGACTAAGTTAGTCAAGAAATTTGAAGAGTACTACCCCTGGGCCCTTTATGGATTTTTATCAGTTTTTTTTTTTTTTTTTTTGGTGGGGTGGGGAGAGGGAGAGGGAGGCAGTCTCATAGTATAATTTTTGTTACATCCTATGCATCATTTTTTTGGTTTAAATCCCCAACCTGCTTTTAATGACATGTCTTTCTTTCAAAAAGCTTCATCATTACAAATTTAAATGGTACACTACTCCAATAGATGACAGGTGGCTCAGTTGGTTAAGCATATGATGCTGGAGGTTCCAGGTTTGATTCCAACAAAGATTTCACTTGCAATGTTTCTGAAGATATGCAGAACGATGCACTGACAGCAAACACAGAAGTTTGTCATCTGCATATCCCACTTTCTCCCCACCGAGAAACATTGGGAAAGTGGCCATTATGACCGAGTAGTGCCAAGACAATCTTTATCGGATGAGGATGTTATATGGTGGTATTGACAGTAGGCCAGGTTCCCCACCCCTACCTGGTGCTCTGATCAATTTTCAAAAAGAGCAGGGTGAAAACCTGGTGCTGATCCACTTTCAATCCAAATTCAGAAACTGGTGTTCAACCTGTTACTTATTCGACGTGTTAAGTACCCCTGTTCTAATAAGCGCCCGCCCAATCTTTTTTTGACTGATAACAACATTTATTTGAGTTTATAAAACTTAAAATAAGTTTTGTTACATTATTTGCTTATTTTGCATCTGACCCTCACAATCTTTATGTGGTGGCAAGTGGTGGTTATTGTTGGGCTAGTATAGGACCAGTCCACGCAATGTTGTTGAACAGCACACTGTACATGGCCCTGGGGCAAGAGCGCTTATAAGGAAAAAACTTTGGGCCTAAAAATTGGAGCAATTTTATTTTAGTAAGCACCTCGGCACTTAATATGCAAATACAGTATGTGGATGTTACGAGTTCCAAATTGTAGGAGGATCATTACAAACAAACAATTAATATTACAACTCAAATAACTAATAAAGCGATCATCTCACTTTCTCCCCACCCAGACATTGGGAAGGTGGCCATTATGGCAGGGTGGCACTCGATCACCGTCCATCAGATGAGAATGTTAAATGGTGATCTTGACAATAGGATTGATTCCTCACCCCTACCTGGCTCTCTGATCACTTCTCGAAAAGAGCAGGGTGAAAGCCTGGTGTGGACTGACTTTAAATCCAAATTCAGAAACTGGTATTTAATCTGTTTTGTGATTGTTGCCGAGTTTCCAATCACAGAGGATCATTACAGACAACCAAATACTGTACATGTAATTTTACAACTCAAAGAGTGTAGTGTAGTGGTTATGCTTATATGCGAAAGGTAGCGGGTTCGACTCCCATCGCGAGCACTGCATTGTGTCCTTGACCAAGACACTCTACTTGCTCCAGTCCACTCAGTTGTAAAATAAGTACCAGTACTGCTGGGGAGGTCATTTGTGATGGACTGGTTCCGTACAGAAGGAGTCATGTGCTCTCATACGCTTGCGCCATGGAAACCAAGGATAAGCACTGGTTTATGAGCCAAATTGCTCGAATGGATTTAACAGCAACTTACAATTTAAAATAGCTTTAAGGTGATCAGTTTTTACCAGAACAGAGTTTTGTGCTGTTTCAAAATTTCAAATATATTACACAATTCAAGCAATGTATTAAAACTTGCCAACAGACCATTCAGCATAAAATGAGGCAAGTCAAGTCAAGTAGATGATGCCAATTAAATGTCCTTTTATAGCCACTAATTGGTGCACATTAATTTATTATTAACTCAACTTTTAAACCATAGAACCAGTGCTTATCCTTGGTTTCCATGGCGCAAGCGTATGAGAGCACATGACTCCCTCTGTACGGAACCAGTCCATCACAAATTCAGCATTCAGCATAAAATGAGGAAGTCAAGTGGCTAAATTTCTCAATTGATAAATCACAACATTTGTTCAGTTGCTCAGAATAAGCTGATTTCTATGCAGGTATACCAAAAATCCACTGTTTTAGGTACACTGTAGTAAGGCTGCATTGTTTAAAAGTTGAGTTAATAATTTATTAATGTGCACCAATTAGTGGCTATCAGGGCACTTAATTGGCATCAGGTTTCTGTTTTAGTTTTTATATCAAAACTGTTACGTACTGTATGCTGTGGTAAACTAAATAGGTAAACAACATGGTGCTTTTATAGCACATACGTATAGAAATACTGTACTCATTTCTTATTGAAAGGCGTATCTCCTTATACAAACATAAATACAGTTGTTGGGGACTACAGTATATATGTTCTTTAGGTTATGAGCTCTGACTTCCTCTCACATCTGTTGGAAAAATTATTCTGGACATTTTCCCTTTGCCATCTTCCACCAAACTTAAAGTGGCAAAGAGAAGCTCATGTGGGAAAGTAGTAACTCCCTTAAGGAGGAGGGCAGGAGCCCAGCAGTTAAAAGTACTGTATTGGATGTAATAAGCGTGTACAAAAATAGAATTGCACTCCTTAAGTTTCTTCCTAATAAGCATCCATGCTCGGAAATCGAGTACTGTGTGCTATTTGAACTGCGTATATTGTAGGCCTACATAGGCCATTGTAAGCCTACTGTACATTGGCCTATGCTGGTTCTACATTGATTATATACTGTACATATATAGTCCCGCAGTAATCAACACAAAACACTTTGTCAGCATCAGACACAAAATAAGCAAGGAATGTAACAAATTTTCAATATTTTAAGTCTTCAAATGACCTGTTACGCTGAAAAAAATTGTCAAAAAAAAAGACTAAGTGTACAAAAAAAGATATGGAACATACATGTAAATACATATAAACAACATTAATTACTAGTATTTATTGATGTCGAATATGTTATCAAAAAAATTTGGGTGGGTGCTTATTTGAGCATTTGCATATATAGAGGGATTTCATCATGTGACTCTAACTCAACTGGAAGCCATTTTGAAGGGGAAAGATTTGCAAGACTAGTAAATAGTGAACATGAGCCTGAGAGGCCCTCGTTAAATAAGTTTCATAGCTTTTTGCCAAGTTAAACAAACATGCCTGCGTTTCTATCAGAGATACAATAGAGGGATTTCATCATGTGACTCTAACTCAACTGGACTCCATTTTGCAGGGCAGCGACATCGTTGTGTTTCACGCATCTTTACACAGCTCTGTCACACCACAAGTACAACAAACATACTACATGCTAACCTACCATTAAGAGTTCAGCAAATTTTACTACTTGCAATTCTTTTTGCTTCCGATTTTACTTTATATTTTTATAGAAAGTTTTATATACTCAACAGGTACATAAAGAGTAACTTTAACGTTAACGCCAGCCAACTGTTTGTTATACTTGGACAAAGGCTATATAAAGTGCTTGCTGCAAATCATATGAACTGTAGGTTGAAAACTGTCGCTTTTACGTCGTACCCCAGAAACACATTTCAAACGTCACTAAGGATCAGATGAAAATTGATGAAATGTCTTTTATTTCCCCCGCACACATCTATTAGTGCAACCAACAGCACAGCAATGTTCCGCCATAATTATCTAACAAAAAATAAATCTTATTTCACAACATGCAAACGTATGCAGGTATGTAAGTCTAATGAAGTGTACAGCAGACAACAGTGTTTTTGACCGACAAAATGGTGATGTAAACAAAATTATGTGACCTCGTGACATCAGCTGAAATGCCGAATTATAGGAAAATATGAAAAGAAAAGCTGATGTTTGATGTGCAGTGAATCAGAGTGCAGATGAATATTATTCTAAAATACCTGAACCGAACCATGAGATATACTGTACATAGTAAGGCAATAGAATTGTAGTTAGTATTTACATACTACTGTATATGTATGAAATGCATGACCCCTACAAGTACAGTATGAATGCAAATTTGACCTCAGTTTGTTTTCCTAGTTAAAGCAAGAGCAAGGTATATGGACAGGTGGCATGGCTTAAAATATATTAAAACATACTAAGTTTGCATGACAATAAGCAAAAATCCCATCAAAATTGGTTACAAATTGACCATTTTACAGCATTTTGAAATTTTGATACCAAACGAACATAAATTTTATAAGTCTGTGACATCATACCATGAACACCATACCATGGCTATTGCTTACGTTAACATATTGTTTTGCAACAATTTTGAAATTGTACGAGAGGAAGCAGTTGGCTATAATGCGAAGGAAATGGCTATATCTTTGACCCATATCCAGCACTATAATACAATATGATCATCTGTGGTCTCGGAAATCTAGGAGAGGAATATAAAGGATTACATTAAAGATTTTGAGCTGTGTTCTCGCTAAAGCATTATTACTTTTGCACATGCTGAAAATGTCTTCAAATTTAAAGGTGCGCTCGGCCGAAAAGTGAGCGCATTAGTTTGTGTTAATCTATGTAGATT
Source organism: Chiridota heheva (assembly GCA_020152595.1). Classification (NCBI taxonomy): domain Eukaryota; kingdom Metazoa; phylum Echinodermata; class Holothuroidea; order Apodida; family Chiridotidae; genus Chiridota; species Chiridota heheva. The sequence continues at coordinate 798,147 of JAIGNY010002361.1, forward strand.
TTAAGCAATAGAAGTCGCATTGCACTGTCTGCTTTTTACAGAAATTTTTACCCATCGCGCGCAAAGCGAACAAATTCCAAAAAGTTAATGGGAAAACACGTACAAATTTGTGAGTATTTGGGTTGGGATTTAGTTATGTTCATGATATTCCGTACCGCAAAGGTATTCAATTTATTGTGAGACTCACACTAAAAACACCCTCACATTTCGGCCGAGAGTACCTTTAATTTGTTATAACTTCAAGTTATGCTATTTTGACCATTTAAAGATGTATCTGCTTAGAATGGTATGCCCCTTTATTTGAATAAAATTCTCTGCACGTCCATATACCTTTAATTAATGTTGGCAACAAGTGTGTTCTACTGAACTCTCCTCTGAAAAAGGAAACTACGCTTTACCTGGATACAATTCCAGCTCATCTGATGGCATGATGAAATCCTCCATAGTGTTCTCAATCACCATCATCTCATCCATCATAGAAAAAAGTTAAATCCTTTATAGGATCCAAAATTCCATATCACAAAATCCTTAGGACCAGGATCCTATCATGTAACACACAACTATTTTATTGCCATTTCATATTGCAGTGAAGTATTTGCGTGGCTTAAGAAGGAAAGATCAAATGAGTGTTGTAGTTGGCAGTAGGAAACACTGAACTTCCTGGCACTTCAAATGAGTGCTGTGTTGACACCTTGCTGCTACATGTATACATAAGAGAAATTACATGTACAGCAAGTTGCAAAGAAAACATAAATCATGCTCGTAGAACTCAATGAGCTTTACAAAGCCTATCTGGTACTTGATATAAAAATTTCTCTTTTAAAAAGGAAGTGTTGCACAGCAACATAATGCATGCTAGCAGAGCTAGTTGGTATAAATGTATTTCATAACATAAATCTAGATCAGTAACCTAAAACTTAATCTTTAAGTTCTTAATCAGGGAAGTGACTTAAAGAGCCGTTAATTCTCCAGATGACGAAATCACTCAATGAGCCGCTAGTTCTCCAGATGACGAAATCACTCAATGAGCCGCTAGTTCTCCAGATGACGAAATCACTCAATGAGCCGCTAGTTCTCCAGATGACGAAATCACTCAATGAGCCACTAGTTCTCTAGATGACGAAACCACTCATTGAGCGGCTAGTTCTCCAAATGTCTTAATCACTCAATGAGCCGCTAGTTCTCCAGATGACGAAATCACTCAATGAGCCGCTAGTTCTCCAGATGACGAAATCACTTAATGAGCCGCTAGTTCTCCAGATGACGAAATTACTCAATGAGCCGCTAGTTCTCCAGATGACGAAATCACTTAATGAGCCGCTAGTTCTCCAGATGACGAAATCACTCAATGAGCCGCTAGTTCTCCAGATGACGAAATCATTCAATGAGCCGCTAATTCTCCAGATGACGAAATCACTCAATGAGCCTCTAGTTTTCCAGATGACTAAATCACTCAATGAGCGGCTAGTTTTCCAGATGACCTAATCACTCTATGAGCCACTAGTTCTCCAGATGTCTTAATCACTCGATGAGCAGCTAGTTCTCCAGATGCCTTAATTACTCAATGAGCCACTAGTTTTCCAGATGACGAAATCACACAATGAGCCGCTAGTTCTCCAGATGCCTTAATCACTCAATAAGCCACTAGTTCTCCAGATGCTTTAATCACTCAATGAGCCACTAGTTCTCCAGATGCTTTAATCACTCAATGAGCCACTAGTTTTCCAGATGACTTAATCACTTAATGAGCCGCTAGTTCTCCAGATGCCTTAATCACTCAATGAGCCACTAGTTCTCCAGATGCCTTAATCACTCAATGAGCCGCTAGTTTTCCAGATGACTTAATCACTCAATGAGCAGCTAGTTCTCCAGATGCCTTAATCACTCAATGAGCCACTAGTTCTCCAGATGCCTTAATCACTCGATGAGCCGCTAGTTCTCTAGATGACTTAGTCACTCACTGAGCTGCTAGTTCTCCAGATGACTTAATCACTCAATAAGCTGCTAGTTCTCCAGATGATTTAATTATTCAATGAGCTGTTACTTGTGTAGATCACTCATAATAGTATTATTCTAATTTCTTAATTTAAACTTTTTCATTTATTTAGTTTCTTGTATTTACCGGTACAGCCTCATAGGTTATATATTTTTTATATATAAATACGGTATACGTGCACTTTACAAGTGTTTTAATAATAAAAATAATAATAACAATCGCATTAACACAGAACCACTGATTACTTTTTCAATAAACTACTTGTTCTGCATATGACTTAAACAAAAAACCACCTGCTTTGCAGATGACTCCATGAACCGTTCATTCTGCATGACTTAAAAAAGAAGCGGCTGCTCTGCAGATGACTTCATGAACCGCTTATTCTGTATGACTTAAAAAAAGAAGCGGCTGCTCTACAGATGACTAAATCAAAGAATCTCCTGCTCTGCAGATAAGGTCTAGTGGGTGGTTCGAAAAGTTGAACAAGGTTACTTTATTTACTGGGCACCTGTTAGGCACCTGCTCGGTAAGGTGTAGAATAGTATTGGACTGATGGGTACATTCTCTGTGAGGGCTACCCAGTGTAAGTAATAGTGTCCTCCTTATACTGTAGATGGGTCAGATTCCAGTCATGCAGGGAATATGCTTTAGCAAATACAATTAAAGAGAGGCTGAACTAAGGGGTACAAGTAGTATAAAAAGAACTTGGAGCAGGTAAAGAAGATTGTCATCATGAAGTTTATGTCATAAATCCATTTAGGTACAGTACATGTAGGGGAGGTATTGTTGAAGAAATTCAAACATGGAATTTAGCAACTGGGAAAGGTTGTTCCCAAAGTATCAAGCCATCAAGTAACTAACTTTTGTTTTGTTATCTCATTACCCACATATACATATATGTGGAGATGAGATATGGTTGTCACTTTGCTGTATAGTCAAATTACTGCCTATACCTCCTACTACATGGTATTAGGAGGGGCTGAAGAGGGGGGGGGGGGGCTGGTGGGGCCAACATAAACCAAAATTGGCGGACAGGTAGGTTACCTCACCCAGTAACTCAGAAAACATGTAAAACCTAGCAGTCTTTATAAGTACAACACCTTTTTATTAATTGAATAACAAAGAAAGGAGAGGCCCTGACTTGCCAATGTCAATGAAAGAATGCCAATTAATCCCCTTTCCAACCTGTACCCTTCCCCAGCCCCTACACATTCCTAGAACTACTGTACATCCTGGATTGTAATACAACTTCCAATTTAAGAAAATATGTGTGTCAAGCAAAGTCAAGCAGCATCAAAAATGTACAATAACATTCAAACAAAATAATGCTAAACAATATTGTTTAATAACATATGACAAAGTAGACATTGGAAATGATACATATCCCTCACGACTAATAATGTATGTTCCAAACTGTCCCACATTCCATACCAACCTGCCCGCCGACGAGTTAACACACAATTACAATGACGGGTCGTCGCCCTTATGATAGTAACAATGCTATCACAAAACACTTAATACAACCCGGACGAGAACACAGGTACAACGTATGGACAGACATAACATCGACAACCAAGTCAATGTCCACGGCCTTTGATAACCAGTTGTGGTGCACTGGCGTGTCTACCCAACCCAGGCTTAAACCCAGGGCCTCGTGGTCTGTAGACATTTATGATAACCGCTACACCACAGTAGGTAGACAACCCCCCAACCTGCCCAAATTTCATCCCACGTTTATACTCCATGCAATCACACCTGAAAACCAAATACTGTATGTCATTCCACCATTTGAATGACCCACATGCCATCACAACTGAAATCCAGATGACATCCCACCACATGCCATTCCTCCCTGTCCCACATGTCGACCAACCCTGTTCCACATGCCAACCCATCCTGTTCCACACGCCAACCCATCCTCTTCCACATGCCAACCCACCCTGTTCTACATGCCAATCTAATGTACCCTGTCTAACATGCCAACATGTCCTGACCAACATCCCACCACACCCTGCCCTACATGTACATACAATTCCACCCTGTCCCACATGACCTCATCCTAATTTTTTAAATTTTTTTATTGATGGCAAGGCATACATTTTGATTGCTTTTTGTGTCAGGAATATATAAATGTCATAAGTCATATATTTTTGATCTCAGGTCAAACATATTGCAGTAAATGCACACTGTACCTCACCATTAAGTGTGAACAATGCTCTCCACATATACTGTATGATCATTTGTTTAAGCAAAATCACCATACCCACTTTAATTCAAGAGATACCACATATACAAATATTTTCATTGCTATGCAATTAGGCTAATTATTATAACACACAATCCCCCAATCATGCTGAACTGAACAGTACCAATGCCCTCTACCACTGAACCAAATAGCAAGTTATTATTTCAGGTTAAATATCTTGTATGCAATTCTATTGTTAAGCAAATAACCTACTTAATATATACACTACCATTGAGTGTGGACAATTAATGATCATTTTGTAAAACAAAATCCCCAGTCCCACTTTAATTTCAGAGAGAGCATAGATACAAATATTTTCATTGTTATGCAAATAAGCTAATTAGTATGCATACACAACCCCAAATCATGATCATTTGAACAGTACCCATGTCCTCTACCCCTGTACCAATTTATTATCTAAAATTTTGATGCTAAAGTATTTTGTTATGCAAATAACCTAATCAATATGCACATTACACCTCACCATTAAGTGTAGACAATGGTCTTCACATATATGATCATTTGTGAAAACAAAATCCTTACTCCCACTTTAATTTAAGAAATATCATAGATACACATATTTTCATTGTTATGTTAATAAGCTAATTAGCATGTACACACAACCCCTATTCATGCTTATTTGAACAGTACCCATGTCCTCTACCCCTGTGCCAAGTTACATGAATGTACATCATTCACAACTTAAAATATGCGCTCATGAATTTTAAACATTTTGTACGAAAGTCTATTGTTATGCAAATAACCTAATTAATATGCACACTTCACCTCAACATTAAGTGTAGACAATGCTCTTCACATATATGATCATTTGTGAAAAAACAAAATCACCACATTCACTTTAATTTAAGAGATATTATAGATACAAATATTTTTATTGTTATGCAAATAAGCTATTTAGTATGTACACACAACCACTAATCATGCTCACTTGAACAGTACCCTTATGCCAACTTACAGTACATGTATGTACACCATTCATAACTTACGTTATGAAAACTTAACCAAAAACTTTAACAAAAACTTTAACCTGACAAATATTTTCTTTCATTGTTATGCAAATAAGTTAATTTGTATGCACACACAAGCCCCCAGTCATGCTCATTTGATCAGTACCCATGTCCTCTACCCTATGCCAAGCCACATGAATGTACACCAACTTAAACCAAAACTTTACAGGACGCCAACGGCGGAGGTAGTAGAACAGCTCTACTATTCTTTGAATAGTCGAGCTGATAAAATAAATACATTAATGGTTAAAGCTTGATCATCCACTTCTAATTTTTAATTACTTAAATATCCTCTTCATTTGCTGTGGACATAAGGCCGCAACAATACTTGGCCATCTGGTACTTTTTGATAGTCATTTCAAACCAAGAAACTTACAAATAAAACTTGAAAATCTACACAAACAAATGATCTTTAACTCTCAATATCACAACACATGAATAGAAAAACACTTTAAAACTACTGTCAACTTTAATTACTTCCCTTTCAAGTGAAAATATCCTCCCCTACATTTTCCCACCAAAATAAGTACTGCAAAGGACTTCCTCCAGATACTTCATGTTTCATGTACACAATAGTAAACTAATTGAAGACTGCAATTATGTTCATGGCATGAATATAAAAAAAATATGATATCAATATATTAAAGGAATATTTCCATTTATTTTCATTTTTTCATATTTGATAGAGAAAATTTGTAGAAACAAAGTGGAGAAAAAAAATTGTAAATATCTTATCCCGTTTAAATGTTATAACAATTTAAAGAGTAGAAAAATGTTCTTAAAAGCACCTGATTGGTTGTTTTTGGTTGGTTGTTTGCTGGTTGATTTGTTGGTTTGTTGGTTGTTTGTTTGGCTGGTACAGTATATTCCTTCAGCTTGGTAATGTCATCAAAGCGATTCCAGCAGAGTTCTTATGTATTTCTTATCAATTTAATCACTTTTTTTACATTATCGACAGCATTTTGGTTCATTATAGAGATAGGGTGGTATATATAATTTACAAGAAAGCATTTTGGGGTTTTTTCTTGGTGTACGTCACATTTACAATGATAAACAAATCTGAATCATTTTTAAAGAAATACAAAAGACCTTTTCTTGAAATTATCTCTTTGACATCACAAATATTGCCAATCAGTCACTTTTGTCCAAATTCAAAAATACTTAAAATTTTGTAACTTCTAAATGGAATAAGATATTAACAGTTTTTTCACCACATCATTTCTAAAAAGTTCTCTATCATATATGAAAAAAAAATGAAAATCCATGGGAATATTCCTTTAAATGAATAAGGAGTTCTTATTTAGATGAAGGAGCATACAATTCTAAGCAGATAAGTCTTTAAATTGTTGAAATAACATTTATAGTTTTTAAGTTATGACACATTAAAATTTAAAGAATTTTTCAGCACGTGCTAAACCTGAGATGGTTGGAGGAAAACAGAAGCAGTGGAGATGTAGGACTCGTTAGATTGTCACACGGAATGCAGATTTGGGAGGAGTAGAAAGAACCTCCAGAGGAATGCGAGAGATCGGAAAGAATGGGGATACGTGCTCATACAATTAGTGTTTTAGATGCCATGATACAGGAGTGAGTGAGTGCTAAAGTGATGATGTATGGACAACAACACAGCTAAAAATCTTTAATGTAATCCTTTATATTTCTCTCCTAGATTTCAGACACCACAGATGATTACATTGCATTGCTGCTAAATATTTCTAAAAAAATATATTTTCCTTTGTATTATACCCAGTTGCTTCCTCTCATGCAATTTTGGGAAAGGGTTGAAAAACAACAAGTTAACATAAGCAATAGCCATGGTGTTCTTGTTGTGATGTCACAAAGCATTTATGCTAATTCAGTACCCAAATTTCAAAATGCTGTAGAATGGTAAATTTTTAACCGATTGATGCAATGTTTTGCTATTTTGAGTATATTGCAAGCCAATTTAAGCCATGTTGTTGCTTCCTGTCCATAAACCTTTAACATTAAATCCTAGAAGACAGACATCAACATTTTCTGCCACAAAACCTACCCTTTGGAGTATTTTAGGATAAATAAACTGGCTTTCATCAGCTGATTACATATTTTCTGGCTATGTGGCTAACAATGCTGAGAGATTCCTAAACATTTAGGGATTATGAATCTTGTATATATGATAGAATTTCCTAAGGGAGCTTTAAAATATGAAAACTCCTAGTTATAAACAGTTTGCTAAACTACATGCGAGTCAGGGCCATAATTCCCAGGGAGGACATGGGGGCATGGCCCCCCTCCACTTTTCAGTTGAATTTTAAAATTCCCTACACTGTTCAGTTAAATTTTAAAAATTCAGTACATTTTGGGGGAAATTTGCCTCTTGACCCACCCACACTTTTTGGATAAGAAGCTATGCCCCCCCTGATCATTTAGCAAGAGATAAATTACTTACTTCTAGTCACACATGACATCTCTTGAGAGATGTTCTAAAAGGCCCTGCCCTTTCAGTACTTATAAAGCCAACTTTATATGGCCACTCTCCTACCAGCACTACCATACAAAGTTTAGATAAAATTGATTCTAAAATGAGTTAATGTATTGCCAGTTGTAGACTTCTATTTTAATATTTATCATATTCACCAAACACTTCTGGGCAATTCTCTGGCTGGTGACACACATAACATAACAGGGAATGGCCCAGTGGAACCATTCTCTGGCTGGTCACACACCTGTCACGGAGAATACCTCTAGGGGTCCACTGGTGCCATTCTCTGGCTGATCACACAATCTACAAACCCCAGGCTACCTTTGAGGCTGTGTGTCACATATGATATCACTTAACGTTATTGAAATTTCATGTTTACAGGCCATTATAAGCATAATCATATCGAGCTCACCACCACCTCAAGAATATTGAGGTCAGCTACAAATGACTTGATAATATTCCTATGCAATGCCAGCACTGACCAAACTTGTTTCTACTGTATAGCATCACACGTTTTAGGTATCTGGCTCAAAAAAGAGCCAAAACTTGACTATCTAACCAGGGTTCGCGTTAACGACAAATTTGTCGTATATTACGCTATGGCTGAAATTTCTTACGACACAGGTTGTACCTGCGTCGTAAGATTGAGATATAGCATGTGGAATTTTCACGCCAGAGTATTTCATTAAATTAAATTAAGTTTTATTTCACACAAAAATGATTTTGAATTACTTATAAATAAAAAAAAATCTACGATGGCTGAATCATTCAACATGTCCGTACCAGTAGGCGTACATAAACACATATAGGCTTTTACATAGGCCCAATACATGATGTACGTACACTAAAGTTTACACAGTGCCCTGTACATTATGCAGTGCCCTGTACATTATGCAGTGCCCTGTACATTATGCAGTGCCCTGTACATACAACGGCAAATTTCCAAATACACCGAAAATCAAGGGCTTGTTATTAGCAAATACTGTACGCCAGACAAAAGATTATAACGCAACCTCTGCATCTAACTGTATAACATCACACATTTTAGGTATCTGGCTCAGAAAAGAGCCAAAACCTGACCATCTAACTGTATAGCACCAAAATAATTGTTTTAACAACAAACTTGACTGGCTAATTACACTCCTCACTATTACACATTGATGGTGGCTATTATCAAGCGATCATGTCTTTTAAGGTGACAAAAAAATCATTCACATACAACGAAAAACATTAACATGTAGAGTTTTAGCACTCTGTAGAGAGCATACCACTACCACATGGCAATTGTAACATGCCTTATATTCCTCATAATTATTTCCCCATATCCAGTATGAAACTCAAAATTCTTAGGCACATTAAGTTCTCCAATCCAGGTCCCCAAAGAATCTCTTTCTCTCTTTTAATCTGCATCAAACAACTTCTATTTTCAAAATGGATTTCTATTGTCAAAATAGAGTGGAATAAAGCCTTCACATTGTCATTATACTCATTTTTTGGTAGTTAAAACTCTGTACCAGAATAGCAAACAAACTTTTGTTTGCTATTCTGGTAAAGAGTGTGTTAAGTACCAAAAAGGAGTATAATGGTAATATGAAGGCTTTATTCCACTCTATTTTGACAATAGAAATCCATTTTGAAAATAAAAGCTGTTAATTCATTGTTTTCAGTATTTTGCATGCTAAGCACTCATTCTTTGAGTTTCTTTCAGCCATTCCTTCATTTCCTTTCTTGGCAAAAATCAATTATTTTAATTTTCTATGATTACAGAATTCACTCGATTTCATTTTCTTTGAGTCCAGAATAATGATTGTTTAGATTTGTTTTCAGGGCATGAACTCATTGTACAGCACATTCCATTGGAAAGTTTCAATTAAGTCTCAACAAACCTTAATCAAAACATCCCCACCCCTCTATTTTTGCCCTTCTCATTAATATGTAATCACTGCTTCTTTATGCAGTAACAAAACCACACAGCAAAATTAATCAAAATCCATTCTTCTGTTCTTGAGATACTGTAAGCTGATAACAAACAGACACACAGACAAAAAACAAATGGGCAAACGCATGCGAAAACATAACCTCTGTCCAACTTTGTTGGCGGAGGTAATAACATGGCTTGTATCACGCTTGATCAATGTGCAGCAACAAAAGAACTTCACATGTATGACGGGGCTATTTCATAACTACTCTGCCAGCATACTGTATAAAGATAAAAGAGGGCACAATTCATATTTTCCAATCTAAGCAGTTGTAATAAAACTCACGGCTACACACAACAAGCACAAATTGATTCCTGAACACAAATTGAATCCTGAACAACATGTTAAAACAAAAACTGTATTAGAAGGCCTACTAAGTACTGTATCACCATACTACTGTACCTGTTTAGTGTAGATCCCCTAATTCGCCCACTTACAATAATTGCATGGTTTATGGAAATTTCAAGAATATGACAGAACTGCTCCCAACAATTCTAAATGAATGCTTGGTTGGTGGCGCAATTTCAAAATTTGTTTGGCGCAGCGTGAGGGAGGAATTTTTCAGGGAAATTGTTGAAACGTGGCAAACTTACTTGTAAATGATATTTTGTCTACCAATTGTGGTGTAGCGGTTATCATACATGTCTACAGACCACGAGGCCCTGGGTTCAAGCCTGGGTTGGGTAGAACCAGTGCACCACAACTGGGTTATCAAAAAGGCCGTGGACATTTGACTTGGTTGTTGATGTTATGTCTGTCCGTACGTCGTACCTGTGTACTCGTCCGGGTCGTATTAAGCATTTCGTGATAGCATTGTTACTATCATAACCGAATACGCAGGCGACGACCCCGTCATTGTAATTGTGCGTTCACTCGTCGTCGTCGTGTAAATGATATATTATTATTTTTGCATCTTTTAACAGACCATTGATCTTTGCTTATTTTGGTTCGCGTGATCATGCTGGTTCCTTGGTTGTCATTGTACATAGAAACAGCTCCCGTATATATGAACAGTGCTAGTACAATTAGAACAGTACTATACATTACTCCTGAGCATGGGCGCTTATAAGGAAGAAAATATGGTAGTCAAAAGTGGTACAATTCTATTCTGTAAGCACCCTGAGTGCTTATTACATTGATTAACTGTACTTATGTTTGGTATCATTTAAGTAGAAATGCCTAAAATCAGACAAGTTGTGACATCACAGCCTCAGATTTCTCAAAGTATTTTAAAAGCATTCTTTCATATTTTGTACTGCAATTTTGTTGCTTAAAAACCATTGAATATGTCAGAAAAGTAGTAAAACATAATCTTGTAAGGGTAATCATAATTTACCCCCAGGAGAAAGTTTGAGGAAAAATAATTCAAATAGTTAAAAGTTAAATTAATTGTCTTTTAAATACATTAACATTTGTTAAGAATGTGAGGATGAGGACGCCAATCTTCCATAGTACACTTTCTATGCCAGACATTTCTACAGAGATAAGACAAGAGCTTCAAACTTAAATATCTCTTTAACAGAATAAGATACTGAAGCATGATTATGCACACAACACCATTTATAGTTTTTCATATAAGGTCAATTCCGTGTGACGATTGTTACGATTCAGAGACAATCTCTGAACTTCAGAATAATTTCTCTCAAATTGTAACTCTTATTATCCCAATGCCGTACCATCCCTAGGTATACCATATAAGCTTCTACTTAACTCAGAAGGAAAAAGTCAGACACATGCTACAACAGATGAGACTGAGGTAAGCAGTATTACATAAAAAATGACGCAGGTTTTTCAAATAAATACATGTAAAACTCTGTGAAGCTAAAAGAGCATTTGGCATCTTGTAATCATCAAATATAAGTTCGAACTTCATTCTACATTTCTAAGTGACGTTTTAGCCCCTTTATACACATACATTTTTGAGGAAACTATTTCCAAGAGTCAAATACCATTGCTGTACAAACATGCCATAACAGCCCCTATTCCCAAAATTAAGACACCTCAAACTGCAAATGATCATAGGCCGATAGATTTAACAAGTATTGCTTTTAACAGCCTACAGAAAATTATATTGCCTTATTTGATGGAGAGAGTTGAAGAAGTGGGTGATGCGTATCAGTTTGCCTATAAAACGGGCGTTTCATGTGTAGATGCTATACTGCTTCTGGTTAACGATATTGTTACTCATTTAATTTGCAAGAAAACCACTATATCAAAGGTTCTTTTCCTTGATTTCTCAAGTGCGTTTAACACGGTGTTGCCAAACTATCTACTCAAGGACTTAACTAAATTTGTAAAAGGTCCGTGGCTTATCCATCTGATAGCCCAATTTCTTGAAGGGTGGACCCGACAAATACGATTAGACAAAGGATTATCAGAAAAAGCTAAAATAGATGTGGGTGTACCTCAAGGAGGCCCTCTCTCTGCAATACTTTTCACTATATACACAGATGAAATCGGTCGGGAGAGAACATTTGTGTGACTAAGTATGCTAGTGATACTACCATTTTATGCAAAATTGCCAAAAAATCTGTAATTGGGGACCAAATGGAGTATCAAACCTTTGTCAATGATGTCGTATCCAAATGTGATGATAAAAACTTGTTGCTGAACCCAAAGAAATCAAAGGAAATGTGTTTTGTAAACAAAAACGTAAAACACATGGGCCTTCTACAGTGTAAGTCTGAAAGCATAATTATAAACGGATCTGAGGTTGCCAATTGTACGAAAACTGATAACCTTGGTGTTTGTATAGATGACAAACTGTCTTTTACCCCACACATATCAAAAATGCTAAGTAAAGTTTACTATATTGTGTCAAGCTTATCGTATATTGATGAATATACTTGATGAAAGATGAACTTGCTACTACTGAACTATTAAATCCTGTCTGAAAAACACTTTTTATGTGACAGGTATGTACATACCATCAAACCCATTCACTATGCTTCTCCCCATTCCTTACAAGTAAGTCTATGGGCACCAGGTTTGGTTTGTTGACGTTTAACGGCACCGCGACAGTCAAACTTGCCAAGAGGTAAAATAATTAAGGTGCAAAGGTTAGGAAAGAGATAGATGATTGGAAAAAGAGGAAAGGATGGAGAGAAGTGAAACTTTTAAAGGGAATAAGTTGTAGTAGAAAAGGTGGTAAGAAGGAGAGAGAGAGGGATGTGAGATAGGAAAGGATGGGGGTGTGGAGAGGGTGTGGAGAGATTAAATAAAGTGGAAAAGGTTGCTGTTGAGGTGATAATGTTGGAGGGGATTGTTCTTGAAGAAGTCGGAAAAAGTGGTGGCAGGGGATAGGAAAGATCTGGAGTTGGCGTAAAGCGCAAACAAAATTTGGGCTGACAATTTATAAGAGATTACATTTTTAAAAGGCTGCAAAATGGTTATTAACAAGCCTTTAAAACATGACTGCAATATTTGTCTCTTAATCTAATTAAAGGTAACTAAATTCAAAGTACTTTCTTCAATCAAACATGGATCGGTGACAAAAGGCTGTCGGAAAAGTAGACAGAAGCAAAATTAAAGCTCTTGAGATGTGGTGTTGGTGTAAGATGCTGAGAATTCCACGGAAGGAGCAGAATTCCAATGAGTTTGTCAGAGGCCTGATCGGTGATGAGCCCACCTTGTGCCAGAGGATCGACAGAAACAAACTCTAATACTTTGTGGCCATGTTTCAAGAAGAGAAGGAGACGACCTTGAAAAACTTCTTGTTAAGGGTCATGAAAAGACAAGAAAACGTATAATGGACTGATGGTATTAGAGAGTTGACACAGCGTGTCACTGAGTGTGGCTTGCCATAGAACTCAGGATGGGCGAAGATAATGCAACTCTTATCATCAAAAGGGTCACAAAGAGTCAGGTCATGAATCATTGGACGAGTTTCATAGTTTTTTTCAAGTGTTTTCTTCAATCAAACACACACAGAAGATATGCACAATGGTTATCTTTCCCATATACTTCAGACTGATCACACAACATTTAGTGACATTTCTCTATGATACATCATACAAGATCGGATTGCTATACTTCCAACTGCTTGTCAACTATACTTCCCTTAATGTTATATATATTCAATTCTTATAATGTATTATCACTCTCGTGGTCCAATAAGTTTCTTGATTTTCTTTCATGCATGGAATATATGCACTTTTATTACTAAGGCAGATCAGGCTAAAGTGAAACAAATGAATCAGGAACTATTTTCACTTTCAATAACTGTAACACTGAGGTGATAAGGACACAAAAGATATGGCAATTAGTACAGTAAATCACTGCCTATTAAAATATCAAAGTACTGAAAGCACTGGTGATGGGTTTGATTCAGTTGTCATTTTTGTAATTGACATCATTTGATTTTATAGGCCATTTTGGTGTTAACATGATTGAGATTATAACAATTTAGCAATATAATTTAAAGTATCTGGTCAAAACATTGTCTCAAATCATGACAAGACAATCAGTAATTGGTTGGTAATGCCAGCTTTATTCTTAAACGTAATTCCCACTTAACGTTTGTGACTCCCAGGTACAGTGCACCTCAGACTGTCTCATCATATACTCATCATAATGGTCCACCCATTATCACACACACACCCACCCACACACTTGTATTCGATTCACAATGGCGCATACAGCTGTACAGTGTATTTACATTTACCTGCCTGTGTATGTATGAATCACATCAAGGAATTTGTCATATCGTTTCGCCACAGAGCTTTTTCCCAAAAATCTACCATAACAAATAAAAAAACTTCCTCGGATCTTCTTAATGTGTGCAGTTTTGAGGTAAGGATCATTTTGGCAAATTTTGATGCAAATTATTCCTCGATAAGAACTTCTCTAAAAAAAAGTTTGTTGGCTCGCTGCGAATTTGTGTAAAAAATATCATACATAGACGATGTTCATTTATTTCTTAGTTTTAGTCCATTTTAAGGACTTACTGGTATTTTTGATGTCATGCGTCGTGTAGGTCATAAATGATTCTAATATAAAAACATATCATCAAACTCTTTTACAATTCAAAATACAACAAAATTGTACATTCTACGTTGTTCGTGCACACATTACAATGATTTGTTAGAAATATCAGTCTACCAGTCTACATGTATGCATCGCATCATGGCAACTTTCATATCTTTTCGCTTTTCGAGAGGTTTAGCATTGTTATTAGGGCTGTGAACGTTTAGGGATTTTAGTAAACGTGTACACGCCCAAAAAAGCGAGCGTGTATCGTGTACACGCGTTTAGTACCGTAATTTTCGGAAATACACCACAATTGCTCCAAAACTACGAGGCGAAGTAGAAAAATCGCGCAACCAGTATGGCAAAAGTACTGACTCCATTGCCCAAATAGACGCTGAGTTTTGCTTTCCAAATCGTAAAAAGTTTACTTCTACAGTATAAATCATCATTTCTATGGAAAATATGCATGGAAATTCAGTTAGAAAAAACAGATAACTTCCTTTTAATGCCATTTAAACTCAACATCGCGTAACTTTTTTCCCTATTCGCTACAGCTTTCAAAGTTCTGTGAAAATCTTGCATACTAGGCCTATGATATACCTCGCGGTAAAACGTTTAAAAACTATGCCACCACCACCAGGAAGTCCTGAAATATCAGTCCTCTCGAAAAAATGGCCACCATCTTTGCGACGCATGCAGAATTTCAGCTCTGTTAAAACCTTTTTCTGTTTGTTTATTATGCAATAATGGTTCTTTCTTGCAAAATTTATTTGACTCATCAGGTAATATTTACAAGTAAATGTACTGATTGTCACGATTCAAGTATTTTTCAAGTGTTTTTCGGTCGATTTAACAGCTCGTAAAACAGGCCTTGATTGCGTGGGACTTAAAGCCTTATGGCCTAACGTTAGGCCTATTATTAGTTTCACTGTTTACTGCTGCACATTCGCGGTGCATTTTACAAGTTAGATTACTCAGATTTCGGCGAAATTAAAGTGCATAATATTCCCATTCATAGGTGATTACTGCGCATTCGTGATTTCGCACATTTAAAACAAATTATGCTAATCGGTTTACAG
The DNA here is from genome assembly GCA_020152595.1 of Chiridota heheva. Classification (NCBI taxonomy): domain Eukaryota; kingdom Metazoa; phylum Echinodermata; class Holothuroidea; order Apodida; family Chiridotidae; genus Chiridota; species Chiridota heheva. Next base: position 813,903 of record JAIGNY010002361.1, read on the forward strand.
TTTGTAAAAAGTTATTGATTGGAATTTTGTCAGCCGAATGTGTGAATGATCGTATTGATTTTCAACGGCAAGACGGACTATGAAAAACGATTACTCACAATGAAGTATTTGGTAAACGTTTACAAGATTTGCGAGCTCGTAGCGTGTACACGCTAAATGGTCACAGCTCTAATTGTTATCCCGATAAACATTCTTCTTTACAACCCCAAAATTGTTCTGTATTTCACACTTTACATGGGTTTCTTCTTTTAATAAAACACAAAAAAGGAAATAAATCAAGAACTGAAAACTCTTCAAAAAAATAAAAATTGAAAGAAGGTATTGTAGACTACTTTGTTATTGCGAAACACAATCAAAGAAAGAAGGGGTTTAATGTAAGAGCTGTGAACGTTTAGTGATTTAAGTAAACGGAAAAAAAAAAAGCGAGCGTGTATTGTTTACACGCGTTCAGTACCGTAATTTTCAGAGATACACCAAAATTGCCCCAAATTTACGACGCCAAGTAAAAGAAATCGCACAACCAGTATGGCAAAAGTATTGACACCATTGCCCAAATAGATGCTTGAGTTTTGCTTTCCAAATCGTAAAAAGTTTACTTCTACAGTATAATTCATGATTTTTATGGAAAATATGCATGGAAATTCAGTTTAGAAAGAACAGATAACTTCCTTTCAATGTCATTTAAACTCAACATCGCGTAACTTTTTTCCCTATTCGCTACGGCTTTCAAAGTTCTGTGAAAATCTTGCATACTAGGCCTATGATATACCTCGCCGTTAAACACTTAAAAACTATGCCACCACCACCAGAAAGTCCTGAAATATCAGTCCTCTCGAAAAAATGGCCGCCATCTTTGAGGCACTTAATTTAAAATTTCAGCTCTGTTAAAACCTTTTTCTGTTTGTTTATTATGCAATATTTTTCTTTTTGCAAAATTTATTTGACTCATCAGGTAATATTTACATGTAAATGTACTGATTGTCACGATTCAAGTATTTTTCAAGTGTTTTTTGGTCGATTTAACAGCTTGTAAAACGGGCCTTGATTGCGTGGGATTTAAAGCCTTATGGCCTAACCTTAGGCTTATTGTTAGTTTCACAGTTTACTGCTGCACATTCGCGGTGCATTTTACAATTTAGTCTACTCAGATTTTGGCGAAATCAAAGTGCATAATATCCCCATTCATAGGTGATTACTGTGCATTTGTGATTCTCCCATTTAAAAAGGATTATGCTAATCGGTTTACAGTTTGTAAAAAGTTATTGATTGGAATTTTGTCAGCCGAATGTGTGAATGATCGTATTGATTTTCAACGGCAAGACTGACTATGAAAAACGATTACTCACAATGAAGTATTTGGTAAATGTTTACAAGATTTGCGAGCGTGTAGCGTGTACACGCTAAACGGTCACAGCCAGAGATCGCGTTAACGACAAATTTGTCGTATACTATGCCATGGCTGAAATTTCTTACGACACAGGTTGTACCTGCGTCGTAAGATTTAGATATAGCATGTGGAGTCTTATGCCAGAGTTTTTCATAAACATAAATAAAAATCATGAACATCTTACTTCTGTGGTGCGATTCAAAGTTTTATTTCACACAAAAATGATTTTGATTTACTCATAAATAAAATAAGAATGACACAACTACGAGACTAACAGCTGAATGGTTCAACATGCTCGTAGTGCTGTCATAAACACATATAGGCTAGTACATAGACCCAATGCATGATGTACATACACTGTACAGTGTACTTGAAAGTTTTAATGTTGTTTTGAATGCAGGCTGTCAATTGTCAATGATATTATTAGCTAGGATTCAACTTTCCTCCTGTATTGTGTTGATTGTGTATCTGTGAAGTGATCACAATCTGCAAGTCAAGTTACTATACTGTAGGGAAGTAGGCGTGTTCAAGATCTGAATAGTATATTATCGTTGACAATTGGTCAAAGTTCACTAAAACCTCATGAAAGTTTGGATACAATAAACAAAAGTATTTTCTAATTTATTTTTGGATTGTTAACCTAAATTTCATGATTCAACAATCAACATTATACAAGGATTGGGTATAAACTTTTCCCTAATATTTTTATGATAATAATAGTCCAATTTTTGAATGTTTTTTGTATTTTAAGCGCAATTTTCATTCACTTTAGCGAGGCAGGCCTACACAAGTGTGTGTGTTAACAATTACTTGCATGCTTCGCAAGCGCGCAATGCCCTGTACATTACGCAATGCCCTGTACATACGACAGCAAATTGACAAAATACACCAAACGTCAAGGGCTTGTCGTAAGCAAATACGCCAGGCAAAAAATTATAACGCAACCTCTGGTCACAGCTCTATTTAAAGTTTTGCAAAGATTTTCAACTTCGGGTCGGTTCTGACAACTATCAAAGAGTCTTTGAACACGTTCAAACCCATCAATAAAAACAGAGATATTCTAGCAGGAAAAATGGACAGTTAGTTAGATCCTTCTAAAATATGACAAAGTTTTATACTCGAAACACTACATAGTAAACACAAACTAATGTTATCAAATGTTACCATATTCCACGTATAAAGTGCCCCTACTCAAATAAGTGCCCAACCAACATTTTTTGACTGGTTTATAATTTATTTCATTAATTTGAAGACTCAAAATGCTAAAGGGGACATAAAGTCTGATACAATCATTATTTCATACGATGAAGATATTAAAGTCTTAACCAACTGCCAAACACAGCAAGTTAAAATATCATTCCTATTTCAAGTTATCTATCTTTAAAGGAGACATAAAGTCTGATACAATCATTATTTCATGATAGAAGATACAATTCTTAACCAACTGCCAAAAACAGCAAGTCAAAATCTTATTTCTATTTTAAGTTATCTATCTTTAAAGGAGACATAAAGTCTGATACAATCATTTTTTAAAATAAAGATACAAATCTTAACCAACTACCAAAAACAGCAAGTCAAAATCTCATCCCTATTTCAAGTTATCCATCTTTAAAGGAGATAAAGCCTGATACAATCATTATTTCATATGAAGATATAAATCTTAACCAACTACTAAATATAGCAAGTCAAAATCTTATTCCTACCTCAAGTTATCCATCTTTAAAGGAGGCATTAAGTCTGATACAATCATTCTTTCATATGAAGATACAAATCTTAACCAACTGCCAAACAGCAAGTCAAATTCTTATTCCTATTTCAATTTATTTATGTTTGAAATCGACACATGGGGGCTGCATTTTTTTCAATTCTGTATTGAAATATTGTGCATGATGACATAATTTCCCCAATAGGGACATAAGGATTATAATGTTTTTCTTTATATATGTGATTGAACTTTTTATTTCAAAATGATGTGACACAAAGTTTTAACAGCATGTTTTGATAATTTCATATGTACAAAAGATTTTTTTTTCTTTCATAAGCTAGAAAACTTGAGGCAGATTATAAAGAAATACAAAGCATTCCAACATCCTGCTGGGCTGATGACACCATAATCTGTATGTTTTGAAATCAAAATGGCAGCTCCCAAGGTAATATTAAGTAGTAGCATCAAAATTTTAATAATTATAAAAATGTGTTAAGATTGCTTTAGGAGTTATGAAACTTGGACAGCTCATTTGTTAGTTTCAATTCTATTATATGAAATAAGGATTATGTCAGACTTTATGTTTCCTTTAAGTTTGGTTATGTTTTTTTTTTTTTTTTGCATCTGACACTCACAATGTTTTTTCAGTGGTTATTTTGGGGCTGCTATTATAGAACCAGTTCACACAATGCAGTTTGAATAGCACACTGTGCGCCGCCCCCGAGCATGGTCATTTATGGCCTAAAATGTTGTGAAATTCTATTTTATTACGTCGAATACGGTAATTCATTTTATAAAGATTGGTACTGGCTATTTTCTCCTTTGTCATCATACTGAACAATCAAACATTATATGAGCCATACAAAAAAATATCTCATCTTTCAAAAGCAGACATGTGACTTAAGATTTATAAAAGTAGCTGAAATTGATCAATTTTCTCATCAAAATAGCTAAGTATTGTCATTTATGCAGAAAATAGGTGAAATTAGCTTGGAAAATACCTGCAATCAGCTAAATAGTTGAAGTCTCACATGCTGAAATTGATCAATTTTCTCATCAAAATAGCCAAGTATTGTCAATTATGCAGAAAAAAGGTGAAAATAGCTAAATAGCTGCAATCAGCTAAATTGTTGAAGTCTCACATGCTGAAATTGGTCAATTTTCTCATCAAAACACCTTAGTATTGTCAATTATGCAGAAAATAGGTGAAATCATCTAAATACTGTAGCTGCAATCAGCTAAGTAGCCCAAGTCTCACATGCTGAAAATAATAAATTTTCTCATCAAAACAGCTAAGTATTGTCAATTATTTGCTAAATAGCTGCAATCAGCTAAATAGCTGCAATCACTTAAATAGCTGCAATCAGCTAAATAGCTGCATTAAGCTAATTAGCTGCAATCAGCAAGATAGCTGCAATCAGCTAAATAGCTGCAATCAGCTAAATAGCTGCAATCAGCTACATAGCTGCAATCAGCTAAATAGCTACAATCAGCTAAAAAGCTGCAATCAGCTAAATAGCTTAAGTCTCACATGCCTGGAAAAGAATCTAACATATATTTTCCAATTAGAAAAGCTGGCGGCCGAAAAGTGAGGGCGTATTTAAGTTTTGAGTCTCACACTAAATCCAATACATTTGCGGTACGGAATATCATAAACATTATTAAATCCCGACCCGAGTACTCAAAATTTGTAAGTGTGCTCTCATTGACTTTATGTTCGTTTACTTGCAATCGGTGAAAATTTCTGTAAAAAGCAGACCGTGTGATGCTGACTTCTATTGGTTCAAATCTAAATAAATTGGCTAAAACTATTGCGCTCACTTTTCGGCTGCAAGCTACTTTAAATAAAACGTAATAACTCACATGGGAGCAGTCATTTTGTATACACTAAAATAGCATTATCAACACACTTCTTCATAAAAAAATACTATATTTCTTTATTAACCTTATTTTAAATTTTCTGATGTACAATAAATTATTTTTCCTATACATGGGTCTATAAATTTTTAATTTGTACATGATATTACTACTGATACAAGCCTTTAGATCTGCCTGGCAAAGCATACTGGAAATAATAAAATGGAAAATTATAAAGAAATATATTGTGTGCTAATACATAGGTTATCATTGATAGTATTAAAACACAAAATGGCACAATTTTAAACGTGAACAAATTGAAAACAGAATAAACTATCACAAGCAGTTTTTGGCAATATTTTTTTAAATTCCCTATCATAAAGTAATTTTTAGAGTTCATTCCCATACCCAATACAACCTAGCCAGACTGAGTTTCATCCCAAAAGAATCTCTTCTTCACTTTTGATCTGTATTGACTACTTGCATTCTGAATACTTCAGGGTCATCTACAGTACCATCTGACTTATTTCTTCCAAAGTCAAATAATTGTCTTCAGTTTTATTCAGGCTATGCATTCATTGGTTGAGTTCCTTTCACATTGTCATTTTCCATTCATGGCAGACACCAATTGTTTTGATTTTCTTTAATACTAGAAACCACTTGCTTTGATTTTCTTTTAGTCAGGAAATTCATTGTTTGTATTTCCTTTCATGGTATGAATTCATTGTCCAGCACATTCCATCGGAGAGTTTCAACTAAGCCTTAACAGATCTCACCATAAAATGTCCCCACCCCTCCATTTTGCACTCCCCCTGTTTCACTATGTCCCAAAATGTAATTATTTCTTTTTAAGCAGTAACAAAACCACACAGCAAATTATTCAAACTCCATCAACAGTTCTTGAGATATGTTGATAGCAAACAAACAGAGGAGAAAACATAACCTCTGTCCAACTGTGTTGGTTGAGTTAACTGGAAATTTAGCACTCTGTAGAGCGCACAACTCTGCCACTCTTGAGTAATTCCAACAAGGGTTTGCATTAGCAGCGCGATTGCGAGAATCGTGCTATCAGTTTTACAATCCCGCACAAAATTAGAAGCAATGGGGATGGTCGCGCACAGCTACCTGGGAGTTGCTGGCTTAGACAAGTATTGAAATCTGCGCTCAGCATTCAGTGATAACATTAGGCTTCGAAGTTAACGATATGAATTTTAGCAATTACACATGAAATCTCTTGTACCAAAAAACCTAAAATAAACTGTAAGCTCCTTTCATTTGCACGCGTGTCGCACGATATTCCTCACCAATTGCGTTGTCATTTTTGTAACAAAAGAATCTCAAGTCTTGACTGCATTGGATCAAAGTTTTTTAAGCTGTCAAAAAATTCGGGTTCAACCTCATCCGGGAACTTCATTTCAATTCTGAAATGTTCTGAGCAATATATGAGGGGGCTATCACAAAACTATTTACAGTCAGTTTCTTTAACATGGTATACCTGCTAGTATAGTAATAAGAACTCAACCATGTACTACGATGGCTGTGTGCAGTTGAAGGTATGGGAATTTGTGTAGAATGCTAGGAAGGGGTAAGAGGTGGAGAAGGGGTGTTTATGGGGTACATGTAGTTGAATGAGTATTAGGTAGGCATATAAAAACGTGTTTTTATTGCAAAGATGTTTCTTATTTATTGCACTAAAAAGCTTGGTTATGATGGCACAGCATGTTGCTTAGTGTCAGGGGGGCTTATTTGGTATTTCAACATTTTGCTGATTTTTCACAAAACTCAAGGTCAAAGGTCACATCTAAACAAACAAAAAATCGGTCGTTTTAACGTTTAGCTCGCTAAACGTAAATGCACAGCCCTAAATTTTTTGCAATTTATGAAAATAAATATACTTTAAGAAGAGTTTTACCTTTAAGTATAAAAAAAAAAGTAAAAGAGTATTTTTATCGGTTTAAAATCATTTTCATAACTTGTGGAAATTCCCTACCAGAACTCTAAAATCCCTACCAAAAAAATTTGAAAGGGGGAAATCACCCTAAAATCAAAGCTAGTGCAAAACCTGATTCCATCCTGCAAAATATATTCCATATTTTATGAATTTCCCAACCCAAATACTTCTTCCTCGTTCGCCTCTCTAGATGTTGACGTCATTACCCGAAGATCCTTGAGAGTGCCAAAGAGTTTCTTCTGCACACTTGCTGGTGATGGCCACACTTGTGTACAGAGCACCTCATACAGTATGCATCAATCTTGGAGAATGTGGGCAACTGTCATGGGTCCTGTGTCATAGGAACAATACAATATACCTTAGAAATCCTAGGCCACCAAGTTTCATCCCCCTAAAAATCTCTTTGCCACTCTTGACCTTCATGTATCTCGCCCACTTGCAGGATTTGTTATTTCCTTATTTCACAAATAATAAATCCCTAATTCTACCACGGAGCTACATAACTGAGATTCTACACACTTCAGGATGATCTATTTTCAGACGGATTTCTTCCCAGGTCATATCCTTGTATTCAGCTTTATTCAGGTTAGGTAATACATATTGTTTGGATTTCCTTTGTGGCAGAAACTAAATTAATTTTTTTTTTTTTTTCCGAGTCTAGATGATTGTTTGGATTTCCATGAAGGACATGAAGTCATTGATAAGCACATCTCAATAGGATATTTCTGTGAATATCCAACAAATATCTCCCTGACATATTCGTCGCCTTCCATTTCTGTTCTTGCCTGTTCCACATCACTTCTTTCCTGACAAGCCACAAACAACATATTATCAAATTCCAGTTACTACTTCTTGATGACAGACAAACAACCAAACAAACTCCCAGCAAAACATAACATCCGTCCAACTTTGTTACCAATCATTTTAATATGCATTTAAACACATTTATTAGAACTTTAAAATGAGAAACAAATATTTCCAGTGGACCCTGTATTCGCCATGTGCATTCCTCACTATGTCAAAATGGGGACAAATTGTAAGATCTACAAACTACAGCACCATCAAAGAAAATTCACTTCAGACATCACAGATTTGTCAGAAATTCAAATGCATCAAAATGAATGAGAGGACCTTGAAATGCAATGACTGTTACATAAAACATGGACTAGGATCAAATCTGAGTATAAAGCGAAGCTCTGCCACAAGGGTAGCAAAGGTGAAACACAACTTACCATCAAGGAGCTCAAGATACGGATTTAGGGGATCAGACTCAACAGTATATTCACTTCCCCCACTGTGAGATGAATATCTGCTGCCCTCATTTTCAAATGGGTATGTACTGCCCCTGCTGTCTGGTGAAGGTGTCAGGGTAGCTAGTTCATTTTTACTAAATGTTTCTAGAATGTTTTCTGTACTTCTGCTTTTTTGTCTTTCATCCTATAGAGTAAAGAAAAATTACACTATAAGCTCAACTTAAATTCATGCACACTACCAAATGGTAGCGAAATAACATGCATCTTCTACATGACAACTTCAAGGAAACAAATGCACATATTTGGGTGGTGCACCAAAATAATAACAAGATGGAAACTTTACCTTAGGGCCATGATGCCAATCATGGGTGGGATTTGCCTATCAAAAGTGGGAGGGGTAAAGTCAAACGTGGGGAGACAAAACCATAATTTTATCATGCTAAGATGTAAAAAATCATATAAAAGATACAAATTCAGAAAAAAGTGGGGGAGGGAGAAAGTGCCCCCCTTGCCCCATCCGCCCACCAGCCTATGATGCCAATAGAGGCATGAAAGTACAGATTTATTATTTCTTGGCGAGCATCATTTAGTGAAAAAAAGGTTCTCCTGTCTTCACCACTGCAGCATACAAAAAATTAAACTAGAATTGTAGCACTCTGTAGCACCCAGTGATATCAAACCCACAAGCCACATTTAATAAACATCCAATTATCAGTTGTTGCGATATACTGATGACAGACAATTCATCCTATAACATCCCCACTCCTTCATTTCTACCCTTCCCCTGTCTAATGTGTCCCAAATGTTATCACTTCCGATATCAGTAACAAAACCACATACCAAATTGAACCAAAATCCAATCATCAGTTCTTGAATTCATTTTTCTCCCCACTGCCTTTAAAGGATTAGTTCAGGGGTCAAGCAAGTCTTATCTTATATGAAAGAGGAATTAAAAATAAACAAAAAAGTGAAGAAAGCATTCCAAAATCTTATTTCGTTAAGGAGATATCTAAGTTTAAAAGCTTGGTATCATTTGTGTAGAACAGACTGAAATCAAGACTAATTGTGATGTCATAGCCTTAGATTCCTCAGTCTTTATGTAGTCTATCATATTTTGTCCTGGGATTTTGTGACTTAAAAATTATAGGATATGTCAAAAAAGTAGTAAAAGTGAACGTAGGAAGGGTATTTATAATATACCACCTGAAGAAAGTTTGAAGAAAAATAATTGAAATAGGAAAAAAGTTTAATATATCTTCTTTAAAATACATTAACAATTGTTAAGAATGTGAGTATAAAGGCACCGACCTTCCATAGTAGATTTACTACACCAGTCATTTCTACACAGATAAGACAGCTTTAAACTTGTATATCTCCTTAACAGAATAAGATTTTTGAATGCTTTCTTCAACAATTTATTTCTTTTGAAGTCCACTTTCATATGAGATGGACATGCTTGACCACTGAACTAATCTTTTAAGGTTTTGTTTGTTGAAAAAATACTTTCCAGTGGGTGGTATGGTCAAATTAAACCCCCTTCCCCCCACCCCCACCCCCTTTTCCTCCAACCTCCCTTCCATTCCATATTTACCTCGTACATACGATATACGTGCAAAAGCCTTACTGGGTTGAGAATTTTGACATGTGTGCAGCAGCCTTCTAACTATTATTTATTTCTTGTTTCCTTGAAAATATATTATGCCAAAAAAGGTATATTTTAAGTCCAATCTCAAGGAAGGAATTTGCTTTTTATTGACAAAAATGTTGTAAGAGAGAAATTTGATCCGGAACAGTGTTTTCTAAGAAAGCACTGTTTTGTGGAACAGTGGTAATTTTTTTTATATTCAACCCCTGCATGCAGAAGCCTAGCCAGCCTAATAGGCTTGGCTAAGGGCGATGGGATCTCAGCTGCCAGCCTGCACAACCTCACAGTAAGAGTATTTCATTTCACACCAGATTCAGTTTGTTTTCAGTGCTTGGGGAGTGTGGGCTGACAGCTGCAGTGATCAGTCAGAAGCCTAGCCAGCCTCAGGCCAAATCTATTAGAATAGGCTTGGCTAACTGGTGATGTTTGCCAGTGGTCACAAACAAGGGAAGCGATAAGCGGTTTGATGTCAGAAAGGGTTTGGGAAATGGGGTATGGGGGGGGGGGGGTTGAGGGCAAGCTAAGCGGCTGTATCAGCCCTGTCATTGCCAGGGATGCCAACATGGCTGGATATCCAGAAGAAAATAATACTTTTCCTGCACAGGGTGGGCGAATGGAGTTTCCGGAAGAGGTGGTGGAATGTGGAGTTATCCCATTTAAGATTTGAGTAAAGAAGTAAGGACAGCCTTGGAGTCAGAGAAGATGGCAAAGTGGCTGAGCGGAGAGAACTCAATAGAGTTGAGGGCAAGGAGAATGGCCTTTGTCTTGGCTGAAAAGATGGACGGGTAATCTGGAAGCCTGCTACTGAAGGTAATGTTTTGGATGGTGGCAGCAGCAGCTGTCTTGTCGCCTTCCTTGGAGTTATCAGTATACATGGAGGTGTAGTTTGAGAGTTGGTCTTTGATTTGGTTGTGGAGATTGATGAAGAGATTAGGGTGAGTTTGAGTTTTGTTATAAGTGGAGAGGTCTAGGTGGACAGAAGGAAGGGGGGTGGCCCAAGGCGGAAAAGTGGGCCAGGAATAGGTGCCGAGGTTGATGCCAAGTTGAAAGAGGTTTGATTTAATGCGTAAGCTGAAGGGAGGCGATAGGGTTTTAGTCCTATCAAAGAGGGAGGAGAAATTGGGGTACCTAATGAGGTTGTAAACAGGGTTCTGGGTGTTGGTGAGGACTCTAAAAGCATAGGAGAGGCTAAGCTTTCTACACCTTAGCAGAAAGGGGGTTCATTGGCTTCAATATGAAGGCTGGTGATTGGGGAGGTCCTGTAGGTACTCAGACAAAGCGCGAGGGCTTTCATTTTGGATGGTGTTGATGTGGTTGAGGTAAGAGCTGTGAGCAACACAGTAGACAATATTGCCTAAGTCAAACCAGGCACAAATGGTGAGCCTAAAGATTTTGAGGAGAGCATGGCAGTTCACACCCAAAGTGGTGTTGGAGAGGAGGCAGAGAAGGTGGAGGAAGCTGTTGCATTTCTGTGTTAATGGTAGAGCTAACAAAATCTGTAATATTATATCAAGGAGTCATGTACTCTCTTTCAGTAATTTTGAATTAAGAGACAATTTATTTTTAATATGTTTTTAATTTCCCATTGACTCCAATGGTAAATGTCCTTTTTTTTTCCTGAAAACAACCCGTAAATTCACAACCGCACCTTAATGCAGGCTAAATTCACAAGAATCTTGTGTTCTATTATCATGTTCAACACACTTAGAGTTTCAGATATTTTTCTCTGACTCATGAAAATTTGCAAAAAAAAATAAAAAAGCTAAGCCTTCTTTTGACTCCAATGATATTTTTGATAAGTGACCCCTCAGTGAGTGAAATAGTACGGTGCCCTATACATTGGGGTAAAATGATATTCGATATAACTGTTGCATACTACCATGTGTAAACACAAAATCCCTAAACATTTGGACCTAAAACTTTAATTCAACACTAAACACCAGGAAATGACGACAGTCATAACACATTATCGACCTTTGAACCCTTCGTGTTATTCTTAAACCTTAGTTATATCCACATTCTTTAGGAATATCCTTTTATGTTCAACCTTAGACATTGCTACAGTATGTGGCATGCATGACCACCTGCAGTAGAAACACAGCAAATATACAAACACACACACTACCATATATAGCCATGCGAAGAAGAAGGAAATGAAGCCTACAGTGCATAGAAACTACCTTGGTGCCAAGTATGAACACAATAGAAATTCATCTGGATGGTAGCTTCTCATTGTGGACATAAACTTCTGACAGTTTCATTATGATACAACACTTACAATGTAATTATTATTACAATAAATAACTTTATATTTGACATACTGTACAGGATTACAGCCTTCTTGTATACATTGTAGGTTTGTCTGATTTTGCACTTCATACTGCATGTCCAACATATGTTGGTATGCAAGGCTGTAATTCCTGGGGGTTGGTGTGCAAGGCTGTAATTTCTGGGGGTTAGTGTACAAGGCTGTAATTCCTGGGGGTTGGAGTGCAAGGCTGTAATTCCTGGGGGTTGGTGTACAAGGCTGTAATTCCTGGGGGTTGATGTGCAAGGCTGTAATTCCTGGGGGTTGATGTGCAAGGCTGTAATTCCTGGGGTTGGAGTGCAAGGCTGTAATTCCTGGGGGTTGGTGTACAAGGCTGTAATTCCTGGGGGTTGGTGTGCAAGGCTGTAATTCCTGGGGGTTGATGTGCAAGGCTGTAATCCCTGGGGATTGGTGTGCAAGGCTGTAATTCCTGGGGTTGGTGTGCAAGGCTGTAATGCCTGGGGTTGGTGTACAAGGCTGTTATTTCTGGGGGTTGGTGTGAAAGGCAGTAATTCCTGGGGTTGGTGTGCAAGGCTGTAATGCCTGGGGGTTGGTGTGCAAGGCTGTAATTCTTGGGGTTGGTGTGCAAGGCTATAATTCCTGGGGGTTGGTGTGCAAGGCTGTAATTCCTGGAAGTTGGTGTGCAAGGCTGTAATTCCTAGGGGGTCAGTGTACAAGGCTTTAATTCCTGGGGGTTGGTTTGCAAGGCTGTAATTCCTGTAATTAACTGGTCTAGGGTATTGCGACGTTTCCGGAAGCCGCTGTGATGAGGGGAGAGGATTCTGTTGGTCTCAAGGAACGATTTTAGTCTCTGGTTAATGATCCTTTCCATAATTTTACAGAGACAGCAGGTGAGGGCAATGGGGCGGTAGCTGGAGGGGTCGGTACTGTACTTCCCCGGCTTGGGAACGAGGGTGACAAGAGCTGTCCTCCAGATAGGGGGAAAGGAGTGTGAGGACCAAATGTGGTCGATGATGGTGAGTAGGGTAGTGGTGGCCTTGTTGGGGTGGTTTTTAGGAACTGGTAGGGGATATTATCTAGGCTTTGGAGGTGCAGCCAGCATAGTGGATGGCTTGATTTAATTCAGAAAGGGTGAGAGGGGTGTTATAGCTCTCGGTGTTGTCGGAGGGAAAAGTGATACTCTGGGCTTCATCATGAGCTTTTATTTTTATTTTGAGAGCATTGGGGTAGGACGAGATGTTGCTGAAAGAGGCGGCGAGGTGGTTAACGATGTCCTTTTTCGTGGTAAGAAGGTTACCATTCCAGGAGAGATGGGAAATGGAAGACTTACGCACCTGCCGTGTTAACCATTCTCCAAATCTTCTTGGTGGTGAGAGAAGAGATGAAGTTGTTCCAAGTGTTGGTTTTATTGTCCTGATAATGCGCCTGGCCTTGGCACGGCTGATGCGAAAGAGGTTCAGGTTGTGGGTAGTCGGGTTAGTTTTGAAGTTCCTGAGGGCCCTTTTCCTGTTCTTGATGGCGGTTTTGCAGCCATCAGAGAACCAAGGGATGGGGAAGGTGGTTAGGGTGTTTGGATTTGACAAGGGCTTAACGGCACCACAACAACAAGGGTCAAATTGTGCCTGAGAGGTTAGATCATTCCAGAGGTAGGAAGGAAAGAAAACAAGGGGAAATGAGAGAAATACAAGAACTAAAGGTCAGAAAGCTGGGATCGAGAAAGGAGGTGCATGGGTGAAGAAAAAAAAAAGTAGAGAGAGGGGGTTGGGAGAGGAGGACTAAATATGGTAGAGGGAAGCATGATAAAGGAAGGAGATAATTTTATCCTGAGGGTTTTTCTGGAAGAACTCAGCAATTGAGTTGTGGGGAGCAAGGAAAGCTCTGGGAAGGTTGTACATGCGGCAAGCAAGGAGAACGTGATGGACTGTGAGGGTGCAATGGCATTTATTGCAGAGGGATTGGGGGGAGCAAATAAGGAGGTGGGAGTGAGTGAGTGAGGTGGGTGTGACCTATTCTTAGACAGTTAATATGAATAATGTCGACACAAGATAAGTTGTTGATAGTGAGTTTGATCGGAATGGTGGGCTGAATGATGTGGAGTTTGTTATCAATTTGGGAGTCCCATGAGGTTTGCCAGCAGTCACGAACAAGGGAAGCGATATGCGGTTTGATGTCAGAAAGGGTTTTGGGAAATGGGGTAGGGGGAGGTTGATTTGAGGGCAAGCTTAGCGGCTGCATCAGCCCTGTCATTGCCAGGATACCAACATGAGTATCCAAAAAAAGAACACTTTTCCTGCAGAGTGTGGGTGAAAGGAGTTTCCGGAGGAGGAGGTGGGATGTGAAGTTATCACATTTAAGATTAAGTAAAGAAGTAAGGACAGCCTTGGAGTCTGAGAAGATGGCAAAGTGGCTGAGCGGAGAAAACTCAATAAAGTTGAGGGCGAGGAGGATGGCCTTTGCCTCGGCTGAAAAAATAGACGAGTAGTCGGGAAGCCTGCTACTGAGGGTGATGTCTTGGCTGATGGCAGTAGCAGCTGTCTTGTCACCTTCCTTGGAGCCATCAGTATAGATAGAGGTGTACTTTGAGAGATGGTCTCTGATTTGGTTGTGGAGATTGATGGGGTTTTGGAAATTGAGCAGGTGGCGATGTTGATAAGGATGTTACTGAAGTTGACATACGATCCTCACCCTCGAGGAAATGGGGGAGAGGTGCAAGTCGCAGAGGGTTTCGAAAAGGGGCCAGTTGGCCTTCTCAAGGTTCCAATTAGAGGTGGTCAGTGGGGGTTTAAAGCTTGGAGTGTATAAGAAGAGGGTAATGGTCACTACTACATAGTTTAGCAGTGACCTTCCAGCTAAATCAAGGAGGAGGTTGGGGGAATAGATAGACAGGTCAATACAGGTGAGGGAGCCTGTGGCAGGTAGGTCGGGGAGTTAGTGTTGAGCAAGGAGAGGCTGTGCTGTCGAAGAGTGTTTTCAATGAGCTTACCTCTGAAGGTGGTTGTATTGGAGCCCCACAGGGGGTTGTGGGCGTGATGTCACCAAAAACGATGAAGGGGGAGGGGAGCGGAGAGATGAGGTTGTTAAGGCTGGTTGGCTGAATGTTGGTGATGGGGGGAGATAGATATTGCAAAGAGTGAAGGTTTTGTTGAGAGAGAGACATACAGATGGCCTTAAGGTCGGTATTCACAAGAACAGGGCTGTGTGGGATATCGTGTCTAACAAGAATGGAGGCGCCCCTACAGGCCCTGTCGGTGTCCACTTGATGTTCATGATACCAAACAAAGTTGTTGAGGGAACAATGGTCAGTGGGTTTCAAGAAGGTTTTTTGTAGACAGAAGAAAACCGGGTTGAAAGTGGTGGCCAGTAGGTCAACTTCTTCCGATTTGGCCTTAAGGTTCCTGATGTTCCATTGCATAATGTTGTGGGTGTTATTGTAATTGTATGTGTTGCATGCCATAAGTAGGCAGGGGGTTATCTGGAGGAAGATCTGTTGGGTCTGAGTTGGCTTGTTTTTTCTTTAGATCTGTCCCTGTTTCTTTGGGAGCGGTTATTTTTGAAAGTTGGACGAGAAGTATGTTTGGTGTGTTCGGTAATCAAACAATCCATGTTCTCTTCAGTATCATACGTGTGGGTTTGGATGGTGGGCTGTTTGTTGGTTAGTTTGATGTTTATTGGCCTAGTTGGCTTGAGTTTAATGGCATTAGAGGTATTGGGGTAGGGGATGGCAGGGGTCTTAGAAAACAGCGGAGGGGGTTGGGAATGTAAGGGGCGACTGGGATTCTCAGGTAGCCGGCAGTTATGTGGGAGGGAAGAGTTGATGTGGCAAAAGTCAGGAAGATGGTATTAGTGGATGTTTTGGCACAGTCTCTTTTGAGGACGAGACAACGGGCTTCAGTAACGTGTTAGCTGGCATGAATGGTCAATGGAGGTAGCAGGTGGGTCACGGGAAGGGAGGGAAGGTCAAGGTCAAAGCAGAAGCGTTTCGTCATGATGGAAGAAAGAAACAAGGGCCGAGAGACCCGAGGCAACTAGAAAAAATATTGTGAAACTACTACAGGAGAACTGCTGTACAGGTATCAATAAGGGCGTGAAAGTCTGGTCACAATGGGAGGGAAAAAACAAAAAGAACGGTCTCACCGAAAGCAGACACCCATACACAGAGAGAATCCCGGAAAACGAAGATACAAATCAAAATTTAGGCGAAAAAAGTGCAAGGTAAAGTGTATCGGAATGAAAAGTTTGATAGAATAGAAGTCACGTTGCTCTCAACACGTCACAATGAGGATGAAGATGCTAACTTTCCATAGTAGACTTACTACACCAGTCATTTCTACACAAATAAAACGGAGCTTTAAACTTGAAAATCTCCTTAACAGAATAATATTTTTGAATGCTTTCTTCACCATTTTGTTTCTTTGGAAGTTCTTTTCATATAAGATGGACCTGCTTGATCCCTAAACTATTCTTTGAACCCTTACTCTAGCACGCAGCAATATTATCGCCGTTTTGGGTGCCTTATCTTCAAACCCGCCTCCCAAGCACGTTTTCAAAAAAGTGCTGGTAGAAAAAGGGTTAATTAACCCGCGACAAATGTGCCCACTCAAAAATATATGCAGCATGGCCCCGATGGGCAGCCCACTGAGTCACTGAAGCAGAATGAGGCCGACTCTGCTGCTTGAAAGACAGGGGACCCTTCAATAATCAGCCTGTGCTTAACCCTTACTCTACAACACAGCGATATTATCGCTGTTTTGGGTGCCTCATCTTCGAACCTGCCCTCCCAATTGTGTTTTGAAAAAAGTGCAGGTAGAATAAGGGTTATAGAATGGTTTATTCCTTCCCTTGAAGTATGGTTTTCATACTAGGACACAATACTAGCTGGAGCACTGAAAGATATTTGAACAAAATCACCTACAGTACTGTACATACATGTACAACTTACTGCAAAATTAAAACTGGCATATATTGATCAGACCCATGCCTTTGCCTTTTACCTCTGTCATTAATTATTCTTTAATTATTCTCTGGGCAGAAGAACTGCCAGAAAGTAACTGTGGTAAGGGGCATCATGACCGGGGGGTGTAACACCCCTCTTGCCTTTTACCTCTGTCATTAATTATTCTTTAATTATTCTCTGGGCAGAAGAACTGCCAGAAAGTAACTGTGGTTAGGGGCATCATGACCGGGGGTGTAACACCTTTCCAATATTTGAGAATGAGGAAAAATTTGGACAAAATGATATTAAAATTAAGGCAAAACATGTAGATTATTGAAAGAGCTATAGCGTACATCAAGTGAGCAATGATAATTTCCTTCTGAAACATATATTCCAATTTTTCTAAGCCAACACCTGAAATTTCCCGTCCGAAAAATGTTATAAAACTTCCGGTTTTTTTTCCAAATCATGGTCTTAAAACACCCAATTTTTCCAAATCCGGATCCAAAAATTCAAAATTGTGTTCTTAATTTCTTCTATATTTGCGAATCAGATTCAGGAATATGAAGTCATGATATGAAATTTTCCAATCAATCAATACAAATTTTATCAAACTTCTAAATTTTTCCGAATCATGGTCTTAAAATACCTGACTTTTCCTAGTCCAGATCTGAAATTTCCTGATTTTTTCAAATCAGTTTCTAAAAAATTCTTTTTTCCAAAATCATGTTCTTAATATCTTTAGTTTCCGAATCAGATTTGGAAATTTCCTAATTTTTTTCAAGTCATGATATCAAATTTTCCAACTAATCCAAAAAATGTTATTAATTAATATTTTCCGAAAATTGATGTAATTTTACAAAAAAACCTGCAAATTTTTCAAGAAAATTGGATGTTTTCAGATTACTTATAACATTTTCCAAAAAAATTCTACCAATTATTTTGGTTTATTTGCTACAAATTGCAGACATCATTTTAAAAGTTTTGTCAAAAAAATCATTTATTTTGAGCCTAATATTTGGAAAATTCGGGTAAAATTCCTTGCTTTTTGGAAATTTCACTGACTTTTGTTCTGCTGGGACACAGCAACTTTTAGAACTATATTGGGGACACAACATATTTGTTCCTAATAGTGTTCGAGAGAGATGCCTTGGCAACACTGCACATACACGTGTGCAGCATGAAATTTAAAGAACCAATTTTCTCAAATTGATCGATAATGTTGAAAACAAATTTTCAAAGATAGTAACACAAAAAAGCCAGGGTGATAATTATAGGCCAGAACCGTCACCCATGGCCAGTGTGGGTTGTATTCCCCTCTCTCAGTGGGGAAGGAAGCATGGGGAGGCAGGGGGAAAGTTATCCCCTGACCTGCTGACGGGGTTTTCCTTTCCCGCTTGAGCCATCTCTTTCCCGGTCAACCCGCCATGTAATATTATCATCCAGATATCATAACATTTTCCGTAAAGAACTGAAGAAGAAGAAATTATTTTCTGCCATCTGACTATTCCCCTGGCGGAATTCTGTAAGTAAAGTGTGTCAGCGTGTTGTGAAAATATTAAATTAGGACAATTTTCTATACATATTTGGAAAAAAAAGCCATTTCTTGTGTTAAAAAATCGCCCAATTCTGGTAAAAATGCCCTACTTTATTATTAATTCAGTAATTCACTTTGTTCAACAGCTTCATCAGCTATTAGTTTTCGTTTAGCCAGAATTCAGATGCAGTCATACATTTGGGCACTTTCCCCCTCTGGCGCCGACAGCTGGATACGCAACTTCCCACAAGAGGTCCATGTGCAAAGCTCCAGAAACTTTTTGGCTTTTTAATAACTCAAATTGAAGGGAGAACCACATTATATTTAATCAATTTCTGTTGTCTAAATTTCCATTATTGATATCAAATTCCATAGGTATACATCCTGCTGTCTGACATGTTCTAATGTTCTTTCTGTTCCTGTTACCTGAGTATATTATCTTTTCAAAGTGCTTCGATGTTGGTGTTGTTCCTAGTAATTGGAGAAATGCTAATGTCAATCCTATTTTTAAAAAGGGTGACCACAGTTTCCCTTGTAACTATAGGCCAGTGAGTCTTAATAGTGTTGTGTGCAAGGTCATAGAGTCCATTGTTAAGGATGTTGTATTAAATCATTTACTGGTAAATGGTTTGTTGAATTTGTCCCAGCATGGGTTCTTACCTACAGTAAGAGGTCTTGTGTTTCTAATTTATATGAGTTTCTTGATGATTTTTCTAATCTACAGTAGTTGATTCTGGTCATAATTTTAGATTTCCAAGAAGCATTTGATAAGGCTCCATTGGGCAGACTCATGATGAAAACAAGAGCACTTGGTGTAGAGGGAAAGTGCCAGTTGGATATAATCTTGGTTAGTTGACAGGTCACAAAGAGTTGTTCTTAATGGTGAAGTATCTCCATGGAAGAAAGTTACAAGTGGTGTTCCTCATTGGGTCCGCTTCTTTTCTTAATCTTCATTAATGATATTGATGTTTCCCTTGGCTCCAGGATTTGTAAATTTGCTGACGACACTAAGCTGTACAGGATTGTTGATGATGCTAGGGATTCTTCACTTTTGCAAACTGATCTGGAAAAATTAGTTTCTTGGTCCCAAATATGGCAGATGTCATTCAATGATGATAAATGCAAACTTATTCATTTTGGTCAGATCAATTTGGCTTTTAATTACTGCATGAATGGTTCAAATCTTGGTTGTGTTGATCAATAAAGGGATCTAGGTGTTGTCATTACAAGCAATCTGAAACCTTCTAAACAGTGTGCTTTAGCAGCTACAAGGGCAAATAGGATGCTTGGTTTGATTAAAAGAAATTTGTGTTTTCTTGGTAGAAAGGTTGTTCTTAAATTGTATAAGCAATTAATCAAGCTTCACAGGCTTGAGTGTGCTATTCAGGCTTGGAGTAGTTTTATGAGAAGGATAAGTTCATTTTGGAGCAGGTTCAGCGAAGAGCCACTGGACTTATTCCCAAAGTAAGGAATCTCTCTTATGAATCTAGGTTGCAAATTCTTGGTTTGACCACGCTTGAGTTGAGAAGAGTACATGGTGATGTAATTCAGGTTTTTAAATTCCTATCTGGTAGTGATGCTTTGACTTCCTGTTATTTCTTGCATGTTTCAGCTAATTCTCATGTGACACGTGGTAAGTTTGAAGTTGACCAAAAAGTTCTCACGGATAGATATTCGGCAATTTAGCTTTTCACAAAGAGTTGTTAATGAGTGAAATGGTTTGCCTGAGTGGGTAATTAGTTCCAATTTTGTTCACAATTTGAAAGTCAACATTGATAAGTTTTTTACTAACTCTGGGCGTCTTTGATTTTTGTTTTGTTTTTTGTGGTGGTGGCGTTAGTTTGGGCTTTTATGGGGTGACTAACCCTTCTTAGCCTGTAATCTTGTTATATAGACTTAAAATATGCATTTTTATTTGGTGAGCATTGCATGAGGTCATAGTTTCTAACTATGACTGGCCTCCCTCATGCTAATACACAAATAAGTGAAAGAATTGGTTATGATAGACAATGAAGAATAAGAGGACAAAAAGAGGGGAAATATAACTGACTTTTAACATTAGTGCCTATCAGCAAGATAATCAACAGGTTTTCGGTACAGGTCTTAAATTTTTAAGCTTGATAAACTGATTTGTGCCTCTTTAATTGGGTTCGGATTGTTTAGTAACATCTTTTCAATTCATACAAATACATGAAGCCTAAATTCAAAGGGAAAATGCATTTTAATACTAGGCTTTAGCCTAGGCTTAAATGCACAGTACAACTACAACTTACACAGTAAAGCAAACATTTAACCAATAGGCCTACAGCAAAAGAAACAAGAAATACATGAATAACAAATGAAAATGGCAAAAATGTATAAAGAGACAAACAAAATTGAATGAATGAAAACAGATATGGCAACAATCATAGTAGACACCCCCGAGAATGTATGCTAAAAGCCTTCCGAACACAAAAAGCCTTCTTTCATTACGTGAAATAGGTACACATAACATTGAGCAATTATTTGGTACAAACCTTCCTTGCGGGTAAGCGTGACGGTATATTTTCATTCAAATAAGACTTGAAACTTCCCTTCGCTTTAGCCATCGTTAAACCAAGTTGTATTATCCATTCATACGAAAATATATAACCACTTTAATTTAGAGTTGATAATTCAAACAGGATTTCGGCCGCCCATTTTTTTCATGGCAGCACACACTCGTTAACGCCATGGTAATGTATGTCTGGATATTACATACACAATTACAACCAAGGAGGTACCATTTTAGGTGTACAGCTGTGTTGTGCTCGTGATACACGGATGAATATAGATCAAAGGTTGCTTTTTCACTGTTTGCTTACATAACATCGCTTCCTGGTCGAACTTGGAAAAAAGTTCGTCTATTGGCCTTTGAGAAAAATGATCAGTTGTATAAATTTATCTTTCAAATTGAGTTACCGAGTAAGCACTACAAAGAAAGTTCCCGGCACCTGAAGTTCCTGGGCACCTCAAATCGAAATTTAAAAAATATTAGGGGCTAACTTAGGCGAAAGTGTATACTTTCCATACCATAGGCGGATTTTGCAATTGGAACATTCTCTTCTTCCCCACACACTTGTTTATATTTATATCCTTTGTATGGCGAATGTTTGTATTCTTAGTACCCCCCACTTTCGATAAACAACTTTCATTTTGTGATCCCTTTTAATATAACATAACAAGATGACGGGCTAAGAATACAACGCCCATACAGCCATACTGACACCTCCATCACAAAAAACAAAACAAAAATCAAAGACGCCTAGAGTTAGTAAAGAAATTATCAATAATGACTTTCAAATTGTGAACAGAATTGGAGCTAATTACAAACTCATACAAACTATTCCACTCATTAACAACTCTTTGCGAAAAGCTGAAACGCCGAATATCTATCCGTGAGAACTCTTTGGTCAACTTCAAACTGTTACCATGTGTCACATGAGTATTAGCTGAAACATGCAAGAAATAACAGGAAGTCAAAGCATCACTACCAGATAGGAATTTAAAAACCTGAATCACATCACCATGTACTCTTCTCAACTCAAGCGTGGTCAAACCAAGAATTTGCAAACCTAGATTCATAAGTCAGATTCCTTACTTCGGGAATAAGTCTAATGGCTCTTTGCTGAGCTTTCTCTAAAATGAGCTTATTCATCTCATAAAAGGGACTCCAAGCCTGAATAGCATACTCAATATGAGGCCTGACTAACTGCTCATACAAATTAAGAACAACCTCCTGACCAAGAAAACAAACATTCTTTCTAATCAAACCGAGCATCCTATTTGCCCTTGCAGCTGCTAAAGCACAATGTTTATAAGGTTTCAGATTGCTAGTAATGACAACACCTAGATCTCCTTCTTGATAAACACAACCAAGATTTGAACCATTCATGCAGTAAGCAAAAGCCAAAATGAATAACTTTTGCATTGATCAACATTGAATGGCATCTGTCACATTTGGGACCAAGAAACTAACTTATCCAGATCAGTTTGCAAAAGTGAAGAATCATAGCATTATCAACAATCCTGTACAGCTTAGTGTCATCAGCAAATTAACAAATCCTGGAGCCAAGAGAAACATTAATACAATTAATGAAGATTAAAAAAAAAGCTTGGGTGGACCCAACACAGAACTTTGTGAAACACCACTTGTTACATTCTTCTACGCTTCACCATTAACAACAACTCTTTGTAACCTGTCAACTAACCAAGAATTTATCCAACTGGCACACTTTTCCTCCACACCAAGTGCTCTTGTTTTCATCATGAGCCTGCCTAATGGAAGCTTATTTAATGTTTTTTGGAAGTCTAAATAGATAACATCCACATTATAACCAGAATCAACTAGTTTAGTAACATCACTCAAGAAACTCCAATAAATCAAAAACACAAGACCTTTTAGGAAAGAACCCATGCTGGGACAAATTCAACAAACCATTGACCAGTAAATGATATAGTACAACATCCTTAACAATGGACTCCATGACCTTGCACCCAACACTGGCAAGTAAGACTCACTGGCCTATAGTTACAAGGCAAACTGTGGTCATCCTTTTTAAAAACAAGAGTGACATTAGCAATTCTCCAATCGCTAGGAACAACACCAACATCAAAGCACTTTGAAAAGATAATGCTCAGGAGAACAGAAAGAACACCATTTTGGCTAAAAGGTCCAGAGAGTTTGTTACTGAAAGTGCAAAAATTTTGCTTATGATACACATTTTGAGGCAACAACCTTTTTTTTTTTTTTTTTTTTTTTTTTTTTTTTGCTCTTCCGTCAAATTTAGTCAACCAAACAGTGTAAAGACTGCTAGTTTGACAAAATAATTAAAAGTAGGCATATATCAGCCCCGTAGCCAGGAATTTAAAGGTAGAGGAGGGGGGAGGGGTCGTTTTTCGAATAGATGGGCACAAAATCTAAACATTTCGGGTGCTTATTATTATTTTTTATATTTTTATTTCTCAATAAAGGAGGTTTAGAAATTTGAAACAGGGTTTCATTTTTCGTGTATAAGGGCAACAAGCCTTGAAACTCCAGGTGCTTATTATATTTAACCTGTTAAAAAATTAATCGATAAAGGACTTATAAACAGACCTAGTACTTAAAAACTGACCGAGGACTTTCAATATGGGTCCTCGGAAGAATTTGCATGCAAATATATCATTGGAACTTTCTTATTTTTCAGAAGTTTTTCTCAAAGTTCTCTGTCATATATGGTGTGTGTGTTTCTCCCTCGTGGCCACGCCACTGCACGTAAGGGGGGAGGTCCTGATTCCCTATCCCCACTTGTTTTCTTCTTCAGAAATCACCTTATCAAGGTTTCTCGAAACTCCCACTTCTTGGCCGTTGACATCAAGTTTTACGGTTCTTTCTTAAAGGCTGGCTACGCCCTGACGCCACTGCATCCAACATTTTACATCCCTGCCCAATTGAAATTGTTGACCAGTTTCCCCAGGCGTTATGCAAGTCGGAAGGACATAATTGTTATATATGTAGCTGAGTTGGGTAAGATTCAGATATCTCATGAGTTTTAAACTGTATACATCTGACATTTTACATCTCCCGACAAACATCGGTGCCCACGAATCATGTTGTCAGCATCATCAAATCATGCAGAGTCGGTAGGGCATGACCCAGATATCTAACAGAATCGGACATGATTCCGATAAATCACTGATTTAAACAGTACTTCCGACATTCTGAGATCGGCAGATCGGTACCAAAGTATCATATTGTCGGCATCATGCCCAGTCGGAAAGGCATGCACGATTCCGATTAGTTACTTATTTAAACAGTACATTCGGCATGAATGAGATCGGTGCCCAAGTATCACATTGCGAGCATCATCTAATCATGTCAAATCGGGAGAGCATGACCCCGATATCTAGACGAGTCAGGCATGATTCCGATAAATCACTTATTCAAATAGTGCATCTGACATTTAAAATCCTTGCACGACTGGGACTGGTATCCGCTCCCCTCCTAGCCTCGTACGGACATGTTCCGCGATCTGTGACTTACGTGACGGACCGTGGAATGGCCAATTTGCTCATATTTGTAGGTATAGATTGGATATTTTCCCTCTCTTTCTGAGATAGGTTTTAGAGATGTCCGCGGCTGTTTGATAAACCAGTCACGTTTGTAAAGCACACGAATGGCCCGGAATGAAGGTATCAAATCTAAGACCTCTTGTTTGCAATGAAGCTGCATAATGCTATGTCCGCTTGATCCAGGGACGTAACTTGACTTCAAACCAAGAGAGGAAGAGAGGGGAAGGGAGGGGGGTTTAAAAAATATTTGCCCCACGAACATCTGTATTTACCCGACTTATTTTAAAACGATATATATGTACAATCACCATAATATAGAACAGTTGGGAACAGATCCTCTATCCCCACCCCCACCAGTGACGTCGCCAGAGATTTGGGCTTGGGGTTCAGTATGAAAGTGCCAAATGGCACTGCGTAACACATTGTGCGCTAGTAAGGGCCCCTTGCAAAGTCTGGGGCGAAGCCTTGATTGAATCCAGTGGGGGAGAAGGGGGGAGGGGGCCTTAGTTGGGTCTAGGGGCGAAACTTTAGTTGGGTCCAGGGGCGAAACCTTGGTTGGATCCAAGGGGCGTGGTTTGAAAATAAATTAATATGGTTATATTTTTATGTTTTTCTTTCTCCGCAAAGAAAACAAAATACTTTTGAAAATGTTTTGGAAAATGTCACATTGATTTTTGTTAGTTTCATGTCCATACGAGGTCGAGGATGGGGCTGCCGCCCAGGTTCAGTCAGCCAGACACCGGTCCTAGTCGGGCAGAGATGTGAACTTGTCGAACGTCTGAATAATGCCCAACTTGTCTGGATATCAGAATCATGACTTTGTTGTCGCGACTCGAGCGATATAATGCTGACAACATAATTCTCAGGTCACCATGCAATATCAATAGGGAAAAGATGTGATATGTCCGATACAGTAGAACAACCAGCCTCCCAAAAGTTTGGGGGTTGTGGGAAGAGGGGCGTAACTATATAGACTTCGACCGCAGGGGGATTGGATGTAAGACTAATTTCCCCGACAAAATAAAATGTTCACTTGCCCGACTTATGACTTATCTATAAACGATATACATGCATGATGTGGCACAACACTATTGAACAATTTGGAAGAGACCCCCCCACTTCTCTTCCCTCCCCAAACAGTATCATCACCAGACATTTTGGCTTGGGGAACAGTACTGCAGTACCAAACGCGGAACTGCGAAACAGCATTTAGGCCTACCCATTTGTTTAAGGACCACTGGCGCCGTACAAGAGCGAAACCTTGATAGGGGTCCAGGGGTAAAACCCCCGGAAGCCCTGGAAATTTCTTGTTTTTGTTGCAAAAAAATGGCTGAAAATCATCACAAACTGCTAAAATTTAAGTGATGAAAAGAAGACAATTTTAATTTTCTATGTTAATACCTATAGGTTATCACTTCTAAACATGCAGAAGATAAATTTCTTCTGAAGATTTAGAAAAATCGCGCGAAATTATACAGGCATTTAAATGATGATAAAAACCGGGAAAAAGAAAAATAGTTTTAATTCATTAAACTTAGATAAGCATTATCTGATTATAGGGTTGCAATTTCTAAACAAGCAGAGGAGAAATTACTCCTGAAAATCAAGAAAATTCGGGAAAAATTGTGTAGGCGTTCGTGGTGAAGCCTTGGTTTAAAGACTTTGTGTATTTAATGCCCCAAAATGGCTTAAAATTATCAGAAAGTTCCAAAATCTAAAAATGTAAATGACAACAAATCGTAGAGTTCTGCATGGGGCGAAGTAAGGGTATGGATCCAGGGGGAAGAAGTCCCGCCTAAGGGTCCCTTGAAAAGGGTCCAGGGAGCGAAGCCCCCAGGAGCTCTGAAGATTTCTTGTCTTTGATGCCCCAAAATTGCTGAAAATCAACATAAACTGACAAAAATTCAAAATATTTAAGTGATGATAAGAAAATAACTTTAGATTCTCATGTTCAAATTAACTCAGATGAGCATTATAGGGTCACTGTTTTTACACAGCCAGAGGAAAACGTTCTTCTGAAAACTGAGAAAATTCTAACAAAATTGTGTAAGCGTTCATGGGTGAAACCTTGGTCTAAAGATTTCATGTTTTTTTTTTTTTCTTCCCAAAAGTGGCTTAAAATCAATATGAAAATACAATATGTAATCAATGAAAAGAAGAACACTTTAATATAATGTTATTATACCTACTCAGATAAGCATTTAGGTAACCTGGTTCCCATTTTTGAACACTGTCAGACAGAGGAGAAATTTCCCCTGGAAATTAAATAAAAGCAGCTAAAATAGTTGGGTTCGTGGCTTAAAATCAACACAAAAATCCAAAAAGTGTAACTAATGAAAAGAAGAACATTTTCAATTCTATAATGTCAAAATCTACTCAAAAAAGCATTTAGGTTACCATTTCTGAACTGTCAGGCAGAGGAGAAATTTCCTCTAGATTGAAAAAGTTTGGCCAATATTGTTGGATTCTTGGCTTAAAATCAACACAAAAATCCAAAATGTAATTGATGAAAAGAAGAACATTTTCAGTTCATATGTTAAAATCTACTCCGATAAGCATTTTGGCTTACCATTACTAAACAGACTGAGGAGAAATTAGGAAACTTCGACCAAAATTGTAAGCTTCATGGACGCAACTCTGGTATGGTCCAAGGGGGCAAAGCCCCCCCGAATACTTATTGAAGAATTATAGTTGTTGATGCCCCCAAATAGCCCATGATCATCGGGGTTCTAATAGATTATAAATATGTGTTGGTAGGCATCTTTCATCAGTTCATATACACCCCAGTTTCCCAATCCGAGCCCAATCAGCATCATACTGTGTCGAGAGGAGATAATTCTGATATCTAGATCTACGATTCCAGCATGATTAAGATGCATCTCTGATTCAAACAGTACATCCGACATTTTACATCATATGATATTCAATTTGTCAGAATCACGATGCCGAGTGGAGAGGATATGATTCTGATATCTAGACAATTCGGGCATGGTTGAGATGTATCTCTGGTTTAAACAGTAGGCTACATCCGACATTTTACTTCTCTGCCCGATTAAGTGCACAATTATAAGATTATGATGCTGTCAGCACCATGCCGAGTCAACGGTCGGGAGGACATGATTATAATACCTATCTGAGTCGGGCATGACTGAGATACATACATATGACATTATATACATATCTGCTCGACTACGATCAGTGTTAGGCCAACTGAAGGGGGGGGGGGGCGCCGCCGCGGGGAGGGGTGGGTTCATCGCACTGCCATGAAGATAACAAAACAACAATGACATTACACATTTTCAAAAGTATTTTGTACTTTTGCGAAGAAACAAAAACATAAAGGTATTTAAGCATATTAACTTTCCCCACATTTTTTTACAACTGCACACTATACTGGACCATTATTTTTCCCGACGAAATAATCAACTTGAAAATTGGACAAAAAAAACAAAAACAGGGAGTGTAACACCCCCACACTACCCTTAAGTTACGCCACTGTGTAGGAATTGTAAATATTGACAGCTTGATGTCAACGTCTAAAAAGGGAGGGACGGCGAGAGACCTTGATAATGTTATTTCTGCAAAATGGCGGAGAGCTGATTGGTCGGAAGTACTATTTATATCAGACATTTATGGGAACCCTGCCCGAATCGTCAAGATTTTATAATCATCTCCACTCGGCTCGGCATAATGCTGATCCTCGGGTTGGGCAACTGTATGGTGACGTATGCCATGAAAGATACCCACACATGTTTTGATTCCTGGGCCCCGATGACATGGGCCATTTTGGGCCAACAAAAACAAGAAATCTTAAGATCTTCCTGAAGCTTTGCCTCTGGACCATACTAGAGCTTCTCCCCATGAGTCCCACAATTGTGCCAGTCTGAGAATTTTCTCAATTTTCAGGGAAAACTTCTCCTTTGTCAATCTGCCTTTTTTTGCTTTTTTAGAAATGGTAACCAAATGATTATTTGAGAAGATTTTAACTTAAGAATTTTAAATCGTTTTTTTTTTCTTCATCAATTACATTTTGAGAATTTGTGTTGATTTTATGCCATTTTGTCTCTTCTCTGCTTGTTTGGAAACAAATGCTTCTCTGAGTAGAACATACAAATTTAAAATTTTCATCAATCACCTCAATTGATTTTCTGAACTTTGTGTTGATTATGACGAGTCAAACAATTTTTCCCGAGTTTTCAAAGAAAATTTGTTCTCTGCTTGTTTAGAAATCATCCAAGTTCTTATCTCGGTAGATTTTAACATGAGAATTTAAAATTCTTCTTTTCAGCTTTTCGAGTAGGATATTGTATTAAAGGAGACATACAGTTTGATATAATCCTTATTTCATATGATAGAGGAATAAAATCTTATCCAACTACCAAAACCAGGAAGTCAAAATCGTATTCCTATCTCAGTGATTCACGTTCAAGTTGAAGTCGACATATGCATGGAGGCTGCCAGATTGTTCAATTCTTTATTGAAATTTTGCGCAGACATGATGCATGTCCAAATAGCACAGAAGTAATAAGGTATCACTCCGCCATTCAAAAATGAGAACCCTCAGGAAAAGGCTTATGAAAATATTTGCGAGAGGTTGCATGTCGTAGGACAGAAAGCTAAAAAGTTGAAAAATTCAGGATTGGTAGAGAAAGGATAGGTCTTTACTATGCATATCCAAACTTGACGAGATTTGTTTCAGTAAAAGTTTCATGGGGAACTATTTTACCATGGACCCATAACAAAATTTAAGTGATTCGGTGAGGGTGTGTATAACACCTCTTCACTTCAGGCAAAAAAAGGCAAAACCTCTGGTGATCCCCTGTTAAAAGTATCTTCATCCGAGAGATATTAGATGGTATTTTTTGGAAAACATCGAAAAAGATCCCAAATCTATAATATTCTGGTACGGATTATGTAATTCTCTATCAATGCTATTAAAGTTTTTATTCCAAAATGATGTGACACAAAGTTTAACAGCATATTTTGATATTTTCATGTGCACACAAAAATGTCCTTGACCCTTACAAAAAGAAACCAATATTTCATAAGCTAAAAAAATTGAGATTCAGGACTTATGAAACTTAAACAGAATATTTGTTATTTTGAATTCTATCATATGAAATGAGGATTATGTCAGACTTAGTGTCTCCTTAAACATTTTAAATAGTATTTATTAAGATATTTTAATCGTTAATGATTTTAACGCCTGCACGGCAATGCCGGTTATCGTACAGATTTCTGTGAATTATCCGGATTTATTCGAAATCTTGATGAATATCTTTATAATAAATGGATTGACTGGTTGATGAGACCGTTTCAGATTTGTTAAAGATAAAGAATGTAATACCTATGGTAAATTACTTTTGGATTTCTGTAAATCTACCTCTATAAAGATATGTAACGGCAGGTTCCCATCATACCAAGCTGGGGAGCTTCACATATATCTCCAGAACTGATGGTAGCGTCATTGATTATGTATATGATACATATATGGTACAATACAATTGTCTAGTCTACAACGATTGGTAGAAAGAAAATAGCTTGATTATAAATGAAAGTATATTTAACACTTTCTGTTTGTTTTGATATATGAACAGGTAGCTTAAAGGAATATTCCCATGGATTTTCATTTTTCATATATGATAGGGAAAATTTATAGGAACAAAGTGGTGAAAAAACTGTGTTAATATCTTTCCCGTTAGAAGTTATAATAATTCAAGAGTAGAAAAATGTTATTAGAAATATTTCGTACAGTATAAATCTTTCAGCTTGGTGATGTCATCAAGGCAATTCCAGCACAGTTCTTATGTATTTCTTATAAATTTAATCACACTACTTCTACATTATCGAACAGCATTTTTGGTTCATTATAGGGATAGGATTAAATATATGATTTACAAGAAAAAAAAAAAAATCAAATCATTTTTAAAGAAATACAAAAAAACTTCACAGGTGTTACTAATCAGTCACTTTTGTCCACATTCAAAAATACTTTAAAATTTCGTAATTTCTATACGGAATAAAATATTAACATAGTTTTTTCACCACTTTGTTTCTGAAACTTTTCTCTATCATATACGAAAAAATGAAAATCCATGGGAAAATTCCTTTAAATGAACGAAAATATGTTATAAACCATGAAAATAATGACATTGATCAAAATCACTTAAATATTGATCGTTTTACATTATTTTCAATTTCGGGCGTTATTATTACAATATATGCAAATTGTACTGGAATTTTGTGACATCACATCATGAAAACCTATAAAAGGAGCCACGGGGACGACTCATCCCCCTTGTCTACCAACTGTAGTGTAGCGGTTATCATACATGTCTACAGACCACGAAGCTCTAGGTTCAAGCCTGGGTTGGGTAGACACGCCAGTGCACCACAACTGGTTATCAAAGGCCGTGGACATTGACTTGGTTGTCGATGTTATGTCTGTCCGTACGTCGTACATGTGTCCTCGTCCGGGTCGTATTAAGCGTTTCGTGATGGCATTGTTACTATCATAATCGATACGCAGGTGACGACCCCGTCATTGTAATTGTGTGTTCACTCGTCGTCGTCGACTCGTCCCCCATAGGAGAATACTTATTATAGAATAGGAGAATAATTGTAGATCATATGTCTTGAAATTGGAGGATTTAGACATATATAATATATATACTGATTAGCCAATTGTTTTGGTCATGTATCCGAATAAATTTAGTGTCTAAAATGATGTAAAAAGCAACTAAGGGGTCCTTACAATTATTCAGGAGGCCATCATTTTCCTGGTGAGAATGTAACTCGGTAAGTCAGTATAAATTAAACCCAAATACACACTCAGTCTTCAGCGAGTCAGTGGCAAGGGTCCCCCCCATTGTACAGTATGTTCTTTTCCAAAAACCAAATTAGCCCGTTATTTGAGTATTTTGCTTGGATGTTTGTGTTACTTTCTTCAATCTGTCAATAAAAAGATCAATTATTTTTATCTCTATAGAGGGGAACCTATAAAACATCACAACGAAGATGGAGGAGGGCACGCCAGTTTATGCCATGCTAATCATGGTCCGGGTCCTTATAGTACGTTTTGCCCTGAATGGCCCATTTTAAAGATGCCCCACTAATAAAATTTGGGGAGGGGGGGGGGGAATGCGGGGGCTCGCACACTATAGAAAGACTTAATTTATAGAGATTTTACAAAACTATAATGTTGGAAAACAAAAGGTAGGCAGAGGCGACGGCTTGGCAGAGGCGGAGGCTTTTTAAGTAAGAAAAAGTCCAATATGTAGGGCTTTTGGGCCCTAACTTTATCTTCAGAACGAGTGTTTGTGGGAAGCATGTGAAAGTTCACAATTTCAGTCGTAATAAGGCAATATTTGTGTTACTTTCTTTAATGAAAAAATCATATATAGTCTTTAAAGAAAAACTGTTGAAATATTTGAAAGGGCATGTTCCTTCTCTAAATAAAAGTCCACTTGTCCACTTTGAAAGGGCACTTTTCCTTTTGAAAAAGGGCACTTTCTCAGGGTCGAAAGGGCTATTTTCCTCTCTGAAAAAGGCACTTTTTAAACTTTTGAGAAAATTGTGTGGGGGAAGGGGAGGGGGGCACATGTCCGCTGTGCCCCGGTTCCGTGACTTATGGGGTAGGTCCCCCAACGGTGGATCCAGGGGTGATTTTTTGGGGGTGTTAAAATTGGTCACACCAGAATGTCACTGAAATCACACGGTGGCGCCGTAAGGCGGCACTGCACATGTGATGCGCACACTTAATGGTGTGGGTCCAGGGTGGGGGCCCGCTTATGGCGAAGCTGCCGGAAGTTCTGCAATTTGGAGCATTTTTATAACATATTTTCTATTTCTATCATACTTTTTCCCACGTCATCCACTCTGCCAAGATTGCCAACCACTGAAGATAGTATGAAAAGTCCATTTTCTCGTACAATATGTCTATTCGTATTAAGCAAAACCATAAAAAACAACAGTTCGGTGGCACGTATGCAATTGGATGGGAGACAAAAAAGTAATGATACTGAATGATAATTAACGGAGCACTAGACCAAAAAGTGAGGGTGTATTTTTAGGGTCCCCCAAAATCAAATGGTTATCTAGCACGCAACGGTCTAGTAATTTTCTGGCTAATATGAATATTCAAGTGACCTTTGCCCTTACGTTGTCTGTGGGCTATGGAGGCATGGAGTTTATTGATCTTTTGTGCATAATGTATCTGTGAAATTCGCAAAAGGAGCGCCTTCACTTTTCGATCTAGTTCTTCATTAATTCAATGAAAACTTAAACATAGGAAAATTGGAGAAAATACTCTTGTCCTGAACTTAAACATGTATAATATACATACAATTTCCTGGCCTACTAGAAGTTTTGTATGGGAGTCCGTGATCCGCCCTTGGGTCCCCCAATGTCTGTCACTGCTTGTTACCAGCAGCATCAAGTGGGGGACGAGCTGCCCAAAGATCAAATTATCCATTTCGTCCAAATTCGAGGGGAAAATGTCGAGAGGTATGGGTAGGTCCCAGTGACGTTGTGGTTCCTGTTTCACTTAGTGGAGGAGGAGGGAGGGGGATGTTGGACCCCAAAAAAAAAAAAAAAAAAAAAAATAAGTCATAAGAGTAAAACGTTGGGTATATAGATCTAAATTGGCATGCACCATTTGGATGGTACTGTTTAGGAAATTGCCGAAGGGTGAAGTCTTTGCAGGTATCCTGGGGAAAAAGCCCTGTGTTTTATGTGATTTTGATTGCAGAGTATTGCTTAAGATTGTGTCAAATTTAAGGTCTAAGCCATGCATTTCTCATAATTTAAGTTTAGGGAGCAGAAAATTGCTTAGAAGTATGTCAAATCCTAGGGACAAAGCACCCAGGAAGCCCTTCATTTCTCTTTTGAGAGCAGAAAAGTACTTAATATTGTGTCAACTCCTGTTAGGGGCCCAAGGGGCAAGGCCTCCGGATGTCCTTAATTTTTCGTGATTTTGATAGTAGAAAATTGCTTAAAATTGTGTCAAATCTAGGACCGAATCCTCCGGAAGCCCATGCTCTTTGTGAATTTGGTAGCAAAAAATTGTGTTAAATTTAGGGACAAAGCTTGGTAGAGACGCAGGGAGCAGAGCCCTATACGTT
This sequence comes from Chiridota heheva, assembly GCA_020152595.1. Classification (NCBI taxonomy): domain Eukaryota; kingdom Metazoa; phylum Echinodermata; class Holothuroidea; order Apodida; family Chiridotidae; genus Chiridota; species Chiridota heheva. Next base: position 847,634 of record JAIGNY010002361.1, read on the forward strand.
TCTTTTAATTTGATACAGGAAATTGCTTCAAATTGTGTCAAAATGAGTTTAATATTTTGTCAAATCTAGTGGCAAAGCCCTTCAAAAATCCTGCGTTTCACGTGATATTGATTGCAGAATATTGCTTAATACTGTGTCTTGCATTTCTCGTAGTTTTGGGAGCAGAAAATTGCTTAAAAGTGTGTCCATTTTGAGAGAAGAGAACTACTTAAAATTGTGTAAACTCCTGTTAGGGGACCAAGCCTCCGGCAGTCCTTCATTTTTCTTGATTTTGATAGCAGAAAATTGTGTCAAACCTATTGGGGGCGAAGGCCCCCGAAGCCCTGCGCTTTTTGTAATTTTGGTAGCAAAAAATTGCTTAAAATTGTGTCAAATCTAGGGGCAAGGCCCAGGGCCAAAGCCCAGGGGCAAAGCCCTGGGGCAAAGCCCAGGGGCAAAGCCCTGGGGCAAAGCCCAGGGGCAAAGCCTTGGTAGAGACCCAGGAGGTGAAGCTCCCGGAAGCCTTATACGTTTCTCGTGATTTCAATATGAGAAAACTAGTTTAACATTTTCTCAAATCTAGGGGTGAAGCTAATCAAATGCCCTGCATTTCATGCGATTGTGATTGCAAAAAATTGCTTAATATTGTGTCAAATTCAAGGTCAAGCTACCGGAAGCTTTGTGTCTTTCGGCGTGATTTTGGTATCAGAAAATCATGTCAATTCCATAATTTACTTACAAGGAATACACATTTTGGAACAAATGTTTAGATGTAAGATTCCATTGACTGCAATATGTGTCTTTGGGGTAACAAACCAGAGATGGTTTGTAGGTTTTTGATGTAAAAATAAAGCTTTGAGAGAAAACATTTACGTTTGTTCTGAAATGATACAAATTGCAGAAGTTGAAAATGCAAAATGTATACAAATATATTCACGGAACATTTGTTGGGCCCGTGAACATTCGTCACAAAGTTTCACTGGAAGCCTGAGAGGGGAGGGGAGTGGGGGGAAGGGAGACCTGCCACCATGCCACTGGTAGGTCCTCCAATCTCCCTTTAAGTTTGTGGTGTCTGGCACAGCCACTGTATTATATGCGTTATGTTTACTTATCATTTTTCAATCCTTCACCAACATCAGTTGAAAGGGAGCAGCTGGATATAACCTAGGTTTTGAATTGCCATCATTAAAATTTTGCAAGAGAAAACAGTCTTATGATTTTCAGTTGACTGAAATTTAGAATAGATAATCAAAGAATTACAATTAACATTTTGAGAGGTTGTCTCTTCAATTCATAACAGCATTTTGATTTTGACAGAATTGAAAGACTATTCTGTCAGTGGGGTACATGTAGCTGGACGTTTTTGCCGGAGGAAAAACCACACAAATTTCCGAAACCAAGCTACCCCTCGCCCCCGCCGATTAATTTCATCAGGATTACCAAAAACTCAAAACCTACTGAATTTCTATGGCGCAAAAGAGAATTGGCACAAATTGTCCGACTTTTTTAAAATTTACGGTCAAATCCGGCTTATGTATAAAACTATAGTTTTTCAATCTTCTACCACAATGGAGCAGTTGAACAGGGCCAAGAGGTTTGGAATATCCATCCTACCCTTTATTATAATTATAAGCAGTAGAAAACATGTCTGTGATTTTCAATGAATGAAAATTAAATTAATTTTTTTTCCTTAACCTTAACTTAAGCACTGAAAGTTAATGGGAAAGTTCATGGGTAAGACTATAAAACTAAATTTTTTTTTGTCAGATTTGCTGCACCACTAGAATTATACAAGACATTTAAAAAACAAAGGATTTACAAAAGAAAATACCAAGGTTGCCCTGTAATACATCATAAAATTTGCATAAAATATGCAAATTGATGACTGTGATTTAAACTTTGCTGTAAAATAGTCAATTTCTAATTTTCAGACATGTGAGTGATGATTTATAAAAGTAGCTGAAATTGATCAATTTTCTCATCAAAATAGCTAAGTATCGTCAATTAGGCAGAAAATAGGTGAAATTAGCATGGAAAATAGCTGCAATCAAGCTAAATAGCTGAAGTCTCACTCATGCTGAAATTTATCAGTTTTCTCATCAAAATAGCGAAGTATTGTCAATTTATGCAGAAAATAGGTGAAATTAGCATTGAAAATAGTTGAAAATAGCTGAATTCAGTAAAAAGCTGAAGTCTCACATTCTGAAAATGATCAATTTTCTCATCAAAATAGCTAAGTATTGTTAATTATGCAGAAATTATGTGAAATTAGCTAAATAGCTGAAATCAGCTAAACAGCTGAAGTCTCACATGCCTGAATTTTGGTGAAATGCTTTGCTACTCTAATAGATTTTAACGCAATTTAGCTGCCTCTTCATATACCTTAAAAAATTAAAGTAAAACATAAAACACCTCCAGGTATGGAACTATCTTTTTAATTTCATACAAGAGATTAAAATCTTTGGACATTGGCACTATACAAATTGTATACATACATATATAAAATGGACGGAGCAGAATAAAATGAACAAAAGAAGTGTACAAAGATGAAAGACAACGAAATGAATGAATGTGTACTACACATTCCAAAATAAATTTCTTGCAAATTATGATTCATCCCACAATTAATTTTGAATACTAAGTTACATGCTGTCCATTTCTACTGACACACCTCAGTGCATTGTTTACATCAGTTTATAAAGTGAAATGACTGACACAAGTGTCACTATGACGTTCATCAATACGAGTTTCATGTTGGTTTCTTGAAGGAGACATAAAGTCAAATATTCTAACTTGATATATGATAGAGAATTAAAAATAAACCAAGTACCAAAAACCCATCATAAATCTTATTCCATTCTCAAGTTATCCAAGTTTGAAGTTGTAACATGGACGCTGCCATTTTGTATAATTTTGTGTTGAAATCATGCCAATGATGACATAATTTGCCCTATGTGCTAGCACACATGATGTATTTCTTTATAATTACCTTTTAAATTTTCTTCCCAAAATGCTTTGGCATGAAGTTCTAAGGGCTTGAATCATTAATATCATATTAAATATTATATATGGAATTTATATGTCACATTTTCTAGTTTAAAGAACTATTTAAATGCGCTCTACAACTAACAGACTAGTTCTCTGGATGCCTATGGGCGCACATGAACTTAGTACTTGAAAGGGAAAGTGAATAAAGACCGTGTTTTCACACTCCTCTTCTTAAATAGTGTTCAGAAACCAGGCAGGGGTGACTCTCCTGATGTCCGGACCAACAGCTTAACGTCCTCTCCGAAGGACGGTGCGCGCCATTCAACCATTGTCACTATATCATATACAAGTAAAAATTCATTCTTAGAAGTTAAAAGTTTGAAATACATTATAAAGAAATACATTAATATTCTAATCTGTGCTCGGTGTATAACATCATTTTTAGAGGGTGTATGAACAAAATGGCTGTTTCCATGTAAGTTTATCGGACAAAATTTGTGTTTTAATAAATTAAAACATGTATGCTAAATTGTTTTGTATGATGTGAAATTTCTTCAGATGACATATAATTATTATTTCATATTAAATGAAGAAAAAACCAGTCTTCTTTAAGCTGGCAAAAGGGCACCTATAGACACCAACCATGTCGCAAGAGAAACCACTAATATCACAAGCAAGTTGGCAGCATATTAAATCATTCACAAAAAGAGTTTAAGTCCTTCATGAAAGGACATCAAGTGTAACCATCAATATCACAGGTTCCAACAAAAAGTTCCCCATACTCTCCCTGCTGCTACCCAGGTGTCAAATTTCCCATTTTTCTGCTGTTCTGTAAACAGTGCTTTAAAAAAAAAAAAGGAACAATGATTTTCCAAACACCACTGTTCCGTGGAACAGTGTTTGTTTCATAAGCATGTGACATCAATGATCAATAACTTGATTTCTGCTCAAAACAAAAAATGCATGTTGTCAAACAAGATTATCATAAGAATAATTTCTTCTAATAAGAAAAAGTTTTTCCCACCTTGCCTGCAATTGTCACATACACATATGCCAGGCTGCTTGCATGTGTACAACTGTAAGATATATCATGTAAATAATAATAACATACATATTTGCACATATTAACCAATAAGTAGTTGTAAATTCAGCCAATTTTTAAGAAAAAAAATTGTTTTGTTATTGGCCAAAAAGTTGAAAGAGTGGAATGTGCACCTTATCTGCACCTTCCATATCAGAAACACAAATAATGCACAAAACCAGACTTGTCTCTGCGATGCGCACCACAACATTCAAGTCTGAGCATTTATAAATGTTAATTCTCTTTCAGGTGGATATGATAGTATGTCCTTCCGTTACATCAGCTTGAATACTGCAGTTCTTGTTCTAAATCATCCTCTTCCTAAGCAACAAGTATGTGTCTTTTGCTCTGTAAATCAATTGCCCGTTGATAATCCTTGATGGCTGCCTCTTTATGACCCAGCTTGCCACGGACGTCCCCTCTCCGTCTGTGTACCATCGGGTCATCGGGATGAAGACTCAAAGCTGAATGATCAAACGAAAAAATGGTTAGACTTTCATCCTCTTGCGCATCAGTTTATTAGCTCATCACCTAGGGCGCATCAGTTTATCAGCCTAGTGCGCATCAGTTTATTAATTTATCAGCCTAGCGTGCATCAGTTTATCAGCTAATCATCCTCTCGCGCATCAGTTTATAGCTTATCACCATGGCATCAGTTTATTAGCTTATCACCCTAGGATGCATCAGTTTATTAGCTTATCGCCTAGGATGCATCAGTTTATTAGCTTAACACCCTAGTGTACATCAGTTTATTATATTAGCTTATCACCCTAGTGCGCATCAGTTTATTAACTTATCACCTTAGTGTGCATCAGTTTATTAGCTAATCATCCCCTCGTAAATCAGTTTATTAGCATATCACCCTAGCACGTATCAGTTTTGAGATAACTTTTTTGTAGAAACATTTTTCCTTAAGGATCAGCCATTCAGCGTCTGTACTTGTTTCTTTCAACTTTCTACTGAAATACAAACGTTCTGTGTAATACCTATTAGGCCTGATGTGGTTGACCTAAACCGGAATGCTACAAAATGCTGATGAGAATTGGCTTGGGAAGAAAAATAAGAAATCAAAACTGCACGCCCGCATCACTTTTCCAACTAGGTTTGGGTGATAAGCTTATAATTTTTGTTTCTGAGATGACAATCTGAAATACTACTACTCATGTCTAAATAATTCCATGATATTCAAACAAACAGATAATCTTTCAATAACATTCTCGAAACCAACAAATTAGCTCAATTTAGTAGACTACCTGCTTCTCGAGGTTGTGGAATATATTCCAAACTGGGTCACCACATACAAACATATTTTATACAAACATTTTAGAAATTACAAAGGAAATTACATACAAAACTCTATAAATAAAAATTATATTTTAGATAAAATTGAATTCTAAAAGAAGCAGAAAATTACAGGTACTATAAAAGATACTATAAAGTAATTCTTTAGAAATATATTCAAAATTCTCGACAGAAATCTTCAGAAAATGTATCTATTAGAGGTAGGTTATCATTTGTTCATGAACATCTAAGTTTATGTTCTGCAATGTGATTGAATGAGAGGGAACACACCCATGACGTGTACCTCCGCTTTTCATTTAGTATGCACTGCAACCGCCGATTTTGGCCAAAATCGACGGTTGCACATTACACGCCTCGCCAGAGCAAGGGCAACCTAATATGATATCATTATTTGCTATTCCTGGCACAGCTACGATCTAATTACATTGCCAACACGCGCGAGTGTAATATGATGCCTCTATCTGATGCACGTTGGGCATATTATTAATGCCCCTATGATAGCATACTAAAAGGAAAAAGCTTGCACACTTAATGCCCCTAATCTGCAATATTCACTATCCTGTGACAAACAGAAGTCGTCAAATTGAGATATTACAGAAGAAAGTTACTTTTCTCACTAATTCCAGTGATTACTTGTTGTACTTGAAAACTTTTAAAGGAAAATATTTTTACTTTCCCATATGAAGAATGTGCATTGTTAATGGACAGCTTTCCCTGGTATCCCTTTCCTGCGAATAATGTACAGTTTATCTCCTCTGCAGACTCGGATTCGTTGTACATTATCCCGCAGACAAAGAGACTGCAGGGGAAGCATTTTGTCCATGAACTCTTACATAAACGTACATCATCGAAAAGTGGAATACATGTATGAAAATTGGGTGATATATGAATGGAAACTTGAGTTGTCTTATCTGGTAACCAAAACAGAAATGATTAAAAAACATGTATATGAGGATAAACAACACAAGATGAAAGCTATAATACAGAATGAATGAAAAATAATAACAATAATGACAACAACGACAACGACAACAACAACAACAACAACAACAATATAATAATAATAATAATAATAATAATAATAATAATAATAATAATAAATTAGAAAGAGCGGGATGAATAATACACCCCATATCATCTCCATGATGCCATGTTATTCGTAAAAGCATAGCTCCAACATTTTCCGAAAAATTTCAATGTTTGTATATATATCTCTTTCAAAAGATGAAAATGAATTATTTGCATTTAATTTTGGTTGTCGTATTTACAACTTTACATTTGTCACAGGGAAATCCACGTAGGAACAAAGAGTGTAAAGATGACAATTGAGAAGATTACAAATGAAATCATGATCATCATCAAACGATGTGCGCGACGTAAGGAGAGAATCAAGATGGGTTTTGTTAGGGTAACAGTTTGGTTATTACCTGTTGAGTAATCTTCCTCTGCCAAACGAAACTGTCGGAGTGAGGCAAACAGATTTCCACGATTGAAAAATATATGAGCTGAGTATGGACTCATGCGCACTGCAAGCTGGAAGTCCTCTAGAGCACCTTTAGCATCTCGTAATAGTACCTGGATAAAAGACAAAAGACACCAATGCTCAACAAACAGAATCAAGCATGGATACAATTAAAATATTTCAATTCGGCCTACAGAATCAAGTAGGAAGAAAACTATAAGGTACTTAATTTCAAACTTTAAATTAATTATCAAATTTCCCACTCTAGATAAAGGTGTCAAAAATCTTCCTACATTTCTTTGCAAGAAGCTCATTTTGTTTCTGAGGTACGGCCGGGTTCCAGCATCCTTTTCTCCTAGTTGAGTAGTACTTAAATTTTGCAAGAAGCACATTTTGTTTCAGTTATATTGCCCAGTTCCAGCAACCTTTAATTTCTTGAATAACTTAGCTTGAAAACTCATTTACATGCATTTTTAACCAATTTTGCATGAAAAACTTTTGTTTTTGTAAAAATATTCCAAATTCAAACAATTCTTCAGTAATATACAATCTTGGACAAAATTTGTTGGAACACTTTGTAAAAATGTGTACTGCTTTTTATGAACATACTATTCTTTATTAACCAACATACAAGTCATAAGTCATGTCTTAATTATTTAGTGGTCTTCATTTCCGTATTCTATCATTTTTTTAGTAATTTAGTATGTTTAAAAAAATTCTTTTTGGACATTTGCATAGATTCCTCCCCCTCCCCACTTCAATGCTGACCCTTTATTAATGTTTTTCTTTATACATATATTCAAATTATACAGCCTCTAAATCACAGAAAATCCAATATTGATTGAAAAAGGGGAGAGGTGTGGGGTGTTAAACAACGACAAAGGAAATAATTAAGAATCACAGCAATAAATATGTAGCTCATTGTGACGTTGAACTGTTTCAACAGTTTTGTTTCAGATTGTAGCCAAATGTTGCATCTAGGTGTCAATGTTTTTTAAGGTAATCAGACATGAAACAAATATTATAACATGCTTTGACTTTTTGCTTACAAATGATAAAGTTTACATTTGAGGCTTTGTGATGATTTGCTAGAAATGCTGTTTTGTTAAAACTGTGGAGAAATTCCCTTTAGTGGGGCGTGATTTTCTGTAGGGACACAAAGTTGCTTAAATGGGCATAGAAATGCCCGATGAATCAAGTTTTGGCTATCGTCTGAAAAGTCATACAATGATGATCCATCAATGAAATGAAGGTCAAAATCTTTCTTTCCTTTTGTTTTATTCAATTTCGGTTAAAAAATTGATCGCTGTGTTATAATACATCAATTCATATGGCGCTAATTTTGTAAAATCATTCAAAAGCGCTTTACATACAAGGAAATCAGATACGAAAACAAAAATAAGAATACAGATATGACAACATAAATAGAAATACAATGGATCAAGCTGCACATTAGATTAATGTCTTTTTAAACAAAAAGTTTTAAGCTTAGTTTTGAAGGAGGTCAGGGATACATTATCAATACATTTGAGTTCAGTTTGGAGTGAATTCCACAACCAAGGACCTTTATAAGCAAAGACCCTTTCGCCAAGAGTTTTATGCTTAATACAGGGAACAAATAGGGACTTGAAACGAAAAACATCGCAGGATGGTTTTTCAACTACCATTTCACATAAATATTTTGGAGCAAGGCCTTTAATGCACTTGAAAACTTGTAAAATAATTTTATAATTAATTCTTTGTTTGACTGGTGTTGTGTTTGGTGTGTAACAGCCTTTAATCATTTTGTCTTGTGGGTATCTTACCTTGGTTATAGCTCGGTTCAATGTGGCAGCTTCATCTCTGGGATTTAGTGCCAGTGCTTTGTTGTAAAAGTCAAGAGCCTGGGCAGAGAAAAGAAACAACTAACATCAGTAGCCAGAAGCAATTATCTTCCAGTAATAAAATTGCTTGTAGAAAACATATACAATATATGTACACAAATAATGACACCATAGTTAACTTGAAATGTTTGCTAACAAACTTTGTATAAAGACAACAAGTTACATCAGCTGATTGTAGAAACTATAGACCCTGAGTTGCAATTCATCACCGTGCTCAAACCATAAATAAACAAAACAACATTAAAGTTAACCTAAAAGATATTTGTATCACAGTAAAAGCCTAAATCAAGTGCAGGCAGAAAAAATGTGCATATGCAACAAGACAATATTTGATATAGCGTTACATCATCATCTGTTGTCCGTGGATGGAATAGTAGAAACAGTTTTGACAAAATGGTACCAGATAGTTTTATCCATCATGAGTTGCTGGCCCTCATTGTATTGAGTCTGATGTCATTGGCAATGATGTCAGGGTAATACATTTTCCCTTCTACCATGATCTGGGTGTCCAGAAGATGAAATGAGAGATCGGTTAATCTTTTGCGTGCAAGCAGTGTCCAGCAAATTGTAGGCGTCACCGTTTTACAGTCTCTAATAGCACTTATTTGTAAAGTGTCCAAACTGATATGTGTTATAATGCAAACTAGTGGTTATAAGCCTTTATATTTAGGTCGACCTGGAAGCAAGTCGCTGCTATCAAATGAAAGCTTTAAACTTTTTCATAACTATTGGCAGGGGATCAGGTAGCTCAGTTGGTAGAGCGCACGGCAAAGATGCTGGTTCCAGATTCAAGGCTCACACTAGCATATTATGATTTTCCACACTTATGCAGACAAATACGCCGAACATCAAAGCGGAAGAATGTCATCTGCAGCTCCTACACCTCATCCAGCCTTTGGAAAAGTGAATAAAGATTGGATGGCGCTCATTGTCCCTCAGATGAGAACGTTAATGGAGGTCCCGATGACAGGTTTGTTTGTTTGTTTGATGAGGGTTTAACGGCACCACGACAATGAGAGTCAAATTGTGCCTGGAGTTAGATCATTCTAGAGGTAGGAAGGAAAGGAAACAGGGGGAGAATGAGAGAAATATAAGAACTAAATGTCAAAAAGCTGGGATCGAGAGAGGAGGCGCATAAGTGAAGAAAAAAAAAAGTAGAGAAAGGGGGAAAGATAGGGGTTGGAAGAGGGGACTAAATATGGTTATAGAGGGGGAAGCATGATGAAGGAAGGAGATAATTTCATCCAGAGGGTTTTTTTGGAAGAACTCGGCAAATGAGTTGTGGGGAGCGAGGAAAGCTCTGGGAAGGTTGTACAGGGGGCAAGCAAGGAGAACATGATGGACTGTTAGGGTGCAATGGCAATTGTTGCAGAGGGGTTGGGGGAGCCAATAAGGAGGTGAGAGTGAGTGAGGTGGGTGTGACCTATTCTAAGACAGGTAATATGAACGTTGTCGACACGAGAGAGGCTGTTGATGGCGGGTTTGATCAGAATGGTGGGTAGAATGACGTGGAGTTTGTTATCAATTTGGAAGTCCCATGAGGTTTGCCAGCGGTCACAAACAAGGGAAGCGATAAGCGGTTTGATGTCAGAGAGGGTTTTAAAAAAGGGGTAGGGTGGAGGTTGAGGGCAAGCTTAGTGGCTGCATCAGCCCTGTCATTGCCAGGGATGCCAACATGGCTGGGTATCCAGGAGAAAAGAATACTTCTTCTGCAGAGGGTGGGCAAAAGGAGTTTCCGGAGGAGGTGGGATGTGAAGTTATCCCATTTAAGATTGTGTAAAAAAGTAAGAACAGCCTTGGAGTCAGAGAAGATGGCAAAATAGCTGAGCAGAGAGTACTCAATAAAGTTGAGGGCGAGGAGGATAGCCTTTGCCTTGGCTGAAAAGATTGACGAGTAGTCGGGAAGTTTGCTACTAAGGGTGATGTCTTGGATGACGGCAGCAGCAGCTGTCTTGTCGCCTTCCTTGGAGCCATCAGTATAGATGGAGGTGTACTTTGAGAGTAAGTCTTAGATTGGTTGTGGAGATTGATAAAGAAGTTAGGGTGGGTTTGGGTTTTGTAATGAGTGGAGAAGCCCGGGTGGATAGAAGGGAGGGGGGTGGCCCAAGGAAGAAAAGTGGGTCAGGAGAGGGTGCCAAGAGTGAGGGGTTGATGCCGAGATGGAGGAGGTCTGATTTAAGCTAAAGGGAGCGGATAGGGTTTTAGTCTTATCAAATGATGGCAGGAAAGTCACCCCCCTGCCTGCTTCTCTGAACACTATTTGAGAAGAGAAGTGTGCAAATGCGGTTTTCATTCACTTCCTGCCTCGGTTTGAACAGTTAAGTTCCGTTTCTAGAGTCATCAGTTGGTTGATGACTAAAACATGTATTATAAGAAAAGGAAGGCAAAACAACATGAAAACAGCAACACTCACCTGAAAGAACTGCCTGTTATGAAAGTACAAATTGGCAGCGTTGAAAAAAGCCAAGGTATATCTGGGGTCCAATTTAATAGCAACCTGGTAATCATTCATTGCATTTGTGAGGTCACCAACAAACTGATGCACAACGCCACGGTTAGTGTGCAGCTCTGCTGTGTGCTGAATGCGAATGGCTGCATTTAAATCCATCAGTGCTGCTTGAGTTTCACTCATCTGAAGACACACAACAGCACGACCTTCCAGTGCTGCCTTGTAATCTGAATGTTGAAAAGTTTGATATTATTTTAAACAGATTGTACATTCAGTATCCAAACTGTCACACCAACTACATGATGACTGGTTTTCTTTGCTTATTGGAACGCTATTTAAAATGTGAATCCCATTAATATGTAAGCAGTGGCATAGCTAGACTTTTTTGCAGGGGGGCAAAACCATAACATTTCTGCATCCAAGCCACCCCCACAACCCCCCAAATGACCCCTCAAACCCCTCATTACCAAAAGATGTCAACAATTTGGAGGGACTCAAAACTAGGATAATTTGAGGGAAAACTAAGAAAATTTTGAGCAAAAAGCAAGACTATTTTCTGAAATTTTGAGGAAAAAATTGGGGGAATTTTGAGCACAAATACTTTAAAAATTTTGAGGAAATTTTGGATACATAAAGCAAAAATTACATTGATTTTGTGAAAAAAGTAAGATATTTTGAGCAAAAACTTTAGAAATTTTGAGCAAATCTCGGATACATAAAGCAAATATTTCATTGATTTTGTGGAAAAAGTCCAGATATTTTGAGCAATATCTTTGGAAATTTTGAGCAAAAAATTGGATATTTTAAGCAAAATCTTCAGACATTTTTAAGAAAAAGTCAGATATTTTGAGGAAAACCATTCTTTCCCCACAACGGCTGGGTAAAACTGAAGTCTATACTCAGACCGATTGCTTTTTTCAGAATTACCACAAAAAAACCCATGAGTTTCTATTTTGCAATATATCAGCATTTTTTCAAATTTTGTATATATATCTTTTTAAAGTTTTGGTAAATTTCCCCTGCCCAACTCCTTTACCTACGCACTGTATGTAGGTATGATGTGTTTTAACTGATATTCTTGTCATTTCTCAATCAGGACATATGTAGAAGAAATATTTTGAAAATCAACTTCTGCTATTAAGATAAACAATGAAGACTGCTTCAGCTCAAATACAAAAATAAATAATTCTTCCCTCCTTACAGGAAGACATATAGATACATACAGCTTCTATGCTGGTGAGATATGACACCATGTGTTCTTAACAGCTCAATATCCATCCATGCAGATTTGGAAACAAAATATATGGTTCTGGCAGTTATAAACACAGGACATGGAAACTTGAGGAAAGAAAATATTTTGTAACTTCTTGAACTTCTTGATAAGCAACAGTATATGTGGTAAAAGTTCAGGTTTCAGCCACAATGTTTCGGGTACATTTTTTAAGTATGTCCCCTGAGTAATTGTGCAGTGAATAGTACATTAAATTGCAAAAGAGGAACGTGTGTGGTAAAGTGCATGTAAGCATATAAAGATGTATTTACCACATTAATATCATTTCTCCCAATTTTTGTGGGAAGATTTTTGACACCAATATTAAGCACCATGGGATATTCTAATTTATTTAATTAATTCCAACTCATGGTTCCATGTTGAGAAGGGGAGGCTGGTCTTAACGTATCCTTTATATATCACACAACCTTTTCTTGGTATGTTTATCTAATCAAGTTAGTGTTTCCAACTGCCTTACTCGCAGCTCATTTCCTGCTATCTAAAACCTCATTGGAGACTTATATTTAAAAGATTTCAAAACATGTAATTTTTTTAGATTGACAGTTCCAATGTACAAAAGGACTAAGTAGAATGCCCTTAACTACTACTACTGTAGATGGATATCATAGAAACGACATCCAGCACAGCCTCAGAATATGTAAAAACATGTCTGCATAGCAAAAAGCCCTTTCCAATTGTCACTGAAGTATAAACAGAATAAACTAGCCAATTACCTGAAGAATAGTGCCATAATAATAAATACAGAACATAGCCTAGAAATTTCTCGAAGCTGGCAGGATTAACTTTCTGAAGTTAAACAAGAGCTGCACGACATGTCAGTATTGAAGCTTATGATTCGGTGTATTTTTTAACGAGTTAAATTTTAAATAATTATTTTCTTCCAAGTGATTTATAATACGTCATTCTTCAAATAAAGACTTGCTTCATTTTGATCATTTTAAGTTCTTATTATATGTTTCTACTAGCATCATGACACACACCTGAGAATTAAGAACAAAAACGCCAACCTCTGGTGTTGATTCACCTCAGTTGAACGTGGAATTTTCAAATCCATGGCTCAGCTAACCTGTCAGTAAAGCCTTTGATATATGCATGTGTATTCAAAGAGAGGCTATGAATGATTTTGCACACTTACTTGGATTTATTTGTAAGCAAGCTGTGAGGTGATTCCATGCCTGTTTAAATTTCCCACATATCTGCAAGTTGAAGGCCAAGCTGACACGAGCTTCCAGGTTAAGTGGGTCCATATGTACAGCTCTTTCATAGTCCCGCCTTTTCAGACACAAAGAGAATTAAAGAGCTAATGTAACTCTTTATAAATTTTGTTTATTGATTTATTTTAGTATAAATTATGTACAATTTATAAATAGGAAAATACAATAATATACAAAAGGAAAGAATGTATAAAATAAGACAATAAAACAATTAAAGATATGAAAATAAATACAAAATGATAAACTTTTAAAAAAAGGGTTATAATCAGGGCTCTAAAATACCAAAATGAATAAAAATTGCAGCTTTATATACAAACAAATTTGTAAAAATTGTTGCTCTAAAACTTGGGATGGTGGCTAAGTTTCTCAGATTATAATTTATTTAATTGCACATGGATTTATTTATAAATTTAATGGGTGGTCTTTCATTGAAATTATATTTTGGGCAAGTCTGCCAAACCCTTTCTTTGCTGCATCGTCTACTTTATTTATAAGTAAATTAAGGTTTAAACAGAATATATTAGCACAATATCTCAAGAAACTTTTAATTCTATTTTTATATTTTACTTTAAAAAAATGGTACCAAACTGGGACTGCATGAATGATATGAGGCAAGATGGAGGTTGTAAATATCTTAATCCTAGTTTCAGGAGGGAAATAAGAAACAATATAGTTAATGTAGAGACAATATAATACACTTTAAACAACATCTTCGAAATATGGTTAGAAAACAAAAGTTATCATCTTGGGAATATCATAACACGGGTGATCGAGTGGATAGAGCTACATATGACAATCTAAAACAACATTGCAGACATCTCTCATGAATTTCTATTAAACCAAGTAAAATTTGGTTTTATAGAAATACATAAAAATTGTCTTGGATTTGCCTTTATGACATCACACTGTACACTGTGAGGTCACTTTTTAACACACTGATGCAATCTTTGAAAGGCAATAACTCCTAAACTGAAAACAACATCAACATGATTTTTACACCAAACTGTTTCTTTAAGTCCTCTAAGACATCAAAGAGGTTTCTTCACCATTTTGTTTTTTTCAAAGTCCTCTTTCATATAAGATAAGTTTGCTTGACCAATGAACTAATCCTTTAAAAAAATATTCCTGTAAATTTTCATTTTCATATATATGATATAGAGGACTATTGAAGAAACAAATTGGTGTAAAAACCGTGCTTCTTCCGTTTAAGTTATTACATTTGAAAGATTTGATCAGTGCAACCTTGAAGTATACAATGCGATGTCAGAAACGCAGATCCAAGACAGTTTTTCAATATTTCTACAAAATAAAAACAAAAAACTTTCTTTTGTTTGGGCGTGAAATTTATGAGCAGATGGACAAAATTACTTCCTTGTAAACTTCATGTTAAACCCCAACTCAATGATTAAAGAAATGCTTCTAATTAATTCAGAAAGAGGCAATTAATCTTTTAAAAAAAACATACAAATTGTTGTGGATTTGCCTCTATGACCTCACACTGTACACTGTGAGGTCACTTTTCAACATACTGGTGCAATCTTTGAAATGTAATAACTCCTAAACGGAATATGATATCAGTGTGGTTTTTAAACCCAGCACGTTTCTTTAATGGCCTGCTCTCATATATATATATATTTATATATATACAAAAATGAAAATTTACTGCTAGATTCCGTTATTTTTCAAAGACTCATGACTGACCTGGCAATCAATGTTGTGACATCATGACCAAAGTCCATGAGTGCATTTGCTCTTCCCAGATATGCATCAATGAAGAACTGGTTAACAGCCAAGGTTTCAGTGTAGATTTTCACTGCTTCCTGTAGTCGGTTCAGTCTACATCAAGGATAAAAGTAGGAAATGAAAACAAATCCTGAAAATTTAAAACCTAAAAATCCATATGCATAGCATAGCTGCACCCCATCCAATAAAATTAAGCAAAAATCACTCTTTAAAAACTCAAAATTCTGGAAAAATCGAGAAAGCCTGGTGCTTGAGTGTAGGTAGAATGGAAAGACATACATTTGTATATGTGATCTTTCAGTTTATTTATAGTGTATATGCTTGCATATGGATTTGTCTACTTTAAAATAATTAAGAAAAAAAAAAAATACAATTCCAAATTAACAAAAAATAAAAATTTCAAATACCAAAAAAAATCTGTAATTCTAGGAAAAACCAGAATTCCAGGAAAATCGGTAATTCCAGGAAAATCGGTAATTCCAGGAAAATCCAGAATTCCAGGAAAAACCAAAATTCCAGGAAAATCCAGAATTCCAGGAAGATCTGGAATTCCAGGAGAATCTGGAATTCCAAGAAAATCCGGAAGTCTTCATCCCTGCTAACAAAAAATAAAATTCTTTGTTCTTTCGATCATGCTCAAGAAATATTGTTTGTCATGAAATAAGTTAGTACAGCAGAAACTAGAAAAACACAAATTTAAGAGCCACCATTATTTTGTATATTCATGGTGCATCCATTTCAAAACATGCTGTATTCATGATGCACGTTTATATCATGAATGACACACAAGTATAACTCCAAATAATTCTTTTAATTAACATTTCAGAAACAGTTGGAAAATACTTTCATGGATGTTTCACATTCATTATTATTAGTTTATACAATCTTAGACAAAACTAATGAATCAATTTGGTGTCATATATTTTTGTGCCAAGTTTTGATCAACTCTTTCCTCAATTTTGAGCTCTCCACCCCTCCCCCATTCCAATATTGGATTTGGCTTTTTAAGCTGATCTGGAAAAACTCTAAAGGTCAATATTGAATGGTAGTGGTGAAGGGAGGAGGGGTTAAGGTAGTAATATATGGAGGGTAACATTAAAGGAATTATTCATTTTCTTTTAAATTCCTAAAAAATGAAAGAATGTGGATCAAAAGAACTTACAAAAATTGCCAGAATTTATGATGCGTAAATGTTATAAATTTCAAATGAAATAGAATAAAAAGTAGGTTCATAAAGCAGTACAAATTTTATGAATTGTTCCAATTTTGTCCCAGATTGTAGCTTGATATAGATTTGGCAGAGTTGATATCTCTTCTATGTCAAAAAAGAAGAATTGTCGTGAGAGATGTACGTATCACCCCTATTCTAAAATCATTACACTGGCTTCCTGTAAAACAACGCATACAGTTCAAAATGTTATCTCTTATTTTTCATGCCTTGACATCTGAAACAAAAAACCTATCTGACATCTTACAAACACTTTCCCCAACTAGACCTACATGCTCACAACTACAGAACAAACTCCAAATTCCATCTAAAATACACTCAGAACACCTTCACTCTTTGCTTTTAGTATGATTATACATTATTAATTACCCAACGTTCAGATAGGACATTCACAGTTGCAAAAATTCAAGAAAAAACATTTAAGAAGAAAACTGAAAACTCATTGTTTTCCATTTATGTTTTAATTGATTAATGAACTTTTTCCTTTTATCATTTGTTCATTCTAAGCGCATTTTTCCCAGGCACATTGAACGGTTCTCTTCTGGATTCTGTGCCTTATAAGACCTAATATTATTATTATTTTTGAGAAGAGGAAAACACATCTTAAAATTCTACTTTTGTAAGTCTTGATAGTTTATGGAACTATTGATACACATGCAGATGCACATACAACAAACAAGAACATTTCTTACTTGTGACAACATATGGCCAAGGTGTGCCTGATTTTGGGATCTCTGGGGTTCATCTGAAGAGAGAGAGAGAACATTTAATCTTAGTACTGCAACGAACTAGCTCCTTGGAGGAAGTCAAACAAAACACAGTACACAGCCAACACTTCACATTTGGGATAATATTAAAATATTGTTTTCAATGTATTAAGCACCCCTGCTCTAATAAGCGCCCCCTCAACATATTTTGACTGATATTTGATTAATTTGAAGATTTAAAGGACTAGTTCAGTGGTCAAGCTTGTCCATCTGATATGAAAAAGGACTTCAAGAGAAACAAAATGGTGAAAAAAGCATTGCAAAATCTTATTCTGTTAAGGAGATATTCAAGTTTAAAATTTGGTTCACTTCGTGGAAACGACTGAAATCAGTCTAGTTGTGATGTCACAGCCTCAGATTTCTCAAAGTCTTTATATATTTTAAAGAAAGTTTATTCAATTTTTTCACTATTTGAATTATTTTTCCTCAAACTTTCTTTTGATGGTATATAATAAATACCCTTCCTAGCTTCAGTTTTACTACTACTTTTCTGACATATCCCATGGTTTTTAAGCTACAAAATCGAAGGACAACATATGATAGAATACATAGACTTTGAGGAATCTGAGGATCATCACATAGTCTGATTTCAGTCGTTTCTACACAAATGATACCAAACTTTAAACTTAAATATCTCCTTAACGGAATAAGATTTTTGAATGCTTTCTTCACCATTTTGTTTATTTTGAAGTCCTCTTTGATATAAGATAAACATGCTTGACCACTGAAGTAATCGTTTGAAATAAGTTTTTTCATATCATTTGCTTATCTTGTACCTGAACGCTCCTGATGTTTTTGTGGTGGTTATTGTTGAGCTATTATAGAACCAGTTCACACCATGCAGTTCAAATAGCACACTGTATGCAGCCCCAGAGTATTGACACTCATTAGGAAAAAAATGTGGATCTAAAAAGTGGTGCAATTCTAATTTCATAAGCGCAATGGGTGCTTATTATTTTGATATTAGAAATGGCTATGCTTAAAACCAGGAACATCTCAACCTGCCCTTGAATGGAGCAGGGCCGGTCGAAGAAAAAGTTATACGTTTCTTTGATTCCCAAACCACAAAACTGTATACAGTTTCACCTCTCTAAGACTCCTTCAAGATAACAACTATTCCCACTGCAGTTACATGGTATTTTTAGTGACACACATTCAAATATTATGGCAACCTTTTGTAATATAAGTAGTAACTGTAATCAATGCTGGCATTGTTTGTCTTTGTTGCTGGGGAAAGGTGAAATGAATTATGAGCATAGAACTATTTATACCTCAATGTTACGATGCAAAGTTAATCTTGTGGAATCATGTGGTTAATTTGTTGCTTCAAAATTGCAGGCCAAATTTTTAAGCAGTGCCTTTACTAATGAATATAGTATTGTAGACTATGATGAGAAGAATGGATGCCCACATTCTTCCTTCCCTTATGTTCCTATTTAGGGAATGTATGTAAGTACCACATCATGTTGTCCTGGTACTCTTTGCTTAAGGAGGCATTTCTTTGAAAGAATAGGTCCAGGATCCTACCCTTTGACTGTGAATATATAATTTGATAATGAGTATCACGACCATTCCCTTTCCTGTGGTTGCTGTGCCATGGCATCTATGTCATGCCAAAAAGTTCCTCTTAAAGCCTACCCGCACCCAGGAGTTAATCCTGAAAACTCAGGTATGGCAATTACCAACCCGACTTCCTGTTCAGTGTATTGTGTTTATACTCCAAACAATGATTGTTTATCTGCCATTCTAATGCACCCACAACCAAGTAGCCCAAGGCTATTTGTGTGTATAAGATTACAGAAAGGCAATGCTGAATTATCAGGGCACTTTTGAGATTGAAATCACTAATCCGTGTTCTGTGTCTTAGTGGGAGAAATTTGTTTGCAAACTAGTGATAAAAATAGCTGCCTGAGGTAATGTTTGTATTAAGTGTGAATGATTGACGGACCATTTATCCTAAGGAAGGATATTGCTTCATGCTGGCAATCTCTCACTTAAAGGTCTATGGACAGGTGAAAATATGCTGGCAATCTCTCACTTAAAGGTCTATGGACAGGTGTAAATTGTTTCTGTTCAACCACGTACCAAAGAGATCTATTACATCCTGAGTTTAATAGTTTTTGAGTTTATTCAATAAATTGAGAAAATGTGATGTATGAACAGGAAAACATATTAGCTGTTCTGCTCCTTAAAGTTTCAAACAGTCAGACCCGACCTGATAAATAAGCAGCTCGAGTCAGACTTTTCCTCTTTATT
The DNA here is from genome assembly GCA_020152595.1 of Chiridota heheva. Classification (NCBI taxonomy): domain Eukaryota; kingdom Metazoa; phylum Echinodermata; class Holothuroidea; order Apodida; family Chiridotidae; genus Chiridota; species Chiridota heheva. The sequence goes on from JAIGNY010002361.1 coordinate 867,277, forward strand.
TTCTTCATTCTGAAAACCACAAGTAATTAGGATCTAATTTCCTTTATCAATGGCTCCATTTTATTCATTCTCCTGTTGGTCCTGAGTTGTTGTGGAAGTTGGTTTCAGTATCATATTAGCAATGGATGAAGTTTTTATTGTGTGGTTGAGTAGTTATTTTAATGGATGAAGTTCTTATTGTGTGGTTCAGTGGTTATTTTAATGGATGAAGTTCTTATTGTGTGGCTGAGTGGGTATTTTATTGAATGAAGTTCTTATTGTGTGGTTATCTTAATGGATGAAGTCCTTATTGCATGGTTGAGTGATTATTTTAATGGATGAAGGTCTTATTATGTGGTTAAGTAGTTATTTTGATGAATGAAGTCTATATTGCATAGTTGAGTGGTTATTTTAATGAATGAAGTTCTTATTATGTGGTTGAGTGGTTATTTATTCTAATGGATGAAGTTCTTATTATGTGCTTGAGTAGTTATTTTAATGAATAAAGTTCTTATTATGTGGTTAAGTGGTTATTTTAATAAATGAAGTTCTTGTTATGTGGTTAAGTGGTTATTTTAATTAGGATACATGGTCTTATTTTTTGCTAGGGCAAGTTTGTGGTTATGATTTGCTGGAACAAATTTGTAAGAAGGACAAGTCATGACCTGAAAATGCTTTTGTTTTTCTTTATATTTCTTCCCTCAATTTCAGATCTTGAAAATGTTCAAAATGCTGATTCAAGCTTGAGGTTAAGATAAAATCCTCTTCACTAAGAGTTTTCAAAGGGAAATTGCAATTTTGTTTAAACAATAGATTTGCATAAGAATATGGAGACATAGAGACTATGTCCCATTCATACATCACAAGAGTAACAAAAAAAAGGTGTATATTTTGCCATATTTGCACAAATTTTTTCAAAAAGTTGTAAACTGGCCAATTTTTAATTGATTTTTTTTGCTTTCTTCATGTTTTTTAGTGGATTGTAAATGAATGTAGCTAATGTTGCCGTTATCTACCCATATACCTTTAAGCAAATGTGATCAACCAATATAAGTCATTCTCTACTTTGTATTTGGAGCTTAGCAAGGTTGATATGATGTGCATTGTTATGAACATGCAACAATTTTTATATTGGGTGACTAGAGTATCAGCTTTTCAATTTTGAATAAAGAACCTTTAGTTTTTGAGTTATAGCTGACCAAAGTTTGATCAGTTTTTAATTCATGTTGAAATTTGTGTGGTATGACTTGGCGGACAGCTCAAAAGTGTTTATGTAATTCTTTCCTTAATCTTATAGTCACTGAAAATGAAAGGAAAACTCTTTCATGCTAGAATTTTATAGGTGGCATGACTATGTCTAAAAAACATTTAGTCCCAATTTATTGCACCACTGCAAAGAATTATAATTGATATTCTATCACCACTAAAGTCCGGTTATTCATTTCAAGCTACCTGATTGGCTGACAAGCCTCATTTGCATAATCCTACTGTCCAGTTATTACTCATTGTATGGACAGTAGCTGAAAAAAATGGAAAATGACAGCACTCCCAGTCAGTAACCGAGCAGTTGCATATTCATTAGATTGACAGTTTCTAATGTGGGGTACGGGTATTAAACTCCTACATTAATTATAGCAAGGTCAGATTAACCCTTCAGTAATAATTCTATGCACAAAAATAAATTATACCAAAAAAACTCAATTTCAGTTTCAGCAGGAAGAAACTACTTGCTGACAAGATGATTATGCCAGATTTAAATTGAGCAACAACATAATCCAATGTGCACAGCTTGAAATATAATGCAATGTATAAAAAAAAACAAATTAAAATGTAAAAATTTAAAAGTTAGGCCTACAGGGTTATACTAATACAAGTTTAACAGGGCCATAATTGTTCAGTACTTGCACCAAACAAGTTTTTTTACTAGGAATGAAACGTGCCACTGCCTGCTTTACTTTTTTCTAGAATCATTAGTCTTATTTGTAATATTAGGGACTAGGCTTTTAAAAAGTGTTTACAACACAAATCATGTACCTACAGGCTACACAGTACTGTCGTCGTAACTAGCCTAGCAGTGCATAGCCCGTTAGAGACCAAACCACTATGTTCAACAACTTCAAAACTGTTCAAACCTTCCTATTCTGACAAATTTGAAAATATTAAATAACAGTAGTTTCTATTGCAACAACAACTAGGTGGCCTGAAAGAATTACCATTTTCCAATATTCTTTGCACTTTGACGGGACACAGTCGTGTGCCTCAAGCCTTCAGCCAAACCGTACTGCACTGATGTTTTACTATGCACAGTGCAGTACATGTTTACAGTTGGCCTTCGGTACGTGAGCAGTGACATGACAATGACATAATTTTGACCTTTGTGTATTGTTTCTCGCTAAGTTAATGAAGATATTTTTTCTTTAGGGATAAACCAGAATGTGTTTCTTCTGAAATATTGTTATTATATTGCAAAATACTTACATTACATTTCTAAAATTGATGAATTCGCGAGTCATTTACGAGATTAAGTTTTGTTCGTTGGACAAAGTACAAATTGGTGGATTAGAAACCATCAACATTATCTCTGTGTCGTCATATGCAAATAAGCTGGATTGATGCATGTGCTGTACTGTGTATACATTTTGTATGTTTCTTCATCTGAATTTGAACAGATTTTTCTTCTATTTTTTTGAAGTTTTTTGTCATATTTGGAATAGATATAAACTGTCTTGCTTGCCCATTGTTGGTAATACCGGCACGCCCAAATAATCTGAACTATAATGGGCTCAACTTTGCCTCGCCCATTTATTCTTCAAATTATTTGGGCATGCCGGTTATTACTCAACAATGGGCTTGCAATTGCAGTTTATTTCTTAATTTGAAATACAAAGGATTTACAAAGGATAAAAACAAGGTCACCCTTGTAATACATCACAAAATTACAGTGGTTTTTAGTAAATTTTAAAGTACTTTAGCAAATATTGCATCCCTATACATTCAACACACATGTCTTACCTTCACAGCCTGAGAGAAGTCCTCTCTAGCATTCTTGAAGTCCTTTTGTGAGTAATACATCAAACCTCTGTTTATGAGTACCTGTTGAGTACACAATTATAAGACTTACATTGCCAACAATCTTACACTAAGTTCACATTTAAGATTTTAAACTAAAGACATTTAACTAACTAGGGACATAACATCTGCCTTGAGGTTTTAGTAGTACATAATATTCAGCCAGTGCACAATATTATATATGACATATTCTATAATTAAAGATTAATGATGAGGCGGAGTGTTTATATGCATATTCAATGCACAGGCCAAAGGTCTTTGACACGAGTAGAGTGGCCCGACTTTAGAAGTCCTTTGAACCGTGCATTAAATACATATATAAACACAAAGCCAAAACATTCATCTTTTTACAATTTCCGTGTTAGATTGTTTAAAATACATTAAAAACCACAAAAACGAATAAAAACAAGAATATAAATACTCCACTGAAATTTTATAATAAACAAAGAGGTACATTTTTTTTTAAAAGCATCTGCTAAAAAGAAACATTAAATTATCAATTTCAAAAAATCTGTGATATTCTGGCAAGGGCTGACCCAGTTCTCTTGAGCAGGTGTGATATTCAGAGCCAAACCTCCTGGGGGAGAGGGGGGAGGGGGGAGCTTGTGTCTCCCACATGAAGCAGAATTAAAAAAAACAAATATACAACTTTGAAAAACATTGTCCCCTACTTTGTGAATGAAATGTATGGCCATTTGTTCCCCCCCCCCCCCCACCTCCCAACTTTGCAAAGGAGAACTACCTCTCTGGTGGTATTTATGTATCTGTGTAATCAGGACAAATAAAAATGCATCAATATATTTAAGTGAGTTTCAAGCAATGTATGTTGTCAGGATCCAATCAATCCCATCTATAGCAGGATCCAATCAATCCCATCTATAGCAGGATCTAATCAATCCCAGAATCCAATTAATCCAATCAATAGCAGGATCTAATCAATAACAGGATCCAATCAATCCCATCAATAACAGGATCCAATCAATAGCAGGACCCAATCAATAGTAGGATCCAATCAATAGCAGGATCCAATCAATAGTAAGATCCAATCAATAGCAAGATCTAATCAATAGCAGGATCCAATCAATAGCAGGATCTAATCAATCCCAGGATCCAATCAATCCCATCAATAGTAGGACCCAATCAATAGCAGGATCAATCAATACCTTTCAAAAGGATCTAATCAATCCCAGGATCCTCCCATCAATAGTAGGACCCCAAGCATTAAAACAATCCCATAGTCCCTCTGTGCCTTGGTGAAATCCCCCATGGTGTGGTAGCACACAGCTCTGTTAAAGTAGGCCAGTGAACAAGCTGTGTCCAGCTCAATAGCTTGAGAGAGGTCTTGAATGGCAAGGTGGTATGCTTGAATGTAATACTTCAAAGCTCCTCTATAGGACAGAGATGAAAAACAAGTTGTTAATCAGTATGGGGAAATAGTGCAATACTATGTCTATCAAGGGTAAAAGCGCTACCAATGTTTGGTTGTGCATCATTCATGCACATCCCTCTTTGTTTGCTGCAATGTGATTGGACAAGAGTAACATACATTATCTTTTTGTTTAAAAGCATCTGCTGAAAAAAAGCATCAATTTATCCTGTACATTATCCTGTGACAAATGGATGTGAAAATAAACCTATAATAGGTTATTCGTCTTTTTCTGAAGAAGTAACTTATCTCACTTAATTTCAGTGGTTAATTCTGTTTGATATTTTAAACTTTCATAGAAAACATTGCATCTCCATTTGTTTTCTTTAACTCCATATATGAAAGATGTGCATAAATAGTTTTCATGGATTTACAGCTAGTGTCCTTTAATTTGATGAGGATAATGGGAATTGATCATGGAAGCAGACTCCACTAGCGCATCATCCGCTAAATGAGCCCAATTGTCCATTATCCCATGGCAAAGGAAAGCTTGGGAAAACTATTATCCATGAGCCTTTAATTTTTTCCTCTTGCTTTATACCTATAGGCCCAAGCCATGAGGGGAGGGTTGGATAGGGGTCATGTCCCCCCTTATCTTGAAGAAATATATACACCCCTTGATTTGCCCAACCAGCAATAGCATGGTTCATGACATAAACATACCTGTACAAAAAAGCTCTGACACTTCTTGGTTGGAGCTTGATTGCTTCATTGCAATTAAAGATGCCCTTGGAGTAACGTCCTTTCATCCCATAATATGCAGCTCGACTCAAGTAGGCCTGGAAGAGCTTGGGGTTGAGTGACAGTGCTCGGTTGAAATCCAAAATTCCTTTGCTTTGTCTCAGTTTCATTCTTGTAAGCCCTCTCTGATAATAAGCCTAAAACAAACAAAGAAGTATGTTTGGTTTGTTGATGTTTAACGGCACCACAACAGTCAGAGTCAAATGTGCCAAGAGGGTGTTAATAAATTATGGTATAAGAGTTAGGGCAGAGAGGAGATGAAGGATTGAGAGAAAGAAAAGGGAAAAAAAGGGTGAATTTGGGAGAGAGAAAAAATAAAGTGAAACGAAAAGGGTGTGTGAGGGAAGGAGTAGAAGGGAGGTGAAAGGTAGATTAGATATAATGGAAAAGGTTGTTGTTGCGGAGGAAGTTGATAATGTTGGAGGAAGGATTTTCTTTATAAAGAGATCCGAGATTGAGGTGGATGAGGAAAGAAGAGACCTGGAGTTCAGGTATAGGGGACAGGTTAAGAGGATATGCTTGATGGAGAGGTCTGTGTTGCAACAAAGAAGTATTTGACCTGATTAATAGACCTTTTCAAACCAAATTTAGCCGAATGTCATTTCTTCAGTCCTTGACCAATCAAATGCTGGGGAATTTTTCCTTTGTTTTCCAGCCAATCAGGTGCAGTTTGGAGGAAAAAATAATAAGCAGTAATACACGCGTGTATTCCCTTCATGTATAATGAGCGTATGATAAGTGCATTTGAAAACATTTTTTCATACGCTTGGTCCCGTACCGTGCGTAAATTGTGCAGACGGCCCAGATTCCCCCAGTATTTGAATGGTCAATAAGATTCCCCAGTATACGATTGGTCCATTATGGACACGTGAATCTCGGCCATGTGACATTATTAAATTAGTTTTCCGAAATTGCTGATTCATATTTGAAAAGGTATATGGGTTTTGTAATTAACAATGTTTCTATTTGTCTAGATACCGTTGAGAGTCTCACTTTGATCATTTACTATATTAAAGAATTGCAAAACACAAGAATGGTTATGAAAAAGAGGAATTTGAGGATTTATAAGCATTTTCTCCATGCTGAATAAGATACTGCTTGTTGAACACATATTTTCCACACATTATTTTGCCCTGCACTCTTCAGAATTGAAGGGCAAGCAGCATTATTGTCCCACTCTCATGGAAATGTACACCAATTACTTGAACCTATTATCTGGTAGCTGATATTCAATATCATAGAGATATTTCACATGCTGTCACACACACTTTCATGCATGCTAACTTGATATCTTGGAGAGCAGTTTTTCACAATTTCTGTCGTTTGCTCCTATAAGTTCATTGTATATTTCGAAGAAAAAAACTATCCTTGTTTTCTTTACAATTGGTGAGTAATTATATTCATGTATTTTTAGCAAAACTTGTTATCCTGTTACATTTTTGTGTGATAAAATGAAAACTGTGATTTCTCTGTTCTTTTTTATGATGAAATATAGTCTTTTTCCTAAACATGTGCATGTTAATTTGCTAGGATTTGCCCTCCAAAACAAATGTCCAATGTTATAGTGAAATACATCTATACCCATCTTTAATGATAGACACACACAACAAACCAAAAAACAAATGTAAGTGGTTCTGGATCACAAAACCACACACATGTTTGGGAAGCAAAAAAGCTCAAACCAAAGACAAAACAACAACCTAAATATCTGAATTGCATTTTGAATCATCAACTTTGAAGAAAAGTATGTTAGTATTGCATACTTATGAAAAAATATTAGATTTCAAAAACAAAACTGACTTCATAAGTTTAAAGGCAACACGGAAATGCTGATAATCCCTCTGAATCCTGTTTCCGTCAATAATAACTTACATGGGATACCATTTCCAAAAGTTCATTAAAATGCTTTCAATGTGAATGAGGAAACAGCCCTCTCAGAATGCAGTTTTGGTCAGCGAAGAACCTGAACTGCCACTCTAATATGCTTCTTACCTCTTTTAAAGGATTGGTTCAGTAGTCAAGCAAGTTCACCATATATGAAAGAGGACTTTAAAAGAAACACAATGGTGAAGAAAGCATTCATAAATCTTACTCCGTTAAGGAGATATTCAAGTTTAAAGTTTGGTATCATTTGTGTAGAAAAGACTAATATCATTCTAGTTGTGACATCACAACCTTAGATTCCTTAATGTATTTTTTCATATTTCTTACTGTGATTTTGTGGCTAAAAATCATTGGATATGTCAGGATAGTAGTTAAATAGTAATTACAATTTACCACCTGAAGAAAGTTCAAGGAAAAATAATAAATTTAAATAAATTATCTGTAAAATACATTAACAATTGCTAAGAATGTGAAAATGAGAACACCAGCCTTCCATAGTGGACTTGCTACACCATGCAGTTGTTTCTACGCTAGAGCTTTTTAAAGTTGAATATCTGTTTAACAGAATAAGATATTTTGAATGCTTTTTTTACCACTTTATTTCCTTTGAAGTCTTCTTTCATATAAATGGACTTGACCTTTAAACTAATCTTTTAATAGAATTAATCAAATCTAAAGACTGACAAAGACTGAGATTAAGTAAAAGATCAAAGCTACTTTGTTACACCTACCTCTGGGTAGTCAGACTTGATCCTTATTGCACTGTTGAAAGCCTCAAAAGCCCTCAAGTGATTGGGAATCTCCATGTGGCACATGCCGATAAGGTAATACACCTCAGCAGCCTCCTCTGGCCAACTCTGACGGTCATTCCATGGTTTCTAGAGAAACAAGTGACCGACTATTCGTTTCTACAATGTGGTATATACAGCCTGTGGTCTTACAAAGTTATTTGTGGAAATGTTATCAGTCAATTTTTTTTTGGGTGGGCCCTTATTAGAGCAGGGGAGCTTAATACTTCGAATACAGTACTTTTCAAAATCATTGAGTATATAACAGATCACATTTCCATCTGTAAATGAATTTTGCAAGCTGGTAATACAAGGAACATATTCCAACTAGTGTATATTCCTACACATGTTTAGTAGGATATGCCAGAAATTTCCTTCTGATTGTAGTCTTATATCACTAAAAAATTTCTGAACATATTTTAGCTTGCTATTTACTCAAAACTACTACAAAATATATGAATACAATCTCATAAACTAACATACCTACCTATTTTGTCAAATTATCTGTAGTCGCAAACAACATGCATTGCGAACAAAAACATGCCATGCAGATTGTAAACAAAGGATTATAACAAAAAAGACTCATAAAGAAATGTAAGGTATGATGGGTCGGAATATGAGGCACTACAAAAGCAAGATGTTATAAATGTGGTCATTCATTGCTTACCTAATGATGTTAAATATATGTATGTATTTGCCAAAACTAATTAACATAAAATGTTGACTTTCCATGCTCAGCCAGATAGTAAAAATTTAAACACACCTCAGGGACTTTGCCTACTAGATTCTTTCAAAACCTGTTGAAAAGCATGAAAAACCACAGAACAGCTTGCCATTTTTCATGCGCAGCCACTGTTTTTATTCATTTCTCGCAAAACTTAAAAGGATTACTTCAGGGGTCAAGCAAGTCCATCTTATATGAAAGAGGACTTCAAAAGAAACAAAATGGTGAACAAAGCATTGAAAAATCGTATTCCATTAAAGAGATATTCAAGCTTAAAGTTTGGTATAATTTCTATAGAAATGACTGAAATCAGACTAGTTATGATGTCACAGCCTCAGACTCCTCAAAGTCTTTATGTATTTCAAAGAAAGTGTATTTCATTTTTTTACTATTTAAATTATCTTTCCTTAAAACTTTAATCAGGTGATATATTATAAATACCCTTCCTAGTTTCAGTTTTAATACTTTTTGGATATATCCCATGGTTTTTAAGCCACAAAATCACAGGACAAAGTTTGATAGAATACATAAAGACTTTCAGGAATCTAAGGCTATGACATCACAACTAGTCTGATTTCAGTCGTTTCTAAACAAATGATACCAAACTTTAAACTTAAATATCTACTTTACGGAATAGGATTTTTGAATGCTTTCTTCACCATTTTGTTGTTGTTGAAGTCCTCTTTCATATAAGATAGACTTGCTTGACCCCTAAACTAATCTTTTAAAAAAGTGTAGCATTTTGAACCTAAGCCCTATCCTAACATTAACATACATATAAAACATCATTCTTAATTATTATAAGACTAATCAAGAATCAAATAAATACTTTGGAGCCCTATTTGACATTGTACTTGACAACTTCTGCATTAATTCAAGATTTAAATAGCTACAATTTCCACAAGAAAACACACTTTTCTTCAAATGTATTTCACTCATAATTGAAAGTTTTTTGACAATCAAAATGGGTTTTTTTTTTCTACATACTTTTTAACTTTGGATAAAAATGCTGATTTAAGTCAGTGACGTTCTTCATGCCTCATCCTCCAATAATACACTTTGTTTAATCTTGATAGACATGAGGCTGATGGCAGTAAACCATAATATGTTTTGCCTTAAAGGATTAGTTCATTTGTCGTTCATATAAAAGAGTAGCTCAAAAGAAACAAAATAGTAAAGAAATCACTTCAATATCTTATTCTGTTAAAGTAATATTCAAGTTTAAGGTTTGGTATCATTTGTGTTGAAATAAACGACTGAAATCAGTCTAGTTGTGATGTCATAGCCTCAGATTCCTCAAAGTCTTTATGTGTTTTATCATATTTTTCAAGCAATTTTGTAACTTAAAAACAGAGATAAGACAGAGCTTTAAACTTGAATATTTCCTTAATGGACAAAGATTTTTGATTGTTTACTGCAATATTTTTGTCTTCTTTTAAATTCCTCTTTCATATAAGATAAACTTGCTTTACTAATTGTTTAATCACAGGAATGTGCTAGGATTTGAAAGTTATTAAAAGTAATTTATGGCGTAATTAAATTCTGATATTGGAAAAATTGAGGTCCTACAGAAATAAATGACTGAATCTGACATTTGAATCAATACATGAATGTGAATTGGTTCTATTGGCTTAATGGTAGAATCAAAATTTCCAACATGGCTGATTCAAAATGTATAACAGAGAATGTGAAAATGCCGAACAACATGCTGTTAATAGATCGCAGAATGAAGGACCTGGATTAATTAAAATGAACAAAAAAAACAGTATACAAATAAGACAACCTCTGTAAAAAACTTAATTTGCACCGAACCCAATGAGATTATCTAATCATACACCTATGGGACTAATCTCTACTGGAGGAAGGGTGGAGGAGGGAGAGGGAGGGGGAAGGAGAAGGAGGGGGAAGGAGAAGGGGGGGGGAAGGGAGAAGGGAGGTGCTGAACTCTTTGTCTAAAAAAGCTTCAGAGCTTTTTTGGTGTGACTTCTTCTTTAGCAGTTTTCTAAAGGGTTTGAAATTAGAAGAATTTTTTCAGAAAATTGAACAAATTTCTTTCGGACAATTGACTGATTTTGTGTAAAATTTACCCAAAGTTTCAGAAAATTGGCTGAATTTTTCAGAAAAATAACCCCATTTTTTAGATGATTGGCAATAAGAGATGCTTAGAAGCCCATATATGCCATAATCAAATTGCTGCAGTTATTCACTAAGCAGCCCCAAAAATGATATTCAGCAATAAAGAGGGACCGAGTCTCCCAATGCTCCTCCCTGGCTATGTCCCTGTAAGAGGTCATCCATGAGATTTAAACATTATTTGAAACAATAAAATAAGATGCTGAAAGGATCAATGCAGCAGTTTTGTTTCATATTATAGTAAAGATCCAAGCATTGATTGTAATAATACTGACTCTAATATAATAATAATACATAAATTTATATAGCGCTAATTTTGTAAAAACATTCAAAAGCGCTTTACATACAAGGAAATTAGATACGAAAACAAAAATAAGAATACAGAAATGACAACATAAATAGAAAAACAATGGATCAAGCTGCACATTAGATTAATGTCTTTTTAAGCAAAAAAGTTTTAAGCTTAGTTTTGAAGGAGGTCAGGGATACATTATCAATACATTTGAGTTCAGTTGGGAGTGAATTCCACAACTAAGGACCTTTATAAGCAAAGGCCATTTAGCCAAGAGTTTTATGCTTAATACGGGGAACAAATAGGGACTTGAAAAAAAGTCATAACGAGATAGTTTTTCAACTACCATTTCACATAAATAATTTGGAGCAAGGCCTTTAATGCACTTGAAAAATTGTAAAATAATTTTATAATCAATTCTTTGTTTGACTGGTAACCAGTAAAGGGACTTCAAAACAGCATTAATGTGAGAAAATTTTGGTAGTCTGAAAATCAACCGAGCAGCACCATTAAGTATTCTTTGAATTCTGTAAAGTTGATATTCAGGTAGTCCAACAATAAGTGAATTATAATAATCAATGTGACTTATAACAAAAACATTAATAAGGGTTTAATGGAATCTACATTTAGATATTTAGCAATCTGACAAATGTTATATGTATATAGATCCTTCCACTAATGTACAATAGACCCATGCATTGTTTGCCCATGCATATATTGATCCAAGTGCTGAATGCAATGACTGTATTTAAGCCCAAATATTAGATACGAAAATAAAAAGACATTGAATATTTAAAAATAAGTAATGCATTTCAAAGGAAACCCAATTTAAAAATTGTCTTACATTTGTTGCTGAATCTATTACTTCTAAGAAATAAACTAGCACACACTGAACAGATAAAAAGGATGGAATGACATGAGTGAATGGAAACTGGACAATGATAAGAATTAAATTTAGTTTACCACCGCATCTCCTTTATGGTACGATTTCTGTAAATAAGACGTGTTAAAAGTGACTATAGTAACATTACTTCAAGGTCAATGGACAGGTACAACAGTTTTCTGTCCAACCACCGAAATGAGCATTATATAGAGTTTATGTTTCTTTTGTTTGATGAAGGCTTCAAATTGTGCCAGAGGTAGGAAGAAAGAAAATAGGGAGACTGAGAGAAACATGGGAACTAACAGCCAGGAAGCTGGGGTCGAGAGAGGAAGTGCATGGGTGAAAAAAAGGGGCAAAAGTAGAGAGAGGGGGTGGGAGAGGAGGAATAAATATAGTTGTAGAGGGAAGCATGATGAAGGAAGGAGATAATTTTATCCGGAGGGTTTTTCTGGAAGAGCTCGGCTATTTAGTTGTGGGGAGCAAGGGAAGCTCTCGGAAGGTTGAACAGTGGGCAAGCAAGGAGGATGTGGTGGACTGTAAGGGTGCATTGGCAATTGTTGCAGAGGGGTGCGAGGGGAGCCAGTAAGGAGGTGGGAGTGAGTGAGGTGGGTGTGACCTACTCTAAGGCGGGTAATGTGGACGTTGTCGACACCAGAGAGATTGTGGATGGTGGGTTTGATCGGAATGGTGCGCTGGATGATGTGGAGTTTCTTATCAATTTGGGAGCCTCATGAGGTTTGCCAGGGGTCACGATCAAGGAAGGCGATAAGAGTTTAATAGTTTTTGAATTTTGAAAATAGCCTGTGTAAGTTTTCAAGTTAAGAGTAATCAATGTTTGAAGTTTTTTTAATATGTTGACAAAATGTGATGTATGAACAAGAAAACACCTCAAATGCTTTTGTTGTTCTTTATATTTCTTCCTTAATTTCATACCTTAAATTGTCAAAATGCCTTCTCCAGCTTAAGATTAATTGGGGGTATGGTGCAAAACAAATACTCTTTATATACATTATTGTCGCTTTTTCAAAGAGAAAACAATGGAATTACAGGACAATTTAGAGCCTATGTCCCATTCATACATCACAAGAGTAACACAAAAATGTGCATATTTGCACAAAAATATTCAAAAAGCTGGAAAATGGCACATTTTAAACTAAATTTAATGAATTCTTTTGCTTTCTTCATGTTTTTTAGTGGATTTTAAATCAATTTGGCTAATATTGCGTATAACTGTCCATGTACCTTAATACAATCCACTCTTTTCCAACAATAGTTTAAAAAGCAGGAGTTTGCAACAAGATATGCCATGCAATGTTTATAATTTCAGCCATGATTTTGTCAAGACGGCCATGCAAATGTTTATAATTTCAGCCGTGATTTTGTCAAAATGGCCATGCAAATGTTTATAATTTCAGCCGTGATTTTGTCAAAATGGCCATGCAAATGTTTATAATTTCAGCCGTGATTTTGTCAAAATGGCCATGCAAATGTTTATAATTTCAGCCGTGATTTTGTCAAAATGGCCATGCAAATGTTTATAATTTCAGCCGTGATTTTGTCAAAATGGCCATGCAAATGTTTATAATTTCAGCCGTGATTTTGTCAAAATGGCCATGCAAATGTTTATAATTTCAGCCGTGATTTTGTCAAAATGGCCATGCAAATGTTTATAATTTCAGCCGTGATTTTGTCAAAATGGCCATGCAAATGTTTATAATTTCAGCCGTGATTTTGTCAAAATGGCCATGCAAATGTTTATAATTTCAGCCGTGATTTTGTCAAAATGGCCATGCAAATGTTTATAATTTCAGCCGTGATTTTGTCAAAATGGCCATGCAAATGTTTATAATTTCAGCCGTGATTTTGTCAAAATGGCCATGCAAATGTTTATAATTTCAGCCATGATTTTGTCAAAATGGCCATGCAAATGTTTATAATTTCAGCCGTGATTTTGTCAAAATGGCCATGCAAATGTTTATAATTTCAGCCATGATTTTGTCAAAATGGCCATGCAAATGTTTATAATTTCAGCCGTGATTTTGTCACGATAACATGCAATATTTATAATTTCAGCCGTGATTTTGTCACGATGCCATGCAATGTTTATAATTTCAGCCGTGATTTTGTCACGATGCCATGCAATGTTTATAATTTCAGCCGTGATTTTGCCAAGATGTCATGCAATGTTTATAATTTCAGCCGTAATTTTGTCAAAATGGCCATGCAAATGACAGCTGCATGGCTCACTCAATGAAACCTTGTATTGGTACGGAGAAGTAGTGAGGATGCAGACTTTGTATTTATTGTAAAATTTCCTGCGGTGCTGAATAAAGGTGTCAAAAATCTCCCCATGAAAAATCATGACAGAAATAATATCAATGTAGTGAATACATCTTTATATGCTTACATTTTACCACACATGTTCGCTCTTTCACATTTTAATGTACTATTCTTTGCACAATTACGTGGGGACATTCTTAAACAATGGGCCCGAAGCACTGTGGCCGAAACCTGAACCATTTAAAAAAATGAAAAACAAACAAAATCTTCTTAAATTCTTTATTTTTTAGATGAAAAAATTATTTTGCCCCCGCAAATTCCCGTTTTCCTGTGGTTATAACCGCTGGTACCGTTTATTTTTTCAGGTTTGTAAGGATGTACATTGTGCTTGAACTAATCAAACAGGTGAGAGGAGCTCATGAGAAGCACACAACTCTTTGATATTCAGGCCAGAGTGCCACTCAGAAATGACAATCAACCAATAAAGATCAAGGACCAGAGGAGCTCAGTCCTGGAACTAGCCTTAAGCACTTTCTATATTCAACAGGGTACATACCTATCAGAAAGTTTACTTACAAGGGATAAACCTTCAGAAATGTATCTGGCAGGGTATCTACAAATGTATAATCTCTCCAGGAATGTGGATGATCAGTTGTCTTCAGTGCAATATGTCCTTAGTGTGTAGATGTGAGTAATAAATGCAATCACTTGTCATCAACAAAAAGTGATTAATTGCCCAACATACAGGAAGTTTTTAAGCCTTACCTTAAATCTAACCTGTTAGGGGGAGGGTTAAGCTTCAAAAGCCTTCCTGTATAGCGGGCAATTTTTCACTTTTCCACCATCAACGTACCATAAACTCCAGAGCATTCTCCAGACTCTGCACAGCATCCCGGAATTTCTTAGCTTTGATCTGAGTCTTCCCAAGAAGGATATAAACTGGGGCATTGGGCTGTACTTTCACTGCATTCACTAGGACATCGATGGCTTTCTTGTAGTTCTGCAGAAAGGATTGCACCGCTGCCTGCTGGGTTGGAGATGACCCCAGCCCCTGACTTAACTCGGCTGCATGTCTAAGCAAACAATTAAAACATTTAATTCACATTAAAAAATGTGCAGAAGTAAAATTAATATTTAATGAAAGGCTGAAATATCAACTATTTGGCTCATCTCAAAGGCGGGATTTGGGGGAACAAGGGGGCACTTTCGCCCCTATTTGTTCCGAATTTATATCTTTTGTACAGTGATTGTTTGTATCTTAGTCTGAATTTGCACCCCCCTACTTATGACTCCCCCACCCCCACATTTGGTAAAAAAATCCCACCTATGGCTCAGTTAATCAAGCAGCTACCTGCAGTGACACAGATCTATGACTGAGTTTGAGCAGTGGCGAAGCTATAATTTTTTTCGGGAGGGCAAAGGAAGTGAAAATTTCATAAATGTGTGAGTAGCGCCCCCCCCTTCCCCCCCCTCCTCCAAGAAAAATAAAATCAAGTATGCAAACCTAAAAGAAGTTGTGTTTACGATTGTTCTGGCAAAGATTTCAATTATTTTCTCAATTTCATTTTCTTTTGTAGCTATGCAATATTTTCTCTTAATATTCATTAAAGCTTCCCGAAAATAAAGTGAAATTACACAAAAATTGAAGCAACTTTCACTAACATGAAGGATATCTTAAGGAAATTCAAAAGAAATTTTCAGAAAATTGAAGACATTTTCCTGAAAATGCAGAAGATAATTGCACGAAAATTGCGGCAAATTTTACAGAAATAAAGACAAATTTCGCGAAAATTAATGGAAATTTCACAAAAGTGAACGAAATGCTACGAAAATTAAAGGAAATTACACAAAAATTGAAGAAAATTGCACAAAAATGACAGAAATTGCACAAAAATGGAAGCAAATTTCCCAAAAATGAAAGGAAATGTGTGCAAATTGAAGCAATTTTCACGAAAATGAAGAAAATTGAAGCAAAAACACCTAAATGGTTGCTTTCAATTTCATTAATTCAATTTTCATATCGGGGGCCCACTCATGTTTTTTTTTGTAAAACAATACTTTCACCCCCTAGTATTTCATCGGAGGGGGGGGGGAGGGGAGATCACCCCTCTTACTCCCCCCGTGATCTGCGCCCCTGCCCACCTGGTCAAATCCTTCCAGGTTATACCAAAGACATTTCAAGCAGCACTTGTAACTCACTCATTATGTCAGGGATTTATAAAAAGTTCATATCAGGTTTATGTGGACACTATGAGAATTATGTGGACACCATGAGTATTATGTGGACACCATGATAATTATGTGGACACCTTGAGATTTATGTGGACACTATGAGAATCATGTGGACACCATAAGAATTATGTGGACACCATGAGAATTATGC
Organism: Chiridota heheva; assembly: GCA_020152595.1. Classification (NCBI taxonomy): domain Eukaryota; kingdom Metazoa; phylum Echinodermata; class Holothuroidea; order Apodida; family Chiridotidae; genus Chiridota; species Chiridota heheva. The sequence continues at coordinate 883,859 of JAIGNY010002361.1, forward strand.
ACGGACACTATGAGAATTATGTGGACACCATGAGAATTATGTGGATACTATGAGAAATATGTGGACACTATGAGAATTATGTAGACACTATAAGAATTATGTGGACACTCTGAGGATTATGTGGACACTATGAGAATTATGTGGACACTATGAGAATTATGTGAAGACTATAAGAATTATGTGGACACTATGAGAATTATGTGGACACTATGAGAATTATGTGGACACTATGAGAATTATGTGAACACTATGAGGATTATGTGGACACAATGAGGATTATGTGAACACTATGAGGATTATGTGGACACTATGTGGACACTATGAGGATTATGTGGACACTATGAGAATTATGTGAATAACTTGAGAATTATGTGGACATTATGAAAATTATGTGAACACTATGAGGATTATGTGGACACTATGAGGATTATGTGAACACTATGAGGATTATGTGGACACTATGAGGATTATGTGGACACTATGAGAATTATGTGAACACTATGTGGACACTATGAGGATTATGTGGACACTATGAGAATTATGTGAACAACTTGAGAATTATGTGGACACTATGAGAATTATGTGAACACTATGAGGATTATGTGGACACTATGAAGATTATGTGAACACTATGAGGATTATGTGGACACTATGAGGATTATGTGGACACTATGAGAATTATGTGAACACTATGTGGACACTATGAGGATTATGTGGACACTATGAGAAGTATGGTGGGCACTATGAGAATAATGTGGACACATTGAGAATTATGTGGACAATATAAGAATTATGTGGACACTAAGCATGATGAAATTACCATCCTTATGAAGAATGGTCCATCAATCATTTGTGGCTTTTGCACAAAGTCCTCCCAAGCATATAATGTATATTTTCTATTTAGGCTCTGCCAGAACTAATCTGATTCGTATCACTGAACAGCAGTTATGTAGCTTGAGCCCAAGATGAATGACCTATTGTGTACAGCATAACAGTAGCTGGTTGCTAACAAGTGAACTGTGAATCGACTGAAGATGTTGTCAGTTAAGAAAGTATAGATTACCCGTGTTGTGTTTGTTGTAACAATATCTAGATGCTAGTCAATGAATTGTGAAGTGTCTCTCGGGTTTAATGGTGTGGATTACCCCTGATTTTAAGAAAATCGGGGGTGTCGGGTCGGAGGAGTCTAAGAGCCAAAAATTCTTAATGCATAATGTGGACACTCTGAGAATTATGAGGACACCATGAGAATTTAAGGACACTATGAGAATTATGTGGACACTGTGAGAATTATGTGGACACTATGAGAAAACCATATATGTCATTCCATCACATGCACAACCCACATGCCATCACAACTGGAATCCAGATGACACCCCACTACATGTCCCATTCCACTGTGTCCCACAAGCCAACCCACCCTGTCCAACATGCCAACCCACCCTGATCAACATGCTTACTCCACAAGGCAGACATCTTTTACTTCCACAAATAACAGTCATACTGACAGATTACACATTAATTAAAAAATCATTACAAATTAACTCAAAGGGACAGACCAAAAGACAGATTCTATCCACTGTACCAAACTCATAGAGATAATAGATCAAATCCATTAAGGCCCCTAGGGTCAGTGCTTGTCCTGGGTTTCTATGGCGCAAGCAAATGAGAGAACAAGACTCCCTGTGGATGGGACGTCAAGTTAACTCACCTGCAGTGCTAGTACTTATTCTACAGCTGAGTGTATCGGAGCAAGTAGAGTAGTGTTTTGCTCAAGGACACAATGCAGAACTCGTGGTGGGTATCGAACCCGGTACCTTTCGCATACGAGAAAGACTCCTTAATCACTGAGCCACTGCACATATAGACATACTATAATCACAAGATATGATAATTGTATCAAATATATGAATAGTGACATTAATTTTATGCAGACCCCTAGCATTGCTGTTTTAAAGGGGTGGCCAGCCTGCCCCTCCTAGGTCTGCCCTGTCCCTTGGGGGTCCGCCCAGCCCTCTGGGAATCCGCCCTGCCCCTCATAAGAAAAAAAAAATATATATTTTTTTTAATATTTTTTTAAACTTATAGTGATCTTAATTAGCCTCATAAATAAAACATTTTACATGGATACAGAACACAGAATGATATCATAGTAAGCAATTGTCCTGCCTGGCTAATAACTGGTCCTTATTATTCAGAATAGCTTCAATCTGAGATTCATGATTGTACCTAAAATCCCAGAGCTTCTTCACCAGGGGATTAAGCCTTAGGAGGGCCCCTGGACTCCACAACCAAAATAGGCAGTGCTTTGCACATGGGGGCATTAATGTGCCTCTCAACAAGTCTAGCACACTGCCCCTTGTTAAATCAAGCTAAAGGGTCTGTTATGTATCATAACTCATTAAAGACAATAACAATCTTTGTAGAAAAAACCTTGATAAACTTGAGCATATTACAGTTTCATCTTATGACTGATCAAAGCCAAGGATCTTTTTTCAGCACTAAATACCCAGCTAAGAGCAAAAACCACTAAAGGCACTATCCAAGATAACCAGAACAGTAACACTGTATCACAATTAGGCAACAAAATCTTAACTTCCAACATAAAGAAGAACAAAAATGACATCACTTGGAAGCACATGGACTTACTTCACACAAAAGCTTGCAAGTTCCAAATTGTTCATTTTGAGCAGGATTTGTCCTCTGAACATGTAATAGTGCTGCTTATCAGGACGAAGATGAATGGCCCGGGTAAAGTCCTTTAAAGCGTCATTCATCTGTGAATTAAAAAAGCTTTTTACAAATAATCACTGTTTTCAGACATGTGAGTGATGATTTATAAAAGTAGCTGACGAAATTGATCAATTTTCTCATCAAAATAGCTAAGTATGGTCAATTATGCAGAAAATAGGTGAAATTAGCTTGAAAAATAGCTGATTGCAGCTATTTTTCAGGCTAATTTCATAGCTGAAGCTGAAGTCTCACATGTCTGTGTTTTAAAGATGATCAATATTGAAATTATTCACTTAAACTTCTAAAAACCTGTCACACTCAAATGACTTGCTCCTATCCCCTAATTCAGAGGAGGAACTTCACATATTTCTAACTTTTTATAAATCTCTCAAATCAAAAGAAGCATTCACAAACCTTGATGGTTAAACAAATTATAAGAAAATGCAGTGCATTGAAAGAAAAGAAGAAAAATACAATTTATGTATGAACCTGATTAAGACCCAACTTTAGGCAATTATGATCATTAAAATGGAAACGTGCCTAACAGTATTTGCCAATCGGCAGTATGCAACTGTTTTTCTTAATAAAGAATTCACAAATAAATTAACATCAGTGGGTTTTAAAACTCAAAATGGTACACTGTTTCACGGTCACAAATAAGTGCTTACCAAGTACCAATCACAAGGTAAAAGCTTCACCCTATAACACATTTGAATTTGCTTTACAGAAAAGAGATAATGATACCACGCGCTAAGGTAAATCAAAGGTCACATGACAACGTTATAGATCGTACACTTAGCTCTTCGGGTGCAATATACACATTATGTCAAAACGAAACTTTGATTTTACACATTCGCCATTACATTTGTCACCATTTTACACATTTGCCACTACATTTGTCACCATTTTGCACATTCACCACTACATTTGTCACCATTTTACACATTCGCCACTACATTTGTCACCATTTTACACATTCGCCACTACATTGTCACCATTTTGCACATTCACCACTACATTTTACACATTCGCCACTACATTTATCACCATTTTACACATTCGCCACTACATTTGTCACCATTTTACACATTCGCCACTACATTTATCACCATTTTACACATTCGCCACTACATTTGTCACCATTTTACACATTCGCCACTACATTTATCACCATTTTACACATTCGCCACTACATTTATCACCATTTTACACATTCGCCACTACATTTATCACCATTTTACACATTCGCCACTACATTTGTTACCATTTTGCACATTCACCACTACATTTGTCACCATTTTGCACATTCACCACTACATTTGTGACCATTTTGCACATTCACCACTACATTTGTCACCATTTTGTACATTCACCACTACATTTGTCACCATTTTGCACATTCACCACTACATTTGTGACCATTTTGCACATTCGCCACTACATTTGTCACCACACAGGGATGTGTGTAAGTTTCAGATGTAGGTGCAGTTTAAATGTGAATATGATTTTGTACCTTGTGAATCTTGCTGTAGGCCTCCCCTCTACAGACCAAGGCTCGGTCATAGGTGGGATCTACCTTGATTGCACTGGTAAACTTCTGAATAGACCTGTGAATTAAAGATTTGAGTTTTAATGTTTGTATTAGTGGATGCCACTGACACAATGAGAATTTTCAAGCAGTTAATTTTCCCATTGTTACAACAGAGAAAGCTAAACACCCCTTCATTCCATTAGGGAGATAATAAATTCTACAGCTTTCTCAAATTTGAATGTTAAAATGATTGTAATCAAGTTTTTCTTGGCAGAAAGTTAAATAATGATGATGATGATGATGATGATGATGATGATGATGATGATGATGATGATGATGATGATGATGATGATGATGATAATAATAATTATAACTATTATGATAATAATAACAACAATTATCATTATTATTATTACACATTTAATAAAGCGCTAGCATCTGGAACCACATTCAGCTGTGCTAAACAATAAAAAATATAACAACTATATAAGAGTAACAATAAAAAGAATAAGTTAAAAACCATTATTTATAAGAAAATTAACCCAAAATGTACATTGACTAAAAATGTTGTTTAAAACAAGAAAAGAGAAAATGATACAGAAAAATGACCAATTAGAAAACAAAATATACAGGGAATGATACAAGTAAAGCAGTCATTTAAAGTAATATAAAAAAGTATGTTACTAAACATGCTTTTTTTTCTTCTTCTTTGAATTGAGATATTATTTCACACTTTCTTCAGATGGTGAATTATATCTAGACAATGGCCATATCAAATTCCTGAAAGCTGCAAGATTTCACATATTGCTTTAATAATCTACACAAAGACGCCAATGTTGGAATAAGGGTCACTGCACAAGACAAACTAATGATCTGGATGCATGATGACTCATTTAGTTACTTCCAAGATTTTTAGCTAGTAAACAGAAGAGCATTAACGACACCTTTAATGAATGTTACCTTTGGTAGTTGTCCAACTTGTAGAGATAAATCAAGCCAGCATTAACATGAGCAGCTGCTATCGTCTTGTCCAACCTCAGCACATTCTCAAAGTCTGCTATTGCATCCTGGTTGCGCTCCATATCAACATACAAGATTCCACGGTGAAAGAAAGCCATCACGTTCTCGTCTGAATCGTCAAGGAGAACCGACACGCTTAGATCTTGCAACGCTTGTTCGGGGTGAGCCTTGCGAAGGAGACAGCCTCTATGAAAGAATGCTACACTGTTGTAGGGATCGAGATGCACAGCTGCAGAGAGGTCTGCGATGGCCTCACGGTAGAGGCCTTGTTTGGCATATGCTCTACCTCTAAAGGTCCTTGCAATAGCATTGTGTGGTTCCTGAATCAGCATTTCCGTGAAGTCTTTTATGGCAGCTATCCAATTCCTGAAATAATTTCCACATGGTTATATCACCACAATTGAAAAGTATATGGACAGGTGCATCACTAGCTTAATTGACTAAAAACACAAAGAAACATTTCATCAAACTCACTTAAATATGGGCCAAAATTTACATTTGAAGGTTTGTGTGTAAATATGCAAATATTTGTTACTCTTGTGATGTATGAACAGGACAGTCTCTATTTTCTTATGTAAATCCATTGTTTTTAAGCCTCTGCCATTTCTCTTTGAAAAAGGAAGATAATTCTAATAAAGTGAATTTGATCTTGACCAACCTAACTAAAGCTGGAGAAGGCATTTTAATTATTTTCAAGGTTTAAAAGGATGTAAGGAATTTTAAGCAAATCAAATTAGGTGTTTTCCTGTTCATAGATCATGTTTTTTTCAATATATTAAAACAAATTCAAACTTTGAAAACTACACATGCTATTTTCAAAATTCAAAGACTGTTAAACTCAAAATGTAATACTCTGTTCTATACTAGGAAACTGTACCTGTCCATTGACCCTTAAAAACATTTATTTGTGAGACGTAGTAACTGAATATAAATCTATCCCTAAGGTCTGACCATTCCAGGCAAGGTGATCCAAACTGTAATGAACATGTTCCTGGTCTGACATGCAACTGCATGTAGTTTTGATACTAGATCTGTTATCTTTATAACTTAACATATGTATGGATATAGTATGCAGTAATGACACATGTGACTTACTTGTTATTGTTAAACTGGTAAAATCCTCGTTTGAAGATAGCGTCTGTCTTGCTGGGCATCAGACGGCTTGCCTCCTTGTAATCCTCCAGGGCCAGCAACATCTCTCCTCTCTATCAACCAAAGATCACAATGAATATAGTCCCCTTTTTTTCTCTTTTTTTACAAAAGTCAACTGTGAAAGCATGTTTCTGACTGCTTAAAGGAGACATCAAGTTGGGCTTTTTCTTCATTTAATATCATAGAAATAATAATCATAAGTCATCTGAAGAAATTTTACATCATACAAAACAATTTAGCATACATTTTCTAATTTATCAAAACATTAATTCTGTCAATATAAACTTGAATGAGAGCAGCCATTTTTGTTTATACGCCCTCTAAAAAATGATGTCATACACCAGTACCACGACGACGACGACGACTACAACAACAACAACAAAAACAAAAGCAATAATAATAATAATGATAATATCAATTTACCCCGCTAAGCGTAGCGGGGATATTTACGAGAGTTATACTTACCTTCCATGCTATAATATGCAATCTGGTCACATGACCTGATTCTAACGCACTTCTAACCGAACCTAAAAAACGCAGTAACCAGCCAAGCCCTGACCTCCATAATACCTCTGTACCACCTCACTCAACATTCCACCGAGGCCTGAACGAGAGGGGAGGCGGGCGGGATGCATGGAAGGTAAGTATAACCTCGTAAATATCCCCGCCACGCTTAGCGGTAAATTTACTTCAAGTTATACCTTACCTTCCATGCTATAATATGCAATCAGATTGCAACCGAGGATAGGAAGGAAGGGAGTTCAGATCGCGCATTTTTTTTTTTTTTTTTTTTAATTGCTGGTACGAAAACTCACACGAACCGAATCCCGTTTAAAGGGCGAAATCCCTTCACCTCGGAAGGATGAAAGACCTCAGAGTGGGAGGAACTAAAACATAGGAAACCACGGCGAGGTACAGTCAAACCGAACAAGGCACCATTCGTTGACAGTAACGGAGGCAAACCTCGAAAGAACCTGAGCGTAAAGCCCAGAAAAACAAGCCAACGGAAGAGCGTTTGGACACCACTACAGCAAAGTGTCCACAAAAACGCCACAAGCCACACGGATTCGGTCACGAGACAGAACGGCGAGGAAACTACGATTGGGAACGGCGTGTACCAATGAAAACGAATTGAAGAAATCCCGGACAAGGAAAAATTCGTTAGCGCATAACGCGTAAGAGCTAAAGTTAGCGGGGAACACGAACGTCGAAAAGTGAGTCAGACCAAAAACAAGAGAAAAAGCATAAAAAGCGGTTTCTCGAACGCCGCACGAGAGATCCGTAAAAGAGGTTATGCCCGAACCCGAGTGCATACCGCGGCGTTCTATGAACAGTTCAGACTACTTTAACAGAAAGCCACTGGATGATCTATCGGAGGAAAATGTCACATGACACACTACGAAGAGATCTCCCAGAACTCACCCGTGGTCGCAAGTCAAAGACCGTAGACCCCACCGAAAAACCCTGGTGGATAGCTGCAAGGTATCCCAGAGCTCATGACGGAACTATGACAAACATCGTCCCTGACCCGAGGCTCGTGCGTGAAGCCTGCAAGGTCTCGAGCAGCCAAAGTTCGTCCCTGCGCCGAGGCGAAAAAAGGGTCAAGTACTCGCCCAAGTTTCCGACAGAAGGGGTCACAAGAAAAGTGCCCGACCTTGATCGAGAAGCCCCGTCGGCACCGCGGTGATATCTGACGGGTGAAAACCGTAGCAGTTGCGGGACCGCGTAGCTTCAGGCCACGCCTATCAACAGCTAAACTTGTCTAAGAAGTTGACTGGAGAAAGTGTTAACGTACCACGATAGTAACAACCTTGAAACCGCGGAGCCTACATTTCTGGGCGGAGAAAACGAATACCGTATGTCTATGCGGGCAGTTAAGTAACAGGCCGTAAAACCGCAAGCAGCTGTAAGGTGTTAAAGTATGGAAGGAACCATACGTGCCGTTGTTGGTAATAGCTACCCCAAGCGTAAGGTTGTCTACCAAAAGGCCACCTATGGTCAAGAAAAATCTCCTTCATGGAGGTAATATTGACAAGTAGGGGTAACGTACTACGTCAACCGTATGAGTCATAAACCCCAACACTGGGGTAGAAATCACGAAAGAGGTGACGCCCTGTGTATACTACACGGACCGTTAAACACCCTGCACCACGGAGCGGAAAAGCGCGGCTACTGGGGGGACTTACGCCGTGCAAAGCACGCAACCCGTTAAATATAATAGATCCGTTATGGGTCTACAAAGGCGTCAGCATGACAAGTAAAAACCACGAGTCCACCGCTAACGATGTCGCTGTGCACCACGGAGCAAAAAGCTGCGTGGCTACGCGAGGGGGACAACTGGTACTGGTACGTGTCCCGAACGAAGTAGCTATCAGTACCAAAGGACCGTCTAGGTCCACGATAAGCGTGAACGCATTACTACACCTGTAACGCGTGAGTCGTTATCTCATTATACCTCTATTCACCACGGGCCACCGAGTAAGTGGCGACGCGTAGGGAAGAAGTACACAGCACGGCGTTCCGTTGAGAATAGGTAAAATATATATAAACTGAGGCCGTAAGAAATACGGAGGAGTTCGCGTGCCACGCAAGCTATACGAGTCGTAAACTGAGTTTGTTCCATCGGAGCTCTGAAACCGTAGCTGCGTGGGGAAGAGGGGCGACCGTCGTACTCAGCACGTGTCCCGGTAAGAGAAACGGCCGCGGAACGCAGTAGTTCATGGCTACTGGTCCTCTACCACACCGCGCGCCGCTGGTATAGGCCGTTAACTCCGTTTGTATAAAATCACTCACGGAGCCGCTGGCCGGCGCGGCTACGCGTGGGGACTGCCGTCAACGCTAAAAACGTTCCAGCAAGAAAAACGACCGCGGAACACTGCAACACGCGGCTAACGGTCGCAATATCCCGGTTCCGATACCCGGGTTTATCGTACATTGCACGTAAAACCGCGTTAATATCTGTAGAATGTGAGCCGAGGGTCTCGTTCGACGCAAGAATCACATTCAGGGTATGCCTCCGTAAAGAAGGAAATCTTATCACCCGGCGCTAGGCCTCGAAACCCGAGCAAGCGCTAACACGCCGACATCCTGGGAGGCGTGGCGCATACCGACAAGCGGGGACTCGTCCTCGTGTCCATGAACTGGTGAAAACTATGCGGAACCGTGGCGTTCAACGCGAAAATCTCACCAAGTCAGCTCACACGGACGTGGGGATCTCGAAACTAACGGGTGTGACGACGTTACCTTGCTGTAGAATTAAGCAGCACTACAGACCCAAACGTCATCCCATGCCCCGGACGGAGCGCCAAGTTGTGTTACGGACCCGTGGGGCCGTAAAACAAGCCGTGGGGCCGTATGGAACCGAATACCGGAGCCGTCACGGACCCTAATGGACCCGATGCAAGGAATCCAATGGCGCTACAACTAGCCGTAAAAAGGGGACTAACTCACGTAAGACCCGTAGGGCGCCGCCTCTAGTTGGCCGACCGGTCCCAACGCGGAACCGAGGACCACAGCGGTGTACACGGGTTTGAACAAGTCGATAACACCAAAGCGCAACCTAAGAAGCGTTTACATGCGGACGCACCGCAGGACAGTCCGGCGCCGTAACGCACCGACACTAGGGACCTGCCCGCCGTGTCGCCGGCGATATAGGCGCAAAACATCGCGGAACTGTGACGTTCAACGCGAAAATCCTACAGAGGCAGTTCACGGCCGTGGGACAGCGTAGCTATGACCAAGCAGCTTCCTAGCTAGCGAACTCAACGGGGTTCATCGTGCAGTGTACGTTATCCCGTTGCAAAAACTCGAAGTCGTACAGGCCCGCACGATCTAGAGAAGCGTTTGCACGCTATGCAAAGCGGGACCTCTGAGGTGCGTAGCGTGCCGGCCACGGAGGCCTGTCCTCCGTGCCTACGATACTGGTGAAAGTAATTGCGGAAATGTAACGTTCAACGCGGATAATCGTATAAATGGTGTTCACATGATCGTGGAACTGCGTAGCTAATGGCCACGGAACCATGAATAGAATAGCTCTCACGGCGCTATACTACTTGTGAAGATTATCACTTGTCACCTGGCCACATAGCTCGTAGCTAGCGGGTGCATATCCGGGTAAATAAATGCGTGTCACGATATCCCGTTACAAAACCACGGAGCCGCACGCATCCGAACACGAGCCACGCGCTCTCGGTCGCACCTTGAAAAATACCGGTCGCGGTGGAGTCTGTGCTCCGACCACGCGCTGGAACCCAATCGCTGCAAAGAGTACCACGAATGGACTCGCAGCATAATCTGCACGCGTAACGCCAGCGTGAGATGGATGTGACCGGAGCGTAAAGCAAAGAAGCGTTATCACGCTATGCCGGGTCATCAAGGGTGTGTAGAGCATCAACGCGCCGAGGACGTGTCCTCCATGTCCATGATACTGGTGAAAATAATTACGGAACGGTAATGTTCAACGCAGACAATCTTAATTGCGTTCACACGAAGTCGTGGAACTGCGTAGCTAATGGCTACGGAACCAAGAAGAAAATAGCTGTCCTGATGCTATACTTCTTGTAAAGAAAGTCATCTGTCACCTGACCACGAGCGTAGTAGCTAGTGGGCGTATAACCGGTGAACCGTACAGTGTCGTTAACCCGTTAGAGATAAGTTCCGCTCACTGGAGCCATCCAATGGAAGCGAAAGGACCCGTAAACGCGGACCGTGGACTCGTATGGAACCGTGCGGACCGTAAATACGGGCCGCGGAACCGCCCAATGGAACCGCACGGACCCGTAAAACACGGACCGTGGAACCGCACGGACCCGTAAACATGGGCCGTGGAACCGTATAACTGTCGTGAGCCGTTGGCTACTGGGCCAAGAAGAAAATAGCTGTCTCAATGCTATACTTCCCGGATGAACCGACGGTGTACGTCTTTCAATAGGCGCTCCGCCAGGAGTGGGCGGCGCCCCGCCTCCCTGGCTTTGGACCTGGGTGGCGGTGGGGAGACGAAGAGGGCCTCTCAGACCGCTTCTCCACTTTTCTCCGCTCTTTGAAAGTACCGTCGCGGTGGAGTCTGTGCTCGACCACGCCGCTAGATCCCAATCGCTGCAAAGAGTACGGGATTTGACTCGCAGCATAATCTGCACGCCAGAACACGCATGCGATGGATGTCACCGGAGCGTAATTTAAAGAAGCGTTTGCACGCTACGCATCACGAGACATCCTGGGTGTGTAAAAACATCGACACTCGGGGACCTGTCCTTCGTGTCCATGATACTGGTGAAAATAAATACGGAACTTGTAACGTTCAACGTAGACAGTCTTAATTGCGTTCACACGAGCCGTGGAACTGCGTAGCTAATGGCTACAGGACCAAGAAGAAAAATAACTGTCAATGCTATACTTCTTGTCAAGAATGTCACCTGTCACCTGACCACGTAGCTAGTGGGCGATAACCGATTAAACCGCACGATGTACGTGAACCCGTTAAATACGGACCCGTGTAAACACGGGCCGCGGAACCGTCGAATGGAACCGCCCGCCCCGAATAACGGGCCGCGGAACCGTCCGCCGGGAACAACAGGCCGCGGAACCGTATGGATCACGGAACCGCCCAATGGAACCGCCCGCCCAGAATAACGGGCCGCGGAACCGTATGGACCACGGAACCGCCCGCAACAACGGGCCGCGGAACCGTATGGATCCCGGAACCGTATGGATCCGTCCCCGAACCGCACAATGCCCGCACATAGGGCTGCGGAACCGTCAGGGATGGTCCAACGGAACCGTATGGAACCGCCGCCCGTAATAACGGGCCGCGGAACCGTGCACGGGACCGTCCAATGGAACCGCCCGCCCGTAATAACGGGCCGCGGAACCGTATGGAACCGTCCAATGGAACCGCCCGCCCGTAACAACGGGCCGCGGAACCGTATGGAACCGTCCAATGGAACCGTTCGCCCGTAATAACGGGCCGCGGAACCGCCCAATGGAACCGTTCGCCCGCAGAACAACGGGCCGCGGAACCGCCCAATGGAACAGTTCGCCCCGTAACAACGGGCCGCGGAACCGTATGGAACCGCCCAATGGAACCGTTCGCCCGTAATAACGGGCCGCGGAACCGTATGGAACCGCCCAACGGAACGTTCGCCCGTAACAACGGGCCGCGGAACCGTATGGAACCGCCCAATGGAACGTTCGCCCGTAATAACGGGCCGCGGAACCTTATGGACTCACGGAACCGCCCAATGGAACCGTTCGCCCGTAACTTTTACGGGCCGCGGAACGTATGGACTCCCGAACCTTATGGAACTGTCCCCGAACTCACAACAACCGGCGGACTCGGCGTTACAAGGGTTGTGGAGTCGACAGGGACTGTCCAAAGGAACCGTTGGAACGTGTTTACAACTTAGGCGACGTTCGTTAACGCCCCTAAGAGGTTCTCTCTCTCACTTACCTTACGGAACCGTCCAATGGAACCGTTCGCCCGTAACTTTTACGGGCCGCGGAACCGTATGGACTCCCGGAACCTTATGGAACTGTCCCGAACTCACAACAACCGGCGGACTGCGCGTTACAAAGGGTCGTGGAGTCGACAGGGACTGTCCAAAGGAACCGTTTGGAACCGTGTTTACAACTTAGGCGACGTTCAGAAACGCCCCTAAGAGGATATCTCTCTCTCTCTCTTACCGTTACGCTCTAGGCGCAACGCCTCTAAGAGCGTAACCTTCTCAGTGAATCTCTTTTATATATCTGAAAAGAGAAGAACATATATCCATGCGTACATACACAAATACGGCAAAGTAAGTATGATCTTACGGACACGCTAAAGAGAGACGAGGCCTAGCAGTCTAAACAGAACACCAAAACTCTCTTAAACAGAAAAATTTTTTACTGAAAAATAAATTTCTTAAGAGAAGAACGTAAGTCCAAGCGTACAAACCTAAACACGGCAAAGTAACTATGATCTTACGGACACGCTAAAGAGAGACGAGGCATAGCATTCTAAACAGAACAACAACACTTGCTTTAACAGAAAAAAATTTAAAAACCAAAAAATTTTCTATCTGAAAAACTTTAGAAACCCGAGAAAACGCGTCCAACGTAATGACTTTTCTAGCGCTGGGGTAGCGTGGGAAACACCAACCACTGTGTACTTGAGGTCTGTAAAGATAAAAAGGAAAGATTATTTTCCCTGTAATTGGGTCGCCGGAGAGACCCACCCACGGTCTCTCCGACACCCCAACTTCAATCCTGAAAATTAAATATTTTAACTCAAAAACTGTGTGAGAAAAATAAAAATATTCATATGCTGATAACGTGAAAACGAAAATAAGCTCGCTAGTAACAACTGTAGCTCCCTAGAGTTGTTACAGGGCAACCACATTTACCCAGCGGTGACTATGACCCAATGCGCATGCGCCAAAATCGAAAAAAAGAAATTGGCTTAATGCATACGAGAAGGTGTACTGAAATATCCTAGCGTGCTAAACACTATACATAGTATAACGCTAGGGTCACCTCGAGGCGGGTGGGGCTAAGGGAGAAAAAGACTAATTCCCGGGGTGAGAGGACCCCTAGGCAGGCACAACCTGTGCTCTAGGGCCTAAAACACCCACCACGAGAGTAGGACGCTCTCGAACTAGCCATTCGCTATGTACATGGAGACAAAACCCGCTATCCTAAGTGTAGGCTACACGGGTAAAGTCGTGTAGGTCGGCCAAGAACTCTCGGACCCATGGCTATCTCACCCTACTCTCGGAAGACTTGAAAAGGCGAGCCAGATGAGAACGGGCAGCGTAAAAACCCTTCAGGTAGAAGCTGCCAAGAGAAAAAGTTAGAAAGGTTAATTGAAATATAAAACAAAAATGACCAGTTTTCAGCGATGTTGTGAAACAAACGCGCTGAAAAAGAGTGAGGTGGTACAGAGGTATTATGGAGGTCAGGGCTTGGCTGGTTACTGCGTTTTTTAGGTTCGGTTAGAAGTGCGTTAGAATCAGGTCATGTGACCAGATTGCATATTATAGCATGGAAGGTAAGGTATAACTTGAAGTAAATATTAAGCATCCATTTATATAGCGCTTTTTTGTTACAGCCTCAAAGCGCTTGAACAAGATCACAACAATAAATGCATAAATACAAAATGTTCAATTAATTCAGAGATTAATAAGTCTCTAGAAGACGTTTGAAAGAATTAAAAGATGGTGCGATGCAAATTGAAGAGAGTAGATTGTTCCAGAGAGAAAGACAGCAGAGATGAAGGCCCTTTCACCATAAGAGTTTGTGTTCGGATGATGACTAGCAGCCAGAAGACATTTTGTTAAGGAGCGAAGCTGACGTTAAGGATGGTATTGGGGAATTGACTGCTTAATGTATCCAGGAGCAAGAGTGTGTTGCGATTTGTTTGTACAATGATCGTTGTTTTACTGAAGCCAATGAAGTTTGGTTTGATTTGTTGATGTTTAACGGCACCACGACAGTCAGAGTCAGATGTGCCAAGAGGGTTTTCAATTAATTATGGTGTAAGAGTTAGGATAGTGAGCAGAGACAGAAGGTTTGTAAAGGGAATAAGCAGAATGTGGGGGAAAAAAAAAAAAAAAAAAAACTGTTGGGGAAAAAAAGGGGCATGTAAGGTTGGGTGTAGAAAGGGAGGGGAGGAGGGAGTTAAATGTGGTGGAAGAGGTTCTTGTTGCGGAGGAAGTTGATGGTGTTTAAGAAAGAATTGTTTTCGAAAAGGTCTGAGATTGAGGATAGTGAGGAGAAAAGAGATCCAGAGTTCTGGTATGGGGGACAGGTTACGAAGATATGCTTGATAAAAAGATTGGTGTTACACGTGGGCAGAGAGGGATAGTGGAGCCAGATAGGGATGGGAGTGAGTGAGAGAGGAGTGGCTGAGGCGGATGACAACGATGTCTTCCCTGTGGCTGCGACTGTGCAAAGGGGTGTTGGTCCCAACTTTGGGTTTGATGGTGTGGAGTTTGTTACTGGTTTCGTGATTCCAGGAGTTTTGGAAGGTTTTTTTTATGTAATTGGAGATGGAGAGACGGAGGTCTGAGTGTGGAATAGGAAAAGGAGAAACAATGTTTGACAGAGCTTTGTTGGCAGCTCTCTTGTTGCCAGGGATGCCAACATGGCTGGGAATCCAGAAAAAGACAATATTCTTTCCTAAGGGGGAGAGAGTGTGGAGTTTAAGGATTTTTAGAATGAGAGGATTGGGCCAGAGCATGTTCAGGATGCCAGTGAAAAAGTGATTAAAGAATTAATGTATTTCTTTAAAATCTATTTTTTATAATCTATTCTTTATAATCTATTCTGTATAATCTATCTTTATAATCTATTCTTTAAAATCTATTCTTTAAAATCTATTCTTTATAATTTATTCTTTATAATCTATTCTTTATATTGTATTCTTTATAATCTATTCTTCATAATCTATTCTTCATAATCTATTCTTTATAATCTATTCTCTCGTTGCCAGGGATGCCAACATGGCTGGGAATCCAGAAAAAGAAAATATTCTATCCTAAAGAGAAGAGAGTGTGGAGTTTATTGAGGATTTTTAGAATGAGAGGATTGGGCCAGAGCATCTTGAGGATGCCAGTGACAAAGTGATTGAAGAATTAATGTATTTCTTTAAAATCTATTTTTTATAATCTATTCTTTATAATCTATTCTGTATAATCTATCTTTATAATCTATTCTTTAAAATCTATTCTTTAAAATCTATTCTTTATAATTTATTCTTTATAATCTATTCTTTATATTGTATTCTTTATAATCTATTCTTTATAATCTATTTTCATAATCTATTTTTATAATCTATTCTTTATAATCTTTAAAATGTATTCTTTATAATTGATTCTTTAAATTCTATTCATTATAATCTATTCTTTATAATCTATTCTTTATAATCTATTTCAAATTTCCTTTGCAGGTCTATGAATTTGTATTTGTATATGATATTGGTGATTTCAGCTCTTAGAACATGTGACCACGAATTTTAAATCAAATTGTTTCTTTTAATAATACTCCTCTATCATATAAATAAATGGAAATCAAGGGGAATAGTTCATTATTTGAGACATAAAGTCTGATACAATCATTATTTCATATGATAGAGCGGCCATTCTTAATAGGCGGCCCGCGGGCCAAATCTGGTCCACCAGACAATCCAATCTGGCCGCGAACAATATTTAATGCAATACAGTGCAGTGCATTGCATGTAAGATCACTCCGAATGAGAAATCGCAAACTACTCGTTTATTTTTTTCCTAGGCAGATCAGCGCACTAAAACATCGCGGATTATTAAATAAAATGTTATCTTTACTTCCGCTATAAATTGGGCTCGCGGCTTGTCAAAGGAAGGTGGATAAGAGAACCGCCAACATCTGGTGTACATCCTTCTAATCCCGCACACTCTCAACTTGTTTGTATTCAGAGATTGTCAAGTTTTGACAGGTTGTTTGTCACATGACGTTGGTTTTGCCACACAATTGGCCCATGGCCTGAAGCTGTTGTGAAATGATGGCTCTTCAAGAAATGTAATTAAGAACCCTTGTGATAGAGGATACAAATCTTAACCAACTGCCAAAAACAACAAGTCAAAATCTTATTTCTATCTCAAAGTTATTCATGTTTGAAGTTGACACATGGGGGCTGCCATTTTGTTCAATTCTGTATTGAAATATTGTGCATGATAATATAATTTCCCCAATAGGGACATAAGGAAATGACTGTGATTAAAGTTTTTATTCTAAAATGATGTAAACAAAGTTTTAACAGAAAGTTTGTTGTTAATTTCATGTGTACATAAAATATTCCTTGACACTTACATAAGAAAATTTTTTCATAACCTAGAATACAAAGCATTCCAACATCCTGCTGGGCTGATGACATCATAATCTGCATGTTTTGAAATCAAAATGGCAGCTCCAATAGTACTATTTAGTAGTAGAATTAAAGTTTTTAATAATTATAAAAAATGTGTTAGATTGCTTAAGGGGGTATGAAACTTGGTCAGAAATATTGGTTATTTTTAATTCTATCATATGAAATAAGGATTATGTAAGACTTTAGGTCTCCTTTAAGACTTATTCCTTACCTTTTCATACATCTCAGCTCTCTTGTAGTAAGACTCATAATCATCTTTGTCCAGCTTAAGGGTCTGTGTGTAATTTACAATTGCCATTGTAACATCTCCTTTTTGCCGAAAAATCTCAGCTCTGCAAAGATAATTGTAAGCTTGTTTATTTTGGTTAAAGCTATAATTTTACATATCTTTTAAGGATTAGTTCAGTCGTCAAGCAAGTCTGTTTTATATGAAAAAGGACTTCAAAAGAAACAAATTAGTGAAGAAAGCATTCAAAAATCTTATTCCGTTAAGGAGATATTTAAGTTTAAAGTTTGGTATTATTTGTATAGAAACGACTGAAATCAGACTAGTTGTGATGTCATAGCCTCAGATTCCTTAGTCTTTATGTAATATATCATATTTTGTCCTGCAATTTTGTGGCTTATAAACCATGGGATATGTCAAAAAGTAGTAAAACAATCTAGGAGGGGTATTTATAATATACCACCGGAAGAGAGTTTGAAGAAAATAATTTAAATGGTGAAAATATTAAATTAACTTTCTTTAAAATCCATACTTTGAGGAATCTCTACAGAAATGATACAAAACTTTAAACTTAAATATCTCCTTAATGGAATAAGATATTTGACAGCTTTTTTCATTAGGTTTCTTTTGAAGTGCTTTTTCATATAAGATGGACATGTTTGACCACTGAACTAATCCTTGAAATTCTATACCTACTACCTGATCCTGCAAGTCTGCTTTACTTGTTCACAAAGGAAAAATTGACTTCTAGCTTTTTCACATATTGACTTTTCTGACTGGAAAAGCAACATATTTTTTTCAGCCATTTTTAGTTTGTTAGTTTAGTTTACACTTTTAGGCACATGCCAGGGAAAGCACATGTAAGTCACCATTGACTTGTTTCAGCATGGACCCAAGGACTATGGCCAGGATGGAAAGTGGATAAACTTAACACCCTGCTTTTTTTGAGAAGTGTTCAAAGAACCAGGCAGGGGGTGAACCTCCTACCATCAGAACCAAAGGCTTTATGTCCCCCCAAAGGATGGTGAGCACCAACCCAACCATTGGACGGGAAGTGGATAAACACCGGGTTAACACCCTGCTCTTTTGAGAAGTGTTCAAAGAACAAGGCAGGGGTGAATCTCCTACCATCAGGACCAAAGGCTTTACGTCCCCTCCGAAGGACGGTGAGCGCCACCCAACCATTGGCCACATTTTCCCAAAGTTCGGAAGGGGGGAGAAGCCATGTTGATATATCATTCTGTTTTAGTGTTATTACATTTTAGAGATTTCATCAGTGTGACCTTGCGGGATAAAATGTGATGTAATACAGGGAGATTCAAGATATATTTTTAGGTATTTCTATAATACTAAAACAAATATTTTGCTATTACTTAAGTATAAGGTTCATGAACAGATAGGCAAAACACGTTCTTATAAAGTGCATATTATACCCCAGTCAATAATTAAACAAAAAAAGCAATGGAAGAGGCAATTAATTTTTAAGAAATACACAAAAATTGTCTTGGATTAGCCACTATGACATCACACTGTACACTGTGAGGTCACTTTTAAACATGCTTGTTCAATCTTTGAAATGCAATAACTCCTAAATAGTAAAAGATATCAATGTGATTTTTACATTAAATTGTTTCTTTAATAGTCTTTTATCATATATATGAAAATCAAAATTCATTAGAATATTCCTTTAAGGGGATGTTCTTCTTACCTTGATTTGTAAGCCCCACATGCTCCTTGTTGAGCCTGAGGATGGCATTCAGATCCTCCAAAGCCTTCATGTCTTTCTCCTTGAGCAGAAAGAGCAAATGACGATGCCAGTAAGCATCCAGTAGCTGAGGCTCAATGTCAATGGCTCGATTCAAGTCCTCCCAGGCCTGACTGATCTTTCCAAGCTACCAAGAACAAGTATAACATACTTAAATGGTAAATCTATATGTGTATAATTTGAGAAAAGTTGGTAATCATTTCCATAATCCTGAATCATTAGCCATGCACACATTCACACACACACATCACAATCTTGAGTTCTTGTGGCATGCAATTGATATTAAAGAAATGGTAAGTTGAGTATTCAGGATGATGTCATAATAGCGTGTGTAAAGCTTAAACAACCAGTGTGTCGGTAAAAACAAACTTGGTTTAGCATTACAGCTAGTGTAAAATCAGTCACCTTTAGAGGCCTAAATCTCTACCTTCACATGAGTATTTGTGCAGGATATTGCTGTAAATTAGATGGAAATATCATATAATTTTTTTTCATTTCTGAAGTTTGAAAACAAATGTATTGTGTGTACATAGACCAAAGCATGGTGTGCACTTATACACAATACTTTCACAGAAAAAGTGTTCCAGATGTGCAAAGTACCCGAATGACCGAACCAGGGGGTACTGGGGGTTAAAATTTCATCGGTCAAGGTGCCCCAAGACAGACTGAATGGCGGAGAGTCTGAGCCCTCGGAAGGCCGCTCCGGTGGTTTTTCAGGCTTTGTGGGGCATATTAGACACTATTTTAAAGCCAGGGGCAGCACCAGGGTGGGGACACATCATTCATTGACCAACTGGCCAGTCCGCCCCTGGACCGAGCACTCGAATATAAACAAATAGCAGACCACCAAAGGTTTACATCTTGAGCAAAGCAGGTGGCAATTATGTATGGATTTTATTTTCTTCCACAAGATGAAACAAAATTTTCATATTTAAGAAAGAAACACAATGTGACGAGTGATTTTGGAGATAATTTGTGACACCATACCTTTCTATAGATAGCTCCTCTGCGGGCCAAGTCAAAGGCTGTGGGTCTGGATGACCTGCTGATCACTTCTGTCAACCTAAGAACTTCTTGTTCTAAATCCTACAATGAAAATACAAAGCCATGCTGCTTTAATTATTGTTGGTAATCATGAGCTTATATCACTTCTGTCAACCTAAGAACTTCTTGTTCTAAATCCTACAATAAGAATACAAAGCCATTCTGCTTTTATAATTGTTGGTAATCATGAGCTTATATCACTTCTGTCAACCTAAGAACTTCTTGTTCTAAATCCTACAATGAAAATACAAAGCCATGCTGCTTTAATTATTGTTGGTAATCATGAGCTTATATCACTTCTGTCAACCTAAGAACTTCTTGTTCTAAATCCTACAATGAAAATACAAAGCCATGCTGCTTTAATTATTGTTGGTAATCATGAGCTTATATCACTTCTGTCAACCTAAGAACTTCTTGTTCTAAATCCTACAATGAAAATACAAAGCCATGCTGCTTTTATTATTGTTGGTAATCATGAGCTTATATCACTTCTGTCAACCTAAGAACTTCTTGTTCTAAATCCTACAATAAGAATACAGAGCCATTCTGCTTTTATTATTGTTGGTAATCATGAGCTTATATCACTTCTGTCAACCTAAGAACTTCTTGTTCTAAATCCTACAATGAAAATACAGAACCATTCTGCTTTTATTATTGTTGGTAATCATGAGCTTGAATCATTTCTGTCAACCTAAGAACTTCTTATTTGTTTGTTTGTTTGATGAAGGCTTAACGGCACCATGACAGCAAGAGTCAAACTGTGCCTGAAAGGGTTAGATCATTCCAGAGGTAGGAAGCAAAGAATACAGGGGGAGCTTGAGAGAAACACAGGAACTAAAAGCCAGAAAGCTGGGATCGAGAGAGGAGGTGCATGGGTGAAAAAACAAAGTTCAGAGAGGGGGGTGGGAGAGGAGGACTAAATATGGTTGTAGAGGGAAGCATGATGAAGGAAGGAGATAACTTCTTGTTGTGACATACTACAATGAAAATACAAAGCCATGCTGTTTTTATTATTGTTGGTAATCTTGTTACCAAAACATAACGGATTGCATTGTAAGGTTTTTCTACCTGGCTCTTGCATCTGTTACACATATTCAACCTTGTCAATCATTTTCAAATGCTGACAACTGCTTAGCAAGTGTACTGAGATTAATCTAATATGCTCAGTGAATAGAATGAAGGGTGGGTAAATAACTTGAAGCATGAAGTTCACCAACAGAAAGTAGAGTTTAAACAGACTGGAAGATTTATGAAGAGAAACTTAGTGACTCACATCATTCTTATTGTGTTCATTGCTATAAATTATGATTGTAATTGTATCTATTTATGCCAAACTACAACAAATACGAAGTGAATGATGTTTCTTTGGTGAGGTTTAAGGGCACCACGACAGTGATGGTCAAATTGTGCCCGAGAGATTAGATGGTGTCAGAGGTGAAGAGAGGTTGGAGAAGTCAAAAGAGTGCAGTAAAGAGATATAGGACAGAGAGGGGTTGGGTAAGATAAATTAGATATACTTATAGTAGCAGGTACGTGAAGTGAAATCCTTTCTTATGAATATAGATAATATTCATCACATCAATTATTGGCACATAACATAAACAAGTAATAAAAATCAGTCTAAAGTGATCTCTCAGTCTGAAAGGATCTTTTGTAATAAAACGAAACCAAAAGTACCTGACTGATCATTCTGTCTTCATCAGTACTGAAAGGGGGGTCAATGGTGTCGATGTGTATTGACATGGCACTGCTTGCCAATGAGGCCCGCCTAGGGAGAAACAGGAGATAAGCATACATGTGTTATGCATCCTATGTATCAGACTTGTTTGAATTACTGTAAAGTTGGAAATATTTTTTTTCTTCTAGCAATATCAATAACATGTAAGGGGAGGGGGGAGAGGATCTCTGGAATAATAGGAATGAGTATAGTTTGCACCACTTTAGTTATATTCACTTACTATGCTATAACTATGCATTAAGGCCCTCACAGGAACAGTATAACACTCTACCCAATCAAAAACCAAAACTAAAGAAACAATTAACCCTCCAACCCTGACCTTATGTCATACTAACTGGGTGCATGTGTTGGCTTAATTAATGCAACTTGCTTTCACTTAAGCTGCATCAACTCAATCTGGACATGACCTAAAAGTCTTCAAGTTCCACTGTTAAGGCCGTTACACACCGAACACAACACGGCGAGCAATCTTTGAACAAAATTAAATAAAACAAAGAAAAAGAAACATTTTGTCATCTTGTTTTCAGAGAAGTATCATCATCAAATGGCTATTCACATAATAAGTGAAAATTGATTGAAAGGGCGTTTCTACATCCATTAAAGCAAAATTTGTGTCGCAACAGAAAATTGTGCCCCACTAAAGTGAATTTCTCCAATTTGAAGAACTGGAGAAACCTACCTTATGCTGGAGAAGGCATTTTGAACATTTTCAAAGCTTGAATATAAAGGAAGAAATATAAAGAAAAACAAAAGTCTTTGGAGGTGTTTTTCCTTTTAATACATCACATTTTTTCAATAAATTAAAACAATTTCAAACTTTGTTTACTCATAACTTGAGAACAACACATGCTATTTTCAAAATTCAAATACTGTTAAACTCAGAATGTAATGCAATGTTTGGTACATGGTTGTACAGAAAACCTTTTTTTTATCTGTCCATAGACCTTTTACTTATTTATTCAGAATTTTTCTTATTGAATCTTGAACAATCCTTCAAGAGGATCTGTGAAGACTGCAACTGACCACTACATTAAACTAGTGTAGCAACACAGTACAGCATTAGGAAGCTTTAGATTTCACAACACAGACCTCTCTACAACGAAATGATGTCACGTTCGATGTTCTGCGCATGTGACTACTTCACCTTCTCGTTATCCCTGAAATACTACACCGGGTGTCAGGGTTTTTTCACGTTGTGCTGAAAACGGCAACTTGGGATAGCACATGAGTTTGTCTATCTTATTTTTCAATTTTTGAAAATTAAAGTTTAAAGTAAAGACTTAAAAAGTGTTTGTATTTTCATCGGCGCTCAGATAATTTACATTCTACTAGTACATCTCAGGGAATTTTACATATGTTTATCATATAGCGTATGAGCTTCTAGCCACTTGCACAGAAGTTGATTCAATCGAAGTACGTGACTTTTCCTTTTGCTTCACGAACTCGATGAAGGTTAGCCATTCTTCCAAAAGTTGTACTTGTAATTGGAGCGTCATCTGCTACGATCGACCATCAATAGCCTACTTAGATACGTAGCTGAGTGTAGTCACATGACTGGTCACATGACTGTCATTTCCCCATCGTAAAAATCTAAAGCGCAAAACCAACAGGATGGGGAAGTCAGTACGATGACATACAGTGTCCGTTAATTTCCCCGTCGCACTACTCGCCGTCGTGAAATCTAAAGCTTTGTAATAGAGTAAGTGCACCAACCCCATTTGCGCATGATGCAGGAAATCATCCAATCACTGGTCAATGAATTGTTAACAAATAAAGAGCACACAGCAAAATATGCTCTTGGCGTTCCTTCATGTGTCGGCCATCTTTCGTATCAAAACTGAACAATGCTAACAATGAAAAACATTCATTTCTGGTTATTTTGCATTTAAAAAATGGTTGTTTTTGCATTTTCCATTTTGTTTTGATAACTCAAAGTGTCTGTCTGCTTTCCACATTGTCAGTTAGTGTAAATTATGTAGAGTGGGCATTACATAAGCACCTACTTCCAGTACCCAAGAGCTACCCAGTTGAGTGCATTTGACGTCACTTTATTGACTGCTGTATTTGACTAGCATAGCAACACAGTACAGCAGACAGTGAAAACCAATACATCTGCCATCTATAAACACTAATTAACTCAAATTTGACTGATTCTAAATTTTTGCAGTATTGAAAATGGTACTTGCTTTTTCAGAGGGGATGCTGGTACAGGGGTAGAAGGAAGGCTTTCTTCTTCATCCTCATCGCTGTCTTCATCTGGATGTTCTGGGAAAACTTCCTCAAACCATTCATCCCAGATGCCTCGCACCCATTCACGAACAGGTAAATTGCTGTCCCTGTTGGTGATTGAAAATGCATTAAATCTGTCACCATTCAAATGTTTATTTTAAATGCCAAAAGAACCACCAAATATGTTCCTAAAATTTATATTTGGAAACAAATATGGTTGCAAAATATAAGTTCGAAAAAGTGTTATGTTCAAAACAAATATGCTGAATAAATATATATACATGTTCGAACGAAATATATTTATAAAAGATATGGTCGCAATAATCAAGCTCGCAAAAGATCCATTCGCACCCAAAATTTTCGCAAGGGGTGTGTTCGCAATTTGGTCATTTTGGCTTATGCTCGGATAAGAAATGTTTGTCTGGAGCTATGTTTGAACATATTTGGTGGTTCTTTTGGCATCTTATAAATGTTGAACAGGAGACAAGATGTGGAAGATTGCAATCTTCATCAAGTAAACAATCAGTCAAACATCAGAGTAATCGATATTCCCTTGTTAATAAACTAGCTTAAAGGACAATTATATGCAAATGACAATAAAAACCTCACAGCCACATATCTTTACCATACATGCATCTGTATATCCAGAGATTCAAACTTAATTTGACAAGAAAATTTGAAGTGCTGAAACCATGTCTTGCAGAAACTAGCTTAAGGACAATTATATGCAAATGACAATAAAAACCTCACAGCCACATATCTTTATCATACATGCATCTGTATATCCAGAGATTCAGACTTAATTTGACACAAAAATTTGAAGCGCTAAAACCACGTCTTGCAGAAACTTGTAAATCAGAAAAAAAGCACCAGAAGCTGGAAGAATTTTTGGTGGAGTGTCATGATGCAAAATCAAGGAAATGTCAGAGACTTCTTGATGATCAGTTCAATCACACAATAGGAAACATTTGGTCTTTATGATGGTGCATGCTGGGAACCTTTAGATATCAAGTGCGGAGTCCCTCGAGGCTCAATCCTCGGCCCATTGTTGTTCATATTATATATGAATGATATAAGTAGAGTATCTACTACTTCATCCCTTGTGTTATTTGCTGATGTCACAAACATATTCTTCTTTAATGAAAATCTCAAAAGACTAGAAAACATATGTAATGAACTTGATCAATTTCATGACTGGTTTAACGAAAATAAATCATCGTTAAATATTCCTAAGACAAATTACATGGTGTTTGGTAATTGCCATCATGATTTTAATTCTAATATTTGTCTCAATGGTAACCCTATCATTCGTACTGATAAAATAAGATTCCTTTATATCCTAATCGACTCCAAAGCATCATGGTCCGATCATATTAATGCTATTTCTGTATCTCAAGCAAAAAGTGTGGGAATCCCATCTAAGTTTAAACATTTCTTGCCTAAAATATTTTGCTTTGTATTTACTTAAGGTTGATATTACCCCATCTCTCATATTGTTTGGTCAGGTACAAACAAATCTAACCTACACAAATTTATGTTGCTGCAACAGAAAGCCATCCGTCACATAGCTGGCTGTGATCCGTATGATCACACTAGTCCCTTATTTTCTTCTCTCTAACTTACTCAAGTTACCAGATCTTATTAACCTAAGTAGTGCTTCATTTGTGTTTAGATGTATTAACAGTAGTAGTATAAAACTTTAAAACTTAAAAGTTTAAAACATTTTACACCTATAATAGCCAGATTCACAGCAACAATACCCGACAAAGTAATGACTTTGTGTTACTGGAGTGGGGTTGGGTTAAATGTGTGTGGAGCAGGGGAGTGGGGCTATGGAGCCTCCTAGGTTAATTTAATTTATATACGTTAATATAATTTGTATTTAATTAAATGGGTAAATGTGCTTAAGGAAAACTGGGGGGGAGGTATGGGAGAGGTATAAAAGGGGGAGGGGGGAAGGGGTAGTAACTATATTTAGTACCTTTAGTAACAACCGTATGTATGTGGTTTGCTTCCTTTATAGCTAGGGGAATGATTGCCAAGTTAGGCTCACTAGAGGTTTTGCAATCACTCCCTACCCCAACTTGCATTTATCAGTCATTTATTATATTAATTGTCATTGATTAGCATCTTCATTGTAAATATTTCTTTTTTGAAAACTTTTGATATCATCTATTTTATATACATATATGACTGTTAATTTATCTTTACTTTGATGCAAATTCTGTATTATAAATTATTTTGTGATTTTCTTGTTATTTAATGTTATGTAATGTTAAGCTGTGGATGAAGAAATAAATTAAACAAAAATGAAAACCAGAACCCACTGCATTGAAAAGAAACCCTTCTACAGTGCTCATTCTTTAACAAATCCATTATAATACACTTGTAACTTATCACAAGGAACCCATTGCATTCAGAAAAATTGTTTCTTAACACTCCTGTCAAAAGGTTTGCACCCTGAGTCAGTTAAACCCGCCCACTCTGACTGCTTAGCATAGCATAGCATAGCATAGCATAGCATAGCATAGCATAGCATAGCATAGCATAGCAAGGTTTACGTCCCGAAATCATCCATTGCTGGACATTATATCAAGACGGCCGCGGCCTTTGATAACCAGTTGTGAACTCACTGGCTGCAGACCCACTGGGATGCTTGCTCCTAATAAAAGTAAGTCTAAGTACTGCAATTAAAGTTTACTTACTCAAACTTGTACTTTTCCACAAAATTGTCAAAATTCAAGACCATTGGAAGACTTGCTCTCCTGCGCAGATGCTTTGTCCTAGAAAAAAAAGGGAAACAAGACTTTCAGTTTACAAGGAAAACATTGTCGAGTCAGAAGTACTTCAAGCTTGTGGTACATAAATTTCAGCTTTTAAGACCGTATACAATAACCAAAATCTTAAAGGTTTAGTTCAGTAGTCAAGCAAACATCTTATAAGAAAACAGAATTTAAAAGAAAAAAGACGGTACAGAAAGCATTCAAAATCTTATTCCATTAAGGAGATATTCAAGTTTAAAGCTCTTGTCTTATCTGTGTAGAAATGACTGGTGTAGTATGTCTACTATGGAAAGTTGGCATCTTCATCATCACATTCTCAAGAATTGTAAATATATTTTACAGAAAAGTTATGTGACTTTTTTACTATTTGCATTATTTTCTTCCAAGCTTTTCTAAGATGGTAAATTATGATTACCACAAAATCGTAGGACAATTTATGATAAAATTACATCAAATTTTTGAGGAATCTAAGACTGTGAAGTTACAACTAGTCTGATTTCAGTCATCTCTACACAAATGATACCAAACTTTAAACTTGAATATCTCCTTAACAGAAAAAGATTTCAGAATGTTTTCTTCTCCATTTTGTTTCTTTTGAAGTTCCTAACATATAGGATGGCCCCTGAACTAATTCTTAAATAACTGCAACTACATTAACAGTCAATTTTCTATCGCCAGCATGCAGTATTGATGCCATAAAACATCTTGCCCCAGAATCTACTAAAATGGGGAGTTGTTAACTCATGTCACTGACTAGGACTCGAGTCACATTTTTTCTGACTTTTGACTTGCAGGAAAATGACTTGTGACTTGACTTGGCTTGATGGAAAATAAGTTGTGACTTGACTTGTGAACAAACGACTTGTGACTTGACTTGCCAACTGACTTAAAAGAACACTACTTGGTTACAACTTGGGTAAAATGATCCACTATTGGAGTTTGATAAACAATTCTGCATTTCTTGTAATTACAAACATAAATAAATTCCTTGCAGGGCCTGCTAAATTTAAATGAAACCGTAATATTACAATTTCAACTAAGCCTGATTATTATGGATTAACCTTTTCCTAATTTTAATTTGGATAATTGTACTTAAAAAATATTCAATTTAATCATGGAGCAGACAAAATGAATTTGTGTGTGGGGATTGACTTCACTGGATCTCAAAGTACATGCAATGGTACCGAAGGAAATGAAACAGAAACTAAAGTCATCAATTGAGTCACACAGAGCAGATTACAAGCTTTGTAAATTATTCATTACAATATTACAACATCATAACATTACCAAGATAACAAACAGTAATACATACTTGGCCACTTTAAATTCATCAAGAGGCATTATTCTTTCTTCAAAACTATTTCTCCTGTAAATACAAAACAAAATAAAAATAGAACATGGTTTCTGATGTAAGATATTCTTACAAATTACGCATAAATAATGTATGCTTTTAGAACCTATGAATACTTTGTATGTAGTGAGTATGCATACACTCCTCGCGGAAGACCCGTCTTTCAACACTCCCCGTGGAATATCAGTCTTCCAACACTCCTCGTGGAATATCAGTCTTCCAACACTCCTCGTGGAAGACCCGTCTTTCAACACTCCTCTTGGAAGATCCGTCTTCCAACACTCCTCGTGGAAGATCCGTCTTCCAACACTCCTCGTGAAAGATCAGTCTTCCAACACTCCTCTTGGAAGATCCGTCTTCCAACACTCCTCGTGGAAGATCCGTCTTCCAACACTCCTCGTGAAAGATCAGTCTTCCAACACTCCTCTTGGAAGATCCGTCTTCCAACACTCCTCGTGGAAGATCCGTCTTCCAACACTCCTCGTGGAAGATCCGTCTTCCAACACTCCTCGTGGAAGATCCGTCTTCCAACACTTCTCGTGGGAGATCCGTCTTCCAACACTCCTCGTGGAAGATCCGTCTTCCAACACTCCTCGTAAAAGATCCGTCTTCCAACACTTCTCGTGGAAGATCCGTCTTCTAACACTCCTCGTGGAAGATCAGTCTTCCAACACTCCTCGTGGAAGATCAGTCTTCCAAAACTCCTCGTGGAAGATCCGTCTTCCAACACTCCTCTTGGAAGATCCGTCTTCCAACACTCCTTGTGGAAGATCAGTCTTCCAACACTCCTCGTAGAAGATCTGTCTTCCAACACTCCTCGTGGAAGATCCGTCTTCCAACACTCCTCTTGGAAGATCCGTCTTCCAACACTTCTCGTGGAAGATCCGTCTTCCAACACTACTCGTGGAAAATCGGTCTTCCAACACTCCTCGAGGAAGATCAGTCTTCCAACACTCCTCGTGGAAGATCCGTCTTCCAACACTCCTCGTGGAAGATCCACCTTCTAACACTCCTCGTCTAAGATCAGTCTTCCAACACTCCTCTTGGAAGATCCGTCTTCCAACACTCCTCGTGGAAGATCAGCCTTCCAACACTCCTCGTAGAAGATCCGTCTTCCAACACTCCTCGTAAAAGATCCGTCTTCCAACACTTCTCGTGGAAGATCCGTCTTCCAACACTCCTCCTGGAAGATCAGTCTTCCAACACTCCTCGTGGAAGATCAGTCTTCCAACACTCCTCATGGAAGATCCGTCTTCCAACACTCCTGTTGGAAGATCCGTCTTCCAACACTCCTCGTGGAAGATCCGTCTTCCAACACTCCTCCTGGAAGATCAGTCTTCCAACACTCCTCGTGGAAGATCAGTCTTCCAACACTCCTCATGGAAGATCCGTCTTCCAACACTCCTCTTGGAAGATCCGTCTTCCAACACTCCTCGTGGAAGATCCGTCTTCCAACACTTCTCGTGGAAGATCCGTCTTCTAACACTCCTCGGGAAGATCAGTCTTCCAACACTCCTCGTAAAAGATCAGTCTTCCAAAACTCCTCGTGGAAGATCCGTCTTCCAACACTCCTCTTGGAAGATCCGTCTTCCAACACTCCTTGTGGAAGATCAGTCTTCCAACACTCCTCGTAGAAGATCTGTCTTCCAACACTCCTCGTGGAAGATCCGTCTTCCAACACTCCTCTTGGAAGATCCGTCTTCCAACACTCCTCGTGGAAGATCCGTCTTCCAACACTCCTGTTGGAAGATCAGTCTTCCAACACTCCTCGTGGAAGATCAGTCTTCCAACACTCCTCTTGGAAGATCCGTCTTCCAACACTCCTCGTGGAAGATCAGTCTTTCAACACTCCTCGTGGAAGATTTGTTTTCCAATAAAGCCCTTGAATTTCAAAAATAGTGAATCTATAAATTTTTGACATCATGAGAACTGATTTATTTGTATCTATTGTATTTTTAAAGCTGGTCACAAGACCAATGAATTACTTGCCATTTCTCAACTAGAAAAATGCATTGCTGATATTCGTGATTGGATGGTGGCACATAAATTAAAACTTAATGACTCTTAAACTGAATTCATTATCCTCAGCACTCCCTCAAGATTATCTAAAATAAATATAAATTCTATCAAAACTGGTTCTGTTAATGTTACTCATTTTGAGCAAGTTTGGAATTTAGAAATTATTTTTGATGAACATATGAAAATGGAAGAAAATATAAAGAAAATTTGCAAGACTGGGAATTACTACTTATGTAATCTAATAAAAATATACAGGAAACATATGTCCCAGACAGCCATGCATGCGTTAGTTCATGCATTCATCCATAGCCATTTAGATTACTGTAACAGTTTATTTCACAATATTCCAAACTATCTCATTAAAAGGCTCCAACGCATCCAGAATAATGCGGCCAAAATACTTGTTGATTGCTACGATGCCCCCTCAAAAGTCCTTCTTAGTTCCCTTCACTGGCTTCCAGTTGAATTTCATATCAAATTTAAACTTCTTGTTTTTGTTTTTAAATCCCTACATAAAGTCGCCCCGTGTTATCTTTCTGATCACATTCACCCCGTTCACAGCAATAGGTAGTCGTTACGCTCTACTGATTCTTTCTTTCTTTTTATTTCCAGAACTAAGTGTAAAACATTAGGTGACCGTGGCTTTTATTATGCAGGTCCATCCCTTTGGAATAGACTGCCTGCCTCTATTTGTTCAATTAACAATCTTAGTTTGTTTAAGTCTAGGTTAAAAACATACTTTTTTCGTATTGCATTTGTTTAGCTAATATCCTACTGTGAAGTGCATTAGAATGCTTGCAGATTTTTGTGCTATATAAATGTATTATTATTATTATTATTATTACTATTATTATTATTATTATGATGTATGTTAATACAGTAGGAGGGTCATATAGACATGGCAGAAATGAGTTCCATGAGATACATTCAGGGTCGCCGAGAGGATTGTGGGGCCCAGGGGGCGAACTGAAAATCTGGGCCCCTAAATCACAACATTCTGAAGAGCAAAAAAAAAAAAAAAAAAAAAAAGTCATCACCTATTTCTGTTCCAATTATACATCATTTTTGCCATTATCAAGCATTCGTTTATTGCAAATTTTTGGCGTCCCTAGTTTAAACACACATCCCTTTTTGCCATTTTTTTGCGAGCTTAGGACCCTGGGCCTGGGGGAAATGACCCCCACTCTCGGCGGCACTGGATATGTTGGTCAGTAGATATCAGTAGACACAAACAAACCTTTGAATGGTCCTTGGCTTTTCCTTTAAGAATGCCTCAATTTGCTCCAATCGACGCTGTGAGGTAAAAACAAAATGAAGGACAATATCAGTAATAAAGAATTTAAGTTTGTTTGTTTGTTTTTTTGATGAGGCTTAACAGCACCATGACAACGAAGGTCACATTATGCCTGAGAGGTCAGATCATTCTAGAGGTAGGAAGGAAAGGAAACAGCGTTTGCTGGTACAGATTTCCCTCAGTAATTGTCATCTGCTTGGCTAGGGTTCAAACAGACATTATTCAGGGATTGGCATTTAGAACAAACAGACTGGAAAGCAAGAATGAAGATGTATAGGAAGCACAAAACAATACAAAATGACAACCTACAGATCTTCTAATTTGAGGAGAAAGAAGGCGAGGAAAAGTAAGTGAATTGCATACATACATATATACATACAAAACATACATACAAACATACATACATACATACATACATACATACATACACAAATACAGTCCCGATGCAGTCAAGTTTAGGGTACAGTCTCTAGCTGCAGCCTGAAGGATTTAACTGGCGTGCAATGAGACTTTGTGAAAGTGCATGTTATAAGAAACCAATACGGATACAAAGGCAATGTCGTTTGTGAATTAGACCATTATAAGTTGACTTTCAGGAGTAAGTTACGGTAACATATCTCCAGATTATGTGGCTTAAATGTTAGTATAATCTCAGTCTAACTTTATCTGACCCTTGCATGCTACAAATGTACTTACTGGATCTAATGGCTTCTTCTTCCTCTTTCTGAAAAGAAAACATTTTAAGAAAAATTATGAAATCAAATACATGAATAAACAAATTGTTTTGGAATAATTGATCACTTATTTACAAAAGAGGTCAATGTGATCAAATTAAGCAGATGCTGCTGCATCTCAGGGCTTGGTGGTATTCATCAGTATTAAAGTTTAAGGAATATTCCCATGGAGTTTCATTTTTTCAATTATGACAAAAAAATTGTTTTTAAACAAAGTGGTAAAAAAACTATGATGTTACAAAATGTTAAAGTATTTTTGAATTTGGACAAAAGTGACTGATTGGCAACATCTGTGATGTCATAGAGACAATTTCAACAAAACAGCTTTTGTATTTCTTTAAAAATGATTTGGAGTTTTTCTCACTGAAAATGTGATATACACCAAGAAAAAAACAAAATGTTTTCTTGTAAATTATATATTCCACCCTATCTCTATAATGAACCAAAAATGCAGTTCGATAATGTAAAAAAAGTGTGATTAAATTTATAAGTCATACATAAGAACTGTGTCGGAATTGCCTTGATGACATCACCAAGCTGAAGGACATATACTGTAAGTGGTTTTTTAAGAATATTTTCCTACTCTTTAAATTGTTATAACTTCTAAACGGAATAAGATATTAACATAGTTTTTTTCACCACTTTGTTTTTACAAATTTTCTCTATCATATATGAAAAAATGAAAAATCCATGGGAATATTCCTTTAAAAGGGATTCTTGTCTTAGTATTAAACTTAAGGGGAAATAAACAAATTGCATTAGTAGTAATACCAATAGAAGAGTTACCACACTTGTTCCCTGTTTCATAATAAAATTTAATTTTGTAACATTGTCTTAAGAACATTACAGTTTAATAGGGACCACAATAAGTATGCATACTCAATAGTGCTGAGTCATATAACAAAATATCAACATCAAGCATGCATCATCATTGCTGTTTCTCACCTTTGTACCTGAAAAAGAAAGTTATTACATTTTTGTGGCAATGTTTGGAGATTATGTAAAGATTGTATTTTGCACTAAAAATAACACAGGAATCTCCCCCTTCCCCAACCGAGAAAATAAATGTTTATTATTAGTCTTAAAAGTACCTGTTGGGCAGACAAAGCATTGATCCTTGGTTTAAATGCACTTTAGATTCAAATGTTATCTGATCAGGTGCAGAAATATTATATTGGCAATGAATTGATTGTGGTTCTAACTGTCACGCTGGTAATTTTCAGAAAGCTCAAACAAAACCTTCAAGAAGAGATCATATATATCATCTTTAAATGAGGTATCTGGTAGACATAAAAAAAAGATCAAAGTAACTCCAGTTAACTTGAATTTGTGCACTTTGTGTTCTTCATCAGAACGGTATAATAACAACTAGAGAAACCTTGAAGCTGACCAAAGTTGATGAGGTTAAACTAGATGTGTTCCAAAGAAGTTGTCTAAGAATTTTTTTGAAAATAAGATAGACAGTGAAAGTCATCAATGAAAATGGAGATAAGCAGAAAAATATTTATAAGGAGATGAAGATGGCTGAGTCACATATTAAGAAAGGATGGAGAAAATTATGCCAGCCATTCATTTGGACACCATAGGTAGGAGAAAAAGGGGAAGACCTAAATCAAGATGGAGAAGAGTGGAAGAGAAGAAGAGAGATGTTTTTGTTGGAACAGCTGG
The DNA here is from genome assembly GCA_020152595.1 of Chiridota heheva. Taxonomy (NCBI): domain Eukaryota; kingdom Metazoa; phylum Echinodermata; class Holothuroidea; order Apodida; family Chiridotidae; genus Chiridota; species Chiridota heheva. The sequence goes on from JAIGNY010002361.1 coordinate 918,025, forward strand.
TGAGAAGCTGCAGCAGGAGCAAGAGACAGAAAGAGATGGAAGAATTTGCTTAGAGAAGCCTCAATCTCCATACCCAGGAGAGAAAAGTGGTAAAAATAAAAAGTAACATACTTGGTTGCCTTAGGGTACATCACATACTTCAGTCCACCCAGCCTTGCTTGCTCAGCTAATGTAGGTGTGTGATCTGAGAAAATGAACATAAATTACTGTTTGACTGGAAGACAATGTAGGTTTACCCCGCTAAGCGTAGCGGGATATTTACAAGAGATATACTTACCTTCCATGCTATAAATATGCAATCTGGTCACATGACCTGATTCTAACGCACTTCTAACTGACCTTAAAAACATACTTACCAGCCCAGTCCTGACCTCCATATTATCTCTACTAGCCCTCACTTAACATTCTTCTGAGGCCTGAACGAGAGGGAAGGTGGACCGGGATGCATGGAAGGTAAGTATAACTCTCATAAATTTCCCCACAAAGCTTAGCGGGGTAAATTTATTTCTAGTTATACCTTACCTTTCATGCTATAAATATGCAATCAGATTGCAATTGGGGACTTCAGGTCGCAGAACAATTTTCTAAAGGCTGGTACTAAAACTCGCACTAGTCTTATTGTTTAAAGAACAAAATTCCTTCTCCTTTTAAGGACAAAAGACCTCCGAATAGGAACTATCAAAAATAGTAACCCACTGCTAGTTATGACAAGAGAACAGAGAGCACTCTGTTGAGAATAACCAAAGGTAAAACGTCTACAGAACAAAGGTTAATCATCCCAAAACATGCAAACATAATCCATTAGTTTACAGAATCAAACTAAACAATGCTCAAAACGACATGATGAAAACTCACCAGGTTCGTCAGAGGACCGGAGCAGTTTAGGGATCAAACCGTCTGTAAAGTTAAACTAAGCAGAGGCTGCCAGAACCACTGCAGAACCGTGTTAGTAAAACATAAACAAAATAAAAGGTGCCAAAGATCAGCAAAATTCCATTAGTAAAACAACAAAAGAACAATCGCCAAAACAACGGCAAAGTTTCGTTAGTAGAAATAAATGAAAAAAAGAACCTAAACAAATGGCCAGAATTTTTGTTAGTTAAAAGAAACAAATTAAACGTGCCAGAACAGTGGCTGAAATTAATTGTTGAGCAATTAAGACATTAAGAAATTTAACGTAATAACTCCAACGAACGAGAGAACGTGAATAATTGAAAACGAGAATATTCACCTCAAGAAAGGGTGGTCCTGGGCCTCTTGCAAGAATGGCCCTTGCAACTCCTGCCTTGATAGTCTGGTATATCCTTCAGATATGGGAGACAAACGTGGCTGGTGTTTTCCATACCACAGCACGAAGAATCTCATTGAGGGGAACCCCACCAAAAAGCGCAATTGATGTAGCCATGCCTTGTACCTGATGTGCCTTGACCGAACGTTCCATGAATAACGCGGATTTATTGTACATGATTGCCTGAACAATCCAACCTGAAATAGTATCACGCGAGACGACGCTATGTGGATTTTGTAAGGACACGAATAAGGCGGTGACATCGTTCGGAAAAGATTGTGTACGTTTAATATAGTGTTTGAGACACCGAACGGGACACCAGACCTTGTCCTCTGCCATGTCAGAAAACGTAGCAAGCAAAGGAAGGAAAATAGGTTCTGGTAAAAACTCTAATGTCTGATTCTTGCCTAAGAAGGCCGGGTCAGGTACGAGTCGAATACCCTCAATTTAAAGCGAATATGGCCTTCTTTGAGCAAAAGCGCGTGAATGGCACCTCTGCGTCTAGCAGAGGCCGCGGAGAGTAAAAATACCGTTTTGACCGTCAGTTCCTTGAGTGGACATTCTGGCATAGGCTCAAACGGAGCCCGTGCTAATGTCTTGAAAACCACCTGCATATCCCAAAGGGGAGCGAGCTTCTGAACTTAAAGTCTTTGTAAGAACATTCCTTCAATCAATCTTTCCAGAGGCTGCGCATCTGTGACGGTCGAGCCATCTAAAAAGCCCCGGTGGATAGTTGCTATGGCTGTCCTGAACCCCTTGACTGTATTGATGGATTTATTCAGGTTAAACTGGACCAACAAAAAATGCAATACGTCACCAAGAGGCACAGTATGCGGAGAAACCGATCTAACCTGGCACCAGTCTCGGAACATTCCGAGTTTGGAAGCATACATCCCCAAAGTGGAAGACCTCCGGCTTCGGGCTGCCATTAGGGCAGTTGACTCCGAAAGACTCTGCGACACAAGGGATTCGCAGATAGAGGCCACACAGTCAAATGGAGTGCTCATGGATTGTGGTGCAGTTTGCCGGAGCCTGGGATTGAGACTAACTGGTTGGTCTATGACCAGAAGCTCGTACGGGAAACCTGCGACAAGATTTAGCAGCTGAGGGAACCACAGTTGGTGGGCCAGTTGGAGCTACCAGAAGAAACATGGGACAATGATCATACATCACCTTGTCCAGTACTCTCCAGAACCAGAATAAACGGTGGGAAGGTGTAGCCCACGAAGTGAGGCCACCTGATCGCATTGACTTTCCAGACCCTCGGGTCGGGTGTCAGAGCGCAAAAACTTGGTAGCTTGTAGATCTGTCATGGACGCGAACAGATTTATGTCCGGAGACCAAAGGTCAATCAGATCCTATCAGCTACCAGCAGGAGGAAGGCCCATTCTGTGGGGACTCCTTGGAGGCGGGATAACAGATCGCGATCGTATTCTCCTTGCCTGGCAGGTGGACCGCCTGGAGTGTGACCTTGTTCGTCATGCACCAAGACAGAAGGGACTTGGCTGGGATCTCGTGCCTCCCTGTCTGTTGATAAACACTACTACCGTGGTGTTGTTGGTGCTTTTTAGAACAGTCCTGTTCCATGGCCCATGAACACGGGCCATGGAACCGTATAGATCCGATTAACTGGACCCGTGAAATCCCTTGTGACTCATTTGTGACCCTTGTGACTCATTTGTGACACTTGTGACCTCTTCAGGCGCCGCCTTTACATGATCCTACCGGTCCCTATCACGGAACCGTGGATCACAGCGGTATACAAAGGGTTTACCCACTAAAAATATGCGCCTCCCACAACTCAGTAATCTTATTGAGAAGGGGGCACTTCTTTATAGTGGTTAATTTTAAGTGACATCTTGGACGCCACTTAGTTTATCTATATAGACTAGGTAACTTACGTCTGATAGACCGCACCTGTGGCCCTCCTGACTCAGTAATAACACAGGCCTCCACAACTCAGTAATCTATCGAGAAGGTGGCCCTTGGGTAAGTAACTCTGAGACTAATTGCTTTATGTCGCCTCTTGGCATTTATCTAAAAAGTAAAAAATATATATATATATATGAATGCATACATATGCACTAAGACGCCCCTACGGGGGATGTACCTATGATCCTTCGTCAAACATAGAGTGGCAAGCCACAGCAATTTAGTACATCAAAAATTTTATCAGAAAAATTTTAATTTAAAAACCCAAGAAAATGCACCGAAGCGTAAATTATTTAAAAGTGTAGGGGTAGCGTGGAAAACACGAACCACTGAGTAACTTGGCGTCTGTGGAGATAAAAAGAAAAGATTAAATCTCCTGTACAGAGGACGTCAACCAGGGTTCTAGCTATGGTGGGCGGCGCTGGGCGGGCCCGCCCAGAACTCGCAATTCCCGCCCACCACTCTGCTCTAAGATTCACTCTTCCGCCCAGCACTCAAAAGTTTAATTCAATTAAATAATTAAAGTATTTAAACAGATCTCGTTTTAATCTTGTTCTATTTATGTCATCCGCTGATTTACACACATAACATAAGATACATTACACACATTAAATCCTGATCAAAACAACTGAACTATAGGAATTTAATGCAAATGTATGTACTAGCTCTTTGCATAAATGTACGTATATGCACACAGTTCAGGTTCATGTTTTAATCATTGTGAATCACTGCTGGCAGCTTGCAAAGTCTGTCACTTACCATACAAACAAACTTTAACAAAGTAAAAATTACACCCCCAAGGGCCCCAAGGCGTGCTTATAGACAGGTCCAAATGTAAGTAACCAATCACATTTGTTATAAACCCTTTATGCACTTAACATTATAACGGACTGATCAATATTCTTTTGATTTGTGGGGCATTATATATTGATAGAATCGTAGTTCATAGGAACATGTGCCGCACGATATTGGGACGAAAATAAAAGCAGCAAAAAGTTTGGGCAAGATGAATAACAATGGGAATTGAGAGAAGAGTTTCGGCATATGTTTGTACTTTTTTTTTGAGGAAAGGAAGGGGGCACTTTGACAGTTGAATATCCATTGTATTTTGAATATCCATTGTACATACAAATTATTTTGTAAATCCTTCTAGCATTCGATCAAAAAAACAAAAACAATTTTCATTGACAATTTGTCAATAGAAGTGGACTAAATTTGAACAGTTCTTCATAAAAGGCAGGGAGGAAGGAGAGAGACGGGGAGAGGGGAGGGGGGGGGTCCAGGAGGTCACCCTGGATTATCACTGGAGCCCAGCACTCAAACTTGTCTAGCTAGAGCCCTGACGTCAACCCAATACGCATGCGCCAACATCAATTGAAGAAATTGGCCTAATACATACGAGAACCTGTGCTGAAGATATCCTAACATGTTAATACAATGCATAGTATAACGCGAGGCGTGCCTCATGGAAGGGCGGGGCTGAGGGTGTAAAACACCTAAACCCAGGGGCAAAAGGTCCACTAGACAGGCACACTTGGTGCTCTAGGGCCTAAAAACACCCGCTGCGAGAGTGGGACTCTCTCAAACTAGCTACCCGCTTTGTACGGATGGAGACAAAAACCTATCCTAAGTGTAGGCTACACGGGAAAGTCCTGTGAGTCGGACTGAAGAAATCCCGGACCCATGGCTAACTCGTCTTACCTCAGATGACTTGAAAAGGTGTACCGGATATAGCAGCGTAAAAACCTGTCTGGTAGAAGCTGCAAGGGAGAAAATTGTTAGAAAAAGGTTAGATTTATAAAAGAAAATTTGACCAGTTCTAGCGATATTGTGAAAACAATACGCTGAAAAGAAGTGAGGGTTAATAAAGGTAAAATGGAGGCCAGGACTGGGCTGGTAACTACGTTTTTAAGATCGGTTACAAGTGCGTTAGAATCAGGTCATGTGACCAGATTGCATATTTATAGCATAGAAGGTAAGGTATAACTAAAAATAAATTTTTGAAAGCTAGTGTATTTCAAATGTACTAAAGCAAGGAGCGTAAATACGCAATAAACACTCTGCGCCTAACACTTAAAGAGAGTAAACTTTGATCCTTTATCATAGAAAACTTGCAGGATGCAGCTATCTATAAAGGTGGCAGACATCTTCTAGGACAATGGTTTTAGGGTGCTGCGTGACGTTTTGTGTACATGATATCAACGAAGTCAGTACCTAGAAGATGGAGGAACTGAAATACATGCACACTTACCTCATAACTATATTTTTTGTTCATCTCTTTTAAATGTGTATTTATATTATTATCTTTTACTCTACCTATTATATACCATTGTACGGGTCCATGTAAAATTAGCCAAGTGCTAAACTGAGTTACCCCATGTGAAATAAATAGAATAAAAAATAAATATCCTGCAAAATACTCAGAATTGACTCTCTTTAAGCATTAGGCGCAGAGCATCCACTTGCGCATTTATGCTCCTTGACTAAAGTTAAGCATGAAATAATCACAGCATCTTAATAAACATCTTCTTCCTAAGAGAGTTGTGCAGGTTGATGCAATAAAGAGAAAAGACCCAACAAGGCTTCAGTAAATTGATCAATACAGTAAAGGTACATGGACAGGCAGAGGCAACATTAGCAAAACATTCACCAAAATTGGTTAAAATTGGCCATTTTACAGCTTTTTGAAGATTTTGGTGCAAATATGCACATTTTTGTGTTACTCTTGTGATGTAGAAACAGGACAGTCTCTATTCTCTTATATAAATTTATTGTATTTTTAACCATCTGCTTAGAAAAAGTGGAGATAATTCTAATGCAGAGGATTTTATCTTTACCACACCCCCTATCAATTTTAAGCTAGAGAAGGCATTTTGAACATTTTCAAGGTCTGAAATTAAGGGAAGAAGCATGAAGAAAGACAAAAGCAATTTGGGGCATTTTCCTGTTCATACATCACATTTTTTCAATAAATTTAAAAATTATCAAACTTTGATTTAATACTCTTATTAACTTGAAAACTACACAAGCTTTTTTAAAAATTAATAGACCATTAGATTCAGAATTTAATGCTCTGTTTGATCAGATGTTGAACAGAAAACATTTTTACCTGTCTATATACCTTTAAGTTGAATCCATAAATAATGAATGAAGTATCAAATCAGTGTCAAACTTTATCATCATTTAAAATTAAATATGATATGTTGAAGCTGGAGAAAACAAGTTTAAACATTTTCCAGGTCTTAAATTAATGGAAGAAATATAAAGAAAAACATTTTGAGGTGTTTTCCTCTTTATACATCACATTTTTTCAATACATACAAAAATAAAAAAAAATGATTACTTATAACTTGAAAACTACACATACTATTGTCAAAATTCAGAATTGAATGCTCATTTTGGTATGTGGTTGAACAGAAAATTACAGGACGTCTTCACGCTTATCAGAAGATAACCTGATTTGATTTTCTAAGAGTCTAAAAAATGATTGTTTGGACTTCCTTTCAGGGCCTAAATTCATTGTTCAGCACATTCCACTGGAAAGTTTCAACTACAGTAAGTCTTGACAGATCACACCATAAAACATGCCACCTCTCAAATTCTGCCCTTTCCCCATTCCAATGTCCCTTAATGACTTCTTCCTTAGGCAGTGCCACAACCACACACCAATTTTAATCAAAATCTATTCATCAGTTAATAATAATAATAATAGGAACATTTATATAGCACTTAATCCACACTTTGGAGTATGCTCAAACACGTATACAATAAAAATGATAGGTTAATGTAAATAAACGATTAAATTAAATTATAATAAAAATCAATAATACTTCCTAAACAAATATGTTTTGAATTGAGATTTGAACGTATTCAAAAATTTATTGTCCTTCATGGATTTTGGAATATCATTCCATTTTCTGGCGGCTGCCACTGTTAAAGACCTGTAACCAAAAAATGTTAGTTCTTGAGATATTGATTATTGATGACAAACAAACAGACACACACAAACAGACAAACACAGGTGAAAACATAGCCTCTATCCAACTTCATTGGCAAAGGTAATTATGGACGTACCTCGTTTCCAAGGTTTTTTTTCAGGTGTGACAGATTTGGTTTCTTGTCGTTGTTCATCAATCTTTATCAAGAAATAAAAGGAAGTGTGAAACAGTTATGCAAATAAATATAAACATATAAAACATATAAACATATATGAACACATGCTTGGTTGAGGTTCATGTCCTCTAGAATTTTTTTTGCCAATTTAGTTAGATCCTTTAAGCCTTAAGGGCTTATAGAGCCGGTGCTCAAAGCTGGTTCCCATGGTGCTAAGCAGATAAGAAAACTTGACTTCCCTGGATGGGACACCAGTCCATTGCAGGTTAACTCCCCAGCAGAAACTAGTACTCATTGTATTGTTGAGTGAATTGGAGCAAATGGGATGAAGTGTCCTCCTCACAGACACAGCACAGCACCCTGGCTGGGATTCGATTATGGTACCTTTTGAATACAAGACCCTAACCACTGGACTACTGCATTCCATTGCCGACTTAACATATTCGGAAAAAAAAATTAACAAGACATATTTCTTCAAATCCCAAATCAAACTCCTTTAAAGCTTTGTGATATATATTATTTTCCATGTTTTCAAAATAACTTAAGTACTTGACTCCCCTGGATGGGACACCAGTCCATCACGGGTTAACTCCCCAGCCAAAACTGGCACTCATTTCACATCTAAGTGAACTGGAGCAAATGGAAAAAGTGTCTGCCCAAGGACATAGAACAGTACCCTGGCTGAGATTTGATCCTGGTACCTTTTGAGTATGAGACTGATGCCCTAATCACTGGACTACTGCACTCCCTTGCCAACTTAACCTATTCAGATTTAGAAACAAAATAAACAAGTCATATATTTCTTGATATCCCAAATCAAACTTCTTTGAAATAATATATTATTTCCATGTTTTCAAAATAACAGGGAGGGCAATCAGAGGGTGTGTTCCTTCAAATTAGTGCTTTTCATAGTAAGGAATGACAGAAATAATTATTTCTATCTGACGTAACAATGAACATTTATCACAAGCAGGAGAAAAATTGTACCTCATATCCCGGATTAACACTTGTATGCATCATACACACCACAGCAATATTTACCATATTTGGGGTCAAATATTGTCATATCAAGGAACGAATCAAATTAGTGCACTTTGGGAGAATTTCATTCCCATGCACACACAATATTCAACAATTATTAAAACATTGATCATAGCCACTGTAAAGACAATTCAAAGCTATTAAAAAAGCTAAACTGATGAATGTTGGTCCCAGACTTGTTATATAAGACTGAAAATCAATTTGATCCCCTAAAATCCTTCATCACAAATGATAGCAGAATTACTGGTCAAGTTGATATAATGTATCACAGAATATCATCAGGAAAATACCCGTTTATCATTAGCTGCCTCATGCACTCCAGTACCTTTAGATTTTTAAACATTTTCTTCACAATTTTGTTTTTTTTGAAGTCCTCTTTCACATAAGATAGACATGCTTGACCACTGGACTAATCCTTTAACGGAATAAGACATTTGAATGCTTTCTTCACCATTGTGTTTCTTTTGAAGTCCTCTTCCACATAAGATGGACATGCTTGACCACTGAACTAATCCTTTAACGGATTAAGATATTTGAATGCTTTCTTCACCATTTTGTTTCTTTTGAAGTCCTCTTTCACATAAGATGGACATGCTTGACCACTGAACTAATCCTTTAACGGATTAAGATATTTGAATGCTTTCTTCACCATTTTTTTTTTTTTAAAGTCCTCTTTCACATAAGATGGACTTGCTTGACCACTGAACTAATCCTTTAAGGAATAAGACATTTGAATGCTTTCTTCACCATTTTGTTTCTTTCGAAGTCCTCTTTCACAAAAGATGGACATGCTTGACCACTGAACTAATCCTTTAACGGAATAAGATATTTGAATGCTTTCTTCACAATTTTGTTTCTTTTGAAGTCCTCTTTCACATAAGATGGACATGCTTGACCACTGAACTAATCCTTTAACCGAATAAGATATTTGAATGCTTTCTTCACCATTTTGTTTCTTTTGAAGTCCTCTTTCACATAAGATGGACATGCTTGACCACTGAACTAATCCTTTAACCGAATAAGATATTTGAATGCTTTCTTCACCATTTTGTTTCTTTTGAAGTCCTCTTTCACATAAGATGGACTTGCTTGACCACTGAACTAAGCCTTTAACTCACCTGCTCCTTCTCCATCTCCTCTGGTGTCCTCCCGTCTCTCTCCTCGAGGATCCTCATCTTCATCTCCTCAATCTGCTCCTTCTGCCTCAGCAGCTCTCTCATGCATGCATCAAAGTCAGACTCCACAAACAACAAATACTCTTCGTTAGTTAAATCGGGCGCTGAATTTGTCCTCCTGGGCAGAAAATGACGATGTATCTATCACTAATGAATCTCTTATCAACATCAATTGTTTATCAAATTACTTTTAGCAAACTCATTCAAAATGCACTTCAAAATATTTAATATAGAATTACCATATTTGATGTATTAAGGGTGAAATAATTAACATAAAATTACCGTATTTGATGTATTAAGGGCCCCTGCTCTTATAAGCGCTAATCCAACAATTTTTGACTGATAACATAATTTATGTGATGAATATAAAGACTTAAATTTCTTAAGTTTTGTTTGCGTTTGATGCTCATGGTGTCTTTGTGGTGGTTCTAGTATAGAACCAGTTCACACAATGCAGTTCGAACTGACAAAATACCATCAAATAAAATACATCAAACACGGCATTAATTATTCATCTTTGAGCAAGCAGCGATTTTAAACTTTTATTTATTTATCAAAGTTTCAATGCATATAACAATCAATTCTTTGTAGCAGGAAGAATATTGTGTTCAATAGTTTAAATTGGGCATTATGAAAACAAAAATTGTTTCTTTCTTTAAAATAAACAACATACTCACCTAATGGAAGAGGCAGATGGCTGCATACTTTCTGCAACTTTTTCTTTATCTTCACTTTTCTTTGTTGAACGGTCTGTAACAACAAAAGAAAAAAATCAGACCAGATGAATTGCAGTTGGAATTAATAATGAAGTTTCCCAGAGTTCTGAATAAAGGTGTAGAAAATAATGTAGTAACTATTTATATCTTTATATGCTTCCCTCTTTCGCAATTTGATGTACTATCTATCGTACAATTATATGGGGTACAGTTTTAAAGCATATAATTTACCACATGCACTGTTGCTTTTTCAAGAAATCTTTTAAAATAAAAAAAAATCCTTTTTTGTTCATGAAAAAAAATCTTCCCGCTGTTATACCCAGCAAAACCATAAATTTTTCTGGGTCTGATGAAATGGTCGTACAGGTAAGCTACACAGCACATAAAACAAGAACTTTTAGATGGTGGACATATAAGATTACTAAGGCATTATACAATTTACCCTTACTTACCAGTACTTTTTTGAAAACGTGCTTGGGAGGCGGGGTCAAAGATGGGGCACCCAAAATGGCGTTAATATCGCTGTGTGGTAGAGTAAGGGTTAAGCACAGGCTGATTATTGAAATGTCCTCTGTCTTCCGAGCAGTAGAGTCAGGCTCGTTCCGCTTTGGTGACCCAGTGGGCCGCCCACCGGGACCATGCTGCATATATCTTTGAGTTGCCACACTTGTCGTGGGTTAATTAACCCTTACTCTACCAGCACTTTTTTAAAAACATGCTTGGGAGGCGGGGTCAAAGATGGGCCACCCAAAACGGCGATAATATCGCTGTGTGGTAGAGTAAGGGTTGAAGGACAGTCTTCCATGGAAAATAATTTACCCCATGTTGAAGTTTTTTGTGGAAAACAAATAAAATGTGGTTATGATATTGATTTATTCTTACTAAATGGTAACGTTGATGATAACAGACATACCTGTTGTACAGACCTGGGAAAAGCCATGGTTCAAGCGGTTATAACTGTGGGAAATGTAGGAATTCGCGGGAAGGAATATTATTTTTCTTATCAAAAAACAGAAATTGATTTCTTGAGTACGCAACAGCATTTGTGGAAAAAGTGAAGGCCACAGTGTTTCCAGTCCATTGCCCTTAAAACGTCCTCTGACATAACTGTGCGATGAATAGCACAATAAATTACAAAAGAGAGAACATAAAGTGTGAGCATTGGTGGGAAGAATTTTGACACCTTTAAATCAAGAACCGTGGGAAATTTTATCATCAATTTCAACTCTGCTTTTGTAATACTTAAAGTTCCATCTTATGCAAAGTATTCTGTGGGATATTTCAAGAATACCATTCTACCAGATAATGAGCCCGTGTCTGTTTTTGATGCAGTGTATGACATAGTATCCTCAGACTCAGATGTTAATGACTGGTGGTCTTTGTCCACGTTGACCTTTGGGAATCCAAAGTCTGTCAGATCTTCCATTGATTTATACTGCCTGTTGATTATCCTGCAAGAAGATCAGTGATCAACATGTAAGAACAAGACTGGCAATGTGTTCATACCCATCATACTGCTTTGAAAGTACTACAAGGACATGGGCAACAAAGATACAATTGCAACTTGCTCAGTATATTACAAGATGAGTCTTAAGATCCAAGAACCTCAACAAAGAAATTCTTCACAAAGTCATCACAAACGTTTACAAAGATTTGAACAATGATTTTCTTGCACAAAAATAATCTAAACAATTAAAATAGAACACAACAGACCTCCTTGGTGTAGTGGTTAGTGCTTTGTCCTATCATCTGCACATCCCGGGTTCGTATCCCGGTGGGTCTGCAACCAGTGAGTTCACAACTAGTTATCAAAGGCCGCGGCTGTCTTAATATAATGTCCAGCACTGGATGATTTCGGGACGTTAAACCTTGCTATGCTATGCTAAATGATCTTACTTGCATACTTTATGGAAATGGGTGATGATATTGGATGTTCATTCAATGGGGATATGTAGATTCAAAAGCTGCCACCTGCAAATCACTAGAGTTACAGGAATATTTCATTGAGTTTTCATATATATGATAGAGGACTATTAAAGGATAACTGCAGCAGTCATGCAAGTCTATCTTATATGAAAGAGGACTTTAAAGAAACAAAATGGTGAAGAAAGAATTGAAAAAATCTTATTAGAGTATTCTGTCATCTGGGCACTTGGAACATCCGAACTCTTTGTCGGTGAAAACGTGCTATGATTTGTGCACAAGTGAACACCACGCTTTATTTTAAGTATGCACGATACATATATTTCAAACTTCAAGATGATCTTTTCTTTGATACTTCCTCCACATTTGCAACAATTTCCTGCAAAATTACCAAAGTGACCGTAAAGATTTAGGCCTCTAAAGGTGACTGATTTCACACTGGCTGTAATGGTAAATGTTTTAGTTTTCACCGGAGATATTTAAGTTTAAATTTCTGTCTTATCTGTGGAATTCCATCAAGGAGATATTTAAGTTTAATTTTCTGACTTATCTGTGTAGAAATGACTGGTGTAGTAAGTCTACTATGAAAGGTTGGCATCCTCATCCTAACATTTTTAATAATTGCTAGTGTATTTTGAAGAAATTTAATTTAATTTTTTTACTTTTTAAATCATTTTCTTCAGGTTGTATATTATAAATACCCATCCTAGATTTAGTTTTACTGCTTTCTTGACATATCCAATGGTTTCTAAGCCACAAAATCGCAGGACAAAATATGATAGAATACATAAAGACTTTGAGGAATCTGTTGTTGTGACGTCACAACTAGTCTAATTTCAATCTGTCTACACAAATTTTAAACTTAGATATCTCCTTAACGGAATACAATTTTTGAATGCTTTCTTCACTATTTTGTTTCTTTTTAAGTCCTCTTTCATATACAATGAACTTGCTTGACCCCTGAACTAATCCTTTAAAGAAACAAACCATGTTGAGATCTTATTCCATTTAGGAGTTATTGCATTTCAAAGATTTTCAATTCTTATGTATTTCTTTGAAAATCAAATCCTTTCTAGATTATTGGCAGACCTCTAGCTTAATTTAAAAAACGGGCAGGGTGCTAGACTTGTTGAGGGGCACATTAATGCATGCGCAAAGCGCTGCGTCTTTTCAGCGTGGAGTCCAGGGGCCCCTTATGGCTTAAATCCCATGGTGAAGAAGTTCTGGGATTTTAGCTATAATCATACCTCAGAATGAAACTATTTTGATGGATAAGGACCATACATGAGCCAAACAGGACAATTGCTTATTACTATGCTATCATTCTGTATCCATGTAAGGTATTACATTTAAGAGGTTAATTAAGATTATTAGGTTAATAACAAAAAAAAATCTAAAAAAACAAAAAAACACGAGGGGCAGGGCAGACCCCCTGGGGGAAAGGGAGGGCTCACGGAGGGGCGGGGTAGGCCACCCCTGTGAAACAGCAAAGCTAGGGGTCTCATTGGAAATATTTTCTATTTAACTATTAAAGTAGGGTCTAACTTGCACTTTGCAAGAAAATGGTCTACCCATCTGCTTATGTACCTTACACTTTAAATGAAAGAAAAATCAATTTTCGTTTTACAGAAATACATAAAAGAATTATCTTGGATATGCCTTTATGACATCTCACGTTACACTGCACGGGCACTTTTCAGCACACTTTTCAGATCTTTGAGATGTAATGACTTCTAAATGAAATAAGATATCAACGTGTGGTTTTACACCAATGTGTTCCTATGATAGTCCTCTGTCATATAAGTTGAAATGAAAATTCACGGGAATATTCCTTTAAAGAACTTGTCTGAACCTGTCCTGTAAGAACTAACTCTAGGTCATTTATTTGAAGAATAAACTTAACCTTTTCCTCAATTTGTCATACTCTTCATCTACTTCATTCATGGCAAGAAATATATCATTGACGTCCTCATCCTCATCACCATCCACCACAGAAGCAGCCTCACTCGACTGCTCCAGCAGCGTTCCAAGGAAATCAGGGAAGAGAGCGCTCCTTATGTGAGCAGATGGAAGGTCCATCTTAGGAGGAGCAGGGGTCCAATAAAGACGAGATGCATCCTGCTTAATGTGAAGTTTTTTGACAATGAGACCCAGGCCTTCATCAAACTGCAGAATGCAAAACAAATATTTCAAGTGTGTTATTTTAAGTCAACATGTCCTTAAAGGTATATGAAAAGGTAGCAACAACATGGCCTAAAATGGCTTGAAATATATACTACAAATCATAACAAAAAGTGTCGGAAGGACAGTATGCTCAACTCTTCAAAGCTAATATATAGAATAGTTCTACTGAGGGAAGTATACACAGAAATATGGTAGCAGGGGCAGATGATTTCAAATTACTTGAGCTTTGAGAGATGCACTTACATTTTCATTTGCTTTGTTAATTTTCACAACATTTTACTACAAGTTTTAAAATGAGTTTTCATAGAGATATTTTAAGACAAAAAAAAAAAAAATCAAGGTTACCTCACCCATGCAGTAACTCAGAAAACATATAAAAGCTATGTGTCTTTGAAACCATTACACTTTTTTTAGTTATATCAATTGAACAATAAAGAAAGGAGCGGCCCTAACTTGCCAATGTCATTGAAAGAATGTCATTAAGCCCCCTTTTCAACCTGTACCCTCCCCCAATCCCTAAACATTCCCAGAACTACATCCTGGATTGTAATACAACTTCCAATTTAAGAAAATATGTGGGCCAAGCAACATGAAAAATGTACATTAACATTAAAACAAAATTATGCGAAACAATATTGCCTAACGTATGACAAACTAGACATTGGAAGCAATACAAATCTTCTCACCGCTAATAATACATATTCCAGACTGTCCCACATTCCATTTCAACCTGTCCTAAATGTCATCCCATGCCTATACTCTATGTAATCGCACCTGAACACCAGATACTTTATATTATTCCACCACTTACATGACCCACATGCCATCACAACTGAAATCCAGATGACACCCACCACATGCCATTCCATCCTGTTCCGCATGCCAACCCACCCTGTTCCGCATGCCAACCCACCTTGTTCCACATGCCAACCTACCTTGTTCCACATGCCAACCCACCTTGTTCCACATGCCAACCCACCCTGTTCCACATGCCAACCTACCTTGTTCCACATGCCAACCCACCTTGTTCCACATGCCAACCCACCCTGTTCCGCATGCCAACCCACCCTGTTCCACATGCTAACCCACCCTGTTCCACATGCCAACCCACCTTGTTCCACATGCCAACCCACCCTGTTCCACATGCCAACCCACCCTGTTCCACATGCTAACCCACCCTGTTCCACATGCCAACCCACCTTGTTCCACATGCCAACCCACCCTGTTCCACATGCCAACCTACCCTGTTCCACATGCCAACCCACCCTATTCCACATGCCAACCCACCTTGTTCCACATGCCAACCCACCCTGTTCCACATGCCAACCCACCTTGTTCCACATGCCAACCCACCCTGTTCCACATGCCAACCTACCCTGTTCCACATGCCAACCCACCCTGTTCCACATGCCAACCCACCCTGTTCTCGCCTGCCATATATTTTTGATCACAGTTCAAACATTTTGCAGCAGTCTATATTTATGCAGACAACTTAATTAATACCTCACCATTAAGTGTGAACAATGCTCTTCACATATACTAATGATCATTTGTGTAAGCAAAATTACCACACCCACTTTAATTTAAGAGATATCATATAAATATTTCCATTGTTATGCAAATAAGCTAATTAGTATGTACACACAACCTCCCAATCATGCTCAACTGAACAGTATGTACCAAGTTATTATCTCAGCTTAAATATTTTCAATGAAAGTCTATTATGCAAATAATCTAATTAAAATGCACATTACACCATTAAATGTAGAGAATGCTTTTCACATATATGATCATTTGTGTAAACAAAATCCCCAGCCCCGCTTTAATTTAAGACATATCATAGATACAAATAATTTCATTGTTATGCAAAAATGTTAATTAGTAGTTAATTAGCACTCACGTTTTTAAGTCTCATTGACTTAGTGTGCACATAATTATTGCCTTACGGCTACAGCTAATTAGAGGTAGCTAATTAAAATTCAATATAAAATTTTGCATATCAAACGAAAGGTCTAATAGTCCCCTGTCCCCCGGGGAAAAACATTTTTTTTTAAATTTGATATTTCTGGGCGTAATTTAACCAAATTGCGCCCCACATTACGTAGATCACTCCGAAATTCTCAGACTTTGTTCCTCTGCAAAAACAGCTAAATGAGTCTACTTAAATAGATTTGATCCCGAATTTTTTGACATTTGTTAAAAGTCTGGTCATCTCCCTATTGAACAAACCCGTCATGGAGGAAACTGCTCCTGAACCCATAGGATGCCACCCCTCTCCCTGTTTGACGTTTTTAAGTCTCATTGACTCAGTGTGCACATAATTATTGTCTTACGGGTACATTTTTAAAAGTCTGGTCACCCCCCTATTGAACAAACCCGCCACGAAGGAAAATGCTCCCGAACCCATAGTATGCCACCCCTCTCACTGTTTGACGTTTTCAAGTCTCATTGACTTAGTGTGCACATAATTATTGCCTTACAGGTACAGCTAATTAGAGGTAGCTAATTGAAATTTAATATAGATTTTCGCATATCAAACGAAAGGCCTATACGTGAAAAATTTGATATTTCTGGGCGTAATTTAACCAAATTGAGCCCCACATTACGTAGATCACTCCAAAATTCCCAGACTTTGTTCCTCTGCAAAACGGCTGATTAAGTCAAATCATGCTTATTTGAACAGTTTCCATATCATCTACCCCTGTGCCAAGTTACATGAATATACACCATTCGTAACTTAAATTATGCGCTCATGTTAAACATTTTGTACATAAGTCTATTGTTATGCAAATAACCTAATTAACATGCACACTTCACCTCACCATTAAGTGCAGACAATGATCTTTACATATTTACCCCGCTAAGCGTAGTGGGGATATTTACGAGAGTTATACTTACCTTAAATGCTATAAATATGCAATCAGTGTTAGAATCAGGTCATGTGACCAGATTGCATATTTATAGTATGGAAGGTAAGGTATAACTTGAAGTAAATATGATCATTTGTGCAAACAAAATCCCCACATCCACTTCAATTTAAGAGATATCATAGATACAAATATTTTCATTGTTATGCAAATAAGCTAATTAGTATACACACACAACCCCTAATCATGCTCACTTGAACAGTGCCCCTATGCCAAGTTACATGAATGTACACCATTCATAACTTAAGATATGAACACTTTAACCAAAAACTTTAACCTGACAAATATTTTCATTGTTATGCAAATAAGTTAATTAGTGTGCACACACAACCCCCTCCAAAAAAAAAAAAATCATGCTCATTTGATCAGTACCCATGTCCTCTACCCCTGTGCCAAGTCACATGAATGTACTCCATTCATAACTTAAGTTATACAAACTTTAACCAAAACTTGAACCAAAACTTTATTTAACCAAATCTTTAAGCGGATGACACGTGCAGGTAGTAGAATAGCTCTACTATTCTTTAAATAGTCGAGCTAAAAATAGCACAATGTTCCAGCAAAATTTACCATTTGACAAATTGCACAATTCTTAGTGATGTCACAAGAAAAACACCATGGCTATCGCTTATGTTAACTTATTGATTTTTCAACCCTTTTCCAAAATTAAATGAGAGGAAGCAGTTGGCTACAATACATAGGAAATGAAAGTTTGCTATAGCCTTGTGAGCAGTAAATGCAATTTGATCATCTGTGGTGTCTGAAATCTAGGAGAGAAATATAAAGAATTATATTCAAAATTTTCTGTCCATACATCATAACCTGTGCAAGTGCTGAGAAATTCTTCAAAAATTGATTTGTCATAACTTAAAATTACCCCGCTAAGCGTAGCGGGGATATTTACAAGAGTTATAGTTACCTTCCATGCTATAAATATGCAATCAGCGTTAGAATCAGGTCATGTGACCAGATTGCATATTTATAGCATGGTAAGGTAAGGTATAACTAGAAGTAAATACTATAAATGCTATTTTAACTCTTCAAAGACTTATCTGCTTAGAATGTTATGCCTCTACATCTCAACAAACTTGGTAGAGAGGTTGTTCTTAATTTGTATAAGCAGTTAGTCAGGCCTCACCTTGAGTATACTATTCAGGCTTGGAGTCTCTTTTATGAGAAGGATAAGTTCATTTTGGAACAGGTTCAGTGAAGAGCTACTAGATTTATTCCCGAAGTAAGGAATCTCTCTTATGAATCTAGGTTACAAATTCTTGGTTTGACCATGCTTGAGTTGAGAAAAGTACATGGCGATATGATTCAGGTATTTAAATTCCTATCTGGTAGTGATGCTTTTGACTTACTGTTATTTCTTGCATGTTTTAGCTAATCCTTATGTGACAAATGGTAATTATTTGAAGTTGACCAAAGATTTCTCACAAATAAATATTCAGCATTTTAGCTTTGCACAAAGAGTTGTTAATGAGTGGAATGGTTTGCCTGAGTGGGTGGTTAGCTCCATTTCTGTTCACAATTTCAAAGTCAGCATTGATAAGTTTTTTATTAAGTCTGGGCATCTGTATTTTTCTTTTGTTGTGGTGGTGGTGGTGTTAGGTTAGGCTTTTTATGGGGTGACTAACCCTTCTTAGTCCGTTACCTTATTATGTTTGGTTTGGTTTGTTGATGTTTAACGGCACCGCGACAGTCAGAGTCAATTGTGCCAAGAAGGTCTTAAAAACTTAGGTGCTTGAGTTAGGACAGAGAGGAAAGAGAGGTGGGATAGAGGGAGGGAGGGAGAGAAGGTGAATAAGGGAGAGAAGGTAGGGTAATAAAAGGAAGGTGAGCAAGGTAAGGCAGAGAAGGGAAGGAGGGTTTAAATCAGGTGGAATAAATTGTTGTTGCAGAGAAAGGTGATGAAGTTTGAAATAGGATTGTTATATTATCTTATACAGTCTCTATGGGTCCATAAACCTTTAACATAGTATAGAGATCCCTAAGGAATCACTTTGCAGTCAACAGAGTACCTATGGTTCCTTATGTTTAACAGTCTCTATGGGTCCATATACCTTAAACGTAGTATACAGATCCCAGGAGGTATATTTCACTTTGCAGTCAACACAGTACCTATGGTTCCTTATACATTTTTTGCATCAGTAATTACAACTTAGAATAATGATTGACAACTGGTTTCTGTTGCTCTAGTATCTCTAAACATTAAGCAATTGTACCTGACCTATATTCACAAAGCAGATTATGGTAAAGATGACAGAAAACCAAGACTTATATAACCTGATATATAAACTTCAAAGGAAAGACCAAACCCTTGCTGAGATTGTGAAAATATGATTACTTTGTCATTTATTTGAGCTGCATTTGCATTTAATTTCTCCTGAATTCCAAATTAGTTTACTGCTCTATAAGGGTGTTTCAGCTGACGTCATAAGGTCACATGACTTTGTTTACATCATCATTTTGTGGGGCAGGAACACTGTCGTCTGCTGCACACTTAATTAGACCTACATACATTTGCATGTTGTTAGATAAGATTGTTTTTGTAAGATGATTATGCCAAAATCTTGCTGTGCTGTTGGTTGCTTTAATAGATGTGTGCGGGGGAAACAATTTATTGAATTCCATCTGATCGACGTTCAAAGGTTTTTGCTGTACGACACGACGGCTTTCAACTTATGGTTCACGCTAGGATTTGCAGTGAGCACTTTATATCAGGTATGTAGGCTTTGTCTGAGTATAACTAACAATCAGCTGGCGTTAACGTTAAAGTTACTCTTCGTTTACCCAAGTAATATATAAAACTTCAGGAAAATAGAAAGTAAAATCGGAAGTGAACAAAAAAAAACTGCAATTAGTCAAATTCGCTGAACTGGCACTGGAAGGTTAGCATGTAATATGTTTGTTGTACATGTGATGTGCCAGAGCTGTGTGAAGACGGGTGAAATGCAACGATGCCGCTGCACTGCAAAATGGAGTCCAGTTGAGTTAGAGTCACGTGATGAAATCCCTCTATAGGCTTTGAAAAATAATTCTGACAATTCAGGGGGACTAAACATGTCACACACAAAGCACCGGTAACAAAATTTCTATGTAGGTTGTTATAGAAATCCACCTTGTTGCAACCATGACAACGAAGGGCATTATATCCATGTAATGTGATAGTGCTCAGGTTATAATGTATTCTGCGCAAACTGACTCACTTTATTTTAGAAGGGACAATTTTAAATTACATTACGTAACATATTTCATTCTGATATTTTTATGGATTAATACTGTTTCAATTAATAACGTATTGTTCTATATAATTCGGTATTAATAATCCAATTCATACAATTTGTCAATTATATTTTGATTTGATGCGTAATTGCTGTTTGATTTTGCTCACCCAGTTTTGTAAATGGAATGTTCCTTTGATATAAATTATTCAATAGATTAGTTCATTTATCAATGGGTTTGTTTTTCAAACCTATTTGGAAATAAAGGTGTTTTTAAATCAAACAAAAGATATACAAATTTCGTTTTATAAAGAATTTTAGTGTGAAAGTAATTGAAATTTGATAAAAATATTGATTTTCTGGCATCGTGATTATTTTTCTTATAATGCCCTGGTTAAAGGATTTTGAGCTCAGAATGGCCCTCCTAAAGTCAGGCAATTCCACTTGGGCAAAAATACTTTGACCAGGGCATTATAGGAGATTATAAGCACAATGCCAGAACATTTATCTTTATATCATGTCAGAATGAAAGATTCACCAAGAACAACATACCACTTGCTCAATTTTGTCTTGCCACAGCTCGAGATCATTAGGACCCTGGTCAATGGTAATACTATCTAGCTCTGTCAGGATCCGTTTGGCTGCAGCTGACATGGCCCGCTGACGTTTGTCCTCCAGCATCACTGGAACAGGAGTCCCTACTTGAACTGCATCCTGGAGGAGACAAGAACAAAAATCATTATTAGATATCAATTTATAAAGCGCCTTTGCCAGGGCCTCAAAGCTCTGGACCCAATTAGTCACCTAAAAAGTTCTCCGGCAGCCAGACAAATCGGTGCACAGGAACTTGGGCTTGTGAGCCAGGATGGGCCAGGACGGGAAGTGAGCAAACACCGCATTTTCACGCTTCTCTTCTCAAATAATGTTCAGAGAACCAGGCAGGGTGTGACTGTCCTGCCATTGGGACGTATGCCATTCAACCAATGCAACTTCTCTTAACAGCTGCATGGGAGAGCAGAAGCTGCAAATGACATACTTCCGTTTTGATGTTCAGCGTATCTATCTGCATAGCTGTAGAAAAACAGGCTAGACTGGACCTAGGCTTGAACCCATTACCCCCAGCATCTCAGTTGTGCGCTCTACCAACTCAGCCTCCTACTCCCTGCTAGATGAAAACAATAGATATATGAAGAGGTGAAGGCAGCATTAGCTAAATTCAGGGAGCAGTTTGTTCGGTTTTGCATCACAATTTGCGACACAAAAATTGTGCATAACGTTGTTTAGCGATTCATTTCCCTACCTTACTTCGCAAAATTGCGATAGGCTACAATAAATTCCCTAACTTATTGAATTTTCAGCCTTCAAATTTAAAAAAGAATCACAAATGCGCAGTAATCGCCTTTGGATGAGGATATTTTTCACTTTGTTTTCACCAAAATGTGAGTAACTTGTGAAATGCACCACAATTCTGCAGCAGTAAATAGTGAAAGTTGAAACTAACAATAAGCCATAGCATAAGGCTTCAAATCACACTCAATCAAGGCCCGTTTTACAAGCTGTTAAATTGACCAGAAATCACAAGGTCAAAATACTTCAATCGTCACAATCAGTACATTTACATGTGAATATTACATGGTGAGTCAAATAAATTTTGCAAGAAAGAAAAAATATTGCAAAACAGAAAAAGGTTTTAACAGAGCTGAAATTCTAAGTGCTTCGCAAAAGATGGCGGCCATTTCGAGAGGACTGGTATGATCAGAACTTCCGGGGTGGTGGCATAGTTTTGAAATGTTTTAAGGCAAGGTAGCATAGTATGTAAGATTTTCACAATGAAAGCCCTGGTGGGTACGGCAAAAGAGTTATGCGATGTTGAGTTTAAATGACATTGAAAGGAAGTTATCTGTTCTTTATAGACTGAATTTCCATGCACATTTTTCATAAAAATGATGATTTATACTGTAGAAGTAAACTTTCTATGATTTGGAAAGCAAAATTCCAGCATCTATTTGGCAATGGAGTCAATACTTTTGCCATACTGGTTGCGTGATTTGTTTAGGTAATAGCGGGAAAACTGAATAAAAAACGTACCATTTGAAGCGTATAAAAACAAAGAGTAATACAAAATCAATAAGGCCTAAATATGCATCATTATTGCTAGTCAATTTTAATGTATTGCCAATCATTTTTATGAAATGAGTAGCAAAACTGCTAATCAAATATTTACAAACAAATTGCTCCCTGAAATTGATTTAAATATCCACTAAAAAAATGAAGAAAGCAACAAATTTCATCAAAATCGGTTAAAATTAGCCATTTTACAGCTTAAATTGGCCATTTTACAGCTGAAAATTGGCCATTTTAAGAAATTTATGCAAATTTTTGTATTACTCTTGTGATGTATGAACTTTCTATTTTTTTATGAAAATCTATTGTCTTTTACCCCTCTGCCATTTCTCTTTGAAGATGATTTGATCTTAAGCATACCCACAACCAACCTCAAGCTGAAGAATGCATTTTGAATATTTTTAAGGTGTAAAATAAAAAGAGGAAATACAAAGAAAACAAAAGTATTTTGAGGTGTTTTCCTGTTCATACATCACAATTTTTCAATATAATTAAAAAATTCAAATTTAACTTGAAAACTAAACGTGCTATTTTTAAAATCTAAAGATTATTAAACTCAGAATTTATTACTACTTTTGGTCGGTGGAATAATAGAAAACTTTTGTAACTGTCCGTATACCTTTAACAACTGTCAGATAATATCCCTGAGACACTTTATTCTAAGGACCCTTATGGCCACATTATGAACTATCCATTCTTGATGTAGCAGTCATTGAATTTCACAAACATCATTCTGTAGCTTCCATGACATTTCTGATTCAACTTAAAACAATTTTACAACACTGATTAATAGATACAAAAGGAGAGTAACCCTGACCTGAAGGGAGCCTGAGCTCAGGTGTATGGTGGCCTTATACTTGCTGGGAGTGTGGTGCATTCTAGTTGACATCTGCAATTGTTGGCAGAGGGCAACCTCCACAGACATTGTACAGAAATGGTGAATACTGCGATGAGTGTCCTCGGGCACTTTTGATTGTTTCTATTTACAGAGATCGAAGCAGAATAGTTAGTTATTTGTATGTTTCACAAGTCTAACCTTACTTGAAGAGAAAACACACAAAATGATTCAGAGTATTTCTTGCTGTATACAGTACCGTATTCAAAGTAACAAGGACCCAAGGCGCTTACGAAAATTGCACTACTTTTTAGACCCAAAGTTTCTTCCTGATAAGTGCCCATGCCCCGGGGTCACATACAGTGTGCTATTCGAACTGCATTGTGTGAAATGGTTCTATAGCTTACTAGCCCCACAATAACCACCACAAAGACATCAGAGCATGAGATGCAAAATAATCAAATAATGTAGCAAATGTAGCAAAACTGATTCTAATTCTTCAAATGAATAAAATAAATTGTTTTCAGTCAAAAAAGTATTAGAGCAGGTGCACTTAATACGTTGAGTACAGTATTTGTTTCTCTATCTAATCCTTCTATCCTACCAGTAATGCTCAAAGGCACTGGACAGATTTGATGGGCAAACACTCATATATTCTGTTTTATGTCATGACACTTCAATGTCAGAAGGAACATTTACATCTAAATAATGTTTTATGACTGAAATGTGTCAGTAGTTTTATTAACCCTTACTCTACCAGGGCTTTGAGTTAAAGGGAGCCTAATTTTCGTATTTTTTTTTTCATATGCATTTTTGACAACTCTTCTTTCATTTTGTTTCGTTACAAGTTTGGTTGGAAGAGAGTAATGAAAGCCAATTTAGGAAATATTGGACAAAAATATGCAAATTAAGCAATTTTGGCTAAAATTGGTCAACAAATGGTCAATCTTGGTACATTGAAAACAGAGATTTGTGTTACATATTTAGATTTTTTATGAAATTTTCTTTCCAATGATACTAATCTATAATTTTGAGAAAGAACGGAAAGATGAAAAAACATCAAAAATGACTATAGTCAATAGGCCCCTGAAAGCTGCAGCAGAAAAATAATTATGCAGTGGTCACGGTGAGACTTGAACCTAGAGCGCTCACGTTCTAGCCGCGTACATGTCCTCCGCACCACGTAATCGTTCAAATTGGAGAGGTGAAATATAATTCTTATAGCAAAGGTTCTAAATAAAGGGGGGTATGCCTTTATTTATATATCAAATGAAAGGAAATTTCAAGCACTTTCGAACGGCGGTTCAACTAAGCATGTGCGGTGTACGGTTTGGGTACATAATTTTTAAAAGAAAAAAAAAACAGCTTAAAAATAGCAGAAATTTATGAAATTTTGAAGAAATGTCTCCAAACAAAAGATTGCAGGTGGGGATTATAAAAATTAGACCAGTAACCAATACTATCATGTCTTAGGACTTGCGTGCTTGATTATGAAACAAAAATATGATCTTGAAGTTATTGTAAGATTTGAAAGTTGAAAAACATTTTTTGTAAACGTTTTAGCAATTTTTTTAGTTTTACCCATTTTCAATGTACTTTTTCTCAAAATTCTGTAATATGACCCCTATAAAAAAGTTACATTTTGTGATATAAATATCCGAGTACTTTAAAATGATACCAAGATTACTCTTATAGGACTGTGGTAAAGTCCTGATTTTATTTTTAGAAAAAGGTGGTACTATCGCCGCATGGTAGAGTAAGGTTTAACAAAACCAGACGTTTAATGCCTTTTTACCAGTTGGGGTCTCTGGTACTTTAACAGGGGAACTCATGATCTGTAAATATGTACAGTAATCAAAAAATCATAATAGATTATTGTGGCAGCAGAAAATCAGTGCTTTAAAGCCCTAAGAGACTTTTGGCAGTCCTTTCCAGTGGTTGTATGTCTCAAAGCTTTGTTTTACCAGAACAATGAACATTGTAAACTGTATTATTAACCTTCAAATGATTAGTTCAGGGGTCAAAGCAAGTCCATCTGATGTGAAACAGGACTTCAAAAGAAACAAAATGGTGAAGAAAGCATTCAAATTTTTTATTCCGTTAAGGAGATATTGAAGTTAATACATTTTGGTATCATTTGTGTAGAAACGACTGAAATCAGACTAGTTGCGACATCACAACCACAGATTCCTTAAAGTCTTGATGTATTTTATCATATTTTGTCCTGTGATATTTTGATGTAGTAAAGGTAATTATAATTTACCACCTGAAGAAAGTTCAAGGAAAAATTATTCAGATAGTAAAAAAGTTACAAATAAAATTTTCTTTAAAATACATTATCAATTATAAAGAATGTGAGGATGAGGGCGCCAACCTTCCATAGACTTATTACACCAGTCATTTTTACACAAATGAGACAGAGCTATCTGAATTTGCTCACCATATCAGCAACAATATTGAAAAGATGGTGTAACTTTATGAATTACATTTTTCATAGTCGTTTTAAATTTAATATGCTGTCAATAATTTCTTGTAAAAACTTTTTCCTAATATTATTTCAGAAGGAAAAGTTAACCAACCAACAGACTAAAATTGTTTTCCCTTCATACATGTTCATTTCAAATTAAAAACAAAGGGGTGTCATACCGGCCTGTCCAACTTTTCCTGGGGTGCCCATGTGGACAGAAAGGAAACAGATGATGACTGCACAGGAAATACAATGCTGTTTTTGATGGTTGGGGCAATCGTCTTGGCATCAGTTTTCTCTTTGAGTGTTTGATTTGTTCCCTCAATATTGATAACATCCTCGTAGGTGACGTCTTGGGGCATCGTAAGATCCTACAAGACAAAATAGCAAATAATTTCTCAAAAACATTGCTGAATTTGATAGTAAGAAAACATGCATTGAAATGAATATATAAAATAAATGGCTTATAGGAAGCACTGATTTATCATTTATTCCATTGATTTATTTGGTGCATATGGCTCTTGTCATAAAAGTGTACAAATTATCAACAACATATACAAAATAAGAAGAAAATTGAGGTGTCATAAAGGATACAAGAATTAACTTAGCATAGTAGCGCCAAACATTCCTTCCATTTCACGAAACTTGATGACGTGCATGATATAAATAGTAAGCAATTTACACAATTGTTCAGCACATGGACACAATAAGCTCTTAAACTCTTCTATCTAAGGGTATTTAACATAATAACATGGTATGTACTTTGTACACAATTCATGGAGGAAAGGACAAATAAACATGAAGTGAAATTCATCATCAACTTGATTCAGATAACAAAATTAAGATTCTTTGGGTTGTATAAAATCTTCATGTGTACAACATTTACTTCAATTTCAAGGTGTACCACAACAGCGAAGTTTGACAATAAGTTTTCTCAAATAAAAGTTTTTAATGAAAAATGTACAAAGTTCCACACAGCTCTCTGTCTTCAAAATAATATATGAAAGGAGATTATCCATAGAATTTACATCACTAATTCAGTTTTGTCTATCCTTATATAAAATCCTTTGCTTAAAAAAATATAAAAAAGTTTGGTCAACAAAACTCTAAGCACCTGGGTTGCTGTAGTAATTTTTCATACACGTCACACCTAAATTCCATAGCCATGTTTATTAAACCCAACACAACACATAAACAAACAAAAAACATCATACCTTTAATTGTCTGCCATTTTTGTTCAAAGGGTTATTTTAGATAAATTTAACAGAGGGCCGAAATTCGTGCAGCTAAGGAATTATATTAACATTTTTCTTTATGAAAAAATTGATTGTTTCCATTGTCAGAAATATAAATAAATGTTTGATTTCATCTCTTCATGTCCATGATAAATTTATAGAAGCTTGATAGTTACTTATCCAGATATTTATCTAAGAAAAAAGTAGTTTTCTTAATTTGAGCAAAACCGTGAATACCCAGAAGTTGATGCACAAATGATAAACCTATGCAACTTTCAGCATATGTAAGGAAAATGCCGGAAAATTCTAAAGTGCATATTCGTTAAAAATATAGGGTTTTTTTCAAATTTCTTAAATTATCAAGTGAAATCACGAGTTTGATGTTACCTTTTGTCGAAGTAGGAGAAATAGTGGGCTTCGGGCTCACATGAACTTTGGGCCTGCACGGACTTAGCGCCACTTACTATATTTATTTTGATTGATAAAATAGGTCAATATGCAGTCTCATAACTCAACGCTTTATAAAAGACATCTCTTTATTATAATCTACAGACCTTTTCAAATCTGAATTGGCAATTTAGGAATTTAAAAAAAAAATAATGTCATGTGGCCGAAATTCACCCATCCCTTATGGAGCAATGGTGCGCTGGGGGAATCTTATCGTCCAATCAAATACTGGGGAATCTTGGCCATCTGAACATTTCGCGCACGGCATGGAACCATGCGTGTGAAAAAACGTTTTTAAACGAACATATAATACACGCGCTATACATGAAGGTAGTATGCATGTGCATTGTTGCTCACAACTTTTACCTCCAAAGCTGCATCTGATTGGCTGGGTAACAAAAGGAAATTTCCTCTAGCAGTTGATTGGCCAAAGTACTGAAGTCATAACATTCGGCTAAAATTGGTTTGCAAAGATCAATACACAAATATATTCTCACTTACTCTCCACACCGCCTCTAAGTTGATATCCTCCTGGTTAATGTTAGGCACTTGAGAATATGTAAGAGCCACTTGCTGCATTACATTCCTCTCATCAACCATGCTGTTCAACATTGTTGGAAGCTCAGAAAAAGCATCATGAGGGGAAGCGGGCAACTCACTACCAACAGGGCGGGATTCCACCTCTACTATATCAGAGAGATGCTGTGAGAAAATTGAGAGAGAATAAGCAGGTATCAGCCATACAAGACATGTGTCAAAAGTAAGCTGTTAAAGCTACTCAATATTTAACACACCTTTGAAACTTTAAAGGATAAGTCAAACATGTCCATCTTATATGAAAGAGGACTTCAAAGGAAACAAAATGGTGAAAAAAGCATTCAAAAATCTTATATCGTTAAGCAAAATATTCAAGTTTAAACGTCTGTCTTATCTGTGTAAAAATGACTGGTGTAGTGAGTCTATTATGGAGAGTTGGTGTTTTCATCCTCACATTCTTAACATTTGTAATGTATTTTAAAGAAAGTTTATTGAATCTTGTCACTATTTAAATTATTTTTCCTCAAACTTTCTTCACGTGTTTTATTATAAACACCCTTCCTAGATTAAGTTTTACTATGACATATTCCAAGGTTTTTAAGGCTCAAAATCGTAGTACAAAATAGGTTAGAATACATAAAGACTTTTAGAAATCTGAGGCAATAACATCACAACTAGTCTGATTTCAGTCGTTTCTACACAAATGATACCAAACTTTACACTTAGACATCTTCTTAACAGAATAAGATTTTTGAATGCTTTTTTCACTATTTTTTTTTTTTGAAGTCCTCTTCACATAGACTTGCTTGACCCCTGCACTAATCCTTTAAGAATATTTCTAGTATTCAATATAACATGATGTTACATAACATATCAAAGAAAGCACAACAAATTATATTATCTAGTTATCAGTAACAAAAAAAAAAAAATGGATTAAAAGTTCTACAAGAATTTGTATGTTTTATACAAAAATAAAATGAATGTAAATTTACTCAAGGGTTAAAATATTACGTAAACCAATCTTTTACTTATAAAGCATGTACAGAGGATATCATACAGTGATATGCCTATACATTTGTCACAAATCAGTTTTTAGTGTTGCATTATGCTGCATTAAGAATATGATCTCTCTTGCATTATTTTCTAAAAGTCACATTTACAGCATTTAGAGTTCGAGTAAATATAGATACAGTACGGGGAGGGGGAGAGGAGAAGGGAGGGGGGGGGGGAGGAGAAGGGGGAAGGGGGTCATCTGAGCGAACAAACCCTCTTTTGTTGAGAAAGTGCCCTGTTGAAATCTAAAAATATAATAAGCACTCTGAATTTCAAGGTTTGTTGCCCTTTAATACGACAAACAAACCCCCTTTAAAATTCCTGGCTACGGGCCTGTTTCATCATCATAACTTCCAAGGAGGCATACAACCAATTGTCGGTCTTTCAAACAACTCACTACATGTTTTAATATCTGAGTGTAACCAGAGTGAACTCATATAGAAAGCTGGAAAATTTTGTGGCTTGACATGAAAACAATAAGCACCTGGAATTTCAAAATTTGTTGCCCTATTATAAGAAAAACGAGCCCCTCTTTCAAATTCCTAGCTACGAGCCTGCAATTACAATAATTACCTCCACTTCTGCAGCGGTCTTTGTGACTCCCTCTTCATCAGATACTGTATCCTCTGTTTGCTCATAGTGAGAGTAACTGAGATTGAAGGAGCAACTAAGAGAAAATTAATAGGAGCTTATTAATCACTTTGCAGTTGCACATATGAAATGCATTTGGATGGTAGCGTCATACTCCATCCTTCAAAGCTGATGTGAAGACTCTTCTTAAATCATTAAGTCAAAAGGGTCAAGATACTGTAAGCATAGCCACTGATTAGCCAAGAAATTATACCCACTACTATTGATCAGTAGGTAATCATTACCGATGCAGCACATATGCCAAAAAATAACACACACTGTTACTGATTGGTTAGAAAACAATGAGCATAACCTTAGATTGGTCAAACAAGCATAAGCATTACTGCAAACCAGTCATGAAACCACACTAACAGGTCAGGACACATTAGGTATAACCACAGGTTGGTTGGGACACCTTAGATATAGCCACATATTAGTTAATACATAATATGTATAAACACAGGTTGGGCTGGACACCTTAGATATAACAGCAAGTTGGTCAGGACACATTGGGTATAACCACAGGTTGGTCAGGACACTTTAAGTATAACCACAGGTTTGTCAGGTCACCTTAGGTATAACTACATGTTGGTCAGGATACCTTAGGTATAACCACAGGTTGGTCAGGACACCTTAGGTATAACTACATGTTGGTCAGGACACCTTGGGTATAACCACATGTTGGTCAGGACACCTTGGGTATAACCACAGGTTGGTCAGGATACCTTAGGTATAACCACAGGTTGGTCAGGACACTTTAAGTATAACCACAGGTTTGTCAGGTCACCTTAGGTATAACTACATGTTGGTCAGGACACCTTAGGTATTACATCAAGTTGGTCAGGACACCTTAAGCATATCCACAGATTGGTCAGGACACCTTAGGTATAACTACATGTTGGTCAGGACACCTTAGGTATAACAACAGGTTGGTCAGGACACCTTAAGTATAACCACAGATTGGTTAGGGCACCTTAGGTATAACCACAGATTAGTTAATACACATTAGGTATAACAACAGGTTGGTCAGGACACCTTAAGTATAACCACAGATTGGTAAGGGCACCTTAGGTATAACCACAGATTAATTAATACACATCAGGTATACCCACAGGTTGGTTGCCTTAGGTATAATCACAGGTTGATCACGACACCTTAGGTATAACCACAGATTGGATTCGACACCCTACGTATAACTACAGAATGGTCAGAAAATCATTAGCATAACCACAAAAAGGTAATAAAACCACAAACATCACCACAGATTGGTCAGGACATCATGACTAATATCAGTGTAGCTAGATATCAAAACTTACAACCTAACGTAGTATCTGAATATTTTACTTAATCATTGATAATGCTTCAATTTATACGATCATTTCACAATAAAAAACGAAACAGAAATTGTGTTTCTACTATTCATGAGTGAGCAGTCTCTACCCTTCAAGAGCCACACATGGTCATTAAATACTGAAGGTCTACAAAGGTACCTGGGAGATCCTTTTGCACTGTTTCAACATGAGCTTTGCTCCCATCAACAGCCGAAGGTTCCTCTGCTGTCTTGTCTCCTGCATCGTTTCCTAACATGGACGAGTTATTCCTCATCACACGCTCCATGAGTTCTTGGATCTTTAAATCCGCTTCTGTTTTAACTGCTACTCTGTGAATGATAAGAAATGAGAATTCTTACAAAGTCGGCCTACCATAGCTCCATGTGGTAGAGGAAAATAAAATGTTTGGATTTTATATTTGCTGAGCAATGAAATCGTATGGCCTTTACATATTGTTTAAAACTTTTCAAATTTATCATTAGTCCTGCGTATGAGATGATCTATATCACGGTTTCTTAATCAATTTTTTCTAAGGGCCACCACTTGACAGCTTCAGGCCGTGGGCCAATCGCGTGGTAAAACCAGCATCACATGACAAACAAAACCCATCAAAACAATCCCTGAATACAAACAAGCTAAGTGCACTTGCGATAAGGATGTACGCTAGATGTTGGTGGTTCTTTTATCTGCCTTCCTTTGACACACCGCGAGTCTGCCCATTTTATAGCGGAACTAAAATCAACATTTTATTTGATTTGCCGCAATGTTCTAGTGCACTGATTTGCCTGGGAAAACCCCAAAATAAACAAGGATTTTGTGATTTTTACCAATCTCGTTCGGATTAATCGGGAAGTACTACATATTTTTTTCCACTATGACTATTGTTCGCGGGCCAGATTGGACTGTCTGGCGAGCCAGATTTAGCCTGCGGGCCGCCTATTAAGAATCACTGATCTATTGCATCATGGGGCTGTTTCAAATGTTGCCGTGACATAACACTGGGCCAGACCAATTTTGCCAATTTACATAGCCTAAGGTTACAAAATCGGCCCAAAATCCACTTTTCTTGGTTAAGGATGATATAGGCTTTATCCGATAATGTAATATAACCTAGAATACCAAAAGTACATGACATACAGTATTTCAAACAGAAAAAAAATGGAAGCAACAGTTTTTGAAATGAAGTGACTTTTATAATTCGTTATCATTGGCGTCAATGGGGGAAAATCACAAATTTGGTGACTTTCATTAATACATATGTTGGCTTTACTCACTACACAGTGGGTAACGGGAGCTCAGACTGCTTCGTATTTTAATTCTATGACCAAGGGATAAAGTTGGCACTGAACTTACTTTCCAGCCCTGGTGGCCTTGAGTGACGCGATGATGTCATCCACAGATCGGTCTTTGTTGTTCTCCTGTTTCTTGTTGGTGTCTGTTTTTCCTGATTTCCACTTTGTTTTGCTTTCCCTCCTTTGATTGGATCTTCTGTGATAATAAGAGAGAAGCATTAAAGGATTAGTTCAGGGGTCAAGCAAGTTTATCTCATATGAAAGAGGACTTTTAACAGAAACACAATGGTGCAGAAACTACTTCAATATCTTATTCCGTTAGAGAGATTTTCAAGTTTAAAAATACAAAACTATTCACAAGACTAGTCAGTCTTTTTCTTTCCTTCTGAGATAGTTTAGTCCATCTGGCCAGTGCTTATCCCAGGTTTCCATGGCGCAAGCAGATGGGAGAACATAACTCCCCTGGACGGGACACCAGTCCATCGTAGGTTAACTCCCCAGCAATGATGGCATTCATTTTACAGCCGAGTGGACTGGAGCAAGTGGAGTGTTTTGCTCAAGGACACAATGCAGGGTTCGCAGCAGGAATCCAACCCGGTACCTTTCTCATATAAGCAAGACTCTTTCACCACTGAGCCACTGCACCTCTTCATATCTACATATTGAAAAAAACTGTCTTGAGTTTTGGACTAGCCCAATGGGTCTAAGTCATTGGAATTGTGCTAGCTTATAGACAAAATCAAGTCACCCCAGGCTAGTGGGACTTACATAAATTTCAGTGAGTACCTTGTGTACCTGCCAGATACACTTCCAGCTTCTGTGTTCAGTATGAAGAACACAGATGTTTACCTTAGGAAGACTAATCTTCCTTAGCAACCACATAAAACAATCACATGACAGGTGTCTATAAATGGCTGCTTTGTAATTTATATTTTCCATATTTTAAAGGTTAACGGGAGCAAAAATATCTAAAAAACATTCATTACTAGAAATTCAGCACTTTGTAGAGTGCATACTTAACCCCCCCCCTCTTCCTCAGTTTATTCCTCATCCCCAATATAGTCTACCTCAGAAATCCTAGAACCACTAAGTTATACCCCCAAAGAATCTATTTCTCACTTTTGATCTGTATTGCCCATTTGCATTCTAAACACTTCAGGATTATTTATCTTCTGACTGATTTCTTTCAAGATTGTATCATTGCTTTCAGTTTCATTCAGGCTATGCACCCATTGATTGAATTTCTTTTAGACAAGATTCACATTCCACTATTTTACTTTCATGCAAGACACCAATTGCTTTGATTTTCTTTGATACCTAGAACCACTTAATTTGATTTTCTTAAAAGTCTAGAAAATTGATTGCTTGGATTTCCTTTCAGCACATGAATTCATTGTTCAGCACATTCCAATGGAAAGTTTTAATTAGGTCTTGACAGATTTCACCCTCAAACATCCTCACCCCTCCATTTCTGCCCTCCCCCTCTTCCAATATGACCCAAATTTTAATCACATCAGTGAGCAGTGAAAAAACCACAAACCGAATACAATCAAAATTCAGTCATCCATTCTTGAGATGTGTTGATGACAAGCCGACAAACCTTGGGGAAAATATCACCTCCATCCAACTTCGTTGGAGGTAATAATTAAAAACTGGTAGTACAAAGTTAATTGGTGCATATGTTCCCCAATTTGTTCAACCATCTTGTAGTTTGAAAAAGTTAAATAAATTCCTCTCATGAAGGATATAGATGGTTTAAGTTTCTTTGTTTGTTTGTTTGGTGAGGACTTAACGGCACCACGACAACGAGGGTCAAATTGTGCCTGAGAAGTCAGATCATTCTAGAGGTAGGAAGGAAAGGAAACGGGGGAAGAATAAGAGATATTCAAGAACAAAAGGTCAGAAAGCTGTGATCGAGAGAGGAGGTGCATGGTTGAAACAAAAACAAAGTAGAGAGGGGGTGGAAGAGGAGAATTAAATATGGTTGTAGAGGGAAGCATGATGAAGGAAGGAGATAATTTTATCTGGAGGATTTTTCTGGAAGAACTCAGCGATTGAGTTGTGGGGAGCGAGGGAAGCTCTGGGAAGGTTGTACAGGGGGCAAGGAGAACGTGATGGATTGTGAGGGTGCAGTGGCA
The DNA here is from genome assembly GCA_020152595.1 of Chiridota heheva. Lineage (NCBI taxonomy): Eukaryota > Metazoa > Echinodermata > Holothuroidea > Apodida > Chiridotidae > Chiridota > Chiridota heheva. Next base: position 952,637 of record JAIGNY010002361.1, read on the forward strand.
ATTGTTGCAGAGAGGTTGGGGGGAGCTAATAAGGAATGATTTCATATGACTTTTGCAGATCTTACCAGACAATACAAAGATTGGCCTTACTTGTAAAGAGGAACACTATCAGGGCTAGCAATCTCAGCAGCCTCTGCGAGCAGTTCTGAAGCTGATTTCTGGGAGTTGGCAGACGTTGATGAAATCTTTCTGCGTATCGTCGGCGTGATCCCATTCTGTGAGACACTCCTTCTGGTGTCATTGACCTACTGTACGGAAGATCGATGGAGCCGTCACTGATATAACTTTCATCGTCAGAATCGAATACAAAGTCTGACATGAAGGAAGTACCACTTTTGTAGCTTTGAGCACCATGTTTGGAAGATTTCTTGGAAGCTGGAATATGGCAAAATAATGGCAACAAATAATAGTAATACAAGATCTTGATAAAGATTATGGACAGGTAGCAACAACTTGATCTTAATTGGAAGAAAATAGGCTAACGCATTTCTACCTGAACTAAAAAGGTAGTTACCAACCCAGTCCTAACCTTCAAAATACCTCTAACATCCCTCACTTAACATTCCACTGAGGCCTGAAGGAGAGGGGAGGCGGACCGGAACGCATGGAAGGCAAGTATAACTCTCGTAAATATCCCGCTAAGCAGGGTAAATTTACTTCAAGTTTATATCTTACCTTCCATGCCTATAACCCATGAAAATAACACAATATTTTTAAAAATTATATACAAATTTGACCATTTTACAGATTTTGTATCCTTTGAAGAAGTCTTCTTTCATATACAATGGACTTGCTTGACCCCTGACCTAATCCTTTAGGGTACTTGATGTCTAGAGTTGCAAAACTTTTTGCATAATTTTCAGTTATGGGTAGATCAATATTAAAATTTTGGAAATAGCTCTAATAGTTTTTGAGTTTTACTTGATCATTTCTTGAAGAATTTTCAATACATGCTTAATCTGTGATGTATACCTACTGTATATATTTATTAATCTGTAATGAATAACTGCGAACAAGTTCAAAATCTTTTAAAGATTTTTTGGACAATTCTTTCACACGTGACAGTCCTAAAATATGACAAAAAAGTATATTCCTGATAGAATTTGATTGGTAAAGACCTAAAAACTTTTGTTTTCAAAATGTCTACAACCTTTCACAGAATTATTATTACCATTTAAAAATAATTTGCGAAAAGAAAATCACAAATTAGCACAATAATTTGCATATTGATGTCTGAAAATTCAAAATGCTTTCAAACAGTTGAATTTTGATGAATCTTTGTTTACTAATTTTTAGTAGAGTTTAAAACAATTAATCCAATGTTGCCGATACACATCTATATATCATGTACATTTACAACAGTAGACATTAAAAGAATATTCCCATGGTTTTTTGTAATATTCCCATGGTTTTTTGTAATATTCACATAGTTTTTGTAAAATTTAATTTCAAAGAGCATACTTCTTGAGTCAATTTGGTACAAAAATCAGGTTGATATCATATTCCATTCAGGAGATATGGATTTTCAAAGATTTCCCACTTTCATTGTAAAGTTTTTGTACAGTATGATGAATTCTTGTTTGATGATGTCATAGAGACAATTCCATTGCAAATGTTTATGTATTTTTTGAATGTTAATTGGTTGTTTCTGTATAATTAGAAACAATTTTCTAAAAGTTATTGAAGTAGGGTATATCTGACAATGTATATAAATACCTAACTTTCATCAATTTATTTTTCTAGCAGAATTTACTAATAAAAGGGATTTTAATGAAATACATAACCTTTGTAGGAGAATGTGTTGCTGTGATGTCATACTGGGCCTTTTCCTATTTGTTTATTGGCATTTTTTGTGAACTTAAAATTTGAATGTCTCCTGGTAGGAATAACATATCAACATGATTTTTGTACTAAATTGTTTCTAAAATTTTCTCTTTCTTATGAAAGTTATGAAAAAACATGAAAATATTCTTCAATAATGTATTTGAGATGTAAATATTTCAGCTATGCATCTTGTGCTATAATTGTGTCTACTTGATTTTGTTTGAGTTTCCTCATTGGAGTGCCATATCATGTACATAACTGCCCAAAATGACCTTCACTGCCTTCTCAATTAAAAAGATTAGTTTAGGGGTCAACCAAGTCTATATTATAAAAGAGGACTTCAAAAGAAACAAAATGGTGAAGAAAGCAATCACAAATCTTATTCTGTTAAGGAGATATTTAAGTTTGGTATTGTTTGTTTGTTTGTTTGATGAGGTCTTAACGGCACCACGACAACGAAGGTCAAATTGTGCCTGAGAGGTCAGATCATTTTAGAGGTAGTAAGGAAAGAGACCAGGGGAAGAATGAGAGAAATTCAAGAACAAAAGCCAGAAAGCTGTGATCGAGAGAGGAGGTGCATGGGTAAAACAAAAACAAAGTAGAGAGGGGGTGGAAGAGGAGAATTAAATATGGTTGTAGAGGGATGCATGCTGAAGGAAGGAGATAATTTTATCTGGAGGATTTTTTTGGAAGAACTCAGCAATTGAGTTGTGGGGAGCGAGGAAGCTCTGGGAAGGTTGTACAGGGGCAAGCAAGGAGAACGTGTTGGATTGTGAGGATGCAGTGGCAATTGTTACAGAGGGGTTGGGGGAACCAATAAGGAGGTGGGAGTGAGTGAGGTGGGTGTGACCAATTCTAAGACGGGTAATATGAACGTTGTCGTCTGAGAAAGGTTGTTGATGGTGGATTTGATGGGATTGTGGGCTGGATAACATGGAGTTTGTTATCAATTTGGAAGTTCCATAAGGTTTGCCAGCGGTCACGAACAAGAGAAGCGATAAGCGGTTTGATGTCAGAGAGGGTTTTGGGAAAAGGGGAAGGGAGGAGGTTAAGGGCAAGCTTAGCGGCTGTATCAGCCCTGTCATTGCCAGGATGCCAACATGGCTGGGTATCCAGAAGAAAGAACACTTTTCCTGCAGAGGGTGGGAGAAAGAGTTTCCATGAGGAGGAGGTGGCAGGTGAGGTTATCCCATTTAAGATTGAGTAATGAAGTAAGAACAGCCTTTGAGTCAGAGAAAATGGCAAAGTGACTAAGAGGAGAGTACTCAATAAAGTTGAGGGCGAGGAGAATGGCCTTAGCCTCGGCTGAAAAGATGGATGAGTGGTCAGGAAGTCTGCTACTGAGGGTGATGTCTTGGATGATGGCAGCAGCAGCTGTCTTGTTGCCTTCCTTGGAGCCATCAGTATAGATGGAGGTGTAATTTGAGAGTTGGTCTTTGATTTGGTTGTGGAGATTGATGAAGAGATTAGGGTGAGTTTGAGTTTTGTTATAAGTGGAGAGGTCTAGGTGGACAGAAGGAAGGGGGGTGGCCCAAGGCAGAAAAGTGGGCCAGGAGTAGGTGCCGAGAGTGGCGGGGTTGATGCCAAGTTGAAAGAGGTCTGATTTAATCGTAAGCTGAAGGAGGCGATAGGGTTTTAGTCCTATCAAAGAGGGAGGAGAAATTGGGGTACCTAATGAGGTTGTAAACAGGGTTCTGGGTGTTGGTGAGGACTCTAAAAGCATAGGAGAGGCTAAGCTTTTTACATCTAAGTAGAAAGGGGGGTTCGTTGGCTTCAACATGAAGGCTAGTGATTGGGGAGGTCCTGTAGGCTCCTAGACAAAGCCTGAGGGCTTCATTTTGGATGGTGTTAATGTGGTTGAGGTATGAGTTGTGAGCGACACAGTAAACAATATTGCCATAGTCAAGCTTGGCACGAATGATGAGCCTGAAAATTTTGAGGAGAGCATAGCGGTTCGCTCCCCAAGTAGTGTTGGAGAGCAGTCGGAGGAGGTTGAGGAGCTATTGCATTTTAGTTTCAGGTTGGTGATGTGTGGCTTGTAGGTGAGCTTGGGGTCTAGAGTTAGACCAAGGAACTTTGTGTTTTCAACTTTAGGGATGCGATTCCCATTGAGCACAAAGTTCGGGTTGGGGTGGAGGTTGTTGAAATGACAAAAGTGCATGCAGACTGTCTTGTCTTTGGAGAATTTAAAACCGTTATTGTTGCTCCAGATTTGCAGCTGATTGAGGCTGGTTTGGAGCCTATTTTCAACAATAGGAAAGCTAGGGAGGAGTAGAAGATGGAGAAGTCATCCACGTAGAGGGTACGTTTGATGCTGGGGCCAAGGTCATTCCCGATGTCATTAATGCTCAGGTTGAAGAGAGTGGGGAGAGGATGCTGCCTTGGGGACGCCCTCTTCTTGGGGGTACGGCTTGGAGAGGGTGTGGCCAATCGAACTTGGAACTGCCTGGGTGAGAGGAAGTTTTGAATAAAGATGGGGAGGTGGCCTCTGAGGCCAATGGTGTGAAGTTTCGGGTAATGCCGTATTTCCAAGTAGTGTCGAAAGCTTTCTCGAGGTCAAAAATATGGCAATGAGGTGTTCCTTTTTGCAAAGGATTCCCGGATAGCGGTGTCGAGCGTAATTAACTGGTCTAGGTATTGCGGCGTTTTGAAGCCGCTTTGGTGAGAGAGAGGATTCTGTTGGTCTCAAGGAACCAGTTTAGTCACTGATTAGTGATCTTTTCCATAATTTTACAGAGACAGCAAGTAAGGGCGATGGGTGGTAGCTTGTGGGTCGGTGCTATCCTTCCCGGTTTAAGGACGGGGATGACAATAGCTGTCCTCCAGATAGGGGAAAGGAGTGTGAGGATCAAATGTGGTTGAAGATGGTGAGTAGGGTAGTGGTGGCCTTGATGGGGAGGTGTTTCAGAAACTGATAGGGATGTTATCTGGGCCCTTGGAGGTGCAGCCAGCGTCGTTGATGGCTCGGTTTAATTCAGAAAGGGTGAGAGGGGTGTTGTAGCTTTCAGAGTTGTCAGAGGAAAAGTGATTCTCCGGGCTTCATCGCAAGCTTTTTGATTTTGAAAACATTGGAGTAGTTGGTCGAGGCGAGATGTTGCTGAAAGAGGCGGCGAGGTGGTCAACGATGTCCTTTTTGCGGTGAGAAGGTCTCCATTCCAAGAGAGATGGGAGATGGAAGATTTGCCTACTCTGCCGTGGAAGCTGTTAACCATTCTCCAAATCTTCTTAGTGGGGGTGTTGGTGGTGAGAGAAGAGATAAAGTTGTTCCAAGTGTTGGTTTTACTGTCCTTGATAGTGCGTCTGGCCTTGCACGGCTGATGCGAAAGAGGTTAAGGTTATGGGTGGTTGGGTTAGTTTTAAAGTTCCTGAGGGCTCTTTTCCTGTTCTTGATGGCGGTTTTGCAGTCATCCAAAACCAGGGGTTGGGGGGATGATTTGGGGGTTTGGAGATTTTGGGAATTGAGCAGGTGGCGATGTTGATAAGGATATTACTGAAGTTAGACATGGGATCCTCATCCTCGAGAAGATGGGGAGAGGTGTGAGTCACAGAGGGTTTCAAAAAGGGACCAGTCAGCTTGTCGAGGTTCCAATTGGGGTGTGCTCAGTGGGGATTTGAAGATTGGAGTGTATAAGAAGAGGGTAATGATCACTACCACAGAGGTCAGCAGTGACTCTCCAACTAAAATCAGGGAGGAGGTTAGGGGAACAGATAGACAGGTTAATACAGGTGAGAGAGCCTGTGGCAGGATGAAGGTAGGTCGGGAGTTAGTGTTCAGTAAGGACAGGCTGTGCTGACGGAGAGCGTTTTCGATGAACTTGCCTCTAGGGGTGGTGGTATTAGAGCCCCACAGAGGGTTGTGAGCGTTGAAGTCACCAAGAAGGATGAAGGGGTGGGAAGCTGAGAGATGAGGTTGTTAAGGCTGGTTGGTTGAATGTTGGTGTTGGGAGGAGATAGATATTGCAGAGAGTGAAAGTTTTGTGGAGGGAGATAGAAATATAGATGGGCTGAAGGTCGGTGTGCACACGAACAGGGCTGTGTGGGATCGTCGTGTCTAACGAGAATGGAGACGCCACCACAGGCCCTGTCAGCATCCACTTGATGTTTGTGATAGCAAGCAAAGTTGTTAAAGGGAGTAATGGTCGGTGGTTTTCAAGAAAGTTTCTTGTAGGCAGAAGACGACGGGTTGAAGGTGGAGGCCAGAAGGTCGATTTCTTCAAAATTGGCCTTTAGGCTCCTAATGTTCCATTGTATGATGTTGTGGGTGTTATTGTAATTGTTTGTGGTGTATGCCATAAAGGAGGCGGGGTTATCTGGAGGAAGATATGCTGGGTCTGAGTTGGCTTGTTTTTCTTTGGATCTGTTTCTTTGGGAGCGATTGTTTTTGAAAATTGACGAGAAGTATGATCGGTGTGTTCGTAATCAACAATCCATACTCTCTTCAGTGTGGGTTTGGGAGGTGGGTTGTTTGTTGATTGGTTGTTTGTTGATTGGTTGTTTGTTGATTGGTTGTTTGTTGATTGGTTGTTTTTTGGTTGGTTGTTTGTTGGTTGATTTGTTGGTTTGTTGATTGTTTGCTTGGCTGGTTTTAGCTTGATGTATGAGAGTATTAGTGGTGTTGGTGTAGGGGGGCGGTAGGGGCTTTAGAGTAGGAAGGGAGGTTGAGGAGAGAAGTGGTGGTGGAGGTGGTGTGGGTGTTAGGTGTGATTGGGTTGTTGGAAATGGTGATGGGCTTAGGACTAGGTAAGAAGAGCCAGGTGAGGTCGGTTTGGGCATGGGAGTTAGTTTTTGTTGTGTTAGTTGTGTTTGGGGGGGCGGAATTAGAGTTAGAGGAGACTACGTTTGAGTAGGAAGGCTTGGGGTTAAGAGAAGCGAGGAATTGTTTCCTGGCCTCAAGTTTGGTATTATTTGTATAGGAACAACTGAAATCAGACTAGTTGTAATGTTACAGCCTCAGAATCCTCAAATTCTTTATGTATTCTATTATATATTGTCCCACAATTTTGTGGCTTAAAAACCAATGAATTTGTCAGGAAAAGTAATGAAACATAATCTAGTAAGGGTAATTAAAATTTACAGCCTGAAGAAAGCTAGAGGAAAAATAATTCAAAGAGTAAAAAAGTTCAATCAAGTTTCTTTTAAATGTATAAACAATTGTTGAAAATAAGTTAATGAGGACACCAACCTTCCATAGTAGACTTACTACACCAGTCATTTCTACACAGATAAGACATGAGCTTTAAAGTTGAATATCTCCTTAATGGAATCAGATTTTGAATGCTTTCTTCACCATTTTGCTTCTTATAACATCCTCTTTCTTAAGATAAAAAACTTGCTTGACCACTGATCCAACCCTTTTAAGCAGAAGAGGTGACAAAAGAAGCAAAAGATTGATCTCTAAGTTTTTACTCTTGTCTTCATCATATAAATATAGAAGAGTAAGTTCATTACATTTCATTTTCTTGTTCAGTGGCACCTTCTCTTCTTGTTTTGGTAGTGTTCTGTGAGAGAACGTCACAGGAGCAATGGTTCCAACTGCACCCAAGATTGCGGGTTTCTTCTCAGCAAGCAACGAAAAGGAACGCACATCTGGAGATGGGGCATCCACAAGGGCCATGAGCTCTGTATCGATAGCTGAGGTGGTTGGTGTTAAAACAGGGGACTCGGAAAGCATTTCCTTATTTGCCTACAACAGCAGAAATGGGCAGAATATCAATGACTACCAACCATGAAGCATACCTGGTGGTTATAACAGCGGTAAAAACATGCATTTGCAGGAAGAACATAGTTTTTCAATAAACAAATTATTTTGGAAAGATTTCTTGAGTAAGCAACAATATAATGTCCAGCACTGGATGCTTTTGGGACATTAAACGTTGCTATGCTATGCTATATATGGTAAATATGTGCTCTAAAAATTTTCCCGTGTAATTGTGTGATGTATAGTACATTAAATTGTAGGGCTGTGATGATTGCACATGTAAACGTTTAAACGAACAAACATTCAATTAAACATTTAGTCTAATCCTCCCAAATGTTTAAATGTTTGCGATTCACACTTGCCAATGAAAATCAATAACAATTAAAACACACACAAAACTTTCGTTCAATGACTTTTACAATTCAATCTTTACATACGATCAACAAAGGATCTAATCCCTTTTCAGGCAGGAGTTGACATTCGCACTAATTAGCTATGAATGGGTTATATTTGGCTTTGATTCGCCGAATTCTAAAAGCTACTACTTGATGTGGAGGTTTAGGCCCAATTAACAACAGGCATAAATCTGCATTAGGTTAACACCTGTTTAACAAGCTGTAAAACTGACCCAGATATTCACAGATAACAAAGCTTTCATTGTTATTTTTAGCGAAAATTAATGCAAAGTTTACCTGATGAGCCAAATAGATTGCGCAAATAAAGATTGCAAAATAAATGAAGAAAACGTTTCAAAGTTGCTGAGATTTCCAAGAGGATGATTGTATCAAATAAAGTTGGGAATAGGGATGGATTAGAATATTTTTTCTACGGTATAGCTGGTTCAGGGTGGCACAATTTGGAATATTTTACATGTGCTAAAAACATTTCAAAATTCTTGCAAGTCACAGCAAATTTACTTGCTGGTATGTTATTTCTGCTTCTGTTTAAAGTGGGTTCCAACTATGAATCATTATTTTTTTAAGCCTTTTGGGTATTTTTAAACTTATTATAAGGCTCCTACTATGACATTCCTTGCTTATATTTGGGAGGGCCATTGCGATGGTTATGCAGTGGTTATTGTAGGGATAAAACCACTTTTGCACCAAAAAATCCAACATTTCCAAGGTCCGATTTTTTTATTTTATGGGATGGGGGGAGAGGGGGTCCATTTAAAGGGGAAAATTCATCCGTTTAAATGCTTAGGCTATTAAATGAAAATGCACAGCCCTATTAAATTGAGAAACAGGGAAGCTTAAGATGTATTTTACATTAATATTATTTCTGTGACGATTTTTCGTGGGAAGATGTTTGACATCTTTATTAAACCTTACTCTCCCAGCGTGACGGTGACCGTGACGCTTACGATCCCTTTTCCAAAAAAACATTTGAGTACCTTCCCAAAATCCTATAGAGATGCAAATAAGTTCATTCAAACCAGATTGAATAGATCTGTCATAATATGGTTATTTTGTTAGGGAATTAGATTAAAAAAAAATTGAGTAAAATCGTTACAAAAAAGTGCATTTTTTAAAAAAAACGTTTAAAAAAAAAAAGAAAGAAGATCACGACGAATGTCATACATAAATATTTTTTCAATTTTTTTTTTTAAGGTAAAGTATAAAGATAGTTTGAATTGTTGGTTGCTACACGATTTTTACTTGTACTTGGTCAATGTTTGTGTTTTTTTGAAAAAAATATGCCAAAATTTGTGATTTTGGGCCATTTTTGACCTTTTTTTATCAAAAAAATCATAAACTTTGAAACCGGCCCAAATATTGTATTGGAATTTTTTTAATCTCTACGGGTAAAGGAGAAATAGATCGTTCAGACAAACTATTACAATAACAGATGCACCCCCTCTACCTGCCTAAAAGGTCTCTGATGATGATGTCAATTCGCGTCTTTTTTTCTTCTTTTTTTTTCTTCGCACATTCGATACAACAAAATGGCGAGATACAACGTTTAACGTGCCTTCCGACTCCTATGTTTTCTTCAGAATAATGATGATTCAGAGGGGTCGGAAGGTACTTCTGATGAAGAAGATGTACCAGAACTCGACCAGATTGAGGAAGAGGAGAATATAGAGCCTGCTGAGATGGATAGCGATCTGTTCCAAATTATGGAGTTGGTGAGTGTTTTCTTCCAAAAATAGCGAAAGTACTACATTGTAAATGTGTAGTAATAAAATAAGGCTTATAGAATTCTAATGATAAATTAGCGGGGATTTTTTGCTTGTTACGATAAACAAGTAAAAGGGACACTAAAATCACATATAAAAAAAAAGATTTAGGTCCTTTCTATAATAGCTCGATGAAACAAATGAAAGCTGAACCCCAATAATAACATTTCTAAATGGACTGAAATAGATGTATTTCCCAATGGCAAAATTGTAAATTTAGGCCTACTGAAATATGTGTATTCCCAATTTCACAAAATCCAAGTTCCATTATTTCAGGGGCCAAAATCATAATTTTATGGGGGAAAGTGGAGTAGGGGTCCCATGTTAAGGCAAAATACACATGTTGGGGGTGCCCCAGGGCCATTTAGAGGAAAATGTTTGATATAGGCCTGTAGGGGTACATTATTTTGATGCCCCATTTTTTGGGACCATGATCCTTTTCCCCGCCCCCTGGCTATGCCACTGTTGTGGTGATGACTAGATCGATAAAACAAATATTTTAGACCCCTGTATGTACCCCCGGGCTTCCCGGCTGTAAAAGTCTGTCCCCACGGTTACCACAAAATTGTGGGGCAGGTTAGAAACCACAATAACATGTTTTGCGATAACATGTTATGCGTATGCTTGAAGAGGACGAGCCGCCCGCTACTAGAAACCACAATAACATGTTATGCGATAACATGTTATGCATATGCTTGAAGAGGACGAGCCGCCCGCTACTCCCCAACCCAAGAGGAAGAGGGACAGACCGTTGAAGATGAGCCCAGGCCCCTCTTCCAGGCCTTCCGCTGCAGTCTCGCCACCATCACCACTCAAAGAAAATCCGACTGCAGCGAAAAAAGCTGCCTTCAAAACCAGGGAGGAAGAGCGGAACGCTCGGCTGCAGGAGATACAACGGTCGAAGGTCATCCCTGCAGCCGATAAAGACTATCATCTGTGGGAAGTACTGGTGGAGAGTGACCGAAATCGACACGAGGTCTTCGGTAACTGGTTGTGGGAAGACCAAACTAAAGTAACTTGAATGAATATAGTTGCAATTTTTTTTTTTTGTAAATTCTATTTGCAGCAACAAGGTATAGCAGAAGACTTGACAAATTTGGACCTTTTCGGCAAACATTTCTTATGAATTCCACGTGGAATGAACAGAAGTAAGTGTCTAATAGATAATCAGCATAGTCTATCAACATAAAAGTAGCTGTGAAGCTTGTAATGGCTGAAAATGGGTCAGAAATAAACAAAAAACAGTTTCGTGCATAATAAATGAGGTAAATGACCTAATTTGCATATCATTTGCATAATTTCTTATTTTATTTTTTGCAAATGATGATGTAAACATCTTGTTTTTCTGCATTCTATTAGTTTTGGACATCATAGAAGGGGAAAATGCATTTTTTTGGAAAATTGAGTGCCATACACTATTAGATAGATTATTCACAGAATCGGGGGATAAATTTTAGGTCAAAATGTACCAAATTTTTCATATTTGCGTCATTTTTTTTCTTCTGATTCCTAACAATCCATGAATAATATCAAATAAAAGGTCTTTCCAAGGATGATTTAGAAATTCTATCCATATTTTTTTGCTATTTAGCCACAAGGCACAAGCGTGTCATAAAGATAGAATGTTTGGAGACCTAATATGCTAATTCAATGACCTAATTTGCATATTTGAGTTCGGAAATATGCACATTTTTGGAAAGTTCAACATGTTAGCTTTCATAAAAGTGGAACTTGTTTTGGTACAAATGGAACAGAAAGTACTGAAAAAATCCTCTTTCCAAAAATTTCAGAAATAGCTTATTCTATTTTTGGAACCTTGGGAGAGTAAGGGTTAAGAACTGTGGAATTTTGTATAATTAACTCCAACTCTCTGCCATGGAGCATACACAATGAGACTGAGCAAAAAACATTCATATAAGTGTGAGCATACCAATCTACCAATAATAAACAAAACAAACATCTAATACTGAAAGATCTAAAATTAACAAATATTCAGCCTGTTTACTGTCACATTCATTGAAATATTTGTTCAATTACATACAGAATGGTATTCACAAGTAATTAAAGCCAAGAAAAATCTGCATAAAAATAAACTGGGCATTAAAGGTTATGGACAGGCACAAAAGGTTTAGGTTCAACCACGTACCAAAAGAGCATTTAATTTAAAGTTTCATAGTCTTTTAATTTTAAAAATAGCATGTGTAGTTTTCAAGGTATGAGTAAACAAAGTTTGAACATTTTTAATATGTTGAAGAAATGTAATGTATGAACAGGAAAACACCTCAAAGTGATTTTGTTTTGCTTTGTATTTGCCAATATTTCCACAAACATCTTAAAAAAACTGTAAAATGGCAAAGTTTTGACCAATTTTATTAAAATCTGTTGCTTTCTTTATGCTTCTCAGTGGATTATAGCTTATGTTGCCTTGACCTGTCCATAAACCTTTGAAGAAGTGTTCTTACCTGCTGGATGGCTGTAATCTCTTGGTTCTCCTTAGAAATGGCAGGTTTGCCTTGCATCATCACATTCAGTTCAGGAATGGTGTTTGTACTCCTGATTGGAACAACACCGACACTTTGGACATGTGGAACAGTGAACTCTGCAACAGAACACATTGTACTGTAAATTTTGTAGGTTTGAAAATATATTCAACTACAATTTAGAACAAACTGATGGAACAGTTCAGCATTGCAACAAGCTGAATATTCAGTGTTGTGATTCTTGATTATTTTCTTCATTGAGTTTAAACTCTCTACTTCCTCCCCCCATTCCAATGTTGAATTTTTGTGAGATTTAGCGTATATAATTTTTAAATGAAAAAACAACAACAATAGAAATGGTCAACATTAAATAAGAGGGGGAGGGGGAAGGGGGTGGAGGTGGGAGATTAATTAAAGTAAAAAACATACTAATTAAATATGATAGAATAAGGAATGAAGAACCACTAATCAAAAGTGGCATTATTTATTTATGATGTATTTATGTTGAATAATACAGAATAGAAAAGTATGTTCATAAAATGCAGTACACAATTTTAAATAGTGTTCCAACAAGTTTTGTCTATGATTGTAGCTGCGAGGCATTTATCTGAACTTCCACCTCATCACCAGTATATTGTGTTTCATCTGTCACAATATCAGGGAGCACCCTAACAGATGATAGGACAAGAGAGGAACCTAGCTGAGATAAGTTTTATTATTGAAGCCAGAATTCAACAAGACATATATAACATACAATGACAAGGAAATGTAAGCTCTGACTTGTGGTGGTCAATGAACAGGTACAAGATTTTGGTTCAATCTCATACCAAAAAGAGCATTAAATTCTTGAGTTTAAAAATCTTTGAATTTTTAAAAATAGCATGTGTACTTTTCAAGGTTTGGTTTGGTTTGTTGATGTTTAACGGCACCACGACAGTCAGAGTCAAATGTGCCAAGAGGGTGTTAAAAATTGATGGTGTAAGATTTAGGATAGTGAGGAAAGGAAGGTTTGTAAGGGAGAAAAACAGAAAGAGAGAAAAAAAGGAGGTAAGTAAGGTTACATGTAGAAAGGGGGAAGTTAAATGTGGTGGAAGAGGTTGTTGTTGCTTAGGAAGTTGATGATGTTTGAGGAAGAATTGTTTTCGAAAAGGTCCGATATTGAGGATAGTGAGGAGAGAAGAGATCTGGAGTTCTGGTATAAGGGACAGGTTACGAAGATATGCTTGATGGAGAAATCAGTGTTACAAGTGAGGCAGAGGGGTAGGGGAGCCGGATAAGAGATGGGAGTTAGTGAGAGAGGAGTGGCCGAGACGGATGCGGCTGACAACAATGTCTTCCCTGCGGTTGCGACTGTGCAGAGGGGTGTTGGTCCCAACTTTTGGTTTATTCTGGGTACCTCCTTCTCTCTGGTCCACTTGGGGCAGGAGTTTGAGAAGGCGGAGTGATCTCCTGGGCAATTTACGCAGCTGGGTTCGTTATTGCAGGTAATGGTATTATGGGAGGGGAAGCCGCAAGAGGCACAGCGAGGTTGGGAGCAGCAGTTGTTTTTACTGTGGCCATACCTTTGGCATTTGTGGCATCTGAGGGGGTTGGGATGTAGGGGGAGACGAGGACATTGAGGTAGTCGACGTGGATAAAGGAGGGAGGAAGGGGTGTCGAAAGTGAGGAAATAAGTGCTGGTTTGTATGGTGGTATTGTTGCGAGTGAGGGAAAGCCGCCGGACGTCTGTGACACCCTGCGACTTAGGTTCGGTTTTGATTTCCCCAGGGGCTGTGCCCTGAAGATCAGGGCATTTAATGACTCCCCTGGAGGAGTTGAGATAATGGTGAGGGGAGTGGGAGATGTTGACTCCAGTGTTGGCGAGGGTAGTGGAAGCTAGGAGGAGTTTTGATTGGGTGGAGGTGGATAATTTGACAGGGAGGTCTCCAAATCTAAAGCGTTTTATGAGGTCGGGGGTACCTATGAGGCCTTGCAGGGCTTTGGTGAGGGTGAAAGGGGAGAGTGTTTTGAGGCCTGAGTCACCAGGGGGGAGAAGACAATGATGAACTTTGGCCATGGTGGGGAGTGGTGGTGGGTGGTGGGAAGTTGCAAGGAGAGGAGGGGGAAGGTTGGGAGAAGGAGAGGAAGGAAGCTGAGGGGGAAAGGAAGGTCGTTTGAGGCGCTTCAAAGAACGTTGTGAAGATGGAGGGAAGAAAATAAGGTCTGATGTCTCCATAAGTGTGATGGAAACAAAAGGGTGAGAGGTGAAGAAAAAAAAAAGGTGACCAAAGTAAAAAAAAAAAAAGAGAAGGGGAAGAGAAAAAGGGTAGCAGACACTCCGAGGGGCAGGGAGTGACAGTGACCAAAGAAAAGTGAAAAACCTGAGTGTGAAAGGAGGTGGAGGAAAATAGGGAGAGGCCTGGGAACTGCCCACATTAGGTGGCAAGCCCCAGTGCAATGTGTGTGTTAGGATAGGCGGAGGATGGGTGTAGGCTGAGAACGAAGAAAAAACTGGAAAGATCTTACCAGAAATCCAATGGAAATAAACGGAAAAAGACCAAGTCTTGAAGAAAATGAATAGAAAAATTGTTCCGTTGAAGAAAGTTTGGAAATGATAAAGGTAAAAGGTGATTATAAACAAAAATAAAGTTGAGTTGAGTCTTGCACAAAAAGTCCGCAGTCAGCGAGTCGCGCAACGTAACGTAGTTTTCAAGTTATCGTATGTGTAATCAAAGTTTAAATTTTTTAATACATTGAAAAGTTGTGATGTATGAACATGAAAACACCTCAAAAACACAAAAATTTGCATGTTTTCCCAAATTTGCCAAATTGTTTTCAAAAAAGCGTAAAATGGCTATTTTCAACCGATTTTGACAAATTTTTTTGCTTTCTTCATGTTTTTTATTGGATTTGAAATCAATTTAGGTAATGTTGCCTCTACCTGTTCATATACCTTCAAGCAAATATTTGTAGTAAAGAGAAGGGTATCTTGGCACATACCATCCACTGCAACAGTCTTCTCCTTGTTATAAGGACGCCTCTTGGACTTTGGCAGCGTTGGAGGAATCGATCCTTTGTCAAGAGGGTTGTAGCTTGGCACTCCATCATCATAGTTCTACAATCAAGGTAAGAAACATGCTAACAGCAACTTTAATTTTATATCACAACTTTTTATGACACTAACTATAATATATAATAGACACCAGACCATCTTCAAAGGAGACATAAAGTCTGGCTTTTTCTTCATTATGATAATATGATAGAGATAATATTTATACGTCATCTGAAGAATTTTCACATCATATAAAACAATTTGGCATATACTTTCTCATTTAATTAAAACATTAATTCTCTCAATATGAACTTACATGGGAGTGGCCATTTTGTTCATACATACACCTTCTAAAATATGATGTTTACACCCAGTATAGATTAGAATATAATGTATTTCTTTTAATCTGTTTCAAATTTTCTAGCTTCTAACAAATAATTTTTTCTTTGCATGAGTCTATGAATTTTTATTTGTATATGATATTAATGATTTTGGCCCAGTAAACTTCACGTCAAAGCATTTGGGAAAGAAATTTTCTTTGCAAAAAGCCAAGTAACAGTTCCACACAAAACTTGAAAAACGGATATGTTGAGGCCTGAGAAATTTCATGGTTTCTGTGACTGATCTTTTTAGAAAGAAATATGATTGTTTTTAGCATAATGGGTGTTTATCTTGCATTCAATTATGTAAATTTACTTAAATATTTTTACTTGTGTTTTCATATCTCCTGAGATTAACATGTTTTCCTGGTACAAAAACATAAACATGATTTAAATATGATGTCATTTTGCAGATTGATATTTTGATTGTATCCATTTATTTATTGTGATATTGTTGAGAGTCGGTTTGCCCAATCCAAATAATATGTGCCAATATACGCACCTCAGACCCTAGCTTTGTTGTTTCACAGGGCGGCCTGCCCTGCCCCTCCGTGGGCCCATCCTACCCCCTTGGGTCCCACCCTGCCCCTGGAGTCTGCCCTGTCCCATAAGGAACCGCCCTGCCACTCATTAGAAAAAATGACATTTTTGTTTATAAATTTGATATTTTTTTAACTGAATTATCTTAACCTTATAAATGAAATAACTTATATGGATACAGAACACAGAATGATATCATAGTAAGCAGTTGTCCTGTTTGGCTAATGACTGGTCCTTATCAGTCAAAATAGTCTCATTCTGAGATATGATTACAGCTAAAATCCCAGACCTTCTTCACCATAAGATTGAGCCGTAAGGAGGGCCCCTGAACACCATGCCGAAAAGATGCAACGCTTCACATGCGCATTAATGTGTTCCTCAACAAGTCTAGCACCCTGCACCTTTTTCAAGTCATGTTAGGAGTCTGAACCTTACTTCAAACATCCACCACCAGCCCTACTTGCTTAATTGCAAGCACTGAAAAAGGAAATTTCCCCCCTTAAATCTATCAACAGGTAACTTTGTTGGTCAAAAGACCCTGTGGTCTGGGTGTGCAACCACACTAGTTTTGTAAATACTTCTTTCTGAAAAGAACTTTTGAGGTCTAGAAAGTTTACTTTTCATTTCATTTCATAATGGCTTGTTTTTAGAGGTACCCTTCGGACAATGGTCTCAGGTCATAATTAATGTAATCAGCAAATGGTTATCAAATCTGTTTGAGAGCTCTGGACATTAGTTACAATGGGAGTGTGGTAGCCAAGTGGTTAGGACGTCTTGTCTTATACCCAGAAGGTACCAGAATCGAAGCTCAGCCAGGGTGCTATGGTGTGTCCTTGAACACACTTTATCCCATTTGTTCCAGTTCAATAATCTGTAAAATGAGTACCAGTTTTGGCTGGGGAGTTAACCTGCAATGGACTGGTGTCCCATTCAGGGGGGTCAAGTACTCCTGTTCGCTTAACACCATGGAAACAGGGTATAAGCAAAGGCTCTATAAGAGCCTTGAAGCTTGATGAGATTTAAGTAACTCAAGTAATGGTTTTAGGTCCTAATTAATGTAAACATAAAATGGTTATCAAATCTGCTTGAGAGCTCTGGGCATTAGTTACTGACTTACCACATCTTTTAATGGAATGGGGTTTGAAAGGTAATCCTCTTGAAATACAGGCTGGGTGCTTCTGGTGTATGGCATCTTCTTCTTTCCAAAGTCCTCTGCAAGTTCACTGCAAACAAAAACATCATACAATCAATGGTATTGTAACTCCCAGTGGAATAGAAGCTTAAGCGTAAACTTCAATAAATCTATTTCTTAGTATCATTGGTTAATTTATGCATATCACAATACTGCCTAAACTCTCATACACAATAAAAAACCTATTAAAGGCAATCAAAATTAACTTGGTTGGGCAACAGAGGGGGCATATTTACTATAAAGATTGGCGGAAAATTTGTGCATCTTACACTGAATAACATGATGTATTACATTTTCATGCACTCATTTACCAGCATGACATCATAGATTTATTAAGTAAACCACCAGCTGTAATATTTCTTTCCTGAGGATGGCCTATTCAGGTAACACTGAATATCCAGCTATCACAAATGTTTGCTACAATTTGAACTCTTACAACTAAAGGGTCCATCTTGTATCTATTCAGGAAGTGCCAACTTAACCTTTGACATTTTGCCAGTAAATTTAACAATTTGCTTGTCCCCAAAGAATATGAAGATGAACTTCAATGGTGTAGTTGTAAAGAAACTTCTAAATATCATTACATCATTTATATAAAAACAGTCTGTCATACTAATGATTGAGAACTTTGCACAAATGAAAATCTTATGGTACCATTCCCAGCATTGATAATAATGATGCAGTGGTGATTAACCCTTACTCTACCACACAGCGATATTATCGTTTTGGGTGCCCCATCTTTGACTCCGCCATCCAGAGCATTTTCAAAAAAGTGCTGTTAAAGTAAGGGTGAATGAACCTGCGACAAGTGCGCCAACTCAAAAATATATGCAACCTGGACCTGGTGGGCAGCTCGCTGAAGCCGAATGAGCCCAACTTTGCTGCAATAATTAGCCTGTGATTAACCCTTACTCTACCACATGGCGATATTATTTCTGTTTTGGGTGCCCCATCTTTGATTCCGCGTCCCAGGTGCATTTTCACAAAAGTGCTGGTAGAGTAAGGGTTAAGAAAAATTTACCTTAATCATGACTGAAGATCAAGAAGAAACTGGGATTCTAATCACTTTAAACAATTTTAGAAAGCAAGCAAACATTAATGGTTTACTTATACTTACACATTTTTACTTTGGCCCTATAAGGAATCAACCCAGGTGATGCACGCAGGCCATGAGAAGGAAACAATTTAAATTAAATATGGGAAGAACGAAAGATACATTCCATGATTCAAGATTTATTTTCCACAAGCAGATATTGATACAAGCAAGAACTTTATAAAGTGTATTATATACAGTGGAGGCAGACTAGATAAGCAAATGCTTTCACAAAGTAGTCCACCTTTAGAAAAATATATATCTGAAGCAATACAAAAAAAATTAACTTTTAAAATTTGTGAATGTTGAAAAATATCTAAACCTTACGATGAAAAATTACAAATAACTCATGCACAAACTCACACTAAGAAAAAAAAACACTACCCCTCCCTCTCATCCTAGAAAAAATACAAAATTTTGATACATTATTCATTATACCACGTCATTCATTTTGCAACCCATATACTATAAAACAGTATCAGAAGATAAGAAATAAGTACACATTCTCTTCAAAATGAAATATATCTAAGATATACCTAACTTTCCTATTATGCAAATCTTATTTCTATCAAAGTCCATTTTCATTTCAGAACAGAAAAATAAAATTAAAAAAATTAAAAAAATTACAAAGCACTGCCTACATATGGGTACCAATAACGAATTAAAAACATCCAGACTGGGAAGAATCTTGAACTGGATGTATTCATGTCCGCGGACACTACCCACCAATCTATACCATTTCCTCTCACACAAAACACACCCTGCTGCACCATGTCCTTCTATAATACCCACCCAGCTATGATGCTAGCTTCATTTCTTTGCTTCTCTTGTGACTTCTGTTGTTCTTTGATTTCCGCCAGAGACTGCTCTTTGATTTGGGCAATCTCCTGCTGAATGCGAAACATCTCTGCTCTCCTGACCCCATAGCGAAACTGTTTCTTCTCACTTGAGGGTGGTCTTTTCAGAGATCTACAGTGTGAATAGACTTCCATGAATACTCATCAAAACAACAACATATTAATATAGTATGAACTAATAAAAAAGAAGAAATAAGGAGGTGTCAAATTCACTTGGTTGGTGCCACATCACTTTCGGGAGTAGATTTTTTTTACTGGAGTAAAAATAGAAGCTTTGCACATTACGGCAAACGATAAGTCCGTATGTGTCTGCGTATGGTGTACAAAGTCGGACAAAATAATTATGATTTCAAATTGTTAGCTAAACTCCATTTTCACTAATTAGAAGCTTCGTTAGTTGATTGTGCAATTAAGAATAACAATTAATTGAAGTTAAATTGATATTTACGGATGATCGGACATTGTACGTTTTACTGGTACATTTTACCAGACAGTGATATATTTTTACTGAAAAACTCGACAAAGCAACGCCAAATACCCTGAACAGATCATCATACGTTGTTTGAAAGGCAAACTTGTGCCTTAAGTGGTTGAGATTCGGGCTTACCATGCTACGTATTGCATATGATATGTAAACAAACACAGCTGATCGCTTGTTTTCACTCCAGCAGCGTGCGGTTACTATGCGGTTTGATGACCTCGAGTCACGAATCCAACTAAGTGAATAGTAACATCTGCTGATCATCAATGATGCATACTCAAAAGACTGTGCATATGATAATTGTTTTTATGCATGGGTCTAAATAGAAGCAGATCTGCACAAAATTATATGGTTCCGGTGAATATAACTGTGAGAAAAATGGGAATTCGCAGGAAGAAATATTTTTCTCATTAAAAATTCTTGTGTAAGCAACAGTACATGTGATAAAAAGTTAAGATTTTGGATTTTGTGGGAAGATAATTTTGACACCTTCATATAGAACGGCGGGAAATTTAATTATTAAATTAAATTAATTCCAACTATAAGTAGAAGTGTATAACTGAATTCACTTGGTCAGAAATATGACATGAGGTCATCAGACCGCATAGCAACCATGCGCATTCACCCTGTATTGAAGTGAAAACAAAGCGATCAGCTGTGTTTGTTTACATGCAGTACGTACCGCACACAGTAAATGCATACAGACTTGCCCACATGTATCGCACAAAGGTTTGTTTTTACTCCAGAAAATGACGTCATCTCCCGGATGTGAGGTGGCACCGACCAAGTTAATTCATACTTTTAACATTGAATCATTCTATGGTATGTTAAAAAAACAGTCTTGACAACTTCACAGCCATGAATTACAATTCACATGTGTGTATGAAACAAAGTTATTGGTAAGTTCTTTTTTTGTTTATTTTTCTGTATTTTTTATTTGCGATGGTTTAGGGGTCACTAACCATTCTTAGCCCATCATCTTGTTATGTTATATCCTAATACAGCATTGGTAATATACACCTCAATATGGGATCTTGAATTTTTATTCAATCTATTTCCAGTATAAATTATGTACAATTTGTAAATAAGAAAATACAATAATACAATAATGTACAATAAAGAACAATAAACGAAAGGAAAGAATGTAGAAAATAAGACAATAAAATGATTAAAAATATGAAAATGAATACTAAATGTTTAGTTATAAAGGGTTATAATAAGGAGTCTAAAATACCAAAATGAATAAAAATTGCAGCTTTATATGCAAATAAATTTTTAAAGACTGTTGTTTTAAAACTTGGGATGGTGGCTGGGTTTCTCAGATTATAATTTGTTTTATTGCACATGGATGTTATTTCTAAATTTAATGGGTGGTCTTTCGTTGAAACTATGTTTTGGGCAAGTCTGTCAAATTCTTTATTTGCTGCATCATTGACAATATTTATAAGTAAATCACGGTCTAAACAGAATATATTGGCACAATATCTCAAGAAACTTTTAATTCTATTTTCATATTTTACTTTTAAAAAATGGCACCAAACTGGGACTGCATAAATGATATGAGGCAAGATGGAGGCTGTGAATATTTTAATCCTAGTTTCAGAAGGGAAATAAGAAACGATATAGGTTAATGTAGAGACAATATAATATACTTTGGACAACATTTTCTTTGAAAAGTATGCCACTAACATACAGTATATAACCAAGTAGTCCTCAAACAGTTCTCCAAAAAAGGAAGCCATCAAGGATATTATAACAGCTTTACAATGCATACTTTCTATCAAATATTCCACCATATTAACAGCATGGGATGGTACACTAGACTAGACATTCATCTAGAGACTCAAAAACTAAGTAGTCAATGGCTGATTGCAAACAATTTATTGCATTTCATTTCAAACTTTACTCCTAAACATACTAATGTTTGGTACTACTTGAGAACAGCTAAGCATGAGTCATCAGCATAAACTAGAAAATCTGATACGTCATCGTACGAGTGCTTTTGCAACCAATTCTATTGTTCTGGTGCATGGGCATTTCAAAATAATGTGCTGTATGCTTATTGTAGACCAATATACCCTGGGAGTTCCAATGTGAGCAGATAAAATCCTAAATTTAAAGCGTCCAAAACGAGGAGCAATTGCAATTCCAAACTATAATTTTATAACTCTGTAGAGTGAATACCTTCACCGTTAGATAATTCCAACATGCCTAAAATTTGGAAAAGTTCACCCCCATCCCCAATATAATCTATCACAAAATTTCTAGACCAACTAAGTGTTATCCCAAAATCTTTTCCTCACTTTTAATCAGTATTTGTCATTTGCATTATAAATGATTTAGGGTTATCTACCTTTATTGTTTTCAGTTTTATTCGAGCTAAGCATTCATTGTTTAAGTTCTTTTCAGGTGAGATTCACATTCCATCCATTTCCATTCATGCCAAAAGCAATTGTTTGGATCTTCTTCGATACCCAACCACTAGGTTTGATTTTCTATAGTCCAGAAAATGGATTGTTTGGAAATCCTTTGAGGGCAAGAATTCATTGTTCAGCACATTTCATCGGAATGTTTGAACTAGAAGTCTATCTTGACAGATCTCATCCCAAAATATCCCCACCCCTCCATTTGTGCCCGTCCCTTAGCTGTTCCAATGTCTCAAATTTTAATCACCTCTCTCTTAAAAGATTAGTTCAGTGGTCAAGCATGTCCATCTTATATGAAAGAAGACTTAAAAAAAAACAAGATGGTGCAGTAAGCATTCAAAAATCTTATCCTGTTAAGGAGATATTAAAGTTTACAGTTTGGTATCGTTTATGTAGAAACGACTGAAATCAGACTAGTTGTGATGTCATAGCCTCAGATTCCTCAAAGTCGTTAAGTATTTTAAAGAAAGTTTATTTAATTTGTTCACTATTTGAATTAGTTTTTTTCAAACTTTCTTCAGGTGGTATATTATAAATACCCTTCCTAGATTCAGTTTTAATACTTTTTTGACATATCCCCTGATTTTTAAGCCACAAAATTGCAGGACAAAATATGATAGAATACATAAAGACTTTGAAGAATCTGAGGCTATGACATCAGAACTAGTCTGATTTTAGTCGTTTCTACACAAATGATACCAAACTTTAAACTTAAATATCTCCTTAACAGAATAATATTTTTGAATGCTTTTGTCACCATTTTATTTCTTTTGAAGTCCTCTTTCATATCAGATAAACATGCTTGACCACTGAAATAATCCTTTGAGCAGCAAACACAACACACACAAATTTAAATCCAAATCCAATCATCAGTTCTTGAGATATCTTGATGGGAAACAAACAAACAAACAAACGCAGGTGAAAACATAATCTCCATCCAACTTTGTTGGCGGAGGTAATTAGCTCCTCATTAAGATAAAAAATCTCTCCAGACAATGATCAAATGAACATATTTAATCCAGTCTGATCCTATGTGTCTGACATCAGAAATTCACAAATTGGAAATGTGAATTTTTCTAACAAAGAATGTTGCCAAAAGATTGAGGACGACATCCACTTAAATCTCGTAAACCTTCATAATATCCTCCTCTGAAACCAGAGGGGAGGTAAATGTCCTTATTCTGAATATGTCAAGCTGAATGACCTAGCCTACATATAAAAGAACTTAAAACATTTACATGTCCACTGAATTATTGGCAACTTAAATAGATCAAGGAATATTCCAGTAAATTTTATATATTTTATTTCATTGTTATTTGAATATATATCGACCATTAAAAAGACAATTTGGTGCAAAAATCATGTTGATATCTTTTTCCGTTTTGGACTTCATCAGCGTAACCTTGCAGTGTAAAATGTGATGTCATTAAGGCAGATCCAAGACAATTCCTATGTATTTCTACAATACAAAAACAAACAATTATTTTACTTAGAGTGTAAGGTTAATGAGCAGATAGGCAAAGTATGTTCTTACTAAGAGTATCTTATACCCCATCACAGTTATTAAACAAAAAATGCTTCCAGTAATTTAAAAAAGAGCAATTAATTTTCAAAGAATTACAAAACAGTTGCCTTGGACCTGCCTTTATGACATCACACTGTACAAGGTGAGGTCACATTTCAACACACCCGTGCAATCTTTAAAATGCAATAATTCCTAAATGAAAGAAGATATCATCATGATTTTTACACCATATTATTTCTTTAATAGTCCTCTATCATATACATGGAAATGAAAATCCACAGAAATATTTCTTTAGTTGGCAGCAAACCATTAGCAAATTATGCAGATTGCCTTTTTCCTTATGTTAGCTATTTATGCAGTTTCACCTGGATATAGTCACTTATTTTGTTCTTGCAAATTTCCTCATTTTTTAAAATTGGGTGAAAGTTGATCTTTATTTGTTTAAAAGTGGACACCCAAATGTTCTTCTTTTCATCAATTGCATGTGTTCTTGTGTAAACTTCAAAAACACAGAATCTTCCACAACTTCTTCAGCTTTGTGCCCCCCCCCCACCCCCCACCCAACCCCAACCAGGGTATTGACTCTGGGCCCCACCAGGGGCCATTTAGCAGTCCGCTAGACCCGTGCTATTTGGCACATATATTTTTGATGTCTTTTCTTGCGCCCCTTAGTTTTTCATCTCAACTACCATTCGCTAACCCCCAATAAGTGTGGTGGCACCATCCACTCTCCAACCTAAAACCTGTTAGATATGAAAGTGGGTATTAGAAAGAAAAGGACCCCACCGACTAGAATATCCTGTTGATCTTTTACTGTTATTCTGCTGAGCACTCTGGTTTCAATTAACCTCTCTGAGTTGATTGATT
Source organism: Chiridota heheva (assembly GCA_020152595.1). Lineage (NCBI taxonomy): Eukaryota > Metazoa > Echinodermata > Holothuroidea > Apodida > Chiridotidae > Chiridota > Chiridota heheva. The sequence goes on from JAIGNY010002361.1 coordinate 977,210, forward strand.
GACAGCTTTTTCAACCAATTACCACACAAATTTGCCTAGCAACAAAATCTGCCTGACCAAGTGGGGCAAAAATCCCACGTGGTACTGGTATAGTACATCTAGCTAGAGACGTTTGCTCGTGCAGTCAATGCGATATACCACACAAAACAAATTTCTGCACACACAGACTGAGTGACGACAAGATAGTGGACAAAAATTGCACATACATTTGTAAATCTGATTCCCATTACCCAGAAAGGTTAACAGAATTTTGTATATTCCTTTTGCTAAAAACTCCAAAGATCCGGAAAAGTGCAATAAATGGATCAAAACTTGCGGTAGGCCACATGAACATCTAAATGTCCAAATGTCAATGGGTTGGTCATGCATGATTGCAGATTTTAGGATTGTTTGCCCCACCTAGTAACCACGCTGCTATGGTGGGCATGGCTTACATCCGTACTTAGGAGAGGTCAATTGCATGAATTCTAATAACTTTGAATCTTCCAATTCTTTCCTGAATTCATGAAAGTTTGTCAGTTTTACAGTTTATACTCAAGAAATGGAATTGAATATACAATTTCCCACAGTTCTGAATCCAGGTGTCAAAAATCTTCCCATGAAAAATAGTGAAAAAAAATATTAATATAGTAAATACATCTTTATATGCTTCCCTCTTTCACAATTATAATGTACTATTCATTACACAATTACATGGAGGTCGCTTTTAGAGGACATAATTAACCACATGTACTGTTGCTTACTTAAGAAATCTGTTGCAAAAAAAAAAAAAAAATCCTGCAAACTCCTTTTTTCCCACAATTATAACTGCCAGAATTGTAGATTTTTTCCAGATCTGTTAATATTATGTTGTGTAAATACAAGATTGAATGCTGGTGCATGTTGCCATTATAGTCCTTGATCAGGTTCAAGGTTTGTATTGTATTTGGGCTCAGTTTTTCATTGTTTATTTTTCAATTTTGTATTCTTATTGTATCTATTTTCATATCTATACCAACTCTTGACAAATCCACTCGCCATCTTGCCAACTGCGAGTAGTTTTAAAAATAAATCTTTGGCGAGTGAATAATCAATTCATAAATGGTTTTTCAAAGTTGAACTTCCTTTGTCATCAACCGTAATATTACTACTAATAATTAAACAAAATACTGTATCAGTGTTTAAAAGTACAATTTTGTTTTGTCTGTCTCATGATCGGAAATATAAACCACTCTTTCATTTTGTGCAAATATCAATTCAGTTTTGTGTACTGTGTACAATGATCGGAAATACAAACCCATAAACCACGTGCTCTATTGCATTCTCTTATCGCGCTGTCTCTTTTACTTTAATCATCATCTGTATAATTCTCACGATAATTTGCCATTGACTTAGCTGTGTGGGAATTCCCTCGCTTACGATGCATCATTTCCTAATGCTCACAAGAATCGTATCGTACATGTACATAACCAGGTACACAATTTTGGGAATTTGGACTTAAAATTTAAGGTAAATATAAAGTACGATACTATATTAAATAGTCTGGCTAGTGGAATTGTATAGATGGCTAGTAGATTCTTCACTGTTTGTGGAGGGTTGATCTATACTCCATTTTTGTATCATTTTTGCATTTTTCATGCCTGGTTTACTATCTCATACTGTTGTCCTCTTGTATTTGATTCTATTTTACTCTTTTTTTTTTAAAGCATGTTTTACTGTTTTCATTGCTGCATATTTTAATTAATTATTTACTTTACTTCAATCAGGAAGTTTCTCACCCAGTTAAATATTTGTGCTTGTACATTTGACCTCACAGCGAACAAATATATTCCTTCAATCAATAAATCTTAACCGAAGATGAAAACTCACCTTGCTGACATGATCTTTGATCTAGACCAACTTCTTATGCCAAGCTCAAATCTTATACTTCAAGCAATTGTTTATGAATGTCATTACTCTGCAAAGCAAGTAAAGAGAACACTACGATCATCACAAAAGAAAGAAAACCAAATTTTGCAATACACCATGTTGTTTTAATGAAAATGTTTGAGTAAGAATTAAAAAAGGACTGACAGTTTTATAGCGTACAGTGTTATGCACTTGTCAATTATGTGACTCACCCCTACCTACACCCCCGGACAAGGTGAGTCATTGCACAAAAGTGGGTGGACAAAACATGTACATTGATGCACCCCTTAGTCATTTAGATGACAGACAATTTTTTGCAAAATGACTTACCCCAAATCAATCACCTCTGTACAAAGTCAATGGGTCTGAACTTGACCCACTCCAGAGTCCCTCTGGTGACAGACAAATTGGTACAATGACACACATTAAGTCACTATTACATATATCGATGACTCACCTTTGACTGACATTGCCGGGGGTAGTAGGGGTGAGTCATACAACTGACAAGTGCATTAAGACGCTTGTGATGAGCGTGAATTGTGCTTGCAAGTTTTTTCTGGTAAGCAAACTTGATGGAAAGACAAGAACCTAATAGTAAGGTATAAACATACACAAATGTTGCATGATGCGTGCAAAGGTAATGTTAGAATCTTTAAAATAAGCAGCAGATCTGTATGTTCCACTTGCTCTGTGTACTCTTTGGTCAATAGCAACGTTACACGAGTTAGGCCTAGTCTGATTACGCGATGCTCATGACTTTGAACAGACTTAGGCTTAGTTCAAGATTCCTCTGACAGTGGACAGAGCATCCATTGTCAATCAATTTTGGTGGTGTTTTTTGACATTTTGCCTGCTTGTTATAAGGCCCTATCACACAGTCAGAGGAAATTACGATTTCAGCCAATACACATTATGACAACATAAACCAATTGAAAATGTACATAGCCTTAGGTTGACATCAACCTGGGTGAAGAAGCATTTTTCGTAAGAAAATACTCAAATTGGAAAATCTCTATTCACATGAAAATTGTATGAATGTCTCACTGGAGATGTTTCTTCATACATCCACAAAAAAACAATTATGATAAAGGTAACTTCGCAAAAACAGTCTTTTTACAATCCACATCAAGTTCTCAGAGAGGTTTTTGTAAGTGATCGTACACAATTTGTCAAAAGACATCAAGAACGTAATGTGACAATAGCCAATCAGGAACCAGGAAAGTTAATACAGTGTTTATGGTAACTTTTAATGGAAAATATAAGGTCTTGAATATACATCTCTGAGAGTAATATGAAATTAATTCACAATATGAGTCTATTTCGAGTTACCGTACTTTGTTATAGACTTCCGTTTTGTTCAAATTTAAGTTATTCTTCAAAATGGGCATTTTCATCCAACAAGTTTCTTACAGATTGTCCTAGGTTTTTGGTGAAAATTCCCGTTTTATGGTAAAATCAAGTGGAAAGTATGTTATTTAATATGAATCTTTTTTATAAGAATCATGCATGTTTTTCAAAGATTGAAAAGTTATTCATGATTTTCACTAATTACCTCAGGCTGTGGATGGTGTCAATTCAAAACAAAAGCAAATCTTAAACGACGCATTAATAACACTAAAAAATATAATTTGTATCAACACCATTAAAGCTAGAGGATTCTCGAGCTTACTTAAGCTTAGCATGAATCTTCATGACCAAACCACAGCCAAATCACATAGCTACCTAATTCTCTGGATTAGGGCATGAAAGCATGCGCATTGAAAATCGTGTCATTAGTTGTTCTGCTCCTTAAAGTTTTAAACAGTTAGACCCGACCTGATACATAACCAGGTCGGGATGAAGTCCTTATTGTGTGGTTATTTTATTTAAGATAAAAGTGGTATCACTATTTGCTACAGTAAGTTTGTGGTTATGATTTGCTAAAACTAATTTTTTAAGAGAAGGACAAGTCATGTCCCATGTAATATAGAAAAATTCAATCGCCCACAACACGTGTCCACAAAATTTTGCGACCAGAATTGATCGCAAAATTATTTTCAATATAAAAACTTTATCTATTTAATCTAAAAAATTGATAAAGTAGTAGGCCTACTGTAGGCTAGGCCTAATCGAACTTGTCTACTAAAGTTTGTGTTCCGGAAGGAATAAAATATCAAAAATCTTTCATAAAATCATGAGTCATAAAATCACGAAATTTTCCCTATAAAAAACTGAAAATGAGCCATAATGATGTGCGTCACTAAAAAAAAACTTAAACCTTATAACGCATCGAAACGCAAGAGTATAACATGATGGCCTGCGTCCTTCTTCGGGTATATGTTCGTGACTTTACTCGAGAACGCTCATGCATTTGAGCATATATGCTCCAAAACAGAGTGTAAGGAAAGTGTGAAAAAATTTGGTTTTGTAAACTGTAATGAATAAGGTAATTGTTTTCTCAGACTAACCGAGTTGCTTTCTAGTTAACAATACTAAGTTTACAAATTGTAAAAGGCATGTCAAATTTTGCTTTTAAGTAAATGGTGTCTGCTCCGAAAAAGCGGTGCAGCTTTTTATACATTAGAAATGCATAGGGACCTAGGGGGCCTAACTGTTACTATAGGCCAATTGCGTAAAAAAATCCACCCTTTTTAATTTAAAATATGCCGCTCAGTGGCATATTACTAGGCTTAGGAACATTACACGGTATTTCTGTAACATTTGTAGGAAAACCAGTTAGGCCTAGGCCTAGTTGTTAAAAAAAAAATCTTGAGATTCCGAGGGGTTTGTCGTTTGTACATACTAAGATAGCCTGAGTCAGCTGTGTTAGAATGGCTGCCGTTGGTGATGGCTGGCCGTCCTCGTAAGGCAACCCCATTGTCAATCCGTACTGAGGAATGTGTACTAGACCTAGCTTAGGCCCTATGCACAGCTGCCACAAGATTAGGACTAGGACTCGCGTTAGGCTTGAGTAGCCCAGGCCTAGCCTACACCTACAATGTTCCGATTTCGGTTTCTCGGGAGTATAATTTGCATGCAACAAAACAAATACAGAATCATGAAAAGTTGTTAGATATCTAGTCATAATGCTACCACACTTTTCTCACATGAAACAGAATCATAGCTTTGTTTTTCTCTGAATTATCCGATTTATCAAGATGTTTCGAAAACTAGTCCAACATTTGGTTGTTGATACTCGTTGTCATGGACTTCCGGCAGTCCGGATATTGAAAATTTCACTTCCGGAACGGGAATATATGAACAAGTTTTGGTTCTATCAATTTGTTTTCCCTTTTTGGGCCAATTCAAAGTTTCCTCAACTGGATGGTGAGGGATCTCTTCATTAAAAAGCATTTTACCCTGTGATATATGCATAGTGTAGTGGGAGAAGTGGCGTCGTTAAGAGGGGGATTAATGCTGTGCCCCAACTCAGTGTCCCCGTCAGTGAAGAAAATTGAGATGTTTTTTCATACTTATTTCCTGCCATCCTCAAATACATACTAATTATTAGTTAGTTCATGTTCTAAGTTTTATATTGATAAAATAAAACCTAAAATCTTACTTCGAGTTCCACCTATGCAAAAAATACCCCAAATGGTTGTTAATAAAAAAAATCCTGATGCCATATAGACCTACGTTCCCAACATATCTAGGATATAGAGTATTGTGAAATTAATGCCCCATTTTCATCATCTTTGGGACGAAAATTAAAATAGTGCAAAAGGCTTTTGCCTTTGTATTTCTGATTTTATTATTCTTGTTTCTGTCAGCATTGGGGGAAATATTTTCTCTCCTAAGAAGCACGGTGAACCCAAATGTCTATTAACTCAAGTGATTTTATTTTTAGAATTGGAAATGTGAGATCGAAAATTGAAGTTATATATGATTCTAAGCCATATTGGGGCATCGAAAACGCTGAATTTGAAGAGCTAGAAATTGTTCATGCATCTATCGGCCTATCACGGACCAGGACCAAGTCTGCCAATGGGAAAGAGTGTTTTGACTGAATAAGATTTTTTGACGGATCAAATGTTATGGTTAAAAAATTAGAACATTTGCACGTTTACTACCTTATGACTCGAATAGATCTAACAATATTTTGTCCTCGTAAGGATACGTAAGACGTTTGCTTGGGCACTGGCGTAGCCAGAGGGGGGGGGGCCCACGGGGGCCATGCCCCCCCCCCATCCCATATTTACAAAAATTGAATTACACCTTTATGCCTATGTATCGTACAGATGCGCATACATGAAATGCGAATCTCCCTGCATTCCCTGTAATGTAAATTCGTCGTATCCCTGTAAAACAAAACAAAAAATAATTCAAATTTTTAAATGAAATTTTGACGCAATTTTTAATTTGTCAAGAGCCGTGAACTTGTCAAGCCTGTTCTTACGCGATGACGATTGAAGATGGCGCCATTCTGCTACTGCTTTGCGATAACAAAGTACTACAAGTGCCCCATTATTTTGCTCAAAACTCTCCACAAATAGAAATCAATTTGTCTAAACTCTAAACAGCTAAAGGCGGTAATTAAGTTCGGTTGAATTTGAATTTTGAAAATGTCACTTTTCGCATATGGTTTTTCAAAAAGAAAAAGGGAAAACACGGATGAAGGTAATGTATGCCCAGTCCAGTAAATGTATTAATGATATGTATACATAAGTGACCATTTGTTGTTCTTCTATCGTCTTTAATATAGGCTTAGTTCCACGAGTTTTATAAAGCTATTTGTCATCGTCGGTGTGGGTGAAGCAAACACACATTTTTTTATATACGTTCACAGTCCAGAAAAATAGGATGGCGGGAACAGAAAAGACGGAAATTTTAGGGTTACTTCGTTTTCGACTTCGTAGTGGGGATTTACTTTTGAAGGACCATATAAAAACTTCCCATGCTAATGCAACCTACCTATCATCCTTGATTCAAAATGAACCTATTTGCGTTGCTGGTGACATGATTAGGGGAAGTGTTGTTGCTTACATCAAAAAAGCACAGTTCTGGTCTATCATAGCTGATGAAACATTGGATCGCAAAAAAAGGGAACAACTGGCAATTGTTATAAGATATGTTTCACCTAGCGATTCTGGAGTTTGGAGATTGCATGAGGACACGGTAATGGTTTTGGACTTGATTTCTGACATCAAATCTAATAATCCTGGTGAAATTGAGCATAATGAAACCAAGTTGAGTGGCAAAGCTATTGGAGAAACGTTGCTAAGAAAGATTTGTGAGCTCGGTTTGAATCTGTCTCTTTGTGTGGGACAAGGCTATGATGGGGCAGGAGCCATGGCCAGTGAACGGGTTGGTGCTTCAGCAACAATAAAAAAGGCAGCTCCATTGGCCTTTTATTTTCATTGCGCCATGCACTGCCTAAATTTGAGTGCTTCCGCAATGTTGTGCGAGAAATTTCATCGACTTTTCGAGCAAGTGCAAAAAAAACGGATCTGTTGAAGAGCCTCATAGAAAGTGACTCTGGTATTTCCATGACCAAGAAGCACCTGATTACGTTGTGCGAAACACGTTCTGTGGAACGACACACAGCAGTTGTAACATTTATGCAACTTTTGAAATATACACTAGATGCCTGATCGGAAATCAAATGCTGGGCATCACCTTGCGACAGAAACAAAGCAGAAAGCCTTGAAAAATTGGTGTGCAACTCAGAATTTGCAGTTGCTTCAGTCATTTTGGAGAAACTGTCAGGATTGATGCTACCAGTTTCCTGAGTCTTACAAACATTGGGGGAAGATTTATCCCAAGCGTTAGCCTTAGTAAACCGTCTCCAGTCTGTTCTCAAAGAATTGCGAAGTGAAGGGGAGTTCCATGACCTGTATCAAAAGGCAGAATCAGTCGCACAAGATGTGATAGAGGTGGAACTGCGAAAACCACGCATTGCAGCTAGAAGCTCATACCGACCAAATGCTCAAACATCGAACAACACCACCGAAGGCTATTACAGAGTCAACTTTTGTTATCCAGCCATAGACTCCATTATTGGAGACCTCAAGCACAGATTTGGACCACATCAACAACACCTTTTTTTATCCAGCCATAGACTCCATTATTGGAGACCTCACCCAGGAGAAAATTCCAGTTGGGATTTTTTCCAATTGGAAATTCTTTTCCAATTGGAAAAAATTTCCATATTGGAATTTCGGTCGATTTCCAACTGGTCTTGGTTATTCCCAATTGGTCTTGATTATTTCCAATTGGTCTTGCTCATTTCCAATTGGTCTTGGTTATTTCCAACTGGTCTTGCTTATTTCCAACTGGTCTTGCTTATTTCCAACTGGTCTTGCTTATTTCCAATTGGTCTTAGTAATTCCAACTGGTCTTCGATTCCCAATTGGTCTTGCTTATTTCCAATTGGTCTTGGTTATTCCAATTGGTCTTTGATTCCCAACTGGTCTTGCTTATTTCCAATTGGTCTTGGTAACTCCAACTGGTCTTTGATTCCCAACTGGTCTTGCTTATATCCAGCTGGTCTGAACTAGTCTTGTTTTTTCCGACTGCATGGTCTAATATTTCCAGCTGGGAAATGCTTATTTACAATATTAAAATTTAAGTAAAAGCTAAAACAGACAATAATAGTGTTATGGAGTCGTTTCATTTATTCAGATCAAGGGAGCACTATATTTTAACAATAAATATATTTTAACAATAAAAACTATGAATAATAAATATGTTTATATACAGTACCTACAGATCCTCTTGCACAATAATTATTGGATAGAGTAAATGTAGATTGTAAAAATTTAACAGTATAAATATTATGGTAAATGCAGTGATTCGAAGCACAGATTTGGACCACATCAACAACAGATTATGAAACTTAACTACCTTGCACCAAATTGTATGGAATTCGCCAAACAAGCTGACGGTGAGAGGCAGTGAAATGATTTAACTCCTGCTATTGAGGTGTATGCAAGTTTGATTAGAGATCCTTTCATGATTGTTAAGGGCGAATACATGTTATGGAGGAAGAAATGGGAAAATGTTCCTGTCAAGTCCCGACCATCTTCATCCGTCTGTGCCCTGGATCATTGCTCTGAAATGTTTCCTAACATATCACTGTTGCTCCAGTTGCTGGCAACTTTGCCAGTGACTTCTGCACAGGCCGAGAGAGTCTTTTCAAAAATGAAAAGAACCCTTACAGCTATTCGGTCAATAATGACGGAAGCCCGACTAGAGGCACTTATTCTATTACAAATTCATAGGGCCCATTGCCCAGACGTGAAAGCAGTCATCGACAGATTTGCCATAACATCAGCGCGGCGGTTGAATCTAAAATTATGATTTGGTAAGTTTGATTGTCAAATCTTACTTCCAACCTTTCGACTTCAAGTAACAAGTGAGTACAATGCCACCTCACTCAACCCCTCATTTTTCAATATTCTGGAGTCAAAAATATTGGCCAGGTGTGCAAGTGTGATCAATGATCTTCTGTTTGCTTTACAAATATCTTCTTTTGACATGTTCCACCCCCCTTCCCCCATAAAATCTCGGGAGGCATCAACCCAAACTGCCCCTATATCGCTACGCAATAGAGTTTGAATAAATTGTACTTCGGCAAGTATGTGGCGGGGGCAGGTGGCACAGTTCCCCCAATTTTTTTGGCAACCAAGAATTCGGGCAAAATGTACAGCAAAATTCTGGCAAAATTGTAAACAATCAAAGAAAAACAGCTTCAAATTTACAAGTTTTTGGCCTGGGAAGTGCCATTTCCGGCAATCTATAGGCAGCATTTATTGGAAAAATTTCTCTGACCGCTACGCGCCAACCGATGGTGGCGCTCCGCTTAGATACTGTCACGGGTCAAAATTCATACCAATGAGTAGCCCCAAACAAAAACCTGCCTATGCCAATGGCTTGGGGAAGCTGTCAATTTTTGCCCGAATGATAAAAAGAATAAAAAAGTTACCCCAAATTGTTTGCCGTGGGAAAAAGAAAAACCAAAAAATTGACAGGCATAAAAAATAAATAAAAAAAGGCCTCTAGCCTCCATTTGCTACACGGCAGCAAAAAATCGAAAAAAAAAAAAATGTAGTAGACCTTTATTTTTGTTTAATTTGGGTGAAAACTGCTCTGAATTTTTTGATGACATTCATTTGGCCCGAATACACCAGTTCACAGTTCCAGTCTGCTCATGCGCACAAGGACGTATCACCCTCAAGTTACGATCAAGCGCGAGTAAACAAACCAGTACCAAACAGCTTGAGCGCACAGCAAAATACGCTCTAGCTTTGCGAAGTATTATCACGCGTCGTTTGAAATTACGCACATTGTTCTAGCCTAAGGTTATAAAATCGGCCCGAAATTTCGGGACAATCATAGTTTTTGGCAACCCCCAGCCGGATAAAAAGACTGATACAAAAATACAAGATATATTTGGCAGGTCGGGGAAAAAAAATACCTATTTTGGCAAAAATGTTAGATATATTCGGGCAAGAAATATCCAAAATGCTACATATATTTGGGCAACAATTTTAGAAACATACACCAGTTCACAGTTCCGTTCGCCATTTTGAGTTGCGAGTAAACAAAGAATATTCACATTGACTGTAATGGTATATTTTTAAAGTCACTTTATTCAAAATTCTGTGGCTTCTATTTTTTTCTTTCTTCAATATGTTATGTAACTTTAAGAATTCTAGGAATTTTTTTATGTCGCCATAATACAGAAAGTGCGACGACGAGTGAACACACAATTACAATGACGGGGTCGTCGCCTGCGTATTCGGTTATGATAGTAAACAATGCTATCACGAAACGCTTAATACGACCCGGACGAGAACATAGGTACGACGTACGGACAGACATAACATCGACAACCAAGGCAATGTCCACGGCCTTTGATAACCAGTAATGGTGCACTGGCGTGTCTACCCAACCCAGGCTTAAACCCAGACCACGAGGCCCTGGGTTCAATTGCCTTGGTTGTCGATGTTATGTCTGTCCTTACGTCGTACCTATGTTCTCGTCCGGGTCGTATTAAGCGTTTCGTGATAGCATTGTTTACTATCATAACCGAATACGCAGGCGACGACCCCGTCATTGTAATTGTGTGTTCACTCGTCGTCGCACTTTCTGTATTATGGCGACATAAACAATTTCCTGGAATTCTCAAAGTTACATAACATATTGAAGAAAGAAAAAAATCGAAGCGACAGAATTTTAAATAAAGTGACTTTAGAAATATACTATTACAGTCAATATGAATATTCTTTGTTTACTCGCAACTCAAAATGGCGAACGAACGGAACTGGGAACTGGTGTATGTTTCTAAAATTGTTGCCCAAATATATGTAGCATTTTGGATATTTCTTGCCCGAATATATCTAACATTTTTGCCAAAATGGGTATTTTTTTTCCCGACCTGCCGAATATCTCTAGTATTTTTGTATCAGTCTTTTTATCCGGCTGGAGATTGCAAAAAACTATGATTGTCCCGACAGAACGTCTCAATTTCCCGATGCCATTACCAAACATGCCAGAGGTGTTACAGACGTATAGGACTGTATGAATTGGGGCAAGCTGCTCCCCCCCCCCCCACTTCTCCCCCTCTGAGAGGATTTCACCTGCCCGGTTGCAGGCTCTTCCCGGTTGGGAGGTAAAACTGGTAAATATTAACATAAAATTGAAAGAAATTGGTAAAATTGAACAAAAATTCGGTAAATTATTAGAAATAGTTATAAAATTGGGCGAAAATGAAACAGATCTTCCGGATGTGGGAGCTAATTTCCCGAAAATGAAGAAAATCAAAGAAAGCTTTTTGAAAATGGAGAAAATTTACTGAAAATTTAAGGAAATTTCCCCAAAATTTAGGGAGCTATAGGTTTTCTGAAATTTTAAGGAAAGCTAGCAGCAACGTTTCATGGAAACCTATTCTATATACCAGTGCTATTTCTCTTACTGTAACAGGGAAATCTTTGGGGTCTGGTATACAGAACTTGAGGATTTTTGGTAATAAAAGTGAATTTTATTTATCAAAAACTTAAAAATTGTACCCAAAAGTTTTAATCTGCACATGCACTTGAAGGGTTGAAGATTTTTCGTCCCATGTATGGTCACGCTTCTGCTCTCAAGGGGAAAAACCCTAACTTCCTGTTTGCAAAACGAAAAATTGCAATGGTCAAGTGAGTTTCCATCGAATGTTTCTGCTAATTAGGAAATCTTCTTCAATTTTTCGAAATATCCTTCAAAATTTCTGGAAGTTTCCTTAAATTTCCTTAATTTTTCGATAATTTTTCTTCAATTTTACGGAAACTTACTTAATTTTCGCGGGAAGTTTTCAATTTTCTAGATTTGTCGCCAAAATTTCCAATAATTCTACAAATTGTTCTCCCCCTCCCTCTTCCTTAATAGTTTTGAATAAAAGAGGTTCTGTTCAAGTTTGTTGGGACAAAAATCAAATCTCCCCCACCTCCTTCAATATGAAATTTCTTCTCGTTCACCGTTGAGTTGAGTATACTGAGAATAAGTCTGAAAATGAAAATTCTCGAGAATATTCCTTTAACAACAAATGTATGTTTTGGTTTTGCTTGTTCTGCTCACCCATTTGCTTGATTTCATCATATCGGTTTTCAATATCAATATTATATTTTACACAATATTGGTCATTCAACTCGTTTCCCCCTAAGGACAAATTTAATATCAGTGCATGACTCTCAAGAGGGTTGAAGAAAAAACATAATCGTTTTCTTGATGTGTGAAAATGAATGGGTGTATGTTTTCAGCTAGGAGAGGAGGCTGGAAGAGTAGCCAGAAATTGCGGACATGCAAAATATCGCGCGTAAAGTTACATAAACGTCATGCACGTCAAACACAAGAAAGAAATCGAAATTATCCACCGCGCGTCTACGCTCACCACCGCGCAGTTGTTTTTCACAGTACACGCTTGCACTCAAAAAAACGGCACAACGTACGGCCATGGAGGTACCACTTTAGAAAGACGTAGTGTCATTATAGTTAGGTAGTCCGGGATTTCTCTATTTTCTTCCCCACAAAATGTATAAAAACACACAAACGGTTGTTGAATTAAAGGATGAGTTTAGTGGTCAAACAAGTTAATCTTATATGAAAGAGGATTTTAAAACAAACAAAATGGCAAAGAAAATACTTCAATATCTTATTCCATTAAGGAAATATTCAAGTTAAAAGCTCTGCCATATCTATATAGAAATGACTGGTGTAAGTCTACTATGGATATTGGAAGGCTGTCGCAATAATCCTCACATTATTCATATATTTTACAGAAACTTTTCTTAATATCTGAATTACTTTTCCTCGAACTTTCTTCTGGTAGTAAATTATTATTACCCTATATTGTTATTACCCTTATTATGAAGGCCAAATTTGGTTGTTTACCTGAAATCGTTTGATAAGATTTCAGTTTTGCGCCCTCACCAGTTCTTCTTGATTTTTTCCCATTTATTTTGAGCAGTTGTTATGGTTACACGGCGATTTGGGGGTTTCTGCCAAGGTAACCATCTCGAAAGACAACAGTTATTTTCCGCCATTTGTTTTAGGCGGTGTTTTTTTGCAACGGTATTTTGACTGCTGTTTTGACGGTCATAGACGTTGATGTTCAGATTGTGTTGATTCTGTGCGTCCTGGAGTCACTGAAAGGTAGCCAGCTTGTGATGTCAAAAGACTGCGTGATTTAGTCTCTTGTTTCGGCCCTTAACAGTCCAGCGGATTTGGTGAAAAATCGTTCACTTTTTGATAAAAGCGTGAAATTTGGCACAATTGTTGAACATGACCTAAGAATACATTTTAGATGTGGAGCCACTAAAAAAATTCAACTCGTGGTTGCCATGGAAACCATTTGTTCATATTATTGGTCAATTTTCTCATATATAATCAGTGGGCGAGCCAAGATTTTTCACAGGAGAGATATCATTTCGCCTCTTACACTTGACCAATGGTTTTGCATTCATCCTAAGACAAAAGTTTCTAAATATAATCAAATAGAAGTTGTAATGGCAACCGTTGCAAGAAATCAACTTAGCTTATGTGTTGAATACCATTTAAAAATTTGAGGGAGGTAATTCTAGCATATTACCGATAAATGCCAAAACAGGTTACCTTATATAATTGACCCAGAATTATACATTCATGTTTTTAAATGATACTACAGTATCACGGGTGGCACTACTGGGGCTAAGGTGGAGGCACAATCCCTCCCCACCCCCACCATCTCACAATGTTTAAACTTAAAGCTAATTCTCTCATATTTTTGATGGATTCGAAACCCTGAAATTCGGAATTTCATATAAATGACTAAAGATTATAAATTCATATTGATGATATGATGCTACACAGGATGGCGCCAGTAGGAAGAGGCGGTGTGATATGGAATGAGGCGCCTTGCCCACTCACAATTTGTCAACTTTTAGCATATGAATGCTGAAATTTTAATATTCATTTCTCTATATGAATGATCCAGGAATCAACATTTCATGGTGCCTAAATGATTCTAGGGAAGGGCGGCACAAGAGGTGACAAGCAAGACACCAGAGGTGGCTTAATCTCCCCCCTCCCTCAAAAAAAGAAGTAACATGTCGGGCTAAGAATCCCAATGCCACCTTGATATTAGACACTCAAGAGTTGGTGACAAGAGTCGATGAGCTGTGTTAAAAACGTAGTGACGGTGAAGGGGAGTGGAGGGGGTTGGGAGAGAGTTGATATTATGTCCTTAGACTTTCGACTGGGCCAAAGGCTATTTTTATTGACAATTGGTTGACAGTGGGTGGTCAGTAAGAAGCTGGTGGTAATTAGCAACTGACGTTATTGTCATAGTTGGTAGTCTGTTCTATCGTGTGGGTGGCGATGATTTGAACTTGAAAGTGTCATGAATGGTTGTTGTGACGATGCATGAAGAGGAGATAGGCGATTTGATCATGAATGTCACATCAGGAGGCATTGGTGGTGAATGGTAAATTGTCTTTAAAGTATTCAACTCGGTTGTGTATGAGAGAAAAAGGGAGATGATCAATCATCAAGGAAGGCCAGCCTTGGCGCAACTAATGTCATGGGGGCCCGTGGAAAATTGGCGCTCAGGCCCTTAACCAATATCATTTCTCAGAGGGCCCCAAATTGCTCGGAACCCGTAGGGCTTACCCACCCGATTGTTGCGCCATTGCCGCCATCATATCCTCAACTTTCTCTTCAGCAGGTGTATCCAACAATCTGATTTTCCATATAGCTTCTCGAAAATAATTCCAAGTAAAGATTATATTTCTGACCATTTTTACCCTAGATCTCCACTAAAAACTTCACTAAGCAGTGGAACAACTAGAGCCCGTGGAGAAATTCTACATTCTACCATCAAACTGTTGATCGCGATGTCGGTTGACAATTGTGGTGGTACCAGCATGCGACCCGTATTCTTTGGGCTGGTGGTGTTGATCGCGAAGTCGGTTAACTATTGTGGTGGTACGGTCGGTGAGCTGGTGGGAAAGGTGTTGACTGCAACATCAGTTGATGGTTTCGTGGATTCATGGTAGCCAGCTTGGCTTGTTTTAGGCTCGCTGGGTTGGCATGGTAGTAGGTGTGAAAGTTTAAAATGCCGGCGTATATTTGAGTCTAAAATTGCTTTATTTTAGTCAATCACTTTACAATATATAGCAATGGTAATATGCCGACGGAAAGGCCGAGATGCATGGTTGTACGTCGTGTCGCTGATCTTTGATTTGGGCGTGTTCACGGTTCTTGAGATGACTCTGTTGATAGCTATCATGTGCTTTATTTGCTGGAAATGCGCTGATAAAGTATCCAAATCCACGTCTTAAAAACGAATGAGTTGAGATTTGGGAGTTTGTTGCTATACGCTGGCATGATGAGCTCTTATAGTAGGTGCGGGTTGACAGTAATGATCCTAAAACGTGAATGTTACCTATCAAACAATGCATGACAATCAATTATGATGTGCATTTGGTTCTTTTAGAACACTTTGTTACTATGTTATATAACCGAACAAATCGAACAAGTAGTGAAGATAAAGCTCGTTTGCAGCTTTTTCACATGGAAAGGCAGGTCTAAGGGACTTCTTTCTCCAACCAAAGCAGCTCTTAATCAGTTAATCAGCACATCAGAAGAACTGCGTACCACTGGTATCAAGCAGGTCATATAGTTGTGGTTAAGTTCTTCTATGAGCACAAGAACTTCTTTCGTCCAAAGAATGGGGATAGGAAGACATTGTGGTCAACCCTGCCAGAAGCAAATCATTCCTGTCGTGAACTCCTAACTGCCTAACTTAGATGCATGTGGTTGCCACCAAGGATGCATATACCACATACAAGTATGTCAAAACAATGATATAGTGTACTGCAATAAGTAACTGTTTGTGGTGAATATGAAATTTGTTCAGAGGATGCAAAAGTAATTTTTGTTCCTGAAATAAGTTTTTACCAAAATGATTGCCTCACCAACCATTAATTCTACCTTGATGTTATGCAAGTGAGTATTTCTATAGAACATAGTTTTTGTCAAAGAATTGATGTTTTATTCAAATATATACTTTTTAGTTACTTTGCATTTTGATTTGTCAATCTTGAAATTTTGCCAATGTGCAAACCTGATACAGAGACTTTATGCAATAAATACATGTTCAGTTAGGTCAGATATATGGTTTCATTTTCTCTCTTAAATAACTTACTGCATAGTTGTCATGACAATCTATACTATAGTACTATATATTTTATTTACTATGTATACTGATGAAATTCGTTCAGACTCAATTTGTGCCGTTGTCAAATATGCTGATGATACCACCATTTCGTGCAATATCTCTAAGCAGACCCATCGAAAAAATCAAGGTGACTATCAAAATTTTGTCAACAGAGTTGTTGATACGTGTGGAGAGAAAAATCTGTTTCTTAAACTAAGAAAATCAATGGAAATGGTTTTTGAACATCTAAACATAAAACGTTAAGGGTTGATTGAAACAAGGAATGAGAGAACGGTTATTTGTGGTGATTGTGTCGAACGTACGTCCTGTACAACCTATCTGGGAGTCTGCATCAATGATAAGTTATCGTTTTCTAACCATATTTCGAAGATGTTGTTTAAAGTGTATTATATTGTCTCTACATTAACCTATATCATTTCTTATCTCCCTTCTGAAACTAGGATGAAGAAATTTACAGCCTCCATCTTGCCTCATATCATTTATGCAGTCCCAGTTTGGTACCGTCATTTTTTAAAAGTAAAAGATAAAAACAGAATTGAAAGTTTCTTGAGATATTGTGCCAATACATTCTGTTTAGACCGTAATTTACTTATAAATAAAGTAAACGATGCAACAAACAAAGAATTTGACAGACTTGCCCAAAACATAGTTTCAACGAAAGACCACCCATTAAATTTAGAATTAACATCCATGTGCAATAAAAAATATTATAATCTAAGAAACCCAGCCACCATCCCAAGTCTTAAAACAACAGTTTTTAAAAATTCATTTGTATATAAAGCTGCAATTTTGATACATTTTGGTATTTTAGACCCCTTATGATAACCCTTTTTAACTAATCATTTTGTATTTAATTTCATAACTTTAACCGTTTTATAGTCTCATTTTCTACATTATTTCCCTCCGTTTACTTTATTATCATCATTATTAATCTTTTTTTATATATATACATATATCATTTGTATTGTATATTATTGTATTATTGTATTTTCCTATTTATAAGTTGTACATAATTTATACTGAAAATAAATAAGAATAAGAATATAGCTTAAGATTTTCATAATAGTTTAGAAGATAAATACAAAGGGGCTGGTCTCAAATGCCATTTGAGATCAAGGACAATGTTATCGTACGATTTCGTGGACCAAAGCGATGAAATGTAAGACTAACCACCATTGGTTTTATCCCATTCCTAAATATTTA
Organism: Chiridota heheva; assembly: GCA_020152595.1. Taxonomy (NCBI): domain Eukaryota; kingdom Metazoa; phylum Echinodermata; class Holothuroidea; order Apodida; family Chiridotidae; genus Chiridota; species Chiridota heheva. The sequence goes on from JAIGNY010002361.1 coordinate 994,974, forward strand.
GTTTTGTGGAGAAAAATACAGAAAAAATGACAACATTAGTTGATCACTTTTCATATTCTCCTAATACCAGAATACTGATAAAAGTTGCTTCTACTTTTGTTGCAAAGATAATTCCATGGTCAATGGTGGTTGCTTAATACTCTCCTGATAGATGACCAATTCTAGCAGAAGTGTTATTTTATAGCGACATTTAGAAGGTGTTGATGACCATCATTCTCCTTACATGTATCTTCCTGGTCTCAAAAGTATTTTATACTGGAAATGGATAAGAATAAGAATATAGCTTAAGATTTTCATATCAATTTAGAAGATAAATACAAAGGCGGCTGGTCTCAAATGCCATTTGAGATCAAGGACAATGTTATCGCACGGTTTTGTGGACCAAAGCGATGATATGTAAGACTGGCCACCATTGCTTTTATCCCATTCCTAAATATCTAGTTTTGTGGAGAAAAATACAGAAAAAATGACAACATTAGTTGATCACTTTTCATATTGTCCTAATACCAGAATACTTATAAAAAGTATTTGAGACCATCCATTTGCCAATAAGATTTCAAACAGACCTATTAATGAATCAAAATGAATAATTATCTTTTCATCCCCCAAAAAAAAAAAAAAAAAAATACAGTGTGTATTGCATTTTTAAAACGTTGGCAAAAATTCTCCATACTGTACGTGGTTGTCATGACAACTTTAATTTCTGATGATATAATCATAGATGTAGAAACTGATAAATAAGATAATTGTGTCAATATTTCAGTTGTATGCAATACAAATAAAAACATCGTTTTGCCAAAAAAGTTTGATGAGAATTTCAAACTTTTCCGAAATAATGGTATTCAACACATATAACATTGATTTATTACAACGGTTGCCATGGCAACCTCTGTTTGATTATATATTTGACTTTTTGTTTTAAGATGCCATGCAAAACCATTGGGCAATTGTAAGAAGTCAAATGGTGCCTCTCCCGTAAAAAAAACTTGGATCCACCACTAGTTACATAAGAAAAGATTAACCATAATTATGAAAAATGGTTGCCATGGCAACCAAAAGTTGAATTTTTTAATGACTCCACATCCAAGATTTATTCTTAGGGCATGACCAATAACTGTGCCAAATTTCACGCTTTTAAAAAAAAATTCATGAAACTATGGCCCCAAATCGCTGGACTATTATGGGAGGTGGGATAATTGTTTCGTCAATCGTTCTACGCATTAAACGAGCATTACCTCAAACAGCGCCTCCGTATTTTTGTAATTTAAGAATAAGGACCACCACATATATGGTTTCCTACTTTCCCTACAAATCTAATGGATTTTAAACCACAAAGTCGCAGGACGAAATATAATAGAATACATAAATACTTTGAGGAATCTGAGGCTGTGATGTCACAACTAGTCTGATTTCAATCTTTAAAAAAAAAAATGATAAAGTGCCCCATAGAAACGGTGGGAGGCAAAAGTTTAACTTAAGACTAAGGACCATTGACGAAACAACTACTAGTACCTAGTAGGATATTCAACCAAGATATCATCTGAGAGTAGGAAAAGATTTCAACAGCAAAGGGGCAAGAGTATACGAAGGAGATGAAGTTTAAGGCCCTTAAGAAATGCTTGGATAGATCTCAAAGCGGTTTCAGAGGAAATAAAGTCCCTACTTTAAGAAAACCCATCAAATGAAAGAGTTAAAGACGCTTTATTCTAACTGGTTGAGCAAGTATGAACATTTCATGAACATTTATGAAGAATATTCTAAAGTGCTTAATGATGAGGCTAAGTAAGAGCATTTTGATAATTGGTATGATAAGGTAATGGGGTAAATAAGGTAAAGGGTAATTTATGTCACAAATGTTAAATAAAATGTAGAAAAGTGGGAAAAGTCTAAGGAGTTAGGGTCTTCTCCTAAAGCTGGGTCTAAAGCAGAATATAGGTCATCAGTATGTAGCAAAACGTCATCGATAAAACTGATTGAATTAATTAGAGAAAAAGAATTACTTGAAAAACCCCAATTATTACAAAAAAGGCAGGCCTTAGAAAAGAAGCTGAAATTATTAGAGATGCAGCATCAAGCAGCAGCACATAAAATTGAGAAGGAACTAGCGGAGTCCAGGGGAAGAAGCCAGGTTTTGAAAGAAATTGAAGATCAAGAAAATAGGCAATGTTTAGATGATGAGAGCTTAGGAGAAGTCAGTAACCCAAACAGAGGGGATGAGAAAGCTTCATTAAAGGAAGGAGCACCTAGACCTCGCAGGACAGTTGCCTGGCACTCGGAGCAATAGGACAGCCAAAAACTTGGTAAAGTCTTGATCGAAACGCAGAAACAAAAACTAGAGATTAAGAAGTTAAATGGTGATTGCATGCAATTCACTAAGTTCCTGTGACAATTCAGGTCTAGAATTAAAGGGCTGTGCTCTGACGATAAGAAGATTGCCTAGTTAGAGCAGTACACTACTGGTGAAGCTCATCAAATAGTAGTTGGGTTTTCATATCTGGATGCTGCGGTTGGCTATCCGGCTGCTATTAAGGAACTGAAACGAAGATATGGGGATCCTGAGATTATTGCTAACTCATATGTTTAGAAGGTGTTGAACTGGCTATCATTCGGTCAGATGATCCCAAGGCATTAGATGAGTTTGCAGTCTTTCTGAAAGAATGCGAAACAGCCACTAAGTGTGTTGGGGGTCTAGGTGTCCCGGAGTTGTCTGAAAACCTAAAACATATTCTTCAAAAGCTTCCATTCTATCTGCACGACAGATGGAGGGGTATCGTGCAAGGTCTTCGCTACAAGGGACGAAGAATTGGTTGCAGCTATTTAATCGAATTCGTTCAGACGGAGGCAGTCAAGTTAAGTGACGCAGTTTATGGCAGAAATAACTTGGTGCCAGAGAAGCAACAGAAATCAGATCATGGAAAGGCTAAGATTGCTGCTGTGACCAAGGTAGAAGACAGGAGTCTCAAATGCTGGAAGTGCAAGGAACCTCATGTCTTTGCTAGTTGCCCAAGGCTTAAGGCTATGACCGTCGAGGAACGGAGAGACCTAATACGTGGTCTAAGGTTGTGTTTTAGGTATCTTACAAAGGGGCACATGTCAACTAAATGCCGGTCAACCAGTGCGGGCTGTAAAGTATGCAAGAAAAAACATCACACCCTTTTGCATGATTTCGCGCGAGGGCAATTAGTAACACACAGGCATCAACTAATGCTAAGACTGCTGATCAGTTAGTTCTAGTAGTTGCACCATGCCCATTATTCCAGTGAAGGTGATTAAGGGGTCTAAGGTTGCAGAATGTTATACGTTTTGGACCCTGGCAGTAATAAGTCGTTCTGTACTGAAATGTTAGCACATGAGCTGAAGGCGAGTGGTAGAAAGACATTACTCATGACGAAGACGATGGGAGTCCCCTATAATGTCCCTAACACATTAATTTCCGATTTGAAGATAAAAGCAATCAGTAGAGATGAAGTTCAAGTGTATCTACCTCCAGTGTTTACGAAGTCCAGCTTGCCAGTAGAAGAATGTCAAATTCCGATTGAAAAAGATGTTGAAGCATGGGAACATTTGAGAGACCTGAATCTCCCTAGACTAAAAGATGTCCATCGCGTTGATTTGTTGATCGGCAATAGTGTTCCTGCTGCTTACGCATCTGTTGATGTTAGGACGGGCTCTTTAGGTAGTACATATACTACTAAGACCCTTCTTGTATGGGTTGCATGGGGAGTGAAACGTGGAGGTAGTGGGGTAATTTCTAGTAACTTCACTCAGGCTGATAGCAACTTAGAGAACCTATTTAGAAAAAAAGTTTGAATTATGACTTTCCCGAGAAGGCGGTAGATGACCCAAAGGAATGGGCTTGGAAGGTAAGAAGTTTATGGAGCTGATGAACAGTTCCTGCCAGACGGGCAATGGTCATTATCAAGTGAGTCTACCACTCCGAAATCAACAGCTAAGCTGGCCAAGTAACAAACAAATGGCGATGAAACGACTGATGGGTCTTGAGAACAAGATGAAGAAGCTACCTTAGTTCAAAGAGGATTACATCACCTTTATGGAAAATTTGATTAGTAAAGGGTATGCTGAAGAGGTTCCAGCAGGGCAACCCAAAGAAGGGAAGGAGTGGTACATACATCACCATGGTGTGCATCATCCACGAAAGCCAGAGAAGATAAGAGTGGTATTTGACTGTGGTCAAAGTATTGTGGAATATCCTCAAATGACGCCTTGCTTGCAGGACCCAACCTGATGAACAACCTCCAAGGAGTGTTAATGAGATTTAGAAAGCATTCCGTAGCATTTTCCAGTGATATCGAATGCATGTTTTACCAGGTTAAAGTGCCCGAGAGCAGAGAGATTTTAAAAGATTTCTGTGGTGGCCGAAAGGAGATAAAACTCAGATGCCACAGTCCTTCCGTATGGGGGCTCATTAGTTTGGAGCTGTGTCTTCCCCATTATGCGCCATCTACAGCCTGGGGAGAGCTGCTGCAGACAACTTATGCCAGGTAAGCATGCAATCAGTGAATACGCTACTTGACAACTTCTACATGGATGATGCTCCAAAGTATGTTGAATGTGTTAAATATGCTGTCAAGTAAGTCAAAAAGTTGAAGTTATTGTGTAAAGGAGGAGGGTTTAATCTGACTAAATGGTCCATTACTGAGAGGGCAGTATTGCGAGAGATCTCTATGGAAAACAGAGCTAAGGAATTGAGGAATTTGGACTCTCAACTTACTACAGAACGGACCATAGGAGTGCTCTGGAATGCAGAGACAGATGATTTCCAGTTTAAAAGCAATATCCAGAGAACAGATGCTACACGGAGAATGATGCTTTCAGTAGTGAGTTCGATTTATGTTCCTTTGGGATTTATTGCACCACTTATGCTACCAGCCAAGTTCATTTCGTAAGAGATGTGTAGAACAGGAGCAGCTGGATGGGATGATACCCCTGAAACCCAGGTGCTGGAGAGTTGGGAGCTATGGAAGACAAGCATTGGAGATTTAGAAGGGGTCAAGATTCCTCGATGTCATAGGCCAGCAGACTTTGGCAAGGTAAGGTCCAGAGAGCTACACGCCTTCGCAGATAACAGTGAAGTAGGATATGGATATGTGATATACCTAAGACAAACCAACTCTGAAGAAGATGTGCACTGTTCATTCATGTTTGCTAAGGCTAGGGTTACTCCGCTAAAGAAGATAACAGTCCCTAGGTTGGAACCTACAGCTGCTACTCTGGCTGTGAAGATGGCTGCTATGGTTCAGAGAGAACTTGATGTAAAGACTGAAAGAATTTCATATTGGACTGACAGTAAGCTGTTTAAGATACCTAGCTAATAACAGGGCAAGGTACCGTACATTTGTTGCAAATCGTATCCAGGTCATTAGAGGAGTGTCCACCCCAGCTCAGTGTCACCACATTGACACGAAGATGAACACAGCAGATCTGGCATCAAGAGGGGTCAAGACAGTCAGAATGTTAATGACAGTATTTGGTTTCGTGGTTTAGACTTCTTGTGGAGGAGTGAAGCAGAATGGCTAAAGCAGAAAATTGATATGAGAATGAAAGAGAAGGATCCAGAAGTGAAGGTTAGCTGTGCAGCTCTTCAATGCGGTGAAACTTCAGTTACAGAGAATTTAGCGACAAGAATTTCAAAGTAGGAGACCTTGGGAAGAATTATGGCCTATGTCCTCATGGCAAAGAAGAAGTTCTTGAGATTGTTTGGCAAATCAACAGGAGAATTTCAAGGTGCTCAACGACTGACTCCTAAAATGTTGGAAGAAAGTTAAATTGGAAATCATGAAAGATATTTAAAGAACGGCATAATTATCCAAATAAAATAGAAGCCCCGTCCAAAGGAAAGATTGTCTCTAAGGGAAGTTCGCTGTTTAAGCATGCTCCTATGCTGAATACTGAAGAAGTATCCGTGTTGAAGGTAGATTGAGCAAATCAGAATTATCCTATCACATGACTGTATGAAGCATCTTATGGTTCTACCTAAATCATCGCGAGTTGCACGGTCTTGATTGTGCAAGATGCACATTTTGCAGTGGGCCACTTGGGAAGGAATAGCATCCTAAGCAAAGCAAGGAAGAAATTTTGGATCTATTGAGCCAGCCAGTTGGCGACGAAAGTGGCTAGAGACTGTGTTCAATGTCGTCTCTACCAAGCAAAACCATGTGAGCAGTTGATGGCAGACCTACCAGCAAAGAGAGTTGAGGCTAAACTTTCACCATTCACACACTGTGGTATGGACTATTTTGGTACTTGATGGTGCGTAGGGGAGATCAGAAGTAAAACGCTATGGGGTGATTTTCACTTGCTTTTCTTCCCAAAGCAGTACATTTAAAAGTTGAAGATTCTTTGGACACAGATGCTTGTGTCAACGCTATTAAATGGTTCATGGTGAGGAGAGGCCCAATCACGAGTATCACATCTGACAATGGTACTAATCTAGTTGGGGCGGAGAAGGAGTTGAGGCAGTTGCTCAAGAAGGTTGACCAGACCAGGATGGCTGACACATTATGTTCAGGAGGGATTGAACGGTCCTTCAACCCACCAACGGGATCTCATTTCGGCGGTGTATGGGAAAGAATAATAAGGGCGACTCGAAAGATACTTTACATTCTTATGAAAAAAAAAACCGCACAGTTGACGATGATATGCTCAGCACTGTATTTTGTGAGGCTGAAAATATCCTAAACAACAGACCCCTCACAACAACGTCACCATATCATGATGATTTGTTGCCATTGATACCGTATATGTTGATAAACCCACGAACTAGAATGTTGGCTTCTCCCGGATTGCCGGGGTATTCGAGCACATATATGTCTATGCAAGAAAGCATTGGAGACAAACAGAGTACCTGGTGGATGTTTTCTGGTTCCGTTGGAGAAGAGAGTATGTAGTCATTCTACAGCAGCGCGTAATGTGACAGCGACAGACGCGAAATGAGCAAGTTGGTGATGTCGTGCTAATTGTTGACAAGTTGGTTCCGAGAAACAGCTGGCCTATGGGAGTAGTTACGACAGCCTTCAATGACAAGAAAGGACATCTTAGATCATGTTAAGTGAGGACCAAGACATTGATGTTAGAAAGACCCGTGTCTAAGCTATGTGTTCTTGTTGAGGCGAAATTTTAATAACTTGTCGGTATTAAAAGCGAGGTAGTGACTTGGTATTTGACATTTCGAGTCGCTCATTCGAAATTTGGTCTGTTTTCTTTTATGGTATCGAATTGCTTGAGCCGCGAAAGGGGGCAAGAGTGTTAAGACCAAATTTGGTTGTATACATGAAAGCCTTTGATAACATTTAGTTTTGCGCCCTCAAATTGTTCTTCTTGATTTTGTCATTTTTTGTTCAGTTGTTATGGTTACACGGCGATTTGGGGTTTCTGCCAAGGTAACCATTATTCTCGAAAGACAACACTTATTTTTCGCCATTTGTTTTGGCCGTTTTTTGCAATGGTGCTTTGACCGCTGTGACGGTGATGTTTAGATTATGTTCATTCTGTAAGTCCTGGAGTTACTGACAAGTAGCCAGCTTGTGATGTCGACAGACTTGGTGATTTAGCCTCTTGTTTCGGCCCTTATTGGAGATGGGATAATTGTTTCGTCAATCGTACGCATTAAACGAGCAGTATTTCGAAGTGCGCCTCCGTTTGTGTAATTTAAGAATGAGGACCACCACATATATGATTTCCTACTTTTCATACAAATCTAATAGATTTTAAGCCACAAAGTCGCAGGACGAAATATGATAGAATACATAAATACTTCGAGGAATCTGAGGCTGTGTGATGTCACAACTAGTCGGATTTCAGTCGCAAAAAAAAGTGCACCATTAAAACGGTGGAACGCAAAAGTTATATTTATTTGGTTTTTGACAAATAGTTTGTCGAGTAACTACGATTAGATGTGTTTTATCGAAGTGTACAAAACAAAAGGGATTATTACTCTTGTAGTGTCTGACGCTAACTATAGTAACGCAATTCCTGGACATATTGCAAGTTGCATAAGGACGTATCTAGCTTGATTCAAAATTCAGGAGAGGGTTAACACCACATTTATTTTTACCAGCGTCTCACAACGGCTTATGGCTGAAACAATAATGTATATTTCAATTGCCATTTTTATCTGGGTAGGGAAGCCTGGGTAGGGGAGTCTGGGTAGGGGAGCCTGGGTAGGGAGCCTGCAGGGGAGACTGGGTAGGGGAGCCTGGGTAGGGGAGCCTAGGGAGCCTGGGTTAGGGAGCCTGGGTAGGGGAGCCTGGGCAGGGGAGCCTGGGTAGGGAGCCTGGGAGGGGAGCCTGGGTAGGGGAGCCTGGGCAGGGGAGCCTGGGTAGGGGAGCCTGGGTAGGGGAGCCTGGGTAGGGGAGCCTGGGTAGGGAGCCTGGGCATGGGGGGAGCCTGGTGGGGGAGCCTGTGTAATGGAGCCTGGGTAAGGGAGCCTGGGTAGGGGAGCCTGGGAGTGGGGGTAACAAATTGATACAAGGCTGATTTAATCTAATTCTAACCAAAGGTATAACTGTATAAGCTTAATATTTAGTATGAAGTATATAAATGTTTTACTTTTGCAGTGGTGTAGCTAACGGGGAGGAGGTGCCAGTCGGCAATTTGCCCTCGGCTGGAAATTTCCAAAAAGTTTGCACAATAGAAATTCATTATGTTGGATTGTTTTGTAATTCTGATGAAAGTGATCGGTTTTAGAGTTCAGTTAGGCCTATATACCAGCTATCTGGAAGAAATGATATTTTTTTTTACGAAAACCGACTTTTAAAAAATTTCCTCAAAATTTTTTAAAGTTTTTCCCCAATATACCTGATTTTCTCAACATTTTCGACAATTTTCAAAACATATCCGAAGTCTTTCTTAAATTATATCAAGTCCATAACTGTTTCCTCAAAACTTCCAAATTATTTTATAAAACCCGGAAGCTCTGTAGATGTATTGCTTTTGATGCCCAAACAAATGGTTGGCTTTAAATCAAACAGAAGTTTCAAATTAAGTTGATGAAAAGATGATTTTTCTTATATAACGTTACAATCAACAAGCATTGGGACGTACTCAACAGAATCAGTAAATAGGCCGATATGCGGGAGAAAAACTAATGAAACGGGTAACATAAGAAATTCTTGGACGGTAAACAGGTAAATGTTTGAAATCAAAGTCATATTTTTAATGCCCAAAATGACATTAAATCTAGTAATACAGACTTTCTAAAAATTAAATTGATGAACATATCAAAATGATCTATTCTAGCGTTAAAATCAACTCAGATAAGCATTTGGTTTCCAATTCTAAACAGACAAAAGAGAGAGATTATATTCCCCCAAATTCGAACAAAATTGAAAAAAAAGTGAATCGGCCTATATACTGATATTCGGGCGAAAAAGCAGTGGTGGACATGAACCACCATGAACCAAACAGTCCCAAAAGCGCGAATAGCAAAAAGACTATGACTATGCAAAAAGGGCGACAAATGAAAATCGAAGTCATCTACACATTTCTTGTTTTTGATGCCCCCAAATGGATTTAAATCAAACACAGAAATTAAAAATTAAATGTTCTATTCTTAACTTTAACTTAATTAACTCAGATACGCATTGGGGTGTTGGGTTTTTAATTGTAAACAGGCAGAAACAACATAACTCGAACAAAATCAGGTCTATTTTCTGACAGTCTGATATTCGAGCGAAAAGCTGCAGCAGTCACAAAAGCGTGAAAGGCAAAAACGTTAATATGAAAAGGATGGAAAATGTTTAAAATCAAAGCCATTGAACGCCACTGACACCTGAATGATTTGTTTGGTTTGGATGTCTGTTAGAAGGGTCATTAAACTCAAGAATCCACAAAATACACTGGATCAATATCATCGACCAGTTTCTGAAAAAAGTAACCAAGCGAGTCCCTTGAATCTCTTTATATTTCAAATTCCTTTTTTTGAAAGTTTTATATTTTGATGTACCTAACATCGGTTCAACCAGTCAACAGGTTTGTCAGTTGTAGGTTTGTGAGCAAATTTTGAGTTTAAAGGTTTACGAACCCGGACGATTACCATGCCTTAACCTATCCTGCAGTCCTGTTAATTGCACTGAGGTAATGGGGACAAGAATTTTCTTTATGACAGGGTCGGGTAAATTTCTGTTTTTTAAAAAAAATTTAATTGCCTCTTCCTAAATGACTGGAAGCATTTTTTGATTATTCATTGAGATGGGGTATTACATACTTTATAAGAATGTGGTTTGCCCATCTGCTCATGAACCTTAAGTAAAAGAAAAACTTCTCTTGGTTTTGTTTCATAGAAACATAAAAACTGTCTTGGATCTAACCTACTGCCTAATGACAGTATGACATCACATTTTACACTGTAAGGTCACTCAGGATAGCACAAAACTAATTATTTGTTCCATTGAAGCCTATGATGAAAGAGTCAAGTTCGGGGTCTTTTTTTGTACCAGAATGTTATAGATTTGGGATCTTTTGTGATATTCTCCAAAAAGTACCAATTTCTCGGATGAGGGTACTCTCAATAGGGGGCACCAGAGGTTTTGGCGACATCTTTTTAGGCTGAAATGAAGAGGTGTTATACACACTCACCAAATCACTTAAATTTTGTAAGGGTCCATGGTAAAAAAGTTCCCCATTAAACTTTTATTGAAACAAGTCTCGTTAAGTAAGGATATAGTCAAAACCTATTCTTTTTTTACCATTCCTCAAATTTTCAGCTTTTCAACCTCCTGTTCCATGAAATTGAACATCTCGAAAAATCTTTATTAGCCTTTTCTCTGGGGGTTCTCATTTTGGGCTGGCGTAGTAACACTCATGCAATCTTTGAAATACAATAACTCCTAACCCAGCAAACAATTGAACGTTTTAAAAACGTTTTCTGAACGTAACTCAAAACGTATTTGTCAGTTTGTGTGAAGGGTTTTGACACGTCCAGAAAACGTTTTCCGAGGACCTATACAGAAAACCTAACGAAAACGAACCTAAAACTTCTGGTTATCATTCAAACATCAATTACAGACGTAAAAGACCTGGACATTGACTTGGTTGTCGATGTTATATCTGTCCATACGTCGTACCTGTGTTCTCGTTCGGGTTGTATTAAGCGTTTCGTGATAGCATTGTTACTATCATAATCGAATACGCATGCGACGACCCCGTCATTGTAATTGTGTGTTCACTTGTCGTCGTCGATCTAACTAAAACGTTTTCTGGACGTTTTGTGTTTGCTGGGAATAAACGGAAAATATATCAAAATGGTATTTACATCAAATTGTTTCTTTCATAGTCCTATTCTTATATATTTGAAAATGAAAATGGGAATATTCCTTTAAGTCCAGAAGGTGTAGTCTCTTATCTGTCATTTCAATTTTCAAATTGAAAGACATGTTTTGAAAGGACTTATTCTTGAAAAATATTTTCAACGAATTTAAACAATTTATCAACAGTTTATACCAAGTTCAAATAAATAAGTGATATCTGATATAGTCTATAACCTATACAACACCGTCAGCATCAGTGGCGTAAGAACCGGGGGTCAGCAACCTTACCCTTCCCAATATTTTTTTATTGGGACCAAGTACCAATTTGCCCCCTCACCCCTCCCGCTCACTCCCACCATTAGAAATGATTTTGAAGGGTCACTGAGATTCCATTCACAATTATTGCAGAGTTTTCGGGGGCTGGATTCCATGTTGAAAAACTAAAACATTTTGCGCTCTATGTATCGCATACGGCAACACACATTCATGATTCAACAATCACCCCCTACCCCAGCACACACACACTTTGTTTATATGGATCTACGTAACTGCTTGTAGCTTTTAGAATCTTCAAAAGACTTCTCTTTATGTACTAACTTGCTCTTGCCCTCCCCTACTCCCAACTTGTTTGATCTTTTTCTTATCTCTCTGCACGATCATATCGTCCCAGGTGATTCTTCGAGCACTATAAGTCAAAGTATGGGAGAAAATAAAATCTTCCCTCCACCAGGAGCGAAATGAGAGACTTTCGGGCCTCGAGCAGCAAAGCCATTTTGGCAGCCTTTCGCCCTCCCCCACCTTTGAAAATAGTTGTCAGATATAAGAGTGTCATATATATATATATATATATATATATATATATATATATATATATATATATATATATATATATATATATATATATATATATATATATATATATATATATATATATATATATATATATATATATATATATATATATATATATATATATATATATATATATATATATATATATATATATATATATATATATATATATATATATATATATATATATATATATATATATATATATATATATATATATATATATATATATATATATATATATATATACACACACACAAAAATGTTGAATACAAATCAAATCTTCTCCCTCTCCCTCCCTTTCTTCCCCACGTGAGCGTATTTGTTATGTGCAGTGATATTATACGACTAATCTTATACCTGCTCATGCTGCTATCATTTAGGTATAATAAATTTGTTCGTGATCTTCACTAGTAAAGCAGGCTATTAGAGCGCATCTTATGTAATCAATATCGATTTTTTCAAACAGATCATGCATAAAACACTTTTACTTTACTCAGTATCCGATCAAAAAGCAACAAGAGACTGCATAATCATTGTGAAATCACAATTAAACTTTAACTCTCATTTTAAGGCTATTGATTTGCTACTCATTCAGTACATACCATCAAGTCCATCATCCGTTTAGAAAGAGATAGTAGATCAATTATTAATTGATTGCTGGCTTTTTCTAGTTTACTATTAAATCTCTTCCTACTGCAGAGGCAAGCAAACCATTTACTCTCTGAGCTGAATGCATACTGCATGGATCGATATTCTATTTATCTTGCAATAATGAGAAGGACAATAACATACGATAAATGTATATGACTACTTGACAAATATTCGCAGGGCATGCATGCAAAATATAGCTTAAACACGGGAAAACAGCATGGATATACGCGAAAAACGCAACCAAAATGTCTGGCGTCGGTGTATTCGGTTCAATGGCCCGTATAGTGGCGTTGTTTCCCCGAAGGTTTTGGCCAATAGTTCATCTATTCACAGCACATATACGCCCAGCTTGAACTTGAGTGTTGCATGCAACCACACATTAAGAGATAACAACCCTTTCAGCCTTTGCAACCAGTGGCGGCTGGTCATAGGGGAAAGTGGTGCTTCCTCCCCAAGATTAGCTAACCATTGTTTTTTGTTTTGAATTATATGTATTGTAAAAAAAAAAGGTATATTTTACTCATTCTCTCCCCCACCCATCCCCCTTCCCCCTCCCCACCCAACAACCCCCCTTCCCCCCACACCCCCATCCCCCCAAACCTAACACCCCCTCCCCCACACACACACAATCGGTAAGCAAATCCAAACCATGATCTTTTGCAGCCGCCCATGCTTGCAAATACAAGATGCGCCCCTTCCCCACCCAACACTCCCCCTTCCCTTCCCCCACACACACAATTGGTAAGCAAATCCAAACCATGATCTTTTGCAGCCGCCCATGCTTGCAAATACAAGATGCACCCCTTCCCCACCCAACACCCCCTCCCCTCCCCTTCCCCACACACAATCGGTAAGCAAATCCAAACCAAGATCTTTTGCAGCCGCCCATGCTTGCAAATACAAGATGCACTGTATCTTCCTGAATCGGGTTGGGAACTCGATAATAGCGTAAGCTCTCTATAGCATGCATGGCGTTACGTTACCCACCCATTTCACCATACGCATGTTCTGATGTTGGGGCTACTCGCTTATATCCAACAGCCATGTATGTCAATGCTGAACGCTTTAATGGCAGATTGGATATAAGCGAGGGTATACTGGTATAGTAGTCAAAGGATTGCGAGGGTGCAATGGGGGATTTTCCCCACCTTTTTTTTCTTCTTAAAGTTTTGAAAATTTGTATGGGAGTTGGACGTTAGCGTGAAATCCCCCACTTTTGGTAAACTTGAATTTTTAAGCCCCTGCCTCCTCCCACACACACACAATCGGTAAGCAAATTCAAACCATGATCACCGACGCGGACGACGCGGACGACGCCAACGACGCGGCGCAGAAGACGCCGACGACGCGGACGACGCCGACGACGCGGACGACGCCGACGACGCCGACGACGCGGACGAGGCCGACGCGGCCGACGCGGCCAAAGCGGCCGACGCGGCCGACGCGGCCGACGCCGACGCCGACGCGGCCGACGCCGACGCGGCCGACGCCGACGCGGCCGACGCCGACGCGGCCGACGCCGACGCGGCCGACGCCGACGCGGACGACGCCGACGCGGACGACGTGGACGACGCCGACGCGGACGACGCCGACGCGGACAAAGCCGACGCGGACAAAGCCGACGCGGACGACGCCGACGCGGACAAAGCCGACGCGGAAGACGCCGACGCGGACGCCGCCGACGCGGACAAAGCCAACGCGGACGACGTCGGCGTTGTCCGCGGCGTCGTCCGCGTCGGCGTGGGTGTGGTCGTGAGTGTGGGCGTGGGTGTGAACGTGGGTGTGGGTGTGGGCGTGGGCGTGGGTTTGGGCGTCCGCGTGGGCGTCCTCGTCGGGTCCGCGTGGGCGTCCGCGTGGGTGTCGGCGTCCGCGTCGGTGTCCGCGTCGGCGTCCGCGTCGGCGTCCGCGTCAGCGTCGGCGTCCGCGTCGGCATCCGCGTCCTGTGCGCGTGGCGTCGTCCGCGTCGGCGTCATTCGCGTCGGCTTCGTCCGCGCGTCGGCGTCGTCCGCGTTTGCCCGTTTGCGTTGCGTCCGCGTTTGCGTCCGCGTTTGCGTCCGCGTTTGCGTCCGCGTTTGCGTCCGCGTTTGCGTCCGCGTTTGCGTCCGCGTCCGGGTAAAGTTTTCAAAAAGGACGCGTGGGTACCGTTGAAATAAGCATGATTGGGGGATTGTGTGTGCACACTAATTAGCTTATTTGCATAACACTGAAAATCTTGTATCTATGATATGTCTTAAATTAAAGCGGGAGTGAGGATTTTGTTTAAACAAATGATCATATATGTAAAGAGCATTGTCTACACCTAATGGTGAGGTATAATATATGTGGATATTAATTTGGTTAATTGCATAACAATAGACTTTCGTAGAAAATATCTAACCTGAGATAATAACTTGGTACTTGATACAGTTGTAAGTGGCATTGGTACTGTTCAGTTAAGCATGATTGGGGTTGTTTGTACATTCTAATTAGCTTATTTGCATAACAATTGAAATATTTGTATCTATGATAAGTCTTAAATTAAAGAATGAGTGGGGGATTTTGTTAATGGTGAGGTGAAGTGTCTATATTAATTAGGTTATTTGCATAACAATAGACTTTCGTACAAAATGTTTAACATTCATGAGTACATAACTTCAGTTATGAATGGTGTACATTCATGTAACCTGGCACAGAGGTAGAGGATATGGGTACTGTTCAAATAAGCATGATTGGGGGAAGGGGGTGCATACTAATTAGCATATTTGCATAACAATGAAAAAATTGTATCTATGATATGTCCTAAATTAAAGCGGGAGTGGGGGATTTTGTTATTGTTTACACTTAATGGCGAGGTGAAGTGTTCATATGTATTAGGTTATTTGCATAACAATAGACTTTCGTACAAAATGTTTAACATTCATGAGCACATAACTTCAGTTGTGAATGGTGTACATTCATGTAACTTGGCACAGAGGTAGAGGACATAAGTACTGTTCAAATAAGCATAATTTGGGGTTGTGTGTGCATACTAATTATCTTATTTGCATAACAATGAAAATATTTGTATCTATGATATGTCTTAAATTAAAGCGGGAGTGGGATTTTGTTTACACAAATGATTATATACTGTAAAAAGCATTGTTTATACTTAATGGTAAGGTGTAATGTAGATATTAATTAGGTTATTTGCATAACAATAGATCTAAGTTCGTAGAAAATATTTAACCTGAGATAATAAGTTGGTACTTGGTACAGTTGTATGTGGCATAGGTACTGTTCAGTTAAGAATGATTGGGGGATGGGAGGGTGGGGGATTGTGTGTACATACTAATTACCTTATTTGCATAATGAAAATATTTGTATCTATGATATCTCCTAAAATAAAGTGTGTGTGTGCGGATTTTGTTTACCCAAATGATCATACATGTGAAGAGCATTGTCTACACTCAATGGTGAGGTGTAGTGTACATATTAATTAGGTTATTTGCAAAGCAATTTTCTCTCAACTTCTTCAGCTGGCAAGTTATGATTACCAATAACTAGATTCTTTTCAAGTACTTTCCTGAAGTATCCAATAGTTTTAATCCCCAAAATCACAGGGGAAATATGAAAGAATGCATAAAGACTGAGGATATCAGGATGTGATGTCACAACTATATAGTATTTAGAATTCAGTCGTTCCTAAACAAATGAGACAAAACTTTTGACTTTAATATCTCCTTAATGGATTAATAAATTGGAATGCTTTCTTCACAATTTGTGTTATTTTCTTAGTCCTCTTATATATAAAGTGAATTAACTTGACCACTGAACTAATCCTTTAAAATGAATAGAGAGGGTAGTTAGGTAAATAAATGACTGAAGAAATAACAAATAATGATTGCATTGTGCCGCAAGGATACATTGTACATATTTTAATATTTTATTGACATGGACATGTCATGGGTCTCTCCTTTCTTTGTGACTTAATAGATATAATAAAAAGAGGTTCTTTTATGTTTTCTGACTTACTGGGTGAGATAGTAACCTCACCCAAAATGTCTGAAACGACTCAAATTTGTTTTGAGGCTTGCAATAAAATTGTTACTATTCCTGCAGTCCTTGGGTGGTACATTTTACGGGAAGTATATTAACAGATTAACCAATTTTGCAGTATAGTGTAGCATACAGATGAGTTATACTTGCAATGTAGGCCTACACTAGTCTTTATTAGATCCCCAATGATTAAACCAAGGCGGTATCAATTCGTGTGGTGGGCATAGTGTCAGGTATCAATGGGCTGTGTTTTGGGAGTGGGGTGATTGGATTTCATTGATGTTACTCTTTCTGAAATGATACCTCCTTGATTCTACTATAGTAGTGACGGATCCGGAGGGAGAGAGGGGGATGAATAGGGTGCTAGCCACCCCCTCTTCCCCGGGAAAATACAATGTTTGGAAGTCTTTGCATGGCAATATCAAATACAAGGTAATTGTTTAAGTCAAGATGCCTTCTAAGAGCGTCCAGGGGCTTACTGCCCCCCCTCTCCGTCCCCGTGATCTGCGCCTATGACGTGTTGTAGTAGGCCTACCTATTCTCCATGCATACACTGTATGATATACGCAGGCGCTTGTAATACGTTAATGACGTAAGTACATATGACATCATTGCGACTTGTTTTGAAACGACGCGCCTCTTTAAAGTCAGGGCGTAAGTAACGCCTTTTAAAATAGAAAACGTTACGCGATGGGCACTTCTTTCCGCAGGCCTCTTGCCCCAATGTAATAGAAGACACTTCTTTTCTCCGTTGCCCTGTGTGATGAAGGGTAGGGGAGATCGCTACAGTTGCCACTTTGCCAGTGGCGCACTCAGGCGTTTATGAGCAATGGTCGGAGACCCACGAATAAGCACGGGACGCTATATTAAAGCCGAGGCTTTTTGAAACCGCCACGGGTCTACCTACTGTGGTGTAGCGGTTATCATACCTGTCTACAGACCACGAGGCCCCGGGTTCAATCCTGGGGTGGGTAGACACGCCAGTGCACCACAACTGGTTATCAAAGGCCGTGGACATTGACTTGGTTGTCGATGTTATGTCTGTCCGTACGTCGTACATGTGTCCTCGTCCGGGTCGTATTAAGCGTTTCGTGATAGCATTTGTACTATCATAACCGAATACGCAGGCGACGACCCCGTCATTACAATTGTGTGTTCAACTCTCTCTCTAACCGCCACGGAAGATGTGCTTTTACTTTTACATTTGATAAAAACCTAAACCTGTTTCATCTCTAATTTACGTTCAATTTGGCATTTAGGAATTATCAAGATGTTGTCCGGATCCCCAATCACACCTTACAGTACAAGTACAGTAGTATGATTTTCGGCAACTATCTTCTTCCCGAAAAGATTGTCATCTGGAATATATTTCATTACATGCATCCAATATTTAATCACAATATTGTTGAACAAGTAAACAAAATATTGCCACCTTTTAACCAACTTTCTGGCAGAATCAGTATAGCGTAGCCACATAGTCAGGGCAAGGAGCTGCCATTTTGTTCCACGGTCTCCCTATTATGCCCATACACCACGTCCCTCAACCCCTGTAATCATGTGCTGATAAACTTCGCCACCGCCCGGTTAAAATTTCAGGACGTGAGGCTTTTTTGTTTTGCTTTTCAGAAAATGTTACCCTTGTGTCTATGCATTGGACATACCCTGTAAATTCAGGGCCGTTTTAAGCAGTTAAGCCTGGCGGACATGGCAGAGGTTGGCTCAGGATCCTCCCTATATAGGGCGTATTATATGACATATCTGCATCTAGAGCTCCAGAGATGTTTTGATCTGTCGATGGTACTCTCACGGGAGTACGGGACTATTTTTTAATGAAATGTTTTTCTTTTTCAAAAATATTTGAACAATATTCGGGAAATGTTTTCTCGGTTTCGGAAAATGTCTTTCAGTTTCAGGCAATTTTCAGTAAAATTGATTTTACCAAATTTTCCTTCAATTCTATGTTAACAATTTCCCAATCAAAAATCATGCAATAGGAAAAGTGAAATCCTTTTAGAGCGTACCTTTTCCCCAGATATTTTCATTTAATGATGACAAAACTGCCCGTAAAACACGTTATCACACCATCCCTGGTTTGGTTTGGCTTCCCCCCCCCCCCTCCCTCCCTGCCCTGACATTTTATCCTGGCGTTACTTCCTTATCAAATAATTCGCACTTATTACTGAAATGGTCAATGTTGTCAGCAACGATTTATTCCCCGTCACAAAATATTTATCTTTTTACTATTTTAAAAAGTGAAAGAAAAAGTTCCTTCCTACGCCTGATCAGATGATCAGGATAATTATGGCGTATGGGTCTACGCATGTAATTCTAAAATACCATACCATGAAGTGACAACATACCATAAAGTGACAAGGACCAAAAATCATGTATGTCAATAAACTGTTCGCAATATTTGCGTATTCAGTTATTGTGACTCTAAACAGCTAAATGTGTCTGAATTAATTCTGATCCTATACTGCATTTGATATCATTTCAAATGCATTTCTTTAGTGGTTCCATTTGAATAATTGCATTGAAAACCGAACTTGATTATTGAAAGTTCTGGTAGCGTGCAAGTAGACATTGGCAAACATACACCTTTGAAATTTACTCATAATATGAAATTTATAACGTGAAGTAATTACATATTGTTATAGAATTTCAGCACTTCACAATAACTCATTCTTATATAAAACGAAATAAAAGTTCTTACAATTCAATCTCACCGAAGCGTTTAAAAACAGACTCAAAGTCAGTTCAGTCAATCATAACTGCAGAAGTTAACTATTACTTTGATATCTCATATAACAGTATAAACAGATCTTACTTTTATATTCTATAGAGTTTGCCATAACGACTTCTTTGTCTGTTTGTGATGATGCGAGCTGAAAAAGAAGGCGAGGAAACAAAATTTAATAACTGGTGAGTAACTAATTTTCGTTACTTTTCATATACTTATTGATGGTGTATATTTAACAATGCTGTATACAGTTTATAATATAGGCAGATAGGAACTAAGATTATTAAGATATGTGTGTGCAAAGACTATATCTTCAGATATGATAGTATATATATATACCGGTAGAATAAAAAAGTTGTAAAGGTTTGGAACAAGTATGTGATCAGTACAGTATGTAGAAATTTCATTCAATTCATTGATATAGAGGAGCTGAAGGAGGGGTGAGCCAAAATTGAGCTGATACTTTTGTATCTCTCTTTACAATATGCTTTGAGAGCGAAATACAATACATTTTGAGCAGTTGGGACAAATTGAAAACAAAACTTAAAAAATAAAAAGGTAAAATATCTTTAAAAAAGAAGAATTTTGTGTGTGTGTGAAAATAGGAATGCAGAATTTAGAAAATGCAGTTAGGTCTATTGTATTGTTTTGAATTTATGGAATAACAAACCATTTCCTTAATCAACTAATGCGAGAATAAAGGTTGAAATGGGTTCATACCAACTCTGTCTAAGGGTTCATCTTCCCACCCTTGCTACTTTGCAACCGCATCATCTGATCATTGCATATCAAACTGCTGCCAGCTAGTTTCCCAACAACTGGGTTCCCAGCAGGTGGGTTCCCGCAAGCTAGTTTCCCAGCAGGTGGGTTCAGGTGGGTTGCCAGCAGGTGGGTTGCCAGCAGGTGGGTTGCCAGCAGGTGGGTTGCCAGCAGGTGGGTTGCCAGCAGGTGGGTTGCCAGCAGGTGGGTTGCCAGCAGGTGGGTTGCCAGCAGGTGGGTTCCCAGCAGGTGGTTGCCAGCAGGTGGGTTGCCAGCAGGTGGGTTGCCAGCAGGTGGGTTGCCAGCAGGTGGGTTGCCAGCAGGTGGGTTGCCAGCAGTTGGGTTGCCAGCAGTTGGGTTGCCAGCAGGTGGGTTCCCAGCAGGTGGGTTCCCAGCAGCTGGGTTCCCAGCAGCTGGGTTCCCAGCAGCTGGGTTCCCAGCAGCTGGGTTCCCAGCAGCTGGGTTCCCAGCAGCTAGGTTCCCAGCAGCTAGGTTCCCAGCAGCTAGGTTCCCAGCAGCTAGGTTCCCAGCAGCTAACTTCCCAGCAGCTAGTTTTCCAGCAGCTAGGTTCCCAGCAGCTAGCTTCTTAGCAGCTAGGTTCCCAGCAGCTAACTTCCCAGCAGCTAGTTTTCCAGCAGCTAGGTTCCCAGCAGCTAGTTTGCCAACTGGGCAAGGGCTTGCATTTTACATCTTTATTTTGATTTCCAAGACCATTAAAAGTATCTATTGCTGGAATCAGAGTCTGCTGAAATATGACAATGCTAGAATATGACATAAATACGACATATTTCTTTGCTGGAATATGACAATGAGGCAACATAAGTTGTTGTGAAGGATTATTTCAGTGGTCAAGCAGATTCTTTTAAAATAAAAAGAGGACTTTAAATGAAACAACATAATGAAGAAGATATACTAGTCTTATCTCGTTTAGCAGTTATAAGGTACGAAAATTCTCGATGTAAGAGAAGAAGACACAGTTAATCGAAAAAAATTCTTGAAAACAGCTGCTTTAGAAATAGGCTTAGCAGGGCGTAATCCTCTGATTAATGTTTTATGTTTAAAAACATTGTCACAATGTTCCGAGAAGATTGCATCAGCAGGTCAGCATTTGTCACTGTATGATATCATCGTATAATTTTCTCGAACTGCGCCACACAGTTACTGAATTATAGTGTTATTGCGCAATTTTCGTTTCCCTTAGGAGTGTCGTTGAACTGATGAAAGGTCGCATGTAGCACTTGATATAGATAGAGAAGTAAAACATAAATTAGATTCAGGAAAACTGTAAAGAATTACCGACAAATTTTGAGCTGTCCGGCTAGTCATGATACGTCACAAATTAAACATGTTAAAGGAGACATAAAGTCAACATTCTAGTTTGATCATGATAGAGAATCAAAAAATAAACCAACTACCAAAACCCCCATCGTAAATTCTTATTCCATTTCCCAAGTTATCCAAGTATGAAATTGTAACATGGAAGCTGCCATTTTGTCTAAATTTTGTGTTGAAATCTTGCCAAGATGACATAATTTGCCTTATGTTTTGACACACATAATGTATTTCCTTGGAATTTTCTATAAAAATTTCTTTCCAACATATGCTTTGACATTTCTAAGGGCTTAAATAATCATGCAAATACAAATTCATAGATCCATGGAAAGGAATAATTGTTTCTCAAAAGTTAGAAGATTTGAAATAGATTATAAAGAAATACATTAATACTCTAATCTGTATGTCATCATTTTTTAGAGGGCGTATGAACGAAATGGCCGCTTTCATGTAAGTTTTTTATTGACATAATTAATGTTTTAATAAATTAGAAAATATATGCTAAATTGTTTTTGTACGATTTGAAATTTCTTCAGACGACTTACAATTATTACTTATTATATCGTTATATCAAATGAAGAAAAAGCCAGACTTTATGTTTCCTTGAAAGTTGAGTATACAATGCTATTTTTTACAATAATAATGTAACACATATTCAAGACACACTTCTAAAATGATAAAAGTTGTCCAAAAGGGAGATTTTCCCAAAATCCAGATGGAAAATATTTTTTCAGCTTATGGTCTTTTTGTAGTAATATCATAAACAAATTAATCAATTTATACATTTCTTGCACGTAAATTTTTCTACAGCCAAAGCCCAAATGCAAAGTAAAAGAGTATGCCTATATATGGGAAGCGCGAGGCATTATGGTATGACGGCTTCCATTGCATCATTTACGAGAAGAAAAAAAAAAATCATCCAATAATCATCAACTTATTTTTCTTAGTATGTGGCAGATGATTTTCTTACCTTTTTGTCAGCAAAAACGTTCAACTTCTTTAAGATAGGGATAAACAAACCCAAAGCCCCGTGGGATTTCACCCTATACCCCTAAGATATTTATTTAAGCGTTCACAATTTTCCAGATGAAAACCGATTTGTTGCTTTCGTCAAATACTCACCAAAACTTTTCTTACTATCTACAGATCTATAGCATATAATTTTCCATTTTTTGGTGTGCTAAAAATGCTTCCATTTCCTTTATAAAAGGATACATCTATTTAACCACAAAAAGTATACCCCACTTTTTTGAGAAAAAAATAGGTCGTTTAACTTTCATCATAATTGCAGAATTGACAGTTATTAAAAATTCATTTGGTCTTCAGGTCTTTAGAAATGAATATCAATGATAGCAGCCATACTGAAAAGCCATTGACTTGTTTTCAAATTGAAAAGAAAATTAAAAAATCCCAAATATGCACAAGCTGATATATATTGCTAAAATGGCAACTCCATGATCACAATATTTATTTTATGAACAACCTTTCCTAATAAATATCTGAAATTAAGCCAAGCAAAATAAATGATAAAAGATTAAATAAATGAATAGGCTATCCAATACTTGATTTTTACCAATACTTGAAGTTTCGATTTTTGTAAATAATTAATATAAGGCCAATGAGCTCGCATATCGATTGCCTCCCAAAAAAGTGAAGTATAAGATCTAGGAAATATGCTTAAATGTCAATGTTTATATTTTTGATGAAGTTTTTTTACTCCTCATTTGAATTTATCTTCCGACCAGTGTTATGATACAAGATCAATTTTTAATAGTTTATAACGTAGATAATTACCATTTCGGCATTTTTGGCTTTATGCCTAGTATGCAGTGGCGTAGCCAGGGTCATATTGGGGGTGGGGGAGGGGGGGGGGGTAGGGTTGAATTAAACCGACACGATATTTACACCGAAGGTGTCACTTTGAGCGCAAAGCGCTCGACTTGTCGTCGTCGTGTTCAGGGGCTAGCTTAAGAGCCCCTGTTGGGGTCCGTGGGCAAAACCCCGGTAGGGGTCGAGGAGGCGAAGCCCCCGGAAGTTCTCGCAAAATTCTGGCTACGCCTCTGTTTGTATGTCATATTTATACAAAGACAAAGTTGTCAACAAATTTAGAGCCCTGACCCTTCCAGCCCCTTCAAAACACTGCCATTGAAGAAATGTATCTTTAAAAATACACGTTATTCATTATACACGGTTTTCCCTGGAAGCTGGTTTTAGGAAAGTACACAATATATGTCCCAATTACAAATAGACCCTGATATCGGATAAATAGACACATTTTTTCAAGAAAACAGACGCACTTAATACATGATTAACTGTGTACTTTTTCTTGTGTAAGTGGCAGCTTTATAGAAAAGTAGTCTTCTAGCAGAAAATTACGTAATCAAGTTGAGGTTATGACAACAAAAGCGTCAAATTGACTTCAGACTGACTTTTCAAGAGCAAATTATAACTTTAATTATGTATATTAATATGGCAGATCAACAACAATATTGTAAGGTTGGTTTTAATTTGCTAACCTGCCCGCATTTGATAACACCGTATTTATCTATTAAATGCAACACACTCAATAGTGATTGTATTGCATTATTCTAAAGCCATAACAACATGTAGGCGGAGCTTCACGTCTTAGTAGACAAAGTCTTGATTACATGGCGGTATAGCTAAAACTTAGTTCCTGAAGTGGTAGAAAAAGTTGTGAAGAGTAAAGATTCAAGCAATATCATGTTGACCATAGAGCAAGGCCGTGTTGTTATATATCTCATTTCTTATATTTTTAGGAAAGAATAATGATTAAAGATAGTGTAATGGAAGGAAAAGAAGACGCAGTATCAGTGGTGAGTTTTAATATTTTTCATCTTTCTTTTTATCCGATGACATGTTTTATTGAATATGTCCGTGTTTAAACTACAGTAAGTGTAAAATGGTTTGATTGGATTTTGAATCTAGGGCCCCTACCGAAACCCGAGCATGCCGACGACCGGTACGTCGGGTCTGGTTCGTTTTTCGTACAAATTATCAGCTTTCGAGCATTTTTGGCTACAACCTTCTTAAACAGTATACTGAAATGGGTTTAAGAAACCAACCAGTGATTTTAGCTAGCAGTGGTTGCGGTTGCTGCATGGCAAGACCCCAAAATGGATGTAAATACTTGGACAAACTCAAGGGTCCCAGCAAACATAATTAATGTTTTCGCAACATAATGAAAATGTTTGAAAAAAATGATAAAGTATTGTATTAACATAATATTGTAGAAAATGTTGTTAATAAGTGGAATGGTTTGCCTGAGTGGGTAACTACCAATTCTGTTCACAATTTCAAAGTCAACATTGATAAATTCTTTACTAACTCTGGCTGCTTTTTTTTTTTTTGGTGGTGGTTGTGTAAGTTTGGGCTTTTATGACGTGATTCACCCTTCTTAGCCCGTTATTATATTATGATATGTCATGTTATAAGATCATTCGTTTAGAAAAAAAAAAAACATAATGATGATATATCAAAAACTTATTTTTTGCATAATATAGTACGAAAAATGTTAAACTATACTGTTTATGCAACCATACATTTTGATATTGTGAAACATAATAATACAAATGATTAAGATAAGGAAAATATTTTGTGTTTGCTCGGATAATTATGACCACAATTGGGATAACTTATTTGTAGGGCCAACAGCTGTAGTTGATAATCTAGATGACCAGGTGCCCACTGCCCAAATTAAACAAGATTGTAAACCACTGGTAAGAATCATTCATTTAAATATGGTTTATAATTTTCTGAAAAATCCTAGTATAATGGTAATTTACTATATAGAGATCAATGAAGTACGATTCCATGTGTTTCTTAGATTATCATGTTTCATTTGTTGTTATTCTTGGCTTAAAATTTAATTTTAACACAAAAATTTAACGAGAATATTATCATTTTCAATTAATTAAAACAAATTAATGACATTATCAAAAATTCTCAAAATTTGCAGTTAATTTTATAACAGCATAAACTTGTATTATCTCAATAAAAATGCTTCCAGTAATTTAAGAAGAGGTAATTAATTTCAAAGACATACACAAAAATTTCAACACACCCATGCAATCTTTGAAATGCAATAACTCCTAATTAAAAAAGATATCAACATGGTTTTATACCAAATTGTTTCTTTTATTGTCCTCTACTATATATATATATATATATATATATATATATATATATATATATATATATATATATATATATATATATATATATATATATATATATATATATATATATATATATATATATATATATATATATATATATATATATTATATATATATATATATATATATATATATATATATATATTATATTTATATATATATATATATATATATTATATTTATATATATATATATATATATATAAATATATATATATATATATATGTATATATATATATATATATATATATATATATATATATATATATTTATATATATATATATATATATATATATATATATATATATATATATATATATATATATATATATATATATAGCTTAGCATAGCATAGCATAGCATAGCAAGGTTTAAAGTCCTGAAAGCATCCAGTGCTAGACATTATATCAAGACAGTCAGCCTTTGATAACCAGTTGTGAACTCACTGGTTGCAGACCCACCGGGATTCGAACCTGGGATGTGCGGGTGAGAGGACAAAACACTAGCCACTACATCACAGAGGTCTGTGAAATTAAAAATTAACAGGAATATTTCTTTGATTATTTTCATCATTGATTTTGTTGTAAAGTTTATTGGCTTTTCTTATAGTATTGTCCAGATTATAGAGATTTATTGTGAGTATAATTTATGCTTTAAAAACAGCTTTTTCTAAAATATTGCAATTATGTATAACACATGGGCCTATGTTAAAGGTTTAAGGAGAAAAGTTTTCTGATCAACAATGTAGCAAAAGGAGCATTAAATTCTGAGTTTAATATTCTTTGAATTTAGAAAATAGCAGTTATGAGTAATCAAAGTTTGAAATCTTTTTGAAAATAATGTAATGTATGAACATGCAGGGAAACTCCTAAAAATGCTTTTGTTTTTCTTCATATTTCCTCTCTTAATTTCGTACCTTGAAAAATGTTCAAAATGCCTTATCCAGCTTGAGGTTGGTTGGTGGTATGGTCAGTAAAGATAAAATACTCTTCGTTAAAATTATCTTGCCTTTTTCAAACAGAAATGGCACAGGGTTAAAAGCAATGGATTCACATAAGAAAATAAAGATATTTCCTGTTCATACATCACAAGAGTACCTATTAAAACACAAATATTTGCATATTTGCACAAAAATCTTCAAAAGGATGTAAATGATCAAAATTTTGAACAATTTTGATGAATGTTTTGGCTTTTTTCATGTTTTTAGTGAATTTTAAATCAATTTAGCTAATGTTGCCTTTATATGTCCATATTGGCCTAAGTTTAATGAAGTAAAACCAAGAGCAGTGAGACAAAAGTTTTACAAAATCATTTGAAGTTTAAGATCCTGTGAAAAGAACCTGTAATACAAAGCGGATGGCATGTTTTCACTGAAACATGGAATTTTATAAACCATTCTTCTTTATATATTTAGAAATATAATGATAAAATATTATGTAAGTTTGAGGTTGTTGATGTATCATCAGGTAATAGATCAATTTTTTTTCTTCAATTTTTTTAACAAATTTAAATAAAGAATAATATAAATTATGTAGATTTTGAATATACACTGTTATTTAGGTTGTGTACAATTTTACATAACTGTGTACATTTTTTAAACAACTGCAGTTTACTATTATGAACTTAGCAATTATTGTGTAAAAGAGTACACAATGAGTGTTGTGTAAGTTTCTAAACAGCAGTTGTGTACTTTTAGCTCTTTAAAAATCAATTTAACCAACCCAGTTGTGGGAAACATTTGACACAACATTTGTTCACTTTTTGTTGTTTTACCCAACCCAGTTGTGTAAACATTTAATTTGTTTGTTCACAACAGTGGTGGTGTCATTATCTTTATGGGAGGAGAGGAGGGGAGGGGGAGGGCTTTTCTGGGAGCAAGATGGGAATGAGATACTCTAAGCAATGAGAGAAACAATGTGCTTAAAAACTCTGGATCAGCAGTTAATTAACAATTTTAAGGGTAACATATAAGTGGACAATATTTTATTTACTTTGGTTATTATATATGACTTTTATAACAAATTTGATGTGATTTCAGCCATCTGCGAGGTTAAAATGAACCTTGGATATTAACAAATCTGACTAGGGCCTACTGTATAGGCCTGGGCCTATGTGCATATCATAGCCAGATAGGTCTAACATTAGACATGCATCTATGCAGTGCAATGCAGATAAATTCAGGTTCACTTTAGCCTCGTGTGTGATCAGTCAGAGCATTTCGTCAAATTCAACGAGCTTTGATATTCTTTGAAATCGCAGAATATATGCTAATCATATTTGTTCGCGCAGCTTGGACCTAACATTACACTATCATATATGACGTTACACAGCCGTTTCGCTACGTGTGATCATTTTTGGAAAATGCGGTTTGACCTTTCATACATACAATGCACAGTACATATGTGCTCACTGATAATGATAGCATAAACGTTGCTGTTGACATTGTGCAGTAATAATGCCTACAGCTATATTGACCATAGCTTGGCCGTAACTTATTTCACTTTATCCCATTTCTGTGTATTGTTACTGACATTGTGTGATTGTTGTTGTTATTATTGTGGGTATATGCAGTGGCGTAGCCATGGAGGAAAAGGGGGGTGGATGGGGCATTCAGACTCTCATTTTTTCAAAGAAAATTTTAAAATTTGAGATAATCTTGGTTTTTTATATATTATTTTGCAAAATATTAAACAAAATTGCCCTCAGAAGTGGGCAAAATTCAAGCACTTCATCTTCGGGGTTGGGGGGTTGGGGTGGGGTCGGGTCAAGGACCTTTTCGGACCCCCTCACTTTCCTAATGCTGACTACGCCACTGGGTATATGTAGGGAGTTAGACTAATATTAAACTACAGACTGATAGCCCCGGTGTTCTGTATGTATCAACATAATTATTCTGCCATGTACACAAAGGATTTAAAAATATTTTCAACACATCCTCCGCAACAGAATACAAAATTTACGCTATTGATGATGATATGAGAAACAAAAAATGAGCATTAATCTAATGTGCAAACTAAGACTTACAGCTGTAGCGTACATACATTGCATAATACATACGTATAATGATAGCATACTGCACAGTGTGAATGTTGCTGCTGCTCAGTAAGCCTACACAGGGACAGGCTACATGACAGACTGACTGTCTCGTTGTTTCGACATAATTATTCTGCCATGTATACAAGGAATTCAAAAAATATATCTGCTACACATCCTCAGCAACAGAATACAAGATTTACACTATTGATGATAATATGAGAAACAAAACATTGAAAATTGAGCAATAATTCAACAATATGTTCCGTGCCAACATTGAATTTCTAGTTCATATAGAATGGTTTGGGTGACTGTTAGTGAAGCAACCGTTTCATGTCTAGAACTAAAGGTCACTACGTGGGTCAGATCTTTTTATCGGTTGGTTTAATGAAAAAAATGGACTGGCTAACCACAATCGCCAGACTGGCTTTTTTGTGCATATGAAAATTATCTTCCTAAATATTCAACTTCCAGCTTTTCCTGTGCAGTATTTGACATTTCCAAACGCACGCAAAGTTTGTTTGTGTTACGAGTATACGGGAAAGAGCGAAGACTTATGGGTAACGTTGCACTGTGGATGGCTAATTTAAGTACGAGTTCCACAAAATCGACGAATATAAAGTTCGTCGAATTTGAGGAATTACTTAGACAGGTGATTGAAATCACATCCAATTTGTTATGGAAGTCATATTTAATAACTGAAGCGATTTAAATATTGTCCACTTACCCTTGAAATTGTTAATGAACTGCTGATCCAGACTCCATGCCCATATATAGCCTATTCCCCATTTTGCAAGTCAGCATTCAAGAACTGGGCATATGTACATACAGTACTAGACTGCTAGATATAACACACACATAATGCACTATCACATACTTAAACTTCACTGATTGTTGTTTCTGTCTTTTAAACCATGTGTTTTATTTTTTTACACAACAGTTGCTTAAAGCACCGAATTGGTGACAATTTATATTCATTGTTAATTTACAATGAATAATCACATTTGCACAACCTATATTTTAACCAACTTGATAATAATTACACAGTGCTGATTAAATAAAATACATACACAAGCACTCTTTAAAGCACTTCATTTAAACAGTGGAATTACAGTGTATAAATCACATATTGATGTTGTCCTAACAGGACAATCAATTTGCAATGATACTTAAAAAAAC